>CAMZMU010000051.1:33625174-34225174 GCA_947311845.1 Poa pratensis
CCAAACGCAACCGACGTCTACCTCCATTGGAACAGGTCCGGGCTCTTGCTCCGCCGGGATGAAAATAGATTCGGATTCAGGAGAAGGTTTGATTGAAGGAGTTCTCAAGTGATTCAGGGCTACCCCTGGTGGTACTGCCTCTTTCGATGAACCGAGCTTTGACAACACGTCGGCAGCATCATTTTCTGCCCGAGGTATATGCCTGTACTCACACCCTTCAAAGAACCCGGATATCTTTTGCACATGGAACCGATATAACGCCATGTTGGCATCCAGAGCATCCCAAGTTCCAGAAGATTGTTGCACCACCAGGTCGGAATCGCCGAAGCACTCTACACGCCGGATACCGATCTCCTTTGCCACCTTGAGGCCATGGATTAAGGCCTCATACTCCGCCACATTGTTTGATGCTGAGAAATGAATCTGCAGCACGTACTTCAGCTGATCTGCTTTGGCGAGGTGAGGACTATTCCAGCCCCCAGCCCGATCTTTGTTTTGGACCCATCAAAATGCATTTTCCAATAATTATAGTCCGGCCTGGGTGGCTCATACTGCATCTCGGCCCAATCACAAAAGAAGTCCGGCAACGCCTGGGATTTAATTGCGTCTCTTCTCTCATAATGTGGTGCATATGGAGACACCTCAATCGCCCATTTGGCAACTCGGCCAGTTGCATCTTTGCACCCGATGATCTCCGAGATTGGAGCTTCGCACACCACCGTCATGGGATGCTCCTGGAAATAATGCTTCAACTTCTTGACCGCCAGGTAACACCATACGTCATCTTCTGGTAGTGAGGATAGTTCTGCTTCGAGGTAGAGATCACCTCGCTCAAGTAATACACCGGTCTCTGCACCGACCTGCCACCTTCTTCGCGCTCCACCACCACTGCCACACTTACAACTCGGTTTGTGGCCGCAATGTAAAGTAACATCGGCTCATTGTGCAATGGTGACGCAACACCGGGGCAGTGGACAACATCTTTTTCAGCTCACCAAACGCCACGTCGGCCTGCGGGGTCCATGTAAACCCGGTACTTTTCTTCATGAGCTGGTACAAAGGAAGGCTTTTTCTCCTAGCCGAGCTACAAATCGGCTCAACGAGGCTAGGCACCCTGTGAACTTCTGCACATCTTTCAAACACTTCGGTAACTTCATGCTCTCAATAGCTCGGATTTTGGCCGGGTTAACCTCGATACCTCGGCTAGACACCAGGAATCCGAGCAACTTTCCAGCCGGGACACCAAAGGTGCACTTGTCCGGGTTAAGCTTCAACCGATACTTTCTCAAATTCACAAATGTCTCCTCGAGATCCTCGAGGAGAGTATGTTTCTCCTTAGTTTTGATGACAATATCATCGACATACACTTGCACATTTTTGCCCATCTGAGAGTGCAGGCATTTCTGCATACACCTCTGATAAGTTGCCCCGGCATTTCTCAGACCAAAACACATGACACGATAGCAATACGCCCCATACGGGGTAATAAAAGCAGTCTTTATTTGATCCTTTGGGTTCAGTGGTATCTGGTGAAAACCAGAGTACGCATCGATAAAAGATAACAGTTCACAACCAGCAGTGGAATCGATCACTTGATCAATCCGAGGTAATGGAAATGGATCTTTTGGGCACGCCTTGTTGAGGTTAGTGAAGTCAATGCACATGCGCCACACCTTGACCACGGCTGGCTCGTCTTTCTTCTTTTCCACCAAGACCGGATTGGATATCCAGTCCGGATGCAGTACCTCCATTATGAACCCGGCTGCAAGCAACTTAGCCAGCTCGTCCAGCACCACTTGTCTCCGGTCGTCTGAGAGACGACGGGTCGGTTGCCTCACCGGTTTCACCTCTGGCCTAACAAATAAAGAGTGCTCTGCCAACTCCCTCGGAACACCTGGCAGGTCCTTAGCCGACCATGCAAAGATATCCCGATTCTCACGGAGGAAGTGACAGAGCTCGCCTTCCTATTTCTCGCCTAGCCCGGTCCCAATGATGGCCACATGCTCTGGGTGCTCCGGGTCAATGGGGATCTTCTTGGTCTCCTTGGGCACCTCGAACGCCGCAGTTGAGTCCGGGCTCATCAGTCCGGACAGGCCGAGCTGTGTTGACTGCGCCATTGCCACCACTTGATGCAGCTTCTTCTTCTCAGCTGCGATCACCAAAGACTCGGCCAGTTAGACCCGCCGAGGCACACTGAATGGCTCGCTTGTAGTCACCCGAGATGGATATGATCCCATTAGGCCCTGGCATTTTCATCTTCAGGTATGCAACATGGGTGGAAATCATGAACTTGGCCAAAGCGGCCTTCCAAGCATGCATGGTATGCACTCTCCAAGTCCACCACCTCGAACTCGATACTCTCAACTCGGCAATTTCCTTGGTTCCAAATGCTACATCCACCCATATCTTGCCCATGGGTGCACAGGAAACGCCGGGCACAATCCCATGAAAAGTACAACTGCTTGGCATCAACTGATTAGGCGAGATGCCCAATTTCACCATTGTGTCTCGGTACATGATGTTGATGGCACTGCCATTGTCCACCAGAACTCGGGTGAACCTCACATTGTTGGTAGGCCCACACAACGTTGGATCTACCACCAGGGCATACTTTCCAGGGCTCGGCATGATCCGAGGTGTGTCCTTTCTGCTCCAAGTGATCTCCTGCTCAGACCAGTTCATATAGGTCGGCACCACCGGCATTACTGCATTCACCTCCATGGCACGCCTCTGCACGCTCTTCTTGTCAGTTGGCTCGGTCACAAAGACCACATAGCTCGCATGAACCTCTCTATAGTCATTTCCGGGGTATTCATACTGCTGACTTGGTCCGGCACCATTGTTGTTGTTATTACCTCGGACATTCACAACATTCACGGGTCTTGCTGCTGCAGGCCTCGGAAGAGGTGCAGTGGTTATCGGGGTAACATTTGCTCCGGACAGATTAGGGTGGGACCTCGGCTGAAATCTCTGAGGTGGTGGTCCTGTTCTGATTCCTCCGGCCCTTGCCCCCTCTTCTCTGATTCTGCGGTTCCAGCTGCACTGCCGGGTTGAATGGTTGGCTGGCTTGCGCGGGTCGTCGTATGGTAACAGCACGGACCATCTATCATTGATTCATAGGTCATGGGTGGCTCCGGGTTCGGACTAAATGCCGGACCATTGATTTTTGGCCTCTGGACACCTCCAGCTCCGGGCTGATCCGGGTTCACCGCTGCAACTTGGTTCGAGGTGTATGGATAGTCCGGCTCCCTCCTCTTCTGTCCGAACTCCTGACGGTCATTACACCTTGGTCCGAGCCGGTTGTTTATTGGCTCCCTCCTTCTGTTACGTGCTCCTGCCTCTGCTGCTGGCTGCATCGGATCACCCAGGGCATAAGAATCTGCAACCCGGATTGTTTCTGCTAGGGATCTCGGCATATCTCTCTGGAGCCTCTGCCACAGCATGCTGCCATGTCGACAACCATCTGCAAACCAGGAAATGGCCTGTGCCTCTACCACTCCTTCACAGGAATTCCGAACATTGCTCCACCGAGTTAAGAATTCTCGGTCAGTTTCATGATCATCTTGCTTACATGCCGCCAGGAGCTGAGGTCGGTTTGGCCTCTTGTATGTACTAGCAAAGTTGCTGTTAAACGCCAGCTCCAAGTCTATCCAGGAGTTGATACTATACTCCGGCAAATTATTCAGCCAGATCCGAGCTGGACCTTCCAACATGTGCGGGAGATACCGGACCGCCCATCGGCGATTGCCCCCCGCAATGTGCACCGAGGATACATAATCTGTCAGCCAATCTTGTGGCTTGGTGCTCCCATTGTATGGCTTGGTGTTCCGACCTAACTGGAACTGAGATACTGGTGGTGGTGGCTCCTTCATGATCCGAGGTCCAAAACACGCCGGACCAGGAGGGCCTTCCTCCTCCAGTTGCTCAGACAAGTAGATTCTATCCAGCTTGTTACGGACATCGCCTGGAGCTAACATCCGACCTCCTATCCGAGGTCCCAACGCCCCATCCACTCTGTGGTATCCAGCTCGTGCCATGGCCGAGTCTCCATCATCATATCGGTCATCGCCTTGACCGACGTTCTGAGGTTGCTGAACATACTCCGGCTCTCGCTGATATTGCCCCTGCTGCCGAGGTTGTTGCTGATACCTCGGGGGCGGAGGTGGTTTACCTCGGCCAGCCGATGCTGCTTGACCGCCGTTCTGATTTCCCTGACCGGAGTTACCCTTAGCTCGGCTCGCATTGCCTGGGCCGGGGTTTCCCTTAGCTCGGCTAGCATTGCCCTGGCCCACCTTCTGCTTTGCTGCTAGGACTGGATCATACATCTGCAGCTGCTGTTCTGACCCGAGGTGACACTCCGGGCTCGATCGGCTCCTCCGACGAGTGGAGACGAGGCTTGCCCCTTGGACACCTGACTGACTGGCCTAGCTGAATAAACCATCTCTGAATCACCAGCCCCGGCATATGCTCTGCGGAGAGCCTCATTCTGCTGGTTAGCCACATATACTAACTCATTGACTCGCTTCTGCTGCGCACGCCATGCATCTCCAGATAATCCGGATAGCTCGGCCCTGCCTGCCTCGGCAGCTCTGAGGTTCTTAGCAGGGGAACTATACACCGGCCTTCCAGTTGACACGCGACTCCCACTCCTAGCCGAGGTGGTAGGTCGAGCCTCCCTGTTTATCTCATCGTTGAGCCCCTTGCCTCTCTGCCGCACCTCGGCTCCCCTATGTGTATCAACCGCTACCGGGGTGAAGCCATTCGCTGCATTGTACTCGCAGATCTCTATTGAACTCATCTCTAGCTGTTATCATTGCTACAGCCTCCTTCTGCAACAGGACACGCTTTGCCTCTAGGTCGGCCACAGTCACTACTATGTCCACTCCTGGATTTACTGGGTCTGCCAGTGTATCCACTATCTCTACCAGGGTCGCACCTCGGCCCTGCAGCTCTGGGGTGCCAGGCAAGTCCTTCTCTAGCCTGGGCTTTGCAGATCTCACCTTAGCAACCTCGGCTGCCTTGGACTGGCTGGCATCTACTTTGCCAACGGCGTCAACCGGACCTGTCATCATCACCTCTACGCAGCTCTCGGGGCGAGTGATACGCCGACCTAAAGCCGCGAGGAGAGGAGTTTCGTCGTCCACGAGCACCTGCTCCGGGTACCCGCGAACAACCTCGACAGCAACGTACGTGACGAAGCTGCCGAGCATCATGGTGAAGCCGTGCTCGGGGAAGGGCTTGCCGGCGAAACACCCCGCGTTGTCGCTGATGAAGGTGAACTCTCCGATCTTGGCGAGCCCGGAAAGAACACGCTCGCCTGAGCCCGTCCGGATGAAAACTCCCTCCAACGCCTCAATCTGCCCCACGGTGGGCGCCAACTGTCGTGGTGGGATCACGGCAGATGCCATAGGTATGGCTAAGATGGGGCCGAATGGTCGTTGGGGGAATCCGGGGAGGGTTTATGCACTCAAGAAGTGCACACGCAAGAACACGAACGAAGAACCAAGAAAGCAAGAACACAAAGCACACCACGATGTACCCTGCTTCGGGGCCCTCTTGTGGAGGTAACACCCCTACTGCAGCACTATCCTAGCCAGTGTATAGCTCAGAGTGACAAGTACAAGCTGCTCCTCGAGCTGTATGACTACAAGGTGAGAACTTGAGGTAAAAGATGGAGCTAGACGGGAGGAAGAAGGCACTCCGAGCTGAATCCGAGGTGTTTCCGGGGTGTTCCGAGCTTCCTCTCTCTCTCTTTTCTCTCTTGATCAACTAGTTCCAGCGCGGGGGGGGGTCTCTCTTCTAGCAGGAGGGGGTGAAGCCCACTATATAGGCCAGCCGGGTTACCATTGTGCCCCTCGCAGAACACTGTTGCCATGCCTCTGCAACGGTCACCACCGTACCACCGTACCTCGGTCAGGGACAAGACGTGGCTTGCCCATCTCCTGTAGCCTAACGGCAGAACTAGCATGTCCCCTCTGACCGAGACAGGACGTGGCCTGGCAGAGCTACCTCGTAGCCTTTTCCCAGATCCCGCGTGGTCAGCGGTATAGACGTGCAGGCCCGCCGAACCCGGAGCACGCCTCTGCCAGGCTTTGACAGACGCTCCCGTGTCAGGCGCTCTTGTACCCGGCTGGAAGTGACAGGAGCATTGACTCCTGCCCGACCTACAGCCCATCACCTCGGTTAGCTCGGCACGGATGTGACGGGCTCCGTACCTCGGGTCTTGCGCTTAATATCTTTTACCAGGTCGGATCTTACTTCCTCCCCACAGCTTCTCCTGCACTCACAACACAAACCACTGCACTGAGGTAGTTAGGTCGGCTGAACATAGCTCGGCCAGTGAACCTCGGCCCTGGCCTACAGTATACCTCGGACCCCTCTGGGCCAAAATAGGTCGGCCTGTATTCTCCAGGTCAAGATGAAGCTCGGACCTTCCCAGGCCCAAACAGGTCGGCCCTTTCCGTACCTCGGCACAACGTCGAACACCACCTTATGCCAAGCCTTGACCCTACCCGGGGATACTCCCCCGACAGGATCCTTGGGGCAGGCCTAGTTCAAGTCGGTGAAGTCGATGCAGAGACGCCATTTGAAGGTCATGGGCTTTGGCACTACCACAGGGTTGGCCACCAGGTTGGGTGTGGCACCTTCCTGATGACGCCAGCTTCTTTCAGTTTGTCAACCTCGGACACGATGAACTCCAGTTTTTCCTTGCTTTGCCTGCGTAGAACTTGTTTTATCGGGCGAGCGTCTTTGCTGACCGCCAGTTTGTGCTCGATCACCTCCCTTGGTATGCCGGGTAGCCCTGACGCTTCCCATGCGAAGACGTCAGAGTTTTCCCAAAAGAAGGCGACGAGCGCGCTTTCCTATTTGTCGGTGAGGCGGGCGCCGATGGTGATGGATCGACTCCCGTCACTGGTCGACGCCACCTTCTTGGTCATTTGCGGGTCTTCATGAAATGACGCCTTCTTGGAGAAAGTTGATGTCGAGCCTCCGGGGTACCCTCCGTCCCCGGAGAATGCACCGACATCAGCTTCCTGTACATCTTGCGGAACGTCCGAGGTCGCCGCCACCGTCTGGTTCAGCTTCTGAACGCAAAAGATAGCGTCGTCGACGTCGGCCTTGATCGTGATTACTCCCCAGACCGCGGGGATCTTCATCATGTTGTAGGCGAAGTGCGAGACGGCCATGAACTTGGCTAGGGCCGGCCGGCCAAGTATGCCGTTGTACGGAAGTGGCGTGTCCGCAATGTCGAAGACGATGTGCTCGGTGCGGAAGTTCTCCTGGTCACCGAAGGTGACAGGGAGCGTGATCTTCCCCAGCGGCCGAGTGACGCTTCCATTCACGCCTTGGAACACGCCGGTGTCTTGCAGGCGAGAAAAAGGAATTTGCAGAATGGCCAGCACCTTCGCCGTCAGAAGGTTGAGGCTGGAGCCTCCGTCGACCAGCATCTTGGTGACCTTGTAGTTGTGGATGACGGGCGAAACGATCAGAGGAAGCGTTCCCACCCCGGCCACACTGGCAGGATGGTCCTCCGGGTCGAAGGAGACGACCTGCCCAGACCACTCCAGGGGCTTGGGCGGAGCAGAAGCAACCGCGTTAAGCTCCCGGACCGGCCTCTTACACGCGCCGTTGGATGGAGGCAGAGAGGCTCCCCCGTGAATGCACCCGACAATTCCGGTGACTTCCTGGAACCTTCCGCCGCCGCCTCCCTGAGGAGCCGGAGCTTCCTTGTTGGAGACGCCTTCCTGGTTGTTCTGTTCACGACCGCCTTGGCCGCCGCGTCCTCCTCGTCCCCCGCGGCCACCGCCGCGGCCCCATTCACGGCCGCCTCCGCCTTGGCGACCTGTGGGACAGTCACGAGCGACGTGCCCAATGACGCCACAGTTGTAGCAGCCGTCCAAGCTTACCCCGTCGGCCCGACGCTGCTCTCGTATGGCGAGGTTCTTGAGTTGGCGGCAGTCCTTGAGAAGGTGGTTGCCGTCAGGATGAATGTGGCACCATGGGTCGTCTTCTCCCTCGGAGGCTGCCGCAGGCTTGGCCTTCTTGGGAACGGGTTCGGTGACGAAGATGCGCTTGTCGGGTCCAGAGTCCCACTTCTTGTTCTTGGCGGGGGTGGCTTTGTCCTCGGGTTCATCCTCCCCGGGGAACTTAGCCCCCTCCTCAGCTCGGGCGCATCGATCCGCCAGCTCCCAGAGCTCGCAGGTGGATTCGACGCGGCGATTGCTCAACTTCTCGCGCATCCGGGTATTGCGGACGTTGGCGTGAGAAGAAGCGATCACCAGCTCTTGCTTGATGTAGGGGATTGTGTTCATCTTCTGGGTGAAGCGCTGGATGAACTTGCGAAGAGTTTCACCCGGAAGTTGCTTGAAGTCGTGGAGGTCGCTGGGAGCCCCGCTCGTACCCGCCTTGGAAAGCCCCCAGGAACTGTTCCTTCAGGGTCCTCCAGGAACGAATGGAGCACTTGGGAAGGTTGAGAAGCCATGTCTGGGCATCTCCCTTCAGGGCCAGCGGGAACCAGCTGGTCATCATCATCTCGTCGGCCCCGGTGACTGCCGCAGCTAGGGAGTAAAGCTGCAGGAAGTCCCGGGGGTTCGTAGTGCCGTCGTAGCGGAGGACGTCGATCTTGAACTTCTTGGGCCAGGTGACCCGTCGGAGCTCAGGGGCAAGGGCGAGGCACCCTTCAGCGATGTCGTCGTCCCGATCCTCCCGGCAATGACGCTCGCGACGACGTTCGATGCGGGTGCGCATATCCTCAGTTAGAC
Organism: Poa pratensis; assembly: GCA_947311845.1. NCBI lineage: Eukaryota > Viridiplantae > Streptophyta > Magnoliopsida > Poales > Poaceae > Poa > Poa pratensis. Next base: position 33,633,937 of record CAMZMU010000051.1, read on the forward strand.
GGTTGTTGAGGTCGTGGCGAAAATCCCGGTTGCGCGTGGTTGATGACCCGACGGAGATGGCCTTGCCGCGATCGCGGTTCAGCCGGTTAACCATCGGTGGAGCGGTGCGAGGAGGCTCCGTCTCACCTCGGCGCTCGCCATGGGGCTGACCCTGTGGTTCATGCGCCTTGCGCCCTCCTGCCTCGGTGCCGTTGACGGTGGGAGGTCGAGTTACGTCGGGCTCGGGGCCGCCGTCGGCGAAGTCGAGGAGTGCCTCCACACGGGCTCTCCATTCTTGGTAGACCTTGGGATCACCAGAGCTCGGAGGGAACTGCACGAGAGCCTTGGCAGCGACAAGAGCGTCGTGGCGAGCTTGTGCGTCCGAGGGCAAGTGCGTAGAGGACTTGCTTTTGAAGCTTCGGGGACCTCCACTGGCGTCGTGACCCTTGCCCGCGCCGTTCCCGACGCTTTTCTCCCCAAAGCGTGGGGGCGGCTCGGAGGACAGTCCAGGAGCCGCCGGATCGTCAGGGTCGACGTTCTTGTTGGTGTTGGCCCTCTCCGACGCCACCTTCTCCATAGGTGGAGCCTGTGGAGGAGCAGGCTGACGCGCATCCGCAGCGCGGCGCTCGGCGGAGGCCTGAGTGCGTGAAGGAGACGCGGCCTTGGAGGTAGTGGCATCGATCTTCTTCCTCGGCGGCATGCTTGACGAAGAACTTGAAATTGATGAAGAAGAAGACGAATCCAGCGCTTGCACCCCCTACCTGGCGCGCCTGATGTCGTGTCTCGGGTGACGGACACCGGGAATAGATGATACCCCCTTTTTAGGTTCGGCACGGGGCGCGAAGGAGGCTGGAAGACGTCTTACCCGGGAGCAAGGACGCCAAGTTCTTCGTCGAGAGGGAGAGATCGAACAACGCAGCAGGACACACAGAGTTACCCAGGTTCAGGCCGCCCGGAGGCTAAAAGCCCTACTCCTGCATGTCTGGATTGAGAGGTTCATCATGGTGTGGTGTACAAGGGTGTTCTGGGGTGAACCCGGCAGAGTTTCGGCCGGAGGTAGACGAAGAGCAGATCCTGCCCTGGGGAGATCACCTCTCTCTCTCTACCTTCCGAACTCTAGTCTAGTCTTGCCTGAGCTCTAGCTTGCTTCTATCTCGTTTTTGTCCCTTCACTCTTCGGTGCCATGGTCCTCCTTTTATAGGCTAAGGGGATCCGACATGGGCACGCGAGAGGTGTGAGGGGTCTTGGCGGGAAAACCCCTCGGCGGTCCTTGGAGGAGACGTGGCACTCTCTCCTCCACGCATTCTGAGGAGGGCGGCGTGGTCGCCCGCCCTTGGAAAAGGTGGGACGGACAAAGCCTGTCCACCCCACCAACTACGCTCGTGGCAACGTCACCAGGGCGCGGCCTTCATCTTGGCGCCCAAGTCTTCCACCAGCTTCCGGCGAGCTGGCGATCTTATCCTCTCGATGGTACGGATGGATACCCGGGGGCGCGCCTGGCCTCCTGCCGGGAGCACGGAACCGCGGGTGTCTTGCCTGGTTCTCCGGGCGAGGGGGTGACCCGGAAGGTCACCTGGTCCTTAGCCGCAGAGACTTGTTGTCGAACTTGTCGGGTGTCCTTGAGGCAGATGGGCTAACCCATCTGCTGTACTTGACTCCTTGCCTTGTCCATCTTCTTGGTGGGCCCCAGCGGAGGACCCACTTTGGCAGCATCAGGGGAACCCCATGTTCCACTGCTGCGACACCACCATTGTTGTTGTTGTTATTGTTGTTGACATGGGCGGTAGCGATGTGCTGTAGGGCAGCAAGATGAGCTTGGCGCTCCTCTCGGGCATTTTGGCGTTCCTCCATGATAAGCGCAAGAAATTGGGCGGGGGTCGGGTTTGGTGGTGGTGGTGGTGCTCCTCCATCCGAGCTGGTGCGACGAGTGTCCACCATCCTGAAGCACACCGGGTATAAGAGGCAAGGCAAAAAGGTTTCGACTAAGGGGAAAAAGACGATTTCGCAAAGTGGTTGATTAATTAAGGGTTATATGGAAAATATTTTACACAGATCAAACAAGACTAACACACTTATATAACACAACCATCACATCAAGGAGTTCACAACATCAAGCTTACAACATCGCCCTACATCTAATGTACATAATACATGGTTTCCAAAAGAACCACTACTTCGACTCGACTAACGATAGGGGGTCAACCTAATCCTGCGGTAGTACTCAAGTCACTCGCCTACTGAGGTGGAACCTCAGGCTCTGCTGTGTCAGCGTCGGACTGGTTGGGTGGCTCCTCCGGATCCTCCTCCTCGTCCTCGAGAACTGCCTCTAGTGGCTCCTCCTCCTCGTCAACTAACTCCTCCTCGTCGTCCTCCTGCTCATAGTCCATCTCCTCCAGGAAGTCGTCATCGTCACTGAGGAAAGCGTTGTTCTCCTTGCGGAGATCCTCGCCCTCCTCCTCCATCTCGTTTGCCTGGTGCTCCATGTCCTCAATCATCTCGTCCTGCTCCGCCACCCTCTTGCGGAGCTTGGCGATGGTCCTCCTCAGCTGGGTCCTCTTCTTGAGAAGAGCGACCTTCTCCTGCTGCAGCTGCGCCTCACGCTCGCGATTCTCACCGAGCGAGATGCGCTCAAAGCGAGACCGAAGCCTAGTGCTCATCAGATCCTCCTGGGTGCGATAGAGCATAATCTCCATGTCCAGGATGTACTCTCCAAACGTCGGGTGTAGAGGGGATCGGATAGGGTATCCATCATCAGTGCGCCTCCCGTAGAACCGGAAACGGGAGTTCACCAACTCCGCCTTGTGCTCCTCACAAAGTCGGGCCAGCAGCCTCTGCATGGCACGACACAGTCCGTCGTCCCAGTGGACGTCCATGGTGGTGAAGATCAGCGTCCTGGATCCGGGAGACTTGATGTTCCCCCGAACAGACGACTCAACTAGCCAACACAGGTTCCCGTTGCCGAGAGTGTCAATCTGGGCTCCCTTAAACTCTGGAGCGGGGCGACCTAACAGCTTGCTCAACTCGAAAAAGTCCTTCTCGAACATCCACTTGCCGTCCTTCTCAAGCTGAACAAACTCATTGAAATGGATCGCCATCTACAATTTTTAGCAAAATTCTAAGTTAGTGAGATGACAAGTGTACAAAATTTTAAATTTAGTGAGGCAACAAGTGAGCAAAATTTTAAGCTTAATGGGATGACAAGTGTGCAAAATTTTAAGGATACAAGGGAAAATGTAATATTTAGTGAGAGTAAAATTTTGCATAAGTAAGAGGATTGGAAGATAACTAATTTTCGAAAATACTTCACTCCTTTATTTTTAGAAATTAACTTTTGTAACATCTATCTAGCGACCATGCTAATCTAAGGTCTCTTAAAGTCAACCTGGCTCTGATACCAGCTCTGTGGGGACCCCGGACGAGCCATCCGAAATACCCGATTATGCTTAACACAACGATCCCGTGATCAGTCTGTCGTTGCACATAATCCGAACTGAATACCAAAGTTTACATCCATTACAATACCGAATTAAAGTCTTACATAAATGGTCATTTAGACCAAGTCTTACATAGGTGCCTTCATGGGCCAAACCAAAATATTCAGCGGAAGCTACGGCGTAGTAGACATCATATCCTAACGATGACCCGACATGCAGCTGACTTATGGAGATCCCAAGTTCGCGTAGAAGTCGCCATACTCCTCCCCGGCGTAGTGCTCCTCGAAGTCTGGCTAAGACAATAGCCAGGGACGAAACCAATATGAGTAAATTTGATTGTACTCGCAAACTACCCCAACATGAGTATGCACTAGTTTTATTTTTAATTTCAGACTTTTATTTATTTTAAAACATCTCTATATCTTTATTGAAAAAGGTAAGAAGAATTTTATAACTATCTTTAATAAAATCACCATTTTATCTGTTTCTCCAAAACTCCTCCTTTATCCGACCATAGCTCGTCATGGTCCACTTGCCTTCAACAACCTCATACCGATCCGTTGGTATAGGTGTATGAAACATTCTTCACTTCATTTTCCTTTTTAAAACTCAAATCTTTTCAAAACTTGCACATGGTCTTAGGACAGCCTTCCAACTGTCCATTACCGAGGACTCGACTATTCGAATAGTTTTACACTCTGCAGAGGTAGCACGCTTTTCCCACATCCATCCGATAACTCATCGTGTCAGCCACGTCTCACCATACAAGGTGTATGCGAAGTTGAGTCACTGACCCTAGCCTGTCCTTTGCTCATGCTAGTATAGGACCCTGCCGCTATGACACTTTCCATCAACACTTAACCCAGCCCGTCGGAATCTAAGTGTGAGGACTCATAGTTCTGCCCGGCGGTGTATAGGGGACATCCTTCTATCCACCACATGTGCGAGGACCATCCTTCTCCACATGTGCGAGGACCCGGGTCAGGGGTAGGTCACCGAACCATCCCCTCATGGAACGGAGTCATCTCCGTTGTTGAGGCATCCCATACTAATAAGAGCAAATTATATGACTAAGCCCTTTCCCATATGTGGGTAAATGTGGTCGCACAGGGTAAGATTGGTCGTCATAGTGCTAGGACACACTGTGCATTTTTTTTTTCATAAACATCACCATCCTCCATTTCTCCACTTCAACACCGACATCTCGGCATTCCACCTCCATACAAGTATTTTCAAAGGAGTTTTGAATAAACCATATTTATTTTTCCCATCCTATAATTTTATATAAACTATCTTATACTTCTACATAGGGTGGCAAAATAGTTTCCATATACTTTTTGAAAAGGTTTTAAAAATCATTGCCTTAAGAGTAAATCATGTTATCAAAGTAGATGTATATATTTTAGGGGTGCAAGCTCAGAGAGTAGCTTGCCTTGTTCGACAAAGTGACCTTGGTCTTGATCTTCGGGTTCAACAAATTCTCCCTCCTCGATAAATCCGACAATGCTCTCGTCTAATTAATAAACAAACAAATACAAACAATCACTATACTACTCAATCAAACATCACAACATTACAATCTTAAATGCTATAAATAGCCACTGCACACATCAAGCAACACAATTTGGTTTCAATTTAATTGAATTAACCATTATTTATTTATGTCTTGAATATGGCAGAAACTAGTTGAACATGTTTAATTACATAACTCAAGTTCTGTTGGTCACAAAAATACAAACTAAAATTCTACAGAGAGCTAATGATGTGTAGAAGACAAAACAATTGGATTTGGATTAATTAGAGTTACCAAACTCCCTACACAATTGTTTTAATCCAGAAACTTAATAATCAAGTTTTAGCTACAAATTAAGTTCTGTTGATCCTAAAATTAAATCCTTTTAGGGGTAACTAAAAATGACTAAATTTGACCCAACAAAATTGGTCCTAATTCATTTGGGTTAACCAATAATTATCTATAATTGTTTTAGTGCAGAAGGGTTTGCTAAATTTAACTTTATACTAAACAATTATCATTGCATAATTAATTCTACCAAAATTAGAGAAGCTAATAGATCACAGTACCGAGCTAACAAAATTAGATTGGAATTATTTGGGTTAATAGAGTATCAGAAACAAACAAGTTTAGGTTTTAAACCTTCTGTGGCATTTTTAATACTACACATTTATTATTTATCTAAATGAAATGAAACCACTTGGGTTGGTTAAACAATTTCATAAGCTTTCCAGAACATTTTGTTTTGATTTATTTGGACTTATAAATCTCGAGATATTGAATTTCAAAGTTCAGTCCAGTACTGAAATTTCAAGAGAAATTAAATTAGAAAAGCTTTCTGTTCTGGATAATGTTGAGGATCCTGACGGGTGGGGTCCACTCGTCAGTGACTCAGCAGAAATATCTCGCGCGCGCTAAAATGTTTAAAACGCTGACAGCGGGGCCCACTAGTCCGCGACTTAAAGCACGAACCGGTACGCTACCGTGGATTAAAGATCTAACGGCTGAGAAGCCAGCACATCGGCGACGACCTAAAACGGGCGGCGCCGTGGCTCCGGCGACGGCGAGGTTCGCGATTCGCTCACCTAGGGGCTCGGGAGGATGTGTAGGTGATGCAGAGGGATTGCGGAGGCTTGGGGAAGGTCGCTGGAGAAGTCACGCTTCCTGGGACGGCTCCAATCGACGGCGTCGAGCAGCTCCGCTTCCACGGGCACTTCCCGAAACTCCGGCGAGGTCCTGGCGGCGATTATGTGCACGAAACAGAGGGGAAAAGGGAGTGTGTGAGTGCGGTGGTGATGGAGAAGAGTGTCTAAGCCAGAGAGAAGCGAAAGGGGGAGAGATACGGCGCGGCCGTGGTCGACACCCACCTTCTTCTCCGGCAGCACCTGGCCGTGGTCGACCAAGGCAGCAAGGGCTGCAACTACGTGCTCGCCCTCCTGGCGGTGCACGAGTGAGTGTGGAGCAAGGGTGCTCTATTTAAGTTCCGAGCTCGGTCCATGGTGGTCGCCATTCACGCGCGGTCCAGGGGGTGGGGGGGTTGCCGTTGGTTGTCTGGGGGGCCGCAGGTGAGCTGTGGAGTGGCTGGGCGCGGCCACGCGTCGAGGGGTGCAGTGGAGCGCCGAGGTCGACAACGGTGTCCTCGGGTCGGCAATGGCGCACGGCGAGCACGGGCGCGTGATATGCGCGCGAGTGGGGCGCTGTCGTGCCGGTGTTTTCGTGTCCACGGGAGCAGAAGAGCAAGGGAGAGAGGGGGGCACGGCGCTAGGCCACCACGGCGTCGCCACCTCCTTCTTCCACAGTGGCGACCATGGCGACGTGCGCGCGGGCGCCTGTCCCCTGGCGCGACACCTCCCCGTCCAGCCGCCCAATTTCTACGGCTCCTGCGAGCGCGGTGAGGTGAGTGGAGTGAGAGGGAGCAGATGGTGCCAGGGATTCGACGAACTTCGATCGAAATCGATCGAATCCATCTCGGATTGAAATCGATTTGGGGAAGAACAGATTTCTGCCACCAGGTGTTCGACGAAATGTTTGAACCAAAATTAATTTCCAATTTCTGAAATTTATTTTCATAATTCGCTTCACATATGTTTATCAAGATTTGTGGTGCTGTTTAGGAATTTATTTGGGGAAAATTTTGTTTTTGCCACACTAGTTTTTGCCCATTTTGCTTTTGCCACTCTAAATTTTGACATTTTGCTTTTGCCCTTTTGAGTGGCAAAAGCAAAACAAAAAAATGTACAGTAGGGGCAAAAGCAAAACAAAATTTCACCGTTTCCATTTTGTTTTTGCCCCACAAAGGGCAAAAACGAAATGTGACCAGGAACTGGCAGGGTAAAAGCAAAATGTCAAAATTTAGAGTGGCAAAAGCAAAATGGGCAAAAACTAGTGTGGCAAAAACAAAATTTTCCCATTTATTTGACAAGTGCAACATAGCACATTTCTTGATTTGAATAAGATAAAGAAAGAAATGGAATTTAAATTTAGGTTTTTGAAATATTTATTGGAGAGGGAAAAATTGTAGGAATAAAATGGGAGTGCTCATATTATCACTCCACTGAATTTTGTTTGAAAGAAAAATTAATTTCTCACTTGGAGAAATTGTGTGACACTTGTCACATTTGTTTTATTGTTTCAACTTTTTATTTTATCTCTTTGTTTTTATTCAAGTTCCTAATTAGAGCAAACAAGCATCACAAGCAACAATATATAACCAACACACATAATACAACAAAAGTTTTTGTTGGCCCACATTTTTGAATAATAATACTTATTATAATTTTTGGGATGTTACAGTCCTCCTCCTCGTCGTAGTAATCCTCCGGGGGATCCTCCGGCGACCCGGGATCCTCTGATGGAGGCTCTACTACTTCCATCTCCACAATCTAGTCCTCCTCGCCGCCGCCGTAGTCGCTGCCATGGTCGCTGTCGTCGTCACCGTCCTCCTCCTCCTCCTTGTCGTAGTAATCCTCCGGGGGATCCTCCTCCGACTCGGGATCCTTCGAGTCTGTCTCTGGTGGAGGCTCTTCTCCTTCCATCTCCATAATGTGGTAGTCGTCTTCGGAGGCGGTGGGGCTGGACGGTGGCGACTGCGAGTCCTCGCTCTCAGCGGGACTGTGGTGATCGTCATCGTCGCTGGACGAGTCGTCCGTTTTCCAGGGACCACTCCAAAAGGAAGTCATGGCTGCGCTCGAGAGATTGCAGATAGATGAGTGTGGAAGAAAGCGGGGATGAAGAAATGGCAATGAAGATTACAATAGAGATGACATCATTATATTAGTGCATGAGAATGTGGTTAGAATTTTGAAACAATTAACCGCATACTTCAACTCCACCGCTCCCAACACAGCGGTTGTAATTCTCAAGATCATAACTACACACACGGTTCTTGTGCCATTACACGTGTGCGATATGCTGACAATCTCACACGTTTCACGTACAAAAAGCGTGTGCGATAAGATGCACTATCGCACACGATTTGTTTACCTTACTCGTTTGTGATACATGTCCTTATCATTTAAACGCCCTTTTTCTAGCCGTTACTGCTGATACGTCTCAAACGTATCTATAATTTTTTATGTTCCATGCTGTTATTATACCAATTGCTACATGTTTTATTTACACTTCATAGCATTTTTATGCATTTTCTGGGACTAACCTATTAACAAGATGCCGAAGTGCCAGTTCCTGTTTTCTGCTGTTTTTCTCTTTCAGAAAAGCTAGTCGCAAAATATTATCGGAATTGGACGAAAATCAACGTGTGCAAATATCTCATCGGAAGACTCCAGAAGCCAGAAGGGGAGACGGAGTGGGGCCACGAGGCAGCCACGCCACCCTAGGGCGCGGCAGGGGGTGGGCCCGCGCCCAGCCCTGGCGTGGCCGCCTCGGGTGCCCTCCGACGCCGCCCTTTCGCCTATTTATTCCCGATGTCCCGAAAACCCTAAAAACACCGATCATATTCCACGAAAAGTTCCGTCGCCACCGCCGTCGTCAACCCAAGATCGGGAGGGTTCTGAAGCTCTTCCCGGCACCCTGTCCGAGGGGAGATCCTCACCAGAGGCCTCTACACCGCCATGCCTGCCTCCGGAGTGATGCGTGAGTAGTTCATCCTTGGACTACGGGTCCATAGCACTAGCTAGATGGTTGTCTCTCCACCTTGTACCTCCATGTTTAGATCTTGTGAGCTGCCTAACATGATCAAGATCATCTTATTGTAATGCTACATGTTGTGTTTGCTGTGATCCGATGAATATTGATACTATGAGCAAGTTGTTTATCAATCTATCTATTTATGTTGTTTATGATCTTGCATGCTCTCCGTTGCTAGTAGATGCTTTGGCCAAGTAGATGCTTTTACTCCAAGAGGGAGTATTTATGCTAGATAGTGGGTTCATGCCTCCAGTAATCTAGGCCCGAGATGACAGAAACGACTAAGATTGTGGATGTACTGTTGCCACTAGGGATAAAACAATGATGCATTGTATACGTGTCATTTGCATTGTTTATATTACACACTTTACTTCATGCAATAATCTGTTGTTTGCAACTCAATACCGGAAGGGGTGCGGATGCTAACCGGAAGGTGGATTATTTGAACTGTGGACCCCGGTCCATTTCCTCATACTGATAAAACCACCAACTGTAATCATTTGTTCTCTGTTACTGTCGGGGGAATAATACATGGGTTAACCCGCAGCTCACAAGACCAACGCGACTTATTCAAGCAAGGTGCGGCTCAACCTATGTTCAAGACCGCACCACTCGTGGGCTTACACGAAGATGGGCCGACCCAAGGTCATGGCGTGTTAAGAGGAAGGATCTAGAAGATCGGAAAAGATATAACTTGGGGGACACGAAGATTAGGCTCCAAGTAGGACTCCGGCTCGTACTTTCCTTGGGAGAGAAGTTTCCTTGTAACCTTGCGAGCCATCGTCTTTATAAGGTGGACTCCAAGGACCTAGAACCCTAAGCTCAAAAGGAATCAAGTCCTCGAACCCTAGTTCATACGGCGAATACCGAGATCGGATCGCCTCCATTGTAACACCACATACATCATATCAATAACAATCTAGGATAGGCAGGAAGTAGATCTTTACCTCAAATTGAGGGGCCGAACCTGGGTAAATCTGTGTTCATCTTTGTTCCTGCGATCCCAAGCTCGGAGACGATTGACTCGCGTAATCCCACACCTACGAAGTCATCCATGACACCTGACGTGACAAGCCCACGACAGTTGGCGCCCACCGTGGGGCCGCGGCGCTTGGAATCGTTATCCGGGCGGGATTACTTCATCAAAAAATTCGGCGACTTCGTTGCCGCGTCAGGTCAAGAACCCGCACGGCTGAACTGCTTCGTTGACGTGACTGCGGGGATGTACGACTCTTTTCTCGCGAGTTTCAAAGAAATCACGTCGGCGCGGATTTGGTCGGCAACCCATCACACCGGCGCTGAGGAATCTACATCAACGTCGTCCTCGGAGCAGCCGATCCATTCTACCAAGATCGAGATATTTTGGCATCCGATCTACGATTGGATTCGTACAAAGCTGAGGTTATGCAAAGAATTCCGCCGCCGGCAGATCGAGTTGATTTTTTCCTCTGATTCGCTTTCCCGTGCGGGCGGTATATCCGACTCAGGTTCAACTCAGATTAGCAGCCAGCATGCAGGCAAGTCAACATCAGCACGTCACCATCGGGAAAAGGAATTAAAACCTCGCCAAAAGCCAGAACCAATACATGCGAGCCAGAGCAGGCCACGTACGAGGAAAGGACACTAGAAATCACGTGGAGCAACCAATCCACATGCAGTACGGTTTCCAAGGCTGGTTTCTCGTAACTGCGTGGCGACATGTTCGTGCCTACGTAGAAACAAGACCATCTATCCCGGGTCCAGAGGGCCTTTGATCCCGGGTTTACAACCGGGATTAAATGGTCGGGACTAGAGGGGGGGGTGGCTTTTATCCCGGGTGTCCACGACCCGGGATAGATGGGCCTCCACGTGGGCGCGGCTGGGCGCGCAGAGGGGGGAGCTTTGGTCCCGGTTCGTGACACGAACCGGGACCAAAGGGTTTGCATCTTTTGTATTTTATTTGCTTATTTTTTAGGGTTTTCGATTTTTTGTTTTCCATTTAATTATTTCCTATTAATTAAGATCACGTCGCGCATACAAAGTCACACACATATATAAAGTTGACACATCGATCGATGTCACGCGCGTGATGCATACATATAAGTCACACACATACGTTTTGATACATATATAATTAAGTCACACACCGACATCACGTTTCTCACGTCGAGATCACGTCAAAATTACATTGGAGGCAGAAAATAATTTCTAGGGTGAAAAAATTCTCCGGATTTCTTCAGGACCTCCTTGTTCAAAAATCCCGCCAATTCCTCTTGAATTGCTATAAGGCGCTTCGTTGGTATGAGCTTGTCCTTCTCTCGTTCCATCTAAATCAATAAGAAAATGTGAAATCATCAGAAAATGTGAAAATGGAAATGAACACAAATATGGTAATGAAGTAATTGCCGAGAGTGTATACAGACCTCTGTTGTTCTGAGCTTTCTATCCCGCTGATGAACAAAAGATCGTATGTACTCGCAAACATAATATCCACATAAATTATTCCCTTGTGCCTGCCTCAGACACCACTTTACAAATAATAGAATTTAATCAAAATAACAATCAAGCATGATAATGGTGCTGAAACTAGAATTTAAAAGTTGCGCGGACATATATATATAGTACTACTACTTACCTTGGTTTCATACCAAAACAGGTGCGGTTTCCAAGTCCCACGAACCTCGGTAATGAACTTTTCCCAAACCCTGGCCGGCAAAAGAAAAAATCAAAGGACTTGAACGAACGAAAGAGATCGATATATAGAGCGATAATGACTGAAGTTACCTCTGAAACATTGCTTGCAAGTTGATATAATCGTCCATATCTTTCCTTAACGAGTCCAGGACTTGAACGCATGCTTGTTCAGGTCTAATGTCTACCAGAATCCAATGGTTCCTTCACACATTTATATGTCCATGAGTTACACTAAACATCGAGTAAGCAAAGTAGAATGTGTAGAAGGTACGGTAACACTCACTTGAAGTTGTAAGGAAGAAGTATATCTTCACATGTATGGTGTTTCACTAGATATTGGAGCATGTATGCTCGGTGTCCTCGGGATGGTTCCTTACGGTTACTTCATGAATCCAATATGGGTCCATGAACCCTAAACTATAGATTCCGTTGTCTCTGCATTCGACGATCTTCATTCTGCATATATAATAGCGTACAAAAGAATAAAGTTAGATAATTGGCAACGAACGAGCTGAGATAGAGACTTAATTAAATTGCATAAAATAAATCACTTACAAACAATAGCAGCTGATGATGGCTTTGTCGAGGGAGTCTTGATTGAATAACTGAAATATTTCGTCAAACGGCACATACATCGCGTTATCCTCTAAATAATGGTCTTTCTTATATGAAACGTGGAAATACTCATGGTGCCCCTTTACGGCTCCCTCGTACCACTCATGCAAACGTCGCAATTGTGTCGGCAGAGATTTGACCATCTCAGGTCTGACCAAGGGCTTCCCGTAGGCATATGTCCATGCATACATATACTCTTTGGGGTTTTCTATGAGAATTGTGTCTTGCTGTATTTCCTTATCGGACACCACTTTGAACGCGGGGACCGACTGGTTTGCCTGTTCTCCGAGCTGGGCCACTTGTTTCCCGGATTTCTTATTAGCTTCCCTCTTTTGGCGAAATGCAGCCTCCTTCTCCTGCTGGGCCTTTTTAGCTGCCATCTGCTGCTGCTCCCTCTTTTGGCGACATGCCTCATTCTCCTGCAAATTCCGTTCTCTAATTAACTTTTCAATGGTACGATCATAGTCGTCTCGCAGAATAGGCGGCCGTGCCGGCCCAGTCGATAGATTTTTCAGAAATTGTGCCACTTTTCCCGGTGCTATTACCTCCTTTCGCATGTGCCGTTTCGGTGCCAATTGTTTTTTCACATCAGCTCGCACCGACTCCTCGAGTTCCTCTGGACTCAAGTCGTAGGATCTCTTTGGAAGAGGCTTTCGCAACTCACGTTCCTCTCGAGTTTCTGGCGGGAAGTTTAAAGCACACCTCTCTGTATATTTCGACGGGATCTTTAGTTTCCGCGAAACAGAGCGCACTCTCTCTTGACTCGGGCTGGGCTCCCGACAGTCGTCACGAGGTGGCGAGGATGCATCTTGAGGTGGGGGGGATGGATCTTGAGGTGGTGGTGCAGGGGATGGATCATGACGTGGGGAGGGAGGATCTTGAGGTGGGGGGGATGGATCATGACGTGGGGAGGGTGGATCTTGAGGTGGGGGGTTGCTACTTGGAGGAGTCGGTGGCCTTGGCGGCGGCAAATTTGGAAACAAGATGTATTTCTTTGGCCACAGAATGATGGACTTCTTGGCATCTCCTAGTGTCCTCTCGCCGTCACCTCCAGGAATGTCAAGATTTAGATTAGCATATAACGGCACAACGTCATCCACCCCGACAATAGCATAGCCAGCTGGAATCCCGCCGAGATGGTACCTTGGTCCAGGTTCATTCAGTAAAGCATAGCCGACCGCCACCTTGAAGGACAAGTTGCCCATTGCCATATGTAGCTCGCATTCTGTCTTCTCCGTGATATCATCCACGGGGTATCGAGTCGGCGGCGCTTCAAGTTCAGAATGTTCCATCTGCGTGGAACCCACGCTGCTTTTTTGCTGATTAGATAGGGCGGCTTCGACTTCTGGACTTTCTAGCTGCACACGAGATTCCCTTTGCTGACTTTGCAACAGCTGATGCACCTTGCGTTCCAATGCCGATAACCGGTCGCTCTCCTCCTTTTTCTTTCTCTGACGGCTTCTATAAGTGTGAGCGTCTGCCGGAAAACCTTGTGCCCAAGTAACTCCGTATCCATAACCTCGTACTCGTCCAACTTTTTCAGGATTCCCGAGTGCGAGTGACAGCTCGTCTTTCTCTCTGTCGACCTTGTAGGTTCCATTTCGAACTTGCTCTATTGCTTTCTCAAGTTCTGTGGTTATAAACCTAATCTTTGCCTCCCATTTTCCCTGAGCAACAATCTTCCCTGTGTCAGGGTCCAACCCAGCGCCATGCGCGAACAACCAAAATTTGGACCTATCGGGCCAGCCCGCTGTCTGTGGAATCTTCCCCTCATCAAGCAGTTTTGCTTCAAATGCTTCCCACTTAGGCACGGCAGCCTTGTAGCCACCTGCCCCCAAAGTGTGGTGATATTCCTTCTTCGCAGCATTTAACTTGTTTCTTTCCGATCGGGCCACAGCGGCCTCCGATTCTCTTTGCTCTTTAAATAAGGGCCACTGGTCGTTTAGCTTCACTTGTGCTCCGGTGAATACTGGAGTGTATTCAGGATCTTTTTCCTTCTCTTCACAATAATCTTTCCATATAGTTTTCTTGTGGGTTCGGAACTGTTCGGCAGCCTTGCCAAGAGTCCACTCCTTGACTTTCTCCATCCACTTCTCGTTTTCTGTCACTTCTGGAGGCAGGGTGACCTTTGTCAAGAGCTTCTCCCAAAACAAATCTTTTGTTTGGTCGTCGACATAAGTCCAAGTGTTGCTCCCGTCCTTCCGCGGATGCCATTCTTGACATGTGATCGGTACCATGTCCCTAACTAAAACTCCGCATTGGTTTATAAATTTGCGGCGGCACTCTAAGGGTTGCATTGGTTGGCCAGTAGCATCAACTATGTCGATCACTACCCTTTGACCCTCCTTCATCGGCTTCGACGGGCCTCGAGGCTTCATGGCTTTCGACCCTTTCGACCCTTTCGACACTCTAGATGCAGATGATTTGCTTGTTCCAGAGGGCTAAAAGAAAAAAAAAGATTCGTTAATAACCGCAGGATCAAATAATTAAGCTATGTCATCGATCAACAGAGGCTTAATTAATATATACCTCGCCTGAGTTTGTTACTACCACTTCCTTCTCTACACAAATTTCTGCTCCCTCACCGGAGTCATTGAGAAATTGGGAGCTGAATTCCTCTAAATTTGCCACAACGTCTTCTTCACCGACAGGCGCGGCTGCACGTCCTGCTATAATCATACACATTCGCTCTTCACGATCCTCGTCTCTAACGCCGAGGCCCGTAAAAAGTGGATCCAATGGCTCTCCACGCTCCTCGTCTATGCCGAAGTCGTCCGGACAATTTGGATCCATGGCTCAATTAATGTGCCTGCAATCAATTTTGTAACAAGAATATGAATATCCATATGTAAAATTAAATGACACTCAAATCCATGGCTCAATTACATCTAAAATTTGCAAAAGAAGAAAGCCTACAATTGATTTACAAGATGAACAAGATGGCAATTTTAACTATATAATTCATTTTGGTTATAGTTACAAAATGAACTTAATTCATAGCAAAATTCATAGCAAAATTCATATCAATTTTAATCAATTTTACAAGATGGCAAATTTACAAGATGGCAAATTGATTTACAAGATGAACAAGATGGCAAATTTTACTATAACTTAGATCAATGATTTGGATCCAAAATTCATAGCAAAATTCATATCAATTTTGTTCTCCACGTGAACTTAATTAGAACAAAATTAATCTAAGTTAATTGTACTATGCAAAATTAATACAATGTTATCATTAGCATAACCCTAAATTTTAACACTAACCTAACAATTGTACTATGCAAATATAAAAAATTAGAAAATGTACCTAACAAAATGTGTGATCCAAACTTCTAGTACTATGCAAATATCAAAATTTATCCTAACTCTAACTACACTAACAATTTATCACTAACTAACACAAAATTAGAATAACAAACATAGGCACTAAAATTTGCTAATTTACAAACCTAAATTTGCTAATTTACAAACCTATATTTGCTAATTTACAAAATTATGAAAATAACTATAACTAATCTACAAAATTATGAAAAAAAAAACCTCTCACCTTGCCGACGGTGGTGGTGGAGCGCGTCGGCGTGGTGGATCGAGCAGCACCTCGGGCAGGGGAGACCAGCGAGGGCGACAGCGGTGTCGGGGGCGGCGAGACGGCAACGCCGGCCGGAGCAACTCCACGGGCGGCGGCGCTGCTCCACGGGCGGACGGCGCAGCGGTGGACGGACGGCGCGGCCGCTCCACGGCACTGCGCTGCACAGGGGCGGCTCCACGTACGGGCGGCGGCGCGGCCCCACGGCGGACGGCGGACGGCGCGGGGCAGCACCACGGCGGACGGCGCGGGGCAGCACCACGGCGGCACGGCGACGGGCGACGGCGGCGGCAGCGGGAGCCAGAGAGGAGAAAATTGGGGACTTGTGAAAATTTTGCAGCGGAACCACCACATATTGCGCCTAAAAGACCTTTCATCCCGGTTCCAGCCACGAACCGGGATGGATGACCCTTTCATCCCGGTTGGTGTTACCAACCGGGACCAAAGGTCTGTCTGGGCCGCGAAAAATTGCGCGCGAAGCCCAGCAGGCCTTTGGTCCCGGTTGGTGTTACCAACCGGGATGAATGGTGTTTTTCTTTTTTTTCTTGTTTCCTTTTCTTATTTCTATTTCTGTTTTCTTTTACATCTATTAATTTAATTGCTTTTGTAGTTTTGTTTTTCTTTTACATGTTTTTGAATTGTTATTTTAGTTTCTTTTTAAAATTTAACTTAAATGGTCCAATATATATGAAAGGCCTTTTTTTTTCTTGTTTCTATTTGTGTTTTCTTTTTCTTTTATATCTATTGATTTAATTGCTTTCGTGATAAATTTGATTTTTGACTGAGATAAGGTTTATCTTTCCTCCTTATATAAAGGCCAGGGGCCGGGATAAGGTGGGGTTGGTGGGGGCTGGGATAAGGTTTATCTTTCCTCCTTATATAAAGGCCAGGGGCCGGGAGACCTGAGAGCCTGCCCCTGCTCTCTCCCCTAATCCGCGCCGCCGCCGCCCTTGTCTGCGCCGCTCGACGCCCTCCTCCACGCCCGTGGCCTCCGCCGGCGCCGCGATATATCCTCCACACCACCGTGGACCTCCCCTCCGTCCCCATGCCAAGGTGCTGCCCTCTCCCTCCCCTACCTAGGTTGCACGCACCTTAGTTGTTTGATCAAATTCCCCGCTCATTTTTTCAGATCTCGGCGGGAATCGATGACGACCACCCATTTGTTGGAACCGGGCAGTGTCCGGGACTGGGCTCCGCCGGGCTGGCACTGGGAGGTGTCTTCCGGGACGCGTAGTTTGGTGAGGAATCCGGGTGACGTCGTCGACCCGGATCTTGTTTGGTGGCCGTCGCGTGGGCCAGCCTCGGTGCAGAGGCCGCCGGCCCCCGAGGTGGAGGTGCGTCACCGTATCAGAGAGGAGGACGAGCACGTCCGTCGTTACCTGGTTAGGTTGGATACGCAAGCGGTGCATGACAATATGTGGTATACACTTCATAGGGATCCTCCTCATGTGAGTATTGCCCCAGTGATGGTTCCTTATCTTTGGGTGCAAGCCGCCGGCCGCTCAGCACCTCGCGGCTTAGGACCCGGCAAAAGTTAGTTATATTATTCGTGATGTATTATGGATTAAATAAAGATGTATGCGTGATACTTTTGAATATTTGATCGATGATGTTTTTGTAAAGTGAGGACAATACTGTTCCCTGCTTTGAATTATTCTGCAATCCCCTTTTATAAAGCGACGGTTACCGCTGGCGGACACGTGTGACTGACACGAGTCGTGACCGCGAAGCCCGCCTTTAGTCCCGGTTGGTGTTACCAGACAGGTGGAGGTTCGGCGGCACCTGGTGGAGCCATAAAATATAAAATCTTATAGTGCCTACCTTCTCCGGCGAAACCTCTGCAAATTAGAAAAATAAAATTCATCTACCATCGACGCAGCCTCCCGCATCACTCCTGCCTTTCGACGACGCAACACCCTTCCCCTTCGACGACGCGGCACCCTTGTCCTAGGTTTGAGCGCCACTTCGATCCAAGCAGCGGTAAGACATCTCTGATGATCTACAACCGTCCGGCAAGACGTCTCTGATGATCTGCAACCGTTTGGAACGGTCGCAGGTCATCAGAGACGTCTTGCCACTGGTTGCCCAAAGATGCCTCTCCGAGTGACGCTGGAATGTTTTGTGTTTGAGCACCACTTCGATCCAAGCAGCGGCAAGACGTCTCTGATGATCTACAACCGTCCGGCAACACATCTCTGATGATCTGCAACCGTTTGGAACGGTCGCAGGTCATCAGAGACGTCTTGCCGCTGGTTGCCCAAAGATGCCTCTCCGAGTGACGCTGGAATGTTTTGTGTGTGAGTAACCTGTCTGAGGAGGGGGGCTATATATAGGGTACGTGTGCTTCTTTAGTCCCGGTTGGTAACACCAACCGGGTCATGTGGATCACGAAGTGGTCGTGATACTGCAGATCCAACAGCTCACAATCCCTCAAAAGAAACACACCCCTGATCCAACGGCTCACAAGCGCTTGAAAGAAACACACGATCCGTGTGCTTCTTTAGTCCCGGTTGGTACACGGGCTTCTTTAGTCCCGGTTGGTGTTACCAACCGGGACTAAAGAAGCACACGGATCGTGTGTTTCTTTCAAGCGCTTGTGAGCCGTTGGATCAGGGGTGTGTTTCTTTTGAGGGATTGTGAGCTGTTGGATCTGCACTCCCCACCACCACCACCACTCCCACCTCATCCACAGGTACACTTTCTAATCGCCTATAAATAGCGGCGTCCCTGCAGCGAACGGCACACAACGAGCCTCTACCTTCGCCACCGAATCCAATGGCTGGATTTAGCCTACCTGCTGGCATGTTCCTTGGCATTATTGTGTTCGTCCTTGTTCACCGGCCAGCCATTGGAGCCACCTCCTGTAGGTCGGTGAACAATGACAACACAACGACGCTGTTGGAAACACAAGCCCTCAGGTAGGTTGAATCCAGCCACTGGATTAGGGTGACGCAATGATGAATTGCCGAGGAGGTGGGAGTGGTGGTGGTGGTGGAAGTGGTAGCCATGCCCCTCGGTCCGATCCAAGCAGCGGCAAGGCGCTCTGATGATCTGCGACATTCCCAACACTTTTTGGGACGGTCGTAGATCATCAGAGACGTCTTGCCGCTGTGGATCGAAGGTCGATTTGCTGCTCACGACGACTTTAATGCTTTAATACATTACTATACATCACATAAAGGTTTCTAACCGACCGGGACTGAAGAAGCATACGGATCGTTTCACTCACACAGTTACATTATTACACATCACTCACACTTTTCATAAAACGGACTGTAAGGATGCATACGGATCGTCGTCGTCATCCTCCTCATTACACAATCTTCTTCAACTTTCTACCCGTCACTTTCTTCTGTTTGCGCCGTAGCCATGGACAAGCTTCTCCATTTAACGCGAGACTTGGGTCAATTTTCACTGCGAAGGGCCGGATTTCTTCAAAATTGTTGTAATCTTCTGACATGTCTGTCTTGTCCTCCACTCCCACGATAGTTCTTTTCCCTGAAAGAACTATGTGACGCTTTGGCTCATCATATGATGTCTTCGCTTGCTTATCTTTTCTTTTTTTTGGTCTGGAAGACATGTCATTCACATAGAAAATCTGAGCCACGTCTTTGGCTAGTACGAATGGTTCGTTGTCATACCCAAAATTCTTGAGATCCACTGTAGTCATTCCGTACTGCGGGTCTACGTTTACCCCACCATCCAGGTTGTACCATTTGCACCGGAACAAAGGTACCTTGAAAGAAGGTCCGTAGTCAAGTTCCCATATCTGCTCTATGTACCCATAATATGTGTCCTTTGTCCCATTGTTGTTTGATGCATCAAAGCGGACACCACTGTTTTGGTTGGTGCTCTTTTTATCTTGGTCGGCCGTGTAAAATGTATTCCCATTTATCTCGTACCCTTGAAAAGCCAATATAGTCGAAGATGGTCCTCTGGCCAACAAGTTTAGCTGTTCTTCGACAGTGTTGTCATTAATGAGACGTGTGTGCAACCACCCGCAGAAAGTCTTCAAGTGTTCTTTTTCAATGCATTCTTCAGCCATTAATGAGCGTAAAGTATTCTTGTGTTCCTCGATATACGGAGCCACCAAGCTCGAATTATGTAGAACTGTGTAGTGTGCTCGATTGAAAGAATCCCAGTCAGAAAATATTTGTTTCTTTCCTAGTGTTCCTTTTCCACGCAATCTCCCCTCATGGCGCGATTGAGGAACACCGACCGGGTTAACGTCAGGAATAAAGTCAACACAAAACTCAATGACCTCCTCTGTTCCATAACCCTTGGAGATGCTTCCTTCAGGCCTAGCACGGTTATGAACGTATTTCTTTAAGACTCCCATGAACCTCTCGAAGGGGAACATGTTGTGTAGAAATACAGGACCGAGAACTTGAATCTCTTCGACTAGGTGAACTATGAGGTGCGTCATAATATTGAAGAAGGATGGTGGGAACACCAACTCGAAGCTGACAAGACACTGAACAACATCCTTCTGTAAAGTTCCTAGAGTCAATGGATTGATCACCTTCTGAGAAATTGCATTGAGGAATGAACATAGCTTCACAATGGGTAGTCGAACATTTTCCGGTAGAAGCCCCCTCAATGCAACCGGTAGTAATTGTGTCATAATCACATGGCAGTCATGAGACTTCAGGTTTTGGAACTTTTTCTCTGCCATGTTAATTATTCCCTTCACATTCGACGAGAAGCCAGACGGGACCTTGATACTGTTCAGGACTTCAAAAAAGATCTCCTTCTCTTGTTTGGTAAGAGCGTAGCTGGCAGGACCTTGATACTTCTCTGGATTAAGTTGGTCGTCTTTCGTCTTCTCGTGCATATGTTGATGGTTCAGTCGTGCACCCGGTGTATCTTTCGTCTTCCCATACACACCCAAGAAGCTTAGCAGGTTCACGCAAAGATTTTTCGTCACGTGCATCACGTCGATTGCAGAGCGAACCTCTAGGATTTTCCAATAGGGTAACTCCCAAAATATGGATTTCTTTTTCCACAAGGGTACGCGCTTGTTGGCGTCTTTCGGAACAGATAGACTGCCAGGACCCTTTCCAAAGATTACTTCTAAATCCTTGACCATCTCATATATAGCATCACCATCAGGGCAGGTAGGCTTCGTCCGGTCATCAACCTCACATTTGAAATGCTTGCCTTTCTTTCTTACGGGATGCTCAGGTGGAAGAAATCGACGATGACCTGGGTACACATTCTTGTTGCCTACATATATACTTTCAGTCTTATCTAGACAGTGCGTGCAAGCATTGTATCCCTTGTTTGACTGTCCTGAAATGTTACTAAGAGCAGGCCAATCATTGATGGTTACAAACAACAACGCTCGTAGGTCAAATGCCTCTTGTTTGTGCTCATCCCACACACGTACCCCTTCGTCACTCCACAACTCTAAAAGTTCTTCAATCAATGGCCTTAGGTACACATCAATGTCGTTGCCGGGTTGCTTCGGACCTTGGATGAGCACCGGCATCATAATAAACTTCCGCTTCATGCACAACCAAGGAGGAAGGTTATACATACATAGAGTCACAGGCCAGGTGCTATGACTGGAGCTTTGTTCCCCGAAAGGATTAAAGCCATCTGTACTTAGACCAAATCTTATGTTCCTAGCGTCATCTGCAAACGTCTTGAAGGTCCTGTCGATTTTTCGCCACTGCGACCCATCAGCGGGGTGTCTCAGCATCATGTCTTTCTTACGGTCTTCTTTGTGCCATCGTAACAACTTTGCATGCTCTTTGTTTTGGAACAAACGTTTCAACCGTGGTATTATAGGAGCATACCACATCACCTTGGCAGGAACCCTCTTCCTGGGGCACGGATCGCCGTCAACATCACCAGGGTCATCTCGCCTTATCTTGTACCGCAACGCACCGCATATCGGGCACGCATTCAAATGCTCGTACTTCTCACCGCGATAGAGGATGCAATCATTGATGCATGCATGTATCTTCTGCACCTCTAATCCTAGAGGGCACACAATCTTCTTTGCTTCGTACGTACTGGGGGGCAGTACGTTATCCCTTGGAAGCATCTTCTTTATTATTTTCAGCAAATTCTCAAATCCTCTGTCAGTTGTACCATTCTCTGCCTTCCATTGCAGCAATTCCAGCGTGGTACCAAGCTTCTTCTGGCCATCTTCGCAATTTTGGTACAACAATTTTTTGTGATCCTCTAACATGCTATCCAACTTCGACCTCTCGTTTTCACTTCCGCTGTTTATCCGTGCATCAAGAATGGCCCGGCCAAAATCATCATTGGGCTCATCATCATTGGGCTCTTCTTCAGCTTCGTCTTCCCCCATTGGAGTATCACCGTCTGCAGTGAACGTAGGATAGGTGTCATTATCCTCTTCTTCTTCATTTTCTTCCATCATAACCCCTCTTTCTCCGTGCTTGGTCCAACAATAATAACCATCCATGAAACCCTCCTCCAACAGGTGGACGTGAATGGTTCTTGACGTAGAGTAATCCCGCTTATTCTTGCAGACTCTACATGGACAAAGAATATAACCACTCGACGGCTTGTTATCATTAGCCACACGGAGAAAACTATGCATGCCATTGATAAAGTCGAGACCGCGTCGGTCACTGTACATCCATTGCCGGCTCATCTGCATTATATAAATATATCAAAAACCATTACACTACATCATAAATATATAGTACTGACCAAATTAATTAATACAAGTTCATCACATTAAAACCAAAGTAGAGTAGTGCCCAAATGTAATACATTGTTCTAATGAAACATACATTAATTGAACCTAACATACAACTATCTAAAGAATTTAAATCCAACAACAAATGCGATCAAAATCGCAACTAAGGTAACTATTGAACCAACAGCATAATGATACCAAGCCTCTCGACTAATGGCATATTTTCTAATCTTTTTAAGCTTCAAGCGCATTGCCTCCATCTTCATCTCGTGAGCAGCGACGACGACCCCGTAAGCATCATCGATGTCGGCAATCTTCAAGTCCAATACACTCTTCTCTTCTAGGTATTGGAGACAAAGATCTTCGCTTATCTTCAATTTTGCTTTCAAATCGTCGTTTTCCTTTTTAAAATACTCGACAATAGGGTCGACTGGAATTTCCGGTTCAACTACCTCCTAAATAAAAATATCTCTACGTCAAGTTGGTCGGGCATGAGTGTGATAAACACGAAACGAAACAAATAGTTATGAAAATATACCACATCCGAATCATAGATCGGACGAGGGCCGACGGGGACGGATATCAAAACCATGACACTATACATATAAAAAACAAAAGAAATTAATTATACAAGAAATAAATATGCATTTAAATCATACAAGTATATATATAGGTTTTAAAAATAAAAGATAAAAAAGAGGCTCACCAAAGTGGTGCCGGTGACGGGACGACGCGGGCTATCGACGGCGGTGAGGACGGGGACAACACTAAAATCCACAAATAATAAATTAATTTGGGCTCGCAAATACACTTTCTAGCTTGGGCATTTCATCAAACACCTTGCTAGCATTACAAAATTGAAATGAGCTAAACTAGCAACGAAATGAGCTAAAGTTGCAACGCCGGAGGAAAGAACGATGTTGCTAACCTTTGAATAGATGGGGTGCCTTCAATCCTCTCAAATGGTGCAAAAAAATGGGGATTAATTTGAGTGGGAGAGAGGAAAATGGAGGAGAAATGGTGATGAACTCGAGCTAGCTCGGGTGGAAGAAGATGATATATAGCAGGGAGACCCTTTGATCCCGGTTTGTAACACGAACCGGGACCAAAGGTCCCCTGCCAGAGGGGCCCAGCGCGGCGACGCATGTGGGCGCATGTGAAGACCCTTTCATCCCGGTTCGTGTCACGAACCGGGATGAAAGGTCCCAACCGACCGGGATCAATGCCCACGGGCGCCACGACGGCTCGACCCGGGATCAATGGTGCATTGATCCCGGGTTATAATTCGGCCGGGACCAAAGCTCCGGATGGATGGTCATGTTTCTACTAGACTCAAGAGTTGTCAACATGTTTTATTATACTAGGCAAGATGGCGCGTCGACACGCCGCGCCCGTGTGTTAAAATTCATATTTGAAAATGTTCGTATTTAAAAAATTGTTCATATTTCGAAATTGTTGGAATTCAAAAAAAAGTTCACATTTATTAGTTGTTTAGATTTCAAAAAATTGGTAAAATTTAAAAGTTATTTGTATTTGAATTATTTTTACGTTTGCAAAATGCTTAGATTTGGAAGGCATTTGTAAATTTGTAATGTGTATCGTTTAGCAGTTTTTGGAAATTTGTTTAAATACTTTAAAACAATATCTCGACGCATTCTTCGTGGATGGCGTATTGACATGCCACGCTTGTGTGGTAAAATTCAAATCCGGAAATGTGCATATTTTAAAATTGTTTATGAAACAATCAGATATGTTCTTATTTAAAAAATTGTCCAAGTTTGGAAAATTATTGGAATTCAAATCTGGAAATGTCCACATTGGAAAATTGTGTAAGTTTGAAAAATTTTGGAATTCAAAAAAGAAAGTTTACATTTCAGAAATGTTCATATTTAAAAAAAAAATTAAAGTTGGAAAGCTATTAGGAATATTAGCCAATTTAAGTATTTATTTAAATTATCTGCATGATTGGAGAGGTTTCAATTATATTACCTAAAAATGTTAATCAGTTCGAAATGATCTGAAAATTTAATTTAACTTGATAATCAGAGGAAGTAAATTATATGAGCATTTATTGAATTCAATCTATAATTAAAGGAAAATAAATTTGGATTTTTTCTAAATTCTCACCGATTTGAAATCTTTAAATATGTTTGTAATATGCTACAAACAGTTAGCATTAATTTTGTGATCATTTTGATATTTTTTTCATATTTTTCTGGTGGGTATATTTTAAACTACGGATTTTACTCTTTTTTCTTCTTCTGGAAATTAGCAATTTCAAAAAAAAAATTTGCGGAAAAGAATAAATCGCTGACATGGCGGGCCCACTGCGACGTCGGAATGACGTCATCAATGGCGGCCGCGACCACGTCGACGCTGCCGACGCCGCATCCGCGGGTTTTGGAGCGTGTGGCTCGGCGCGTGGGACGCGCGTGTACGCGGGTGGCTGGGAGCGGCGGCGCCGCTGCGTTGTGGTCGCTGGAGCGCGACCGGCGGCGTCCGAACACGGCGGTGAGAGCTGACGCACGGCGGCGGCAAATCCGGCGTGAATCGGGCGTCTCAGCACGCGGCTGTCGGCGAGGAGATGGAGAAGATAGCGGCGAAGAGTTCTGCGTGCTCCAATTCGACCGAGGAGATGCGGAGAGGCGGTGGCAAGCGTCGGCGGCGGCGGCGACTTGCAACGTCGCGGGAGAAGAAAGAGGAGGATAAACTGTGATGTAGTTTTTGCACGAAAGTCCCTGTTGTTTTGTGAATTTGCAATTTGGTCCTCCGCGGGGGTTTTTATGCAAAAAGGCGCGGTGACCGCTTGGAAACGGTGGCGACGTGCGTCAAATTGCGTGCGAGCGGTGGGCGACCGGATGCGGACGTGCGTCAAACTTCGTGCGAGTATTGGGCGACCGGATGCGGAGGCGCGTCAATCTTCGTGCGAGCATTGGGCGACCGGCCGTGACCGTCGGCCCGCGCGCCAAAAACCGTGCGAGCACAGTTGCGTGCACGGGTGTTGATCAAGCGATGGTTGCTGTGGACCGTCGATTTGCGAGTGGACAGCCAGGATATGTACTGTAGCTACTGTAGCGTATAGGCGCGCTGAGAGGCCGTTGCGTTGTCCGCCCTTTATATATAGTAGTATGGCGTCATTACCGGCAAGCTAAAGAAAAGAAAAATCAGTATCACACCGGGGGCTCGCGACATTGCTCTTGGCGTGCAGCTGATATCCGCCGGGATCTTTTGTCGCTCGGAACCGATCAGGCATGCAGATATCGGCTCGCGCAGGCAAATATCAGTTTTAGTCGGTACGGAATAATGTACCAACTACTACTCCTTTGAGTCGCACAATGAAGGAGTTAAGGAAGGGAAAGCAGATTTGAGTTCTTAGCTGTTACTATATACTCCTTCCGTCTCAAAATAAGTGTCTTAGATTTGCCAAAAAGTGGATGTATCTAGACATGTTTCAAGTCTAAATACATCTACTTTTGTGTAAATCTAAGACACTTATTGTTGGACGGAGGGAGTATTACGGAGCATGGAGACATCCGCTGCAAAAGGAAAAAAGACAAGCAGATTTGAGTTCTTAGCTGTTACTATATAGTCGTGCTCGCGTTGCATGGAAAGTGCCATACTCCGGCGCATCTGCTACCTGTTTTAGAAAGATAGGAAGATAAGTCGCTACTACATAGTGCGACTTAACATGAAGACAGAATTACTGCTAGCTTGAAGCACGCACGGATCAAGGAAAATAAAGTCGCTAGCTGCTACAATCGCTGATTCCTCCCAAATACCAAAGTGCCAGCTGATAAAAAAAAGGAGTGTACGTAAGTATACAAGCAGCATGCGAGTCAAGAGGATGCATGGCTAATTATGTCAAGACAAAATAAGAAAAAGAGCGCAGACAACTTGCGGAATGTGCGACTCCATGATTACATTTGGTCTCGACCGCACAATATGCCACGTCAACTCAAAGGGCGAGACGATTCAATGATTCGATGACCCGGACAGAGATGTACTACTACTGGATCAACAGATTTAAGACCGTCATCAATGGTGGCTACATCGCCACAACATCCGACCCAGCGGCTCGAAGCGCCGGCGCGGCAGGAGTCGCTGTTGCTGGCAAGCTCGCGCATGGCGAGTCGCGCGTCACAATATTCATCTAACACCTGGAGTCATAAGCCGCCGCATGCTAATTCAAGAATCAAGAAGAGAAGGGCGTGCAAAAGAAGCACTCAGTTCAAAGCAAAATTAATCACGGCTGTTGCCAGTTCCAGTCATTGGCGATTCAAACAGTCCGACGACCGCGACACAGATGTACACCCGGCTCAACAGCATGAGCCGCGCTGTGTTTAAGGGTACGTCCATAGGTATAGGCCGCGCAGCAGGCGTGAGAAGTCACGAGTCTTAAAAGGAATATATCAATGGAAAATGGCAATGTACGTGGATCAAGGCATAATTCCCAAGAAGGCCAAAGTGATTTGAGTTGCCAGCTTGCCACAATGCTGCATGAGTTTTACGTGAGCAGCAGCCAAAGAGAAAATCTAATCGTGCAATTCAAAGCAGCTCAAACCATCAGCGGTCGCAAGATCAGAAGCATCATCGTAAGTTCGCCGTGGCCAATTTCGACCACACCGTTGGCAACGACTTTTAGCGCACGACGATTTTGACCTCACATCGTGATCATACCACGTTGTCAACGTCAGGAAAAACAAGCTAAGTTGCTATCATACTCAAAATTCACAGACTTTTTATCAGCTAAGATTAATTTTCACCTTCAAGTAAATCTTGGGGGTTGCATGTCTAGTTTATGCGGCTTATTATCAATATCTCTGTGATTCAAATTATATCATGCTGCAGACTTTAAATTCAGATCATATTCAATGTTTAATTACATCCACTTCTTAAAGTAGGATCTTACAAACCGCATTGGATTTATTAAATTCGAGTTCATTATAGCTCGCACTATATCTATCAAAGTTGATATCTTTATATAGCTTGCATGATTTATTGCGAAATCAGCTTTTATTTATATCATTATATCAGCTCATGATTTATCATTATCAGTTCATGATTTATCATTATCATTTCATGATTCACCATTATATTATTTTGCGAGTCACCACCGACTCATTGTCATATCATTTCATGAGTCACCTAGTGATTTACTTTCATATTATTTTATGAGTCGCATACAGCCCATCATTACATCGGTTTACGAGTCACTGACGAATCATCATCTTATCGATATTTGAGTTAAACAGGTAACTCGTTGTATCAATTCTTGGGTCAAATCAGTGACCCGTGGTATCACATTTACAGCTAATCAGAGCTGGTTATCATCAAAACTATTCAGAGCTATCGTCACAGCTATTGCAGCTGCTTATATCAAAAGTCGACTGCCACCTACGCGCGGTCGCACATCAGGATTAGTGAAATAAAGCGGGCGCCACTGGTATCCGGGGGTTTGTCATTTCGCCTCAATATGAGTTGCTGAGACTTTATTTTCACTAATCTCTGGGTTTCACGGGGGCTTTGCAGCTTTATGAGCTCGGCTTATTCTCGTGGAATCGCTCTTTGTGGCAAATTAACCTGGTTATACTCGCCTTAAGTTAGATGTAACTTGCACTATGCGGCCAAAGTACCGGCATGTGGCGTCAATCGAATCTGATTTCCTATCATGGCCGTTCTCGACCCTGAACACACATTAGACCTGGGAAATACTGAGCCGCGCGAGTCCTACTTAACGGTAACAGAGATAATCCAGAAGGACTAAAGTACCCGCATGTGGCGTCAATCGAGTCTGAATGCCTATCATGGACTTTCTCGACCCTGAACACACATTAGACCTGGGAAATACTGAGTCGTACCATATGCTATCATGCATCATACCATTTGCTATCATGCAACCATTTGCTATCATGCAAAATACCATTTGCTATCATGCAACCATTTGATATCATGCAAAGTACCATTTGCTATCATGCAAAATACAATTTGCTATCATAAAAAATATCATTTGCATCATGCGACATATCATTTGCATCATGCGACATATCATTTGCTATCATGCAAAATATCATTTATCATGCAGATTATAGCTATCATGCAGGGTACCATATGCTATTATGCGGAGTACTAACTTTTTATCATAATTATTACCAGCCACCAAGGCCAACATATTATCATCAAGTTGTCATCATTGCTTCCCTGGGGGCTTTGCCTCTTGATTTAACATGAACCTATAACTCGGCCATATGAATTTGAGTTGGCACGACTAGATTTTTATGATTGGAATGATCATCTCTTGATATTGGCTGATGAAGCCACCATTATTTATTTAACTACAGCCACATCAAGTGGAATTTTTAAGGACGATTCCTTAATTTATATCTAGAGTCTTGATTGGGATTATCTTTTTTCCTAGCGGCTCAACTAATATTTCACAGTTCGGAGTTTATAAGCGATTTCGCTCTACTCCAAATATCATTATTTTCTTGCAGCAACAATATTTGCTCAATCTGTTGCAGGATCAAATTGCAACGATATGTCATCAAGCAGGATAATGAAATCATGCCTACTTAATGCCCGGGGGGCTAGGACAATTAAGTTTTTGTCTAAATTGAGATATTTTTTAGTCCCGAGCAGCATGATCAAGCATGCAACCCGGCCCTCGGGGGCTACACATCCACCCACCGGCATTTGGTGGTTTCTACTAAATTGATTTACCATGTTTATATGCAGATTTAATTTTTTGCAGCACATGAGAATATATATATCCATTTGCGAGTCAAATCAGCGACTCGGAAATCTTTAAATACAGGCTGTGGCTATATACCCTTGAGCCGCCATGATTCAACATGCGCTCAGATGGCTTGTCATGATAACTTGACAAATTATTATACTTTTCGCCAGCCTATTTATGCTTATGGCTTTTCTGCTTCGATGTCTATGACTCAGCACCTTATACACATTTGGCTGATATATCTTGATGCTCATAATTTATTATTTTTATGATTTCAGCTCAGTCTTACATCCAACAGGAAAAGGTGGTTTTCACCAAAGGCTTCGCCGACACCTTATAATTTTCGCAGAGAACTTACCGCGATTCTGTAGCTTAAATGCGACTAAACAGAAGTGTTCAAATAGCAAGTGAGGAAGACTTGTGCATGGACTTCACGGCAAAGATCGAACAAGACTAGCTAACATGGCTACCAGCATGTGCATATATTGGCGTACTCTTTTCAAGGCAATGGATGCCGCTTCAACAAGATTTCGCCGCCCTTGAATGCCTGTGATAGTACATCAACAAACATATGCGACTCAGCGCTTTTACATCAGTAGCTCAATAAGCCGCTACGTTCGCGACTCATCATCAGCGAGTCGCCAAGCTCAACATCAGCAAGTCGCCAAGTGCAACATCGACGAGTCGGCAAGAACTACATACGCAGGCCCGCAAGATCATCATCAAGACAGAATCTTCCGCCTGATTCCACGAATCACCCAGAAGCTTGGGGGCTAATGTCGGGGGAATAATAAATGGGTTAACCCGCAGCTCACAAGACCAACGCGACTTATTCAAGCAAGGTGCGGCTCAACCTATGTTCAAGACCGCACCACTCGTGGGCTTACACGAAGATGGGCCGACCCAAGGTCATGGCGTGTTAAGAGGAAGGATCTAGAAGATCGGAAAAGATATAACTTGGGGGACACGAAGATTAGTCTCCAAGTAGGACTCCGGCTCGTACTTTCCTTGGGAGAGAAGTTTCCTTGTAACCTTGCGAGCCATCGTCTTTATAAGGTGGACTCCAAGGACCTAGAACCCTAAGCTCAAAAGCAATCAAGTCCTCGAACCCTAGTTCATACGGCGAGTACCGAGATCGGATCGCCTCCATTGTAACACCACATATATCATATCAATACCAATCTAGGGTAGGCAGGAAGTAGGTCTTTACCTCTGTAACATCCCAAATTTTTGGAATGTTTAAAAATGACTAAAAATTGAAACTTTTGTTTTTATTAAAAGAAAATTTTAAAACTTATAATAGAAACCAAATAATAGAAGACATTCTTGCATCTTCAAAAACTTTAATTGTTTAAATATCCAAGTAATCTTTATTTGAGTTTAGTTTAAATTCTTTTATCCAAGGTATTTCAAAGACAACTTCATTTCATAAAATGCCTTATTCCAAGTATTTGATTTTAAATATTTAAATTTTGGCTAATTCTTTAAACCCTAAAATCTTATTTGCAAAGTGCTTAAGTTATTAAAGTATGCCTATTTCTA
The DNA here is from genome assembly GCA_947311845.1 of Poa pratensis. Classification (NCBI taxonomy): domain Eukaryota; kingdom Viridiplantae; phylum Streptophyta; class Magnoliopsida; order Poales; family Poaceae; genus Poa; species Poa pratensis. The sequence continues at coordinate 33,664,840 of CAMZMU010000051.1, forward strand.
AAATGGTTTTGGTTAAACTATAGGATTTAAAATTAGGAGTTTGTTAAACTCTAAAACAATATCTATAAAGTGTTTTAAATTATTTAAAGCTTCTTCTATTTTAAAAATTGTTTTGATTTGTTTATATTTATCTGAAGAGCTCTTTTAGGGTGATTGGCACGGTACCCGTGGTACCGTCGGTACCGTGAGCTATGGATTTTCTTAGCCATTGATTAAGACACGATTTATGTTAGCCGTTGATTAAAATTTGATTTACTTACTTAGGAAAAAACTGGTTGAAGTTTATCCCGTACTCTTGTTCTACCGTGACCCAAATCAGCCGCGACAAGGGCAGCCGCCGCCGCCTCCTTCCTCACTCGCGGCGAGGCTGCAGCAGCACACCGATCTCCCCCACTCCCCAAGCCTGCGGCGAGGTGGTCGGCGACGACGGCATCGCGAACGGATCGGGCGCAGGCCACGGATTGTGGCGGCGCGCGGTGAGGAGGTCAGCCGCCGCCTCCTCCTTCTTCACTCGCGGCGAGGCTGAGCAGCAGGCCGATCACCCCACTCCCCAAGACTGCGGCGAGGAGGTTGGCGACGACGGCATCGCGGAAGGATCAGGCGCAGGCCACGGATTGTGGCGGCGCGTGGTGAGCAGGTCGGCGACGACGGTGGCGTGGAGGGAGCGGGTTGAGGCCACGGGACTGCAGCACGCCGAACTCCCCCACTCCCCCAAGTCTGCGGCGAGGTGACGGCGTGTGGCGAGGAGGTCGGCGACGACGGCGGCGTGGAGGTGAGTGCAGTACCGTTCGACCTGTTAAACTGAAGTTGGAGGCTGAAAGTTGGTGTTTTATTCAGTAGTAGAAACTAGTTCTGTAGCGATGATTTTTGGTTGATATGCATCCCTGGCTGTGACTTATTCTTATCAAAGAAAATTTGTGAACATCAACACATATTGTTCATGTTGTTTATCTGATCTAGATGACTATTGACTAGTCACATCGCTCCATGCTTGTACGAAGCAATATGAGAAACCCCCGACAATCTGAGACATGTAAAATCATAAACACATACAGGAGGAATTATTGCAGAGAGAAGACAGATTGGCTTTTGAAGACTAACCTGATTAATAGTCATTGTATACCTGCAGTTTGTTCGGAAACTTGATACTGAGTTAAATGAGGAGAAGTTTCAAGTAATGCAAAGTATTGCTGAAGAGTCTCAGTTGGTTTTGATAAAAAGGCATTGGAAATCGAGTTATGGGCTGCACTGGACAGTAAAGATGTATGTTTACATGAACTTGTATAAACGAATTTACTACTCAACAATGATTATTCTGTTATATATATAATAGCACACACACGTGTTGTTAACTTGGCATCATGGATTTTTTATTTCAGGATTTTCTTGAAAATTATGCAGTGAAAAAGGTTGAACTGGCAATGCCTTTGCCCACCAAGCAGAAGGATGATGGTGGTGAACATCCACTGGAAAGAAATTCTGAAGCTACACTTGTAGGCCACAACCAAAAGATGTTCAGGCTGCTCAATAATTGTGATGAAAAAGAAGAGGGCAACCGTTTCGCGCATGGTAGACCACGACAGTTAGAGGATCTGGGCCACATGGTGCAACATGGACAGAGCACACCACTGGCTGCGACTCCAAGAAGCACAATCTGACTGAACAAGGGTGCTAGTGATGGCTATGATGAGAACGGTAATGGTCTTGGTGGCATTGGTAATGGCAGGAATGTTGAGAGAACTCCTAGTAGTCGACCAGGTCACTCAGGACGGAGAAACAGAGCTTTGTACATGGATGACTACGATGGATGCAGGTTGCAGGCAGCGGCCTCAAGTGGCGGCTTTCTGAGCTGTGTATCTGAGCTATCTGACAGTTTCTTCGTTGCAAGTCTCGGCTGAGAACCTTTCTGAATTCTGAGTCCGAAGAGATAATTATGTGCATGTATTTTCCTTTTGTTTAGAACACTGTAACTGATATGGAATTGTAACTGATGTCGTATCTATGAAATCATCAGCCGAATTTTAAACCCTGGGGGTGGCATACATGATCGGTGTTAGTTTCGTTTTCTGAGTGTTATTTGGTTGATTTTTCAATCCCAAACTAGTCTGGAAGTAGTCGTACAATACTTACAAAAATATCACTGCAAACGAAAAACAAATCTCTGCAATATCATGTGCCTGCATGTCACTTTATACATGCTATTTATACAGTTACTCCATTCAACACACATCAAGTCACTGGAAATGAATAGATAGCATACTCCATTACTAGACTTGAAATAATTTCTGTTTCATCAAACACTTAAGAACCGTTCAAATAGTATCTCTTATAAAAACTAAAAGCAAATAATGATCACAGATAATTTCTGTTCATCGAACACTACAAATTATTTATTCGTTCGGACTGATTATGCGCTCATGTTCCCGTCGCTGCTGCCAAAAGTCAATGTCTTCTGGGGATTTTAAGTGTAGGTTGATTCGTGCTTGGCGATGACCCATATTGATCCTAGTCCCTGTCGTCGTCCGAGTCCGTGTCGGGCCTATCGTCACACTCCAATGATAGTGGCTCAAATCGATCCTGTTCAAATTCATAGAAATATATTAATATCAGCTTATAAATATGACTTAGGCAAAAACTTGAAATATGAGAAAGCTTGCAATATAATCAACCAAGAATTCTAACATGCCGGCCGACAACTTGTATATCAGTTCATCCAACGTAAAAAGAACATACGACTGACGGGGAGATCGTCGATCAGGACCAAGAGCTCACCACGACAGCGATTCCATGGTCGGCAGTACAGGAGCAGGCCAAGGGCGAACGGAGTGAGCTCGACGAACGGCGGCCGGTGTCGGGGAAGACGACGCGATTCGGCGCGTCCCGAGCGTTCCAGCACGTTCAACTCGCGGACGGAAAGGCTGGCGACGGCGCCCGCTGCCAGATCCTGCTGACGGAGAGTAGGTGGAGGAGGCCAGCGACGCCGCCCGCGCCCGCGGACGCCTTCTGCTGCTGATGGAGGCCAGCGACGGCGTTCGCGCCTGACGCCCGCGCCCGGCCCCTGGAGTCGAGGTGCAGGAGGTCGGGGACGGCGCCCACGCCCGGATCCTCGAGGGCAGGTTGAGGAGGCCCACCTCCATCGCCTGCGCCCGCATCCTGCAGGGGAGGTCGAGGAGGACCTGCGACGGCGCCCGCGCCCGCATCCTGGAGGGGAGGACGACCTGCGACGGATCCCGCGCCCACATCCTGGAAGAAGGTGGAGGAGGACCGGCGACGCAGCCCACGCCCGCATCCAGCAGGAGGCAGCCGGCGACGGCGCGCGCGCGCTCGGGTCTTGGAAAGGAGCTGCAGGTCGGGGACGGCGCCCGCGCCCGGATCCTCGAGGAGAGGTGGAGGAGGCCCTGTTTCGTGGAGGGAAAGGTGGAGGAGGCCGGCGACGGCGCCGACACCCCGCCGGTGATGGAGATGGAAGTCGGGTGGAGAGAGTGTGAGAAGATTAGGAGAGAAGAGAGAGTGAGCAAACGGCAAGATAAATTTTAATAATTAAAATTGAACATAATTTGGTACCGGCCCCACATAATTTTGGTTCCGGTCCCACACAATTTCCGGTTCCGCGGAACCAGTCGGTTCCATCAGTCTGGTTCCGACTATCTTAACACCGTTAGATCGTGGTGGATGGACGGTTATTAAAAATGCCAATCACCCTAAAACTTGTATTATCTGAAACATGAGTTTAAAATAAGTTATTTTAAAAATATGTAATTGTGGTATTTTATTTGGAAATTTATAAAACCCATAATATAAATGTGTATTTGTATTTAAATGATTTCTCAAAATCATTTTAAACAAAATGTTTTGTACCAAATTAATTTGTTGGGTTTATCATTTTAAATGATATTACCCATACTAAGTTTCTGGATTTTTATTTAAGTCAAAATGATTTATTAAAACCTTATCTTCAAAATTGACGTAAAGTGTCAAATTTGCATTTAAACATATTTTGAAATTTTCAAATTTTTAAATGTTTGTAAAAGTGTGTTTGAATGTTTTAAATAACAGATCTTGATTTTACAAAAATTTAGAAACTGGTTTGACCTAATTTGGACTTCTAAAACAAAAGATACAAAAGAAATAAGAAAATCAGAAAAAGAAATAGAAAAATTGATGACGTCATGTTGACGTCATCATCGTCTTCAACCCCCAGACGGACGGAATTCACGCCCGAGTCGATTGATTTTGCCGTTTCTTCTCGAATTGATTCCGGACGTTTTACTACACCAAATCAAGCACCGTTTCTTCCTAATTAAATCCCACGGACTCCTCTTCATTTCCCCTTTCCCTCCCACTAGAATCCTTTCCCCAAGCTGTTCAATTTCCTCGCCGGAGCTCCGCAATGCCAAAACGCCCGATTTGATTGCCTTCTTAAATTCGTGCGTTTTACTCCACCATTTCCATCGCCGTTTCTTCCTACATAACCCCCACTCCATCCTCTCTCTTTTGCCCCAAAAATCCCAGCCCGAGAGCCCCGAGGCTGCTCTCAATCGAGCTTGAAGCACCGCCACGGCCGCCGGCGAATTCCTCCATTTCCGGTGGACGTCGACCACTCCAAGCCCTCTCTCCACTCCCTTTCTTCTGTATTCTTTCGTGCGCATATCACTGACCTGGTTTGGGGATTTTCTGTGCACCAGATCGTCATGGCCGTGCTCAACCGAAGCTCGAGCCGCCGTGGTCTACTCTGACGAGCTATTCCGGGAGGAGCAGGACACGCCGGAGACCGCCATCTTGCCTACTCACCTCGCCTCGACCTCCTGAACCTCCTGGTATGACCCGTTTGTCCCCGTACCCGCTGTATCGCCGTCTACGCGATTTTCCGACCATGGCGCCGCCACGGGAGCCGGTCACCGGAGGAACTCCGGCCGGCCACGCCGCCCCTTTTAGGTCAAATAGATCTGGGCCGTTAGATCTAGGATGCACGGCCAAGATTAGATCCTTCCTCGAATCGGTACGGGCAAATCGGAGGCCGCCACGTCAATGCTCAGTCAACGCTCGTCAGCAGCCACGTCAAGCCTCGTCAGTGCCACGTCAAGCCTCGTCAGCGCCAGCGTGGAGAAGATTTTCTGTTTTATTTTTATTTGGCGGGTTTTGCAGAAAAATCCCTGAAACTTAGATCTATCATTAATTTTTATTGGTTTATCCAAATTTTACAAATTATATATTTTTGGAAAGCACACGACGTGTGGAAACTTTTGGCTGTATTAGTTTTATGTTTTGACATGTTTAAAATATTCAAATTTCAAATGAGTTAATTGAGTATTTTTGGCACAACTTGAATTCTTTATGTCCAAATTTTGCAAATAAAATCTTTTTGGAAAGTCCTTGACTTTTAGAATAGTTTGGCTAATTCAGTTTTATATTTTGCCAAATTTAAATTTATTCAAATTACAAATGTGTTATTTGAGTAAATTTGGCATATCTTTTATTTTAAAAATTATTTTTGAGTGAATCCAATTGCATTGGATTTGTATAGTTATACTCCTCCTAGGAAAACCTCTCCCTTATTTTGCTAAGTATTTTGTTTAGGTTTAATTTTAGACATAGTGTTTATTTCCCTTTTTGGGAATTGTTTATTTATTTTGTCTTAAGTAAAATTTGTGTTAAATGCATTTTTGTCTCATGCATGATTTATTAAAATTAGAGAAGTTAGAAAATATTGACTTGTGATTTTGATTGCATCTCATGCATGTCATATTTTTCCTAAGTGTTGTTGTTATGCTTGTATGTTTATTGTGGCTCGTTTTATGTGTTAGAATTTTCGAAGAGAAACGAAGACTTCTACAACTGCCACTCCTGCTCTCCTTGTTGCCAAGGCAAGTGGCACACCTCATAAATTTCCTAAGTATTTTGTCTATGCATGAATAGAATATTTTTCTTAAGCATGTGTAGGACTTAGTAGAATTGTTATGCTAAAACTGTTTAGAATAGCTCCCCTTTACTAGATGGTCTAGCATCCCATTTTAACTTAGTAGATTATTGAAGTGCAATGCAAAAGATGTTTTTATGAAAAGCTAAATTCTACTAAGTTAAAATGAAACACCTGGGTGGAGTTGGTTTTGATAAGAGGATGTTTGAGTTGAGTGTTGCCCCCGGGGGTTTTACCTGAGGGATATTCACTTGTGGAAGGCCACCCAGGAACAAAGGGATCTGAGGAACTCCATGTGAAGATTGCTTCCAGTGCAGCCATTTGTCATATGGGCTCTGTCTTGACGGAGTACGTTGGTGTGAACCTGGGTCAGGAGATCGACATATGTAGGGTTGATAGGTGGGCGGTGGTCTCCTGGTGATCATGGGAACACAACTTCTGAAAAGTCTCGTCTCGATTTTCTCCTTTTCCTTCTCACTAAATGAGTGTAGAGGATAGTTTGGGTTGATTGGGTCAAATGGTGAAAGTGCACAACCTCTCGAGAGTGTCAGAAACTAAGTACTTAGCCGTGTCCCCGGTTACGGACAATTAGGGACTCCCGGGGTTTTACCGGAGGTAGTCACCTGACACACTGGGGTTTTACCATGTGTTGTCACGGTTTCACTGGGGTTTTACCAGTGTTACCAATTTAATAGTTGCAAAATGTTTTACAAAGTGATAAGATAAAACTAGATTTATACAAATTAGCCTTTGAACTCCACCGGCCAAATATGCATATAGGTTATTAGAGTTATTCCACTAAGTGTCCACAGAGTGTCACTTGCCAGATCCATTTTATATGGTTCTGACCCACCTTGTTGCAACATTTTTCCTGTTGCAGGATGTTCAGACGATGAGTGAGGATTTCGTATAAGGTTTCGAGTCTACAAACAACATGTTTTCGCCTGTGGCACATGAAGATGATGGAGACTCACTGCTACTTTTATTCCGCTGTGCTGAACTTTGTAAAATGCTAGCCATGAGCTATGCAATTTGTAATGAAAATTGCAAGTCTGGATCATGCGATGTAATAAAATCTGACGCATTTGCATGATATTCATCTTAGACTGTGTGTGCAAATGAATCGATCCAGGGGTTTGCACTATACACAGGGATCTTGCCAATTTTTAAGTGCAGGTCCGCTACAACCTCACATTGAGGGGCCGAACCTGGGTAAATCTGTGTTCATCTTTGTTCCTGCGATCCCAAACTCGGAGACGATTGACTCGCGTAATCCCACACCTACGAAGTCATCCATGACACCTGACGTGAAAAACCCACGACAATTACTTTCTGCACTCATTACTGTTTTCCACACAATACGTTTAATCCTTTGTTTTCAGCAAGCCGGAGAGATTGACAACCTCTCTGTTTCGTTGGGGCAAAGTAGTTTGCTTGTGTTGTGTGCAGGTTCCACGTCAGTTGCGCCGCTGACAACCTTCTGAAGAACCTCCGTGTCCTCCTGGTTCGATAAACCTTGGTCATATTTCAAGGGAAAACTGTTGCTGCACAACATCATACCTTCCTCTTGGGGTCTCCCAACGAACGTGTGTTGTCACGGTCAACAAGCAGATCTTTTGGTGCTGTTGCTGGGAAGTAATAAAACACTCTACCGTTAACACGCCATCAAGACATTTTTCTGGCGCCGTTGCCGGGGATACTGGATTCTCCAGATAGGGGAGTCTCACACTTCCAATCTCATTACTTTGTTTTTGTCTTGCTTAGTTTATTTTATTTTATCTTGTTTGCTGTTAAAACCCAAAAACACAAAAAAATTAAATTTCTGCATTTAGTTTATTTCGGTTTGTTATTTTCTTGTTCTGTTTTAATTTTGCTAAAATGAGTAATCCTGAAAACACTAAGTTGTGTGACTTCACTAGCACAAACAACAATGATTTCATATGCACACCTATTGTTCCTCCTGCTACCACAGCAGAGTTCAATGAAATTAAACCTGCACTGTTAAATCTTGTTATGAAAGAGCAATTTTCTGGTGTTAGTACTGATGATGCTGTTGCTCACATTAATAATTTTATTGAGCTATGTGATATGCAAAAATATAAAGAGGTAGAGGGTGATATTATTAAACTGAAATTATTTCCTTTCTCCTTGAGAGGAAGAGCTAAAGAATGGTTGCTATCTCTGCCTTGAAATAGTATTGATTCTTGGACTAAGTGTAAAGATGCTTTCATTGGAAAATATTATCCTCCTGCTAAAATCATATCTTTGAGAAGTGGCATTATGAACTTTAAGCAATTTGCTAATGAGCATGTTGCCCAAGCTTGGGAAAGAATGAAATCATTGGTTAAGAATGGTCCCACTCATGGACTGACTACTTGGATGATTATTCAAACCTTTTATGCAGGATTGAATTTTTCTTCAAGGAATTTATTGGATTCAGCTAGTGGAGGGACATTTATGTCCATCACTTTGGGTGCTGCAACAAAACTTCTTGATGATATGATGGTAAACTATTCTGAATGGCACACCGAAAGAACTCCAACATGATAAGGTTGATGCCATTATGTCTATGCTTTCGAATGGTCATGCTACTATTGATCCAAATAATGTTCCTTTAGCTTCATTGGTTGCACAAGAAGGGAATGTTGATGTGAACTTCATTAAAAATAATAACTTCAACAACAATGCCTACAGGAATAATTTTGGTAATAGCAACTATAGGCCATATCCTTCTAATGGTAGCAATGATTATGGTAATTCCTACAACAACAATAAGAGTGTGCCCTCTGATCTTGAAGTTATGCTTAAGGATTTTATTTGCACACAAACTACTTTCAATAAAACTGTTGAGGAAAAGCTAGGAAAAATTGATATTCTTGCTGCTAAGGTTGATAGTCTTGTTCATGATGTTGATTTCTTAAAAATAAAGGTGCTGCCTCATGATGTTAAAGAGAGCAAAACTCTCAATGCTATGCAAGTTAAAATTGATAATAATATAAGAATGCTAGCTGAGTTGCATGATAGATGGGAAAGAGAGGAAAAAGAAGCTGAAATTGCTAAACAGAATAGTGTGGCTAGAGTTTGCACTATTTTTACTACTGAAAATGTTGATACCTCAAGTGCTAGTAAACCTCCTACTGTTAATGGAAAGATAATTGGTGTTGGAAATGTCTCCACTTCTGCTGCAAAAAGCTTTAAACTGCCTGATAGCACTAAAATTGCTCCTGATAAAAGTGCTGAAATTTTTAGGAGTGTAGGAGATAATGGTTCCATTACCTTTGATGATAATAATTTTGATTTTGATGGTTGTAATATAACTGAAGTCATTATGTTCTTGCAAAAGCTAGCTAAGAGTCCTAAGGCTAGTGAAATAAATATGGCTTTTACTAAACATATCATCAATGCTCTCATGCATGCACTAGTAGGAAAACCCAATTCTATGGATCCTTATTCTGTGGCGCACCATGTGGCCGTGCGCCACAGAATAAGCTTCTGTGGCGCACCCAAAACTGGTGCGCCACAGAATAGCAGAATAAGGCTATTCTGTGGCGCACCGGAACTGGTGCGCCACAGAATAGTGCTATTCCGTGGCGCATGGAAGCTGGTGCGCCACAGAATAGTGCTATTCTGTGGCGCATGTGGCTGGTGCGCCACAGAATAGCACTATTCTGTGGCGCATGGAATTGCGCCACAGAATAGTGCTATTCTGTGGCGCATGGGGTTGGTGCGCCACAGAATAGTTTTTGAATTTTTTTACCTCTCACGCACCCCTCCAAACAACACCCCCCGTGGATCGCCTTTTCAGTTTTGAAATCGCTCAAAGAAAATGATAAAACATTCAAAAAATAAAATCCTTCGAGATGTGGTTAGGTGTTACTGTCTAGTTCGTCTAGAAATTTTGAAATATGAAATTTGACCTTTTCTGCAAAATCCAGAAAAAAAACGTAAAACGGCCACAACTTTTGCATACGACGTCGAAAAAATGCGTTTAATATATCAAAAAAAACTAGAGAAGAAAAGGAAGCCAACCCCAAATTCCAAAGGGAAAAAAAGTTATTTCAAAATGAAGTTTTTTTCCTACAAAATCAAAAAAAATAAAAAAAATAAAAAATTTCAATTTTTTTGGATTTGCTGAGTTTTTGGGTTTTTTGAAGTTTTCTGATTTTTTTTTGGGATTTTTTGAATTTTTTGAGGTTTTTGACTTTTTTGAAATTTTTTGAACTTTTTGGATTTTTTTAACATCCTGTTAAAACTTTTGAAGTTTTTGAATTTTTTGAATTTTTGACAACCCAACAATATACATAAACTATACTCACATGTATACACGTAGAGAAGGGTTAAAAGGGTTGATACGATAGAATTATCAATAAGAATTTGAGTAGCAGGTGGGTAGGTGATGTGAATAGAATTTAGAAGTTAAGCGTGCTGGGGTGGGAGCACTCTAAGGATGGGTGACCTAGCGGGAAGTCAACATTTGAGATTGACTTCGAGTGTTCAAATGTTCAAAAAATTCAAATACATAGGAATTTCCAAATTATATCATTTTCTGATTTTTGTGATTTTTTTGAATTTTTTGGGAATCCAGATCTAGATCTGGCCGCCATTTTTTTGAAATTCAAAAAAACAATTCTGTGGCGCACGGGGTAGGGTGCGCCACAGAATAAGCTATTCTGTGGCGCACCGGGCTGGGTGCGCCACAGAATAGCTTATTTAGTGGCGACTATTCTGTGGCGCACCACCCATGCGCCACAGAATAGCAAAATGGTGCGCCACAGAATAGCTTTTCTGTACTAGTGATGCTAGGGAAGAGAAATTAAAACGTGAAGCATTTATCCCTAGGAAGTTAGATGATGGTTGGGAGCCCATCATTAAAATGAAAGTGAATGATTTTGATTGCAATGCTTTGTGTGATCTTGGTGCTAATATTTCTGTTATGCCTAAAAAGGTTTATGATATCCTTGATCTTGCATCTTTGGAAAAATGTTATTTGTGTGTTCACTTTGCTGATTCTTCTATGAAGAAACCTTTGGGGAGATTTGATAATTTTCTTATTATGGTTAACAATAACCTTGTCCCTGTTGATTTTGTGGTTTTGGATATTGAATGCAATCCTTCTTGTCCTATTGTGTTGGGAAGATCTTTTCTTAGAACTGTTGGTGCTGTTATTGATATGAAAGAGGGGAATATAAAATTTCAATTCCCACTCAGGAAAGGTATGGAACACTTCCCTAGAAGAAGGATGAAACACCCTTTTGATACTATTGTTAGGGCAAGTTATAATGTTGGTGTTTTTGGTCTTGACAATACTTGATTCATGTTTCATGCCTAGCTAAAAGGCATTAAAGAGAAGCGCTTATGGGAGGCAACCCATTGTTTTTACTTACTGTTATTTGTCTTTATTGAGTCAAGGAGCATGTTTACTTCTGTAAAAACTCCTTTGTATCTTTTATTTGCTGTTTTGTTGTGCCAAGAAAAGTCTCTTATGACAAGATGGTACCTATATTTGGATTACTGCACAGGAACAGATTTCTGGAACGTCACCGTTTCTCGCCGTAGAAAATCAGCAAAATTTGAAAAATCTGCCAATTTTTGTGCGTGTTCCTGAGATATGTACGCAACTTTCGTACGACTAAAGTTTTTCGATTTGAGCGACGTAAGGGTCCCGAAAAAAATCATCTTTACGGACTGTTCTGGTTTTGACAGATTCTATCTTCGTTTTGCATTCTCTCTTTTACAAGTGTTGAGTGGTTTCTTTTAAGGTGAAAGAGCATCACTTAAGCCTAGTAACAGTAGCTAATGTTTGAAAATGATTGCTTATGAATTTGTGTCCTTACAGAATCAAGTGAGATTATTTGTTTTGATGCACTAACCCGCTAATGAGAAAAATGTTGAGTTTTGGTGTGAAGAAAGTTTTCAAGTGTTAAGAGAGGAGGATGATATTATAAGATCAAGAAGAGTGAAAAGCTTAAGCTTTGGGAAGCTCCCATGGATCTCCCCAATATATTCATGAAGACTCAAGCGTCTAAGCTTGGGGATGCCCAAGGCATCCCCTTCTTCATCAACAAACTATCAGGTCATCTCTAGTGAGACTATATTTTTATTTCTTCACATTATATGTACTTTTCTTGGAGCGTTAGTGTGCTTTTGTTTTCAGTTTGTTTTCGTTTTGTTTGCTGCTCTATACTTGTTGGATCCTAGCACTATTGTTTGGGAGAGAGACACGCTCCGCTTTTCATTGGAATACTCTTGTTCTTCACTTATATTTGTTGAGTATTCTTGTCTTGCTACTGCTAAAGCTTCTAGCTCTCTGTTTTCATATATCTATTGTCAGAGTTATTAGTTTCTTTTGAAGAAAGTACTCTCTTGCTTCACTTATATTTATTTGGAGAGTTGTTCAAATAAGTTGATTGGTGTTTGGTTGGAACAGAAAATGCTATGCATGTGGTAGTGGTATAAAATGCTTACATAAGTCTTGTAGATTACTGTCTTGAGTAAGTTGATACTTGTCAATTGTTTTGAGTTACCAAGTAAGTAATGTTTAGACTTGTGCATCATGTAAGTAAAGGCTATTAGTGAAGAACTACTGTAAAGCTTGTTGATATTTGATTTGTATCATTGGTAGTTCCAAAGTCTAGATATTTTCTAGTGAAAGGTTTTGGTTAACAAGGAAGACAAAGTGGAGTCTTGTAATTTTTCAAGCATGTTTTTTTTATATGAGTTCTTGCTGTACCGGTTGACAGTCTGTGTTTGCTTGAATAACCTTGATAGACTAAACTCTGTACTAAGCGGGAATGCTGCTTGTGCATCCAAAACCCTTGAGCCAAAATCCATGCCATCTGTGTCCACCATAACTACCTATTATGTGGTATTTTCTTGCCATTCCAAGTAAAATTTTCATGTGCTACCTCTAAAATATTCAAAACTGTTACTACTCCTTTTTGTGTCACTGTTTACAAGCTCATGAGGATGTGGTAGATGGTGTTTATTTCACTTGTTGATCAGACTTTACACCTGGACTAGTGGCATATACATCCGCTTATCCAATAATTTTGCAAAAAGAGCTGGCAACGGGGTGCCCAGTCCCAATTAATTACAACTTTAACCATTAATTCTCTTCACATCTTTTTGCCCCTGAGAAATCAGTCAAGCAATGTTCATAAGAGTGTAAACAAAAGAGAACGAGGGATGATCTACCCGCTGGTAGAAATAACGTCCTTCATGGGAGCCGCTCTTGTAAGGTCTGGTTAACTTGTGACTTAAAGTATTGTCTATTTACTGATTCGTTGACCACTAACACACACCTCTCAAAATATATTTTTATACTCTCTATATGCTTTCAAAAACTTAAAAAGCTCTAGCACATGATTTAATCCCTGCCTCCCTCTGCGAAGGGCCTTTCTTTTACTTTATTGTTGTGTCAGTTTTCCTACTTCTTTCTATCTCCACAAGCAAACACTAGTGTCAACTTTGGTACAACAGTTGTTATATAATGATATGTTTGACTTATTGCATTACTTTGCCTTGACAATATCCATGAGATAAATATGTTAAAGTTGAAGCCAGTGCTGAAACTAAATCTTCCTTTGTGTTAGTCAAACACTTTCATTTAGAATCTATTGCTTTGTGAGCTAACTTTTATGCAAAATCTTATAGCTCCATTGTCTCCAAAGTATTATTCATGAAAGTTTGCACTTGTATGATTCATTTTGTTTACTCCTTATTTACTTGTTAGCAAACTATAGACCATTAACTTGGATCACTTCATTCAGTTCATGTGCTTTGCATTACTATTTGATCAAGATTATGTTGGTAGCATGTCACTTCAAAAATTATGTTGTTTTTATCGTTTACCTACTCGAGTACGAGCAGGAACTACGCTTGGGGATGCTTGATACGTCTCAAACGTATCTATAATTTTTGATGTTCCATGCTGTTATTATACCAATTGGTACATGTTTTATTTACACTTCATAGCATTTTATGGGACTAACCTATTAACAAGATGCCGAAGTGCCAGTTCCTGTTTTCTGCTGTTTTTCTCTTTCAGAAAAGCTAGTCGCAAAATATTCTCGGAATTGGACGAAAATCAACGTGTGCAAATATCTCATCGGAAGACTGCAGAAGCCAGAAGGGGAGACGGAGTGGGGCCACGAGGCAGCCACGCCACCCTAGGGCGCGACAGGGGGTGGGCCCGCGCCCAGCCCTGGCGTGGCCGCCTCGGGTGCCCTCCGACGCCGCCCTTTCGCCTATATATTCCCGATGTCCCGAAAACCCTAAAAACACCGATCATATTCCACGAAAAGTTCCGTCACCGCCGCCGTCGTCAACCCTAGATCGGGAGGGTTCTGAAGCTCTTCCCCGGCACCCTGCCGGAGGGGAGATCCTCACCGGAGGCCTCTACACCGCCATGCCTGCCTCCGGAGTGATGCGTGAGTAGTTCATCCTTGGACTACGGGTCCATAGCAGTAGCTAGATGGTTGTCTCTCCACCTTGTACCTCCATGTTTAGATCTTGTGAGCTGCCTAACATGATCAAGATCATCTTATTGTAATGCTACATGTTGTGTTTGCTGGGATCCGATGAATATTGATACTATGAGCAAGTTGTTTATCAATCTATCTATTTATGTTGTTTATGATCTTGCATGCTCTCCGTTGCTAGTAGATGCTTTGGCCAAGTAGATGCTTGTAACTCCAAGAGGGAGTATTTATGCTAGATAGTGGGTTCATGCCTCCAGTAATCTAGGCTCGAGATGACAGAAACGACTAAGGTTGTGGATGTGCTGTTGCCACTAGGGATAAAACAATGATGCATTGTCTACGTGTCATTTGCATTGTTTACATTACACACTTTACTTCATACAATAATCTGTTGTTTGCAACTCAATACCGGAAGGGGTGCGGATGCTAACCGGAAGGTGGATTATTTAGTCATAGATGCGTTGGATAGCAAGTGTATGTACTTTGTTGTAATGCCCAATTAAATCTCATAATAATCATCTTGTCATATATTGAATTGTCATGCGCTCATAATTTGTCAATTGCCCAGCTATAATTTGTTTACCCAACATGTTAGTTATCTTTTATGGAGAGACACCACTAGTGAACTGTGGACCCCGGTCCATTTCCTCATACTAATAAAACCACCAACTGCAATCATTTGTTCTCTGTTACTTTCTGCACTCATTACTGTTTTCCACACAATACGTTTAATCCTTTGTTTTCAGCAAGCCGGAGAGATTGACAACCACTCTGTTTCGTTGGGGCAAAGTAGTTTGCTTGTGTTGTGTGCAGGTTCCACGTCAGTTGCGCCACTGACAACCTTCTGAAGAACCTCCGTGTCCTCCTGGTTCGATAAACCTTGGTCATATTTCAAGGGAAAACTGCTGCTGCACTACATCATACCTTCCTCTTGGGGTCTCCCAACGAACGTGTGTTGTCACGGTCAACAAGCAGATCTTCTGGTGCTGTTGCTGGGAAGTAATAAAACACTCTACCGTTAACACGCCATCAACTGCCGCGAGCTCCCATATTTCTAGCCGTTACTGCCGAGCTCCATCCCTCCGTAGCCTGTCCCACTCCTCCCGCAGCGAACAGAAACTGCCGTCGCCATGGTCTACAGAATCGAGGAGATCGGCAACGACACGGACTCCGACGAGGTAACATATTTATGGAGTTCTTTGTTTTGTTCTTGATCAGTGCATGTTATAGTTATTTGATTCCGATTCGTTCCATTTTGTGAAATTTGAAGGTTCCAAAATGTTGCGACTGCAAGATGCATGCCGAGTTTAAGCGGTCTGTGGAAGCCAAAATGAGCGCCATGTTAGAGGATCTGCACATTGCTGTCGAGGAGAAGAAGAAAGCAGAGGAAAAGGTGAAGAGGATCGAAGACCAGAAGATGGAGATGGAGCTGCAATTCGCAGATCTTGTCCATGATCACAAGATGAAGGCTGATGAGGCCAAGTTGAATATGAAGAAAATAAGAAAATATGTCCGCGACAAAGAAACTAAACTCCTTTATTCTTTGGCAGCTGTAGTTATTCTAATATCTTTTGTAATAGCACTTTCAGATTTATCTAGATGCAAGTAGTAGAGATCTATGTATCTTTCAGGATGGTAACTTAAAAGAATAATTTCGGAATATGTATACATACGGTCTATTTAATATGACCGTGCGCGAATACAAGCCATTGCACACGATTATATGGCCCGTAACCGTGTGCGATTGTTGGGCCCAACAGGGCCCATCAAATCGCAACCCTACTTTGTCTCTTCTATATATTTGGACCGGCAGCTATACTGTGGTTTCACTTCACTCCACAGCCCCCCCCCCCCCCCCCCCCCCCCCGTCCACGTCCTGCTCACCTGGTCGGCGAGGGAGAAACCTATATCTCTCCCCTGCTAGATTGCCGATGATGCCATCCTCACGTGCACATCCAAGGCCGAAGTTGCCGCTGATACATACGGTCGCGCCGGCTCGTCCTCGCCCTCCACCGTTGCAACATCACCGTCGTACTTTTGGGTCGAAGGCCAGCTGGACGTGCTGTGTGAAGCCTTCTCGTCTCCTCGTCCTTGTCCTCAGCCGTTATGGAAAGGTACCATCGCACATGCATGATCCAGTTTATTTGGCAGATCTACTTATTAGTTAGCACGGTTAGCAAGGCCGGCCGGATCTTTGTTACTTTATCTCTTTGGTTTTAATATTCATAATCTCCCGTGTTAGACTATTTTAAGGGGTTAGAGCGGATCCCTGTGTTTAGATCCAATGTATTTTATTCTGTTAGACCGGAGCATGTGTTGGATCTATTTTTATGGGTACATCTTTAATATTATATAACCATGTGATGCCCTTTTTGCTACAAGTACATGTATTTGCTTAATTATGTTGTACAAGTTCATGTGTTACTCCTCAATAAATAGTTCATGTGTTGGACCAGATGCATGTGTTAAATCTATTTTTGCAATCTGTTCGGCATTTTTTAGAATGTGTTGTATTTTTTAGATGTTTTCAAATTTATCTCTAGCTAGCATCTTGTAATAGAGATCTTATTTTGTTGTGTTGTTTTTTTAGATGCTTTCATATTTAACTCTAGCTAGCATCTTGTTATAGGGATCTTATTTTGGTGGCAATGTACAAGAATTTGTGGTTGCGATCTTCGACACATGTTATTAGCTTCTACTAATAACACTGAAACAAAGACGTAACCAAGAGGGAACGTGTGCGAGACTGTGCACGACCGAATCGCTCAGCCCCCGTACACTTCCCTCTAGGTTGAGGCGGAGGATTCTTCTTCTTGGTTTGTATGTTTATGTTCTCACACCGGGAAATCAACAGGGACTGTTCATTTATCCCAGAAGGAGTTCGTGCCGAAAAGAGAGCATCAAGTGTCTCTCTTTCAATGGCTTCTCCGCCACTCCATCCAACACATGAGCTCCAACTCATGTAGGTTGTCGAGGGCTTGGGAACTAAGCCCCATGAAAGGCTGACTTAGTTCCCAAGCCCTGGACAACCTACATGAGTTGGAACTCACCCGGCAGCCGTACAACTTGTAGTAGGCTGCCGCGAAGGAGTTCGTGCTCAAACCAGCCTGCGGTGTCATGAGGTATTGAGTGCCTCTCTTCTTGATAAAGCGGAGCATGATCACGGAGGGCCTTAAGTGTCTCTCTTGCATGCACGCCCTTTTCGTGCTTTTGAAAGTATAAGCCTATATATGTCTTGATGCAACATAATCGATCGTTATCGCTTTAACAATATAACTGATTCACTTGTTTGTTTATATTTGAACACATGAGTCACACAATGACACAATGGAATCCACAAGCTCCAAACCGTCGCACTTGTGATGTTTTGGTGCACTGCATAAAACATTTTTTTTAGTTAAGAGTGTCTTGTACAGTGCTACCAAAGTATCACACCAGTGACGCAAAAAAGTTAGCTGAAGCTTCTGAACAAATGAAGGGACTACAAGAGCAACTGCCAGGGTCTTGGAAAGACGGTAGCATCCATACCATTCAGAACCTAGCTAGTTTTCAGTGCCTTTTTCTTATAGTATACAAAATAGGATTCTGGATTGCTCTTCATTTGGTCGGATGAGATGTCAAACGTTGTCCCTACCAACTGAGGAATCAAACAAAAGTGTACGTAGAAAAAGAGAGTGTTGGAAATGCATCGAGGAGAACTTACCTTGTGACTCACTACTCCGGCACTGGGCAGGAATACTACTAGCGAGGCTTATAGGCGGCTAGTTCTTAAAGAAATCTGTCTGTTAGTATTTGTGGATCTTCTTCATTGTATACCTAGCTAGCAATTGAACATATGTAGCAATGTGTATATATATGTACTTCTGGAATGTTCAATGAATTCTTTGATTTTTTTAGAAATGGGAGCATCGCCCCAGCCTCTGCATCAAAATGATGCACATGGCCGGTTTTTATTAAAATAAAGTTGTTCCAACATCCAAAGGTACATATTATTACATCTCACTGATCACACAGAGTGAAAACAAAAATGAGCCAATAAAAGAGTAGCAGACTATGCATCTAGTCTTCTAGTATGACGCCACCCAATCTGGGAGAAGATAGCCCGAACGACCGCCATCATTCGAGTACATCCGGAATCCATATGATCCCGCTGGGTGTCTGGAAGTAGGAGCGACCACATTTGAATCCAATGGGTAGCTCGGGAGACAACCTGTAAGAAATGAGGAGTTTGAACCTTATTAAAGACAATATCATTCCGACAATTCCAAATTGCCCAAAGAAAAGCTGACACGCCAATACGTATCCGTGCTTTAGTATTTTTTTCCACCCCATTTAACCAACTCCCAAACATTTGCGACACACTTGTTGGAGGTGTTAAGTTGAATGTAAAATGGAGTAGTCTCCAAATGTCTTTAACAAAATGGCAAGATATAAACAAGTGCTCTACAGACTCTTCTGTACCGCAAAAAACACAATTTTTACATCCAGTTTTTGATGAGCTACTCTGTTTTTGATGAAATGTTTGTATTATGGGTACGGTAGCCGCAGAATAGCTACCAGTACACATTGGACTGATCGCACACATATAAATTTGAGAATCCGTATGCGATAATAGAACTAACACAGATGATAAAGTAGAAACTACCATGTGCGATAAGCCAACAACGCACACGGCGAAGAGTAAAAAAAGGGTGTGTGATCAGGGTGAACACACATGATGCATTTATGAGAACCGTGTGCGTTCACTCACATATCGCACACGGTGCGTTTGTGCGGACCGTGTGCGTTCACTCACATATCGCACATGGTTAGGCAACCGTGTGTGATGGGTCACCCCATCGCCTACCCATGGATAGCGACGGTTGCTATAATCGTGTGCGATGGTCAAAATTGACCGTGTACGATTGCCTGATCTGTACTGGTGCTAGTTCCTAGTAGTACTAACTCTGGTGTGATGTCTTCTTCTCTGTCAGTTGAGCAGTACCTTTTGGCAGCGATATGTTTTGTGATCTTGTAATGCTAAATTCACATTGGTTGTGTGTATGACTAAATTTCAGGCACATTGGTTCACGTATGTTCTAGTGTTCTGTACAAATAGGAAATGAGTGTCACTAAATTAAATGATGGATTTCTACCATAACTAGTCTTATTATCCAATAAACTAAGTTCTGTATTGGTCCACTTTGTTTGCTGAACATGGGAGTTGTATCTTCTTTTTCCTATCTATGTGGTGGATACTAGAAGCTATTGTTGCATGTCCCTTTGTTCCTATTCACTAGATGATATAATGAGCTTGTTTAATGCTGAACACCTCGTTGCACATACATTCAGTTGTTAGGTTTACTTCTAATTCTTAGATGCTTGATGATGTTTACTGCTAAAGTATTCCTGAGTTTTGGGGAACTCAATGTGTGTATCGTTGAGGCTGTAATTCTGAATGTGTGTGAATATTTGTTGTTAGCTATAATTGTGCATGTTACCTAATTTACTTATGTATTTTAGTTGGGTCAAAACCATGTAGTGTTCTGGGTCGAAACCAAATGGGAAAATCCAGAAAAATAATGTCCCTGATAGCAGGCCACATGGCAACTTCTGATTGGTCCACATAGCGTCTGCTTTAGCAAACTGTGATGAAAAAACAATGTCACAGAATCGATTACGTCAGCAAACTGGGCGGTGAAGTCAGCAAACGGTGCTAACGGCCTCCGCACTGCGACGAAAAAAAACGTCATGGAGTCAATGACGTCAGAAACGGTGATAGTGACATCAGCAAACGCCGCTAACGGCCGTTAGTCCACCGTCTGCCACGTGTCACCATCCGTGACATCCAAAAAACGTCACGGATGAATTGGGCCTTAGCTGGGCCGGTCCGGACGCTCGCGACGTTTGGACAAAACGTTACGGATATCCGTGACGTTCACAGGTCAAAAAAAACGTCGCAGATTCATCTATGACGCTTGATCTGTGATTTTTTTCGTCATGAAAAACGTCGCAGATGGTCGTCTGTGACATTTTGGACCTGATCCGCAACAATATTGAAATGTCATTGACCACCATATTTTTTGTAGTGTTGTCACTCATGAGGAATATATCTCCGATGCCGATGAAGAGGAAGAAGAAAGTAAGGAAGTGGGAATGGCATCCCTTGCCATTGGTAACTCTTCTTCATCTTTGGGATCTCTCTTCACCTCCCCCAACGAGAACAAGAGCTCTCCCCTCATGTGCCTCATGGCTAAGGCAACTAAGGTGATTCCTCCACTCAAATCTCATATCTCCTCTAACCCATCTTTATTGGATTGTATTGAGGATGTAGAAGAGGAAAATGAAAATGATGATGGCTTTGCCATTTTTATGAGTTTGCTTCGTGGAGAAGCAAAGGAAATATTTGAGTCTCTCTTGTTACAACTGGGAGACTCTAATGCTCTCCTTGAGTAAAAGGAGGATATCATTTTCGAGCTTGAAGGGCATGCCCGTGATCATGTCGATTAAATCGTGGACCTAGAGGATGCTCTTGTTGAAGAGCAAACTCTAATAGAGTCACTTGAGGAGACTCAAACTTTAGATATATCTAAGGTGAAGGAAACCCGTGATAGTGCTCTTGAGATTGCAAAATATTTCAAAAATAAAAATGACGAGCTTATGGTTGGTCATAATAAGCTCCTTGAGGATTTTGAGCAACTTGAGAAAGCTCACAAGGCACTCTCAAGTGATCTCACCAAACTCAAAGAGTCATATGATAAACTACATGCTAAATGTCTTTTAGATCTTGTATCTTGCACTAGTACAAAACGACACATCGGATACCCCTCTATGGAAACGGCAGGAGTTAGGCGACGGAGAATCGAGCCTTCCGCGCGGAAAAAGCCGCCCGCGACCCGCGACACATCGGCAACGGTTGTGCTTTCCGCAACCGTTTGCTTTATATGAGCAACGGACATATTTTCGTGTCCGTATGCATTATTTTCATTATTGTAAACGGTTAATATGGATGACCGTATCCGATGATTCCATCCAGACCTAACGCTATGAGTGGTGTCGAGTTAGCCAGCTGCGGAGATTCCCATAAGACTGAAAGATAGGAGCGGCGGCGGCGAGGGCGGAGGCGGAGTCCAGATCTTACATCTGTGCTGCGGGCGTCGATAGGCGCGCGGTGGTTGCCGGCGTCGAGAGGCAGCGCGTTGGTTGCCGGCGTCGAGAGGCAGCGCGTTGGTTGCCGGCGTCGAGAGGCAGCGCAGGGAAGCTTGGGCCCGATTCCACAGCTACTGGGGCGGTGGTATAACCCGAAAACCTACTACTTATTTTTTTAATTATTTTGATTTAGGAGCGCGGAGTATAAATCTTACATATGTAGTTTGCCATTTTACTAGATGGTTCTTGATCGAGCTTGGATGTACGGTGGTCGCACGAGTCCTGAATTCTCACAAGGTGTGGTTGAATTCTTGGACAGGGCTTCGCAACACATGCTAGAAAGTAATGAACCGAAGATGTTTTGTCCTTGTGTTATCTGTAAGAATGAAGTCTTGTGGCCTAGAAGACAAACGATAGAAGAACACATTATTTTGAGGGGATTTATGGAATCGTACACATGTTGGTCAAAACACGGTGAACAACAACCAGCAATCTTTGCCGACAACCGTGATGATTTGAGCAACGATAATCATGAAGTCAATGCCAGAGATGGTTTGGGCAACGCTGATGATGATGTGCATCCAGATGAAACCAGAGCCGATGGTCCACAAAAAAACCTAGAACAGATGATCAATGATTTGGAGAATAATATGGAAGGTAATGATGAGATAAAGAATTTCCTCTGTCAGTCGGCGGACTCGAAGAAACCTCTGTATCCGGAATGCAAGCTCAGCAAGTTGGATGCGACACTAGAATTGTTGAAATACAAGGCAGAGAGTAGTACATCCGATGTGAGCTTCACAAAGCTGTTAAAACTTGTCGCATTATTACTTCCACCTGGAAATGACTTGCCAGCGAACACTTACCATGCCAAGAGGGTGATCTGCCCCATTCCAGCCGAGTACGTGAAGATACACGCTTGTAAGAATGATTGTATTCTCTACCGAGGGGAAAATGAAAATATGCGGCGTTGTCCCATATGTAACTTTCCTCGTTACAAACGCAACCTAGCAAAAGACAGAGACAAGGGCGAGGATGAGGTCACAACGGGAGTCCCTTACAAGGTTGTGTGGTATTTGCCAATAATACCCAGATTGAAGCGTATGTATGCAGACCCAAAGCAGTCAGAGCTGATGCGTTGGCATGCCGATAAAAGGAAAAAAGATGGACTGCTCAGACACCCGGCTGATGGACCACAGTGGAGGCTTATCGATTATGAGTTCCCAGACTTTGGCAGGGACCCCAGAAATGTAAGGTTTGCACTAAGTACAGATGGAATGAATCCTTTTGGCAGCATGAGCAGCAGACATAGCACTTGGCCAGTTCTTTTAGCAATGTATAACCTTCCTCCTTGGTTGTGCATGAAGAAGAGGTATATCATGATGTCGATGCTTATTCAAGGACCAAAACAACCTGGGAATGACATTGATGTTTACTTGAGTTTACTTGTCGAAGAACTACAAGTACTGTGGGATGGGGTAAGAATGTATGATGCGTTCAAGAGAGAACAGTTTGATCTCAGAGCAATGTTGTTTCT
This sequence comes from Poa pratensis, assembly GCA_947311845.1. Classification (NCBI taxonomy): domain Eukaryota; kingdom Viridiplantae; phylum Streptophyta; class Magnoliopsida; order Poales; family Poaceae; genus Poa; species Poa pratensis. Next base: position 33,687,902 of record CAMZMU010000051.1, read on the forward strand.
GACCATTCAAGATTATCCTGCACTTGCGAACTTGTCAGGGCAGAGTTTGAAGGGATCCTTTGCATGTGTCACTTGCAAAGAGAGAACAAAAAGTCTTTGGCTGCCGAATTCAAGGAAGACAGTGTACATGCGGCACCGAAGGTTTTTGGCAAAGAATCACCCGTATCGTAGATTGAAGGCCCCGTTCGATAATACGATTGAGACCGATGACACGCCAGAACCATTTTCAGGAGCGGATGTCGATGACCAGACGAAGGATGTACACACTATTTTTGGTAAGGGGAAGAAACCCCAGTCTCGTGAGAAGGCAGTGTGGAAGAAAAGATCGGTTTTCTGGGCATTGAAGTATTGGGCATATCTGGACGTTCAACATTGCATCGATGTCATGCATGTCGAGAAAAACGTAACTGAAAGCGTTCTTGGATGTGTAATGAATAACAAGGATAAAACGAAGGATGGTATGAATTCACGGCTGGATATTCTTGCATTGAAATATAAAAGGAAAAAGTTGAAGCCACAAGAGAAGCCTAATGGGCAGTGGTACCTCCCACCTGCTTGCTACCAGTTATCGAAGGAAGAGTTGAAGGAGTTCTTGCAATTCTTGTATGATATGAAAGTTCCGTCAGCATACTGCGCAAACATCAGGACTCTGGTGTCGTTTGAAGAAAAGAAACTGATGGGGATGAAGTCACATGACTGCCATGTGATGATGACACAGATGCTCCCTGTGGCAATTAGAAATATGTTGCCTAAACCCGTTCGAGAGGCTCTCATGAGGTTATGTGATTTTTTCAACGCTATATACCAGAAGGTAATAGATCCATTCAAATTAGACAGATTGCAAGAAGATGTTGTGAAGACTATCTGCCAGCTGGAGATGTTCTTCCCCCCTTCGTTTTTCGACGTAATGGTCCATCTAATTGTACACATTGTTTATGAGATAAAGCAATGTGGTCCAGTGTATCTGCGCACTATGTATCCGTTCGAGCGCTTCATGGGTATACTCAAGCACTACGTCCGTAACAGGTATCGGCCAGAGGCAAGTATCGTTGAAGGATATCTTTCGGAGGAGGTGGTTGAGTATTTCATCAGCTACATGGATGGCCACCGACCTATCGGGGTGCCTCTGTCCAGGCATGAGGGGAGGCTAGATGGAAAAGGGTTAATGAAAGATAAATCATGTTGGCCAGAGTGTGAATTATTTGAGAAAGCACATTTGTACGTATTGCAGCACCTTGCAGTCGTTACACCATATGTGGATGCTCACAAGGATCTACTTAGAATTGAGCTAGGAGGCCGAGGCTTGACAGAGAATCAGAAGGAAGCACAAGTCTTGAAACTGCACAGCCAGAGATTCGCTGATTGGCTGATGACGAATTGTGTCGGAGATGATGACGAGACTTTAAAAAGTTTGGCAAGAAAGCCAAACTTTACGGTTCATAAATGGGAAGCATATGACCTGAATGGCTACACCTTTTATACAAAGAATAGAGACAACAAGACCATGTATCAGAATAGCTCTATTAAAGTGGAAGCGGTAGATCCGAATGGGAGGAAGGATTGGTACTATGGAGTAATTGAGGAGATTTGGGAGCTGGAGTACGATACATTACTCACGGTTCCATTGTTTAAATGCAAATGGGTCAAACTGGGTCATGCGAAAGTTGACCAGTACGGCACTACATATGTCAATCTCAACGAATTGGGATACAAAGATGAACCTTTCGTTTTAGCTACCCAAGCCACCCAGATCTTCTATGTCAAAGACCTACTACATAAAAATTGCCATGTTGTGATGAATGGGAAAAGGAAGATCGTTGGGGTGGATGACGTTACTGATGAAGAAGAGTACAACCAGTATGAAGACTTGCCAGCAACTGGAGAACGCATACAGATCAATGACCGACAGGCTCCTGGAGATGGCTTTTACGCAAGAGATGATCACTCCGATGGGGCAATTTACAAAGGAAATATTCAGGTTGATCCAGTTTTACTAGAGGAGGACGAAGAATGAGCAAATTAATTTGTACCCTAAAGTGATAATTGTATTTCTTAATTGGCAAAGTAATGTGCTGTTGTTATTTCTTAATTTTCAACCGTAAACGCTACGTTTATTCAAATTCCGAAATATAATTTATTTATACCACATCGGCAACGGTTTTTTTGAATGCACCGTTGCCGATGTGACATAAACCCTACTTCCAGACTTAAACTTTGGGGACCAACCTACCACCCCTCGCATTTCCCCCCGCTCACCGTCTTCAACACCACCCCCGGCGGCGTACTCACGCTCAGCTGAGTTCATTATGCGGACTACTCGGGCCGCCCTTGCGGCGCAGGCGGCTTCCCTGGCCGTCCCCCCACCCACGGTCTCAGCTGAGTTAGTTATGCGGACTACTCGGGCCGCCCTTGCGGCGCAGACGGCTTCCCTGGCCGTCCCCCAACCCACGCCGCGGGGCAGCTCCAGGCTACGACGGCGTCGCGCCGACGCCGTGGTCAGCGAAGACGCCCAGAGGGTGGGCTCTATGCCCCCCCTCAGGCGACAACCGCGGCCGCCGTCTCCACTGATTTGGCTCCCGGAGATGCTGCCGCCACAGATCTGGCCGCCGTCTCCACTGATTTGGCTCCCGGAGCTGCTGCCGCCACAGATTTGCCCGCAATAGAGGAAGGGGCAGACAGCGGCGACCTCATACATGCCGGAGACACACTTGGGACAGGTTAGTTGTGCTGATTAACTGTATTACACACTGTAAAGTCGGACCTTTTAGTTTTAATTAGATCCACCTTCTATTATTCACCTGTTATTCAGAGCTGTCGTCTGGTGATGAAGGGTCCTCGAGCTCATCCTCGCAGCAGGATCAGTTTATCATGAAACAAAGGGGTCGAGGAATTAGAAAACCAACCCTAAAGCCAAGAGGAACATTTACAGTGGAGATGATTGACAAGAAAACTGGTGCCCCGTTGAAACCAGTCAAGGCACATAGGAAATTTAAGACATTGTGTGGGTGTGTAGTCAGGGAAAAGGTCCCCATTACGGTTGACGACTGGAGTCAAGTCACTCCAGAAGAAAAGACTTTCATCGTCAACGCCATAATGAGCCAGTTCCAGCTCGCAAATGAGGAATGGAAGCCTGCAGTTCAAGCTGCTGCTCTTTCTAAAGCAAAGGATTCGTTCCGTAACTTCAGGCACCGTCTGTACTCCAAATTCCAGAAGAAAAATCGGGATGCTACACTTGTATACCCCTTCATTAAACCTGACGACTGGAAGGAGTTCAAGAAGTATAGGAGGACGGAGGAGTTCCTAACAAAGAGTAAAGCCGGCAGCGCCCTCATCAGTAAAAACAAGCATCCCCACAATATGGGGGTTCTTGGATATGCTGGTTCGAAGCCCATATGGAGAAAACAGGATGAAGAAGCAGTTGCTTCGGGGGGCACGGTTCCTTACTCTGATCTTGAAGGTGAACGGGCACGAGACTTCTTGAGGGCGAGGTCTAAAACAAACGAAGTTGGTGAACTTGTTATAACTCACCCCGAGACCCAAAAGTTACATAAAACAATGGTAATAACCATATATAACCTAAGTTGTTTCCTCCTTAACTGACACAATATTTCCTTGTGTACTGAATTCAGTGTACTACTTGTCTTATCTCCAGCTGGAGCTGAAAAATAAAAAGGACAGCGGAGAGATTCTGGCACGAGGGAAAGATGACATTCTCTCAAAAGCTTTGGCTACGCCTGAGCCCTCTGGTCGGTCTCGGACGTACGGCACCCATGTTGGCCACAAGAAGGCTTTCGCGATAGACCAGGCTGAAAGGCAGGCAATGAAAAAGGCCAGACATGACGCTCAAATGAAAGCACTAGAGACAAATATTACGGCCAATATCGTTAAGCATCTTCGAGACGGTCACCTTGATCCCGGTAGGGGGGAGTGCCCTGCAGCCAGGAGTAGTTGTGGATCATTGTCGGTTGATGGTCTTGTAGACACCGGCAAATATGCTGTGGACGACATCACGAGCCCGGTGAGATGCAAACTACATGTGCCTGTAACCGTGATGACGCATCATCCCCTGGTGGCAGCACTAGGTATGGTTCAGCCACCTACCGATGTGGTACCTCAAGTGGATGGTGTGCCCTTAAAGCCAGGTTTTGCAATGTGCTTTGTGGACAAGGTCATGCCTGGCTTCGAAGGCATCTTGCTATTTAACACCTGCGTCGATGCAGACGTACAAAGCTTGGGCCAGGCTAAGCTGAGATACGTACAGTGGCCCAAGAAGGAGATTTCTCTTCTCAGTGCCCTGCCATCCACCTCAACAGCTTCTCGACAGATGGCGTCGTCTGAAGGCCTCCGTTCAGCACAGCTCCTCCTTGATATTGCGGCCAAACAGCCTTCCAGAGAACAAGCAGTTGAAGATACAACGGTTGCACAGAGTTGTGAAGCCACACCAACACCGCCTGTCGATGGTAACTCACCTACTGCCCTTGTGGTGAACAACACCACCAACTTGGTTGAAGCTACACCAACACCGCCTACGCCTCCGCCTCCGCCTCAGCCACAGCAGGCTTATCTGCCGCCTCCGCCTCAGTCACAGGAGGCTCAACTGCCGTCCCTGCCTCCTCAGCCACAGCAGGCTCATCTGCCGCCTCCGCCTCCGCCCCAACTTGTTCGGACACGTAGAGGCACCACACCCGTCCGGGCGAAGGACCATGCCAAGATGGCCCCGATAAATAGAACCCCGATGAAGCCCAAGCCCAAGCCCAAGCCCAAGACCATTAAAAATAAAAAAAATACTGCACCGATTGACAGCGACCAATACCTAGATGACGAAGAATTTAATAAGAAATACAATGCAGAGGTGCAAAGTGGCCCCAAATACGTGCGTGGACAGCCATTGTTGACTAGAGATGGATTACAAAGATCAGGCTTGGCTTGCCAGCAGCTTCATGAAAAGTACCTCCTATGTTGTGAAGAGAATAAGGAGATGACCTTCAGTGTCAGGAAAGAGGATTTTTACGGCGTCGAAGGTGACGTTCGTTATAACTGGGAGTTTTCAGAGATGTTCCAAGTTTTCAACCTGAATACTGTTGATGGCACGTTCATGCGTTTGTTCACATTGTATGTGCCTTACAAATACTTTTCACATTTTAATAGCTTTCTTCTGTTCAGTACATGCTAACTATTCTCTTTCTTGTACTTAGGAGCCAGGTATTCGAGTGCAACCGCAGGAAAGAACCGGTAGGTTTCCTTGATCCGGCTCTTATCAATTACACGAACATCTGCAGCAATGGATACGACGATATATTCAACTATGCTGTGAAAGCGTTGACTCATTATCAAGACAAAGAGTTGATCCTGCTTCCTTACAATCAGGCGTAAGTTTGTTATCAAAAATTATCTGTACATCCTGCTTCCTTACCATCAGGCGTAAGTTTGTTATTTTCCTTTGCAGTTCTCACTGGTTCTTAGCTGTCATCATTCCTAAACAGAACAAGGTATTGTATATAGATTCCCTACTTGGAAGTATAAATTATACACCCTTGGAGAATTCTTGAACAGGTATTACATCGTTCCCTAGTTTACTTTATGATTTAACTTTCACGTGTTGTTTTCTCAATCCGCCAACTCATTACTTTTGTAGTGTGTTCGAAAAGTACTTGACGATAATCAAGAGACCGTTGGCCAAGAGAGGAGAACAGGAGGCCATATTGAGTCACGTAAAGTTAACCCGGTAACAGTTGCTACTTTATTCCTAGTTTTCACAAATACCTGCTAGCAAACCAAACTAAGTGAGCGATTTTGTCACCAACATTACAGTGCCCTCAGCAACCACCTGGTACAAATCTTTGTGGGTATTATGTGTGCAATGCAATATTGAAAGTCGTTCCCACCTCGAGAAGTCTGCCAAGCCTCGATTCGGTTAGTAATCCACGACATCATCAACAATTCATGTTTCCTAACAATATTTGCAGACATACATGACGAAAGATACCTAACTAAGAATCTGCCTGCAGCTTATAGGTGGAATGGGACGTGCACCTTTGAAGAAGGATGTTCTTACGATGGTGAGAGGCAAGTTTGCTGCGTTCGTCCTTAAACACATCGTAAGCAAGGAGGGAAAACTACACGACCCTAATCCATGATCATGAGATCCTATTCGGCATTTGTTCACCTGTCCATACCGGCATTCTCGCTGGTGAGACTATAGATTTTTCCAAAACAATTGTTGTCACCATTGTGGTGTAACTTCTTTAAATTGTGTCCACTTTTTTCCGAACAATGGCTGAAAACTTTGTATTTGTAGCAATAGCAATAGCTGTGAACTTGTATTCCAACATTTGCTGTAAACTTTGTGTTCATATGATTGTTGTAAACTTGTATTGCTGAATGTCTGCTAAATAATTGCTGTAGCACGGGCGTGCAAGCGCAGCTAATTACTATTAGCTTGCAATTAGACATAGGAAACGGGCAAACAGAAATAGCCGTTGCCGACATGATACCACACTGGTAACGGAGGACAAAACCCTCCGTTGCCGAAATGGTCACACATTGGTAACGGAGAGCCGGAGGCTCCGATGCCGAAATTTTCTCACATCGGAAACGGTGTTCTGCCACCGTTACCGATGAGGGCCCCCACATCAGTATCGGAAGCGGGGACACGGACCCTTTCTCCGTTGCCGAAGGGGTTTTTGGCCCGTTTCCGATGTGTCGTTCTGTACTAGTGTTGTCCTCCTATGGATTTAAATGTTAATGCTTGTGCCACTAATCCGTGTTGTGACAAAGCATCTCTCATTGAGGAGAACACTAGGTTGAAGGCCCAACTCGAGAAGGGTCTAGCCACTTGCATCCAAGGGGAGAAGAACATCAATGACCTTTTGAGCAACTAAAAGGAAAATGTTGGTAAGGAAGGACTTGGGTATACTCCTAAGTCCAAAAGGACCAACAAGAAGAAAAAGAAGAAGCCTACTCCCCGCCTAAAAAATGTGAACTTTGTCAAGGATGAGGAGTTGGCTAAAGAGAAGGAGAGTGACACCATTGTGGATGGCAATGCCACAAGGGGCAAAGCCACTCACAATGACTTTTTGGGGAAATATAATCCATCCTATATTCTTTGCAAGGCAAAGGATGGACATGTTTATGCTAAATATGTTGGTTCTCCTTGAGGTTATATTGAATGGTCTATTTGGGTTTCTAAGACCCTTGTTACTAACAAAAGAGGACCCATCCAAAAATGGGTACCTAAATCCAAGACTTCATTACTTGTAGGACTATGCTTCCGGCGGTGGATCATGGATTTTGGATAGCGGTGCTACCCAACATATGACCGGAAGCAATGACATGGTAGGAGACTTAATATATCAATTAACCAATCACATCTATGTCACTATTGTGGATAATACAAGACTCAAGGTATTGGGTCACGGCAAGGTGGTAATCTCTCATGATATGTATATAGAGAATGTCCTACTTGTTGAGACCCTTTTATACAATTTACTTTCTGTTAGGCAACTTACAAAATGTGGTTTCACTGTGGTCTTTGGCGTGCATCATGTGACCATTCTTTGGAGAAATTCTCTTAAAGTAGCCTTTGTTGGATTTGTTGAGAATGACTTGTATGTGGGGGATTTCTCGAAAGAAACCAACCAAGATGCAACATGTGACGAGGTGTACCCTCATCAAATCCCATGGTTAAGTACCTAGGGTTGAGATTATGGGGAGAGAACGTGGTAGTACTGGTGGTTTCGTCGGCTGACAAGCAGAGGCAAAGATTTACCCAGGTTCAGGCCCCTCGGGTGGAGGTAAAGACCCTACTTCCTGCCTGTCTGTTATTGATCGAGTGAGATTATGCGATTACAAGGAGGCTCCGGCGAGATGTCGATCTCGCAAGAGCTTTGGTGGTTCTGGTATGGCTTGTCCCAGATCGGCACCCCTCCCAGCCTTTAAATAGGCTGGGTCTCGGGAGTTTGTAACCGACCTAGTTTACACGTAAGGAAAGTCTAAACCGACTATGCCTATGTCTAATCTTGGAGGGTACTCCATCTTCTTGGGCCTCTTGCCTTGGGCTTCGAGTAGTATCTTCGCTATTGGGCCTTTAGTCGTCACGTGCACCAGGTACCCTCATGGTAGGGTAGCCGAGATGTATACCCATGTCAGTAGCCCCCGAGTACTTGGCTGACTCAAAGAATCGGGCATGGACTCTTTTGTAAGTGCACGTCATATGCTTTGTATTCTGTATATATAATTTGGAATTCCTGTATGAATAGCACATGTTTGGCTATGTCGAGTATCTCATCGACTGTGTTTTCTGCTTATGATGATCAAGGGATAACAGCTTAGCAGGCCCAGTACACTCGACGGATCGGGACTGGTTAACTACACATTCGGGTAAAACCTTACTAACTTTCAATCAAACTCAAGTCCCCGGACTCGAATTTGGAACAAACTGGTCAGATTCGACTAGGCCGCTGAGGTCTTACTGAGTCGATCTGCAGTATAGCTTTGAATTGTACCCAACGCGTCCGTCGGGATTTTTTATCATGTCTGTTGACACAGAAACTGTAAGGATTAATCGTTGCTGGAACGGTCCTTAGCCCAGCTCGAAAGTTCGGCGGGTCTTACCTTTGCACTATGCGTGCAGCATCCGAGGTATTTGCGACGGACGCAACTCGGGAATGTTTCGAGTATGTTTTTTGATCTTTGTTGGACGAGTCGTGTCCTTTGTCGACTGATATTTGCTGTTATGCTATCGGGTGCGCGACAGCGCTCCCGATGGGAGTAGCACGCGAGATTGTGCTTTATTGCTTTGCAATGGAGGATAATCTCAAAAATCCTCTTACTCTGCATATGTTAATCGAACAAATCTGTGCCGTAATTCTATCGGGTGCACGACAGTGCTCCCGATGGGAGTAGCCCCCGAGATTATGCTGTATTACTTGTAGATGGAGGATAATCTCAACCATTTTCTTGAGCATCTTCAGTCGAAGAATTTTTTTTTTGAATATGCTCCCGATGGGAGTAATATGACTCAGTCGAAGGAACGGTCGAGTGACCAATTTTGCCTTTAGAAGGATTTGTCACACCCGAACTTTACACAAGGCAATCGACTGACCAATATACATTGGACGGACTCGAATGTATTTTTGCACAGATGCTTCAATGACATCAGGGATGACGTTTATTGCGACTGCAATTTCTGACACGCGTGGCATGCGTTATGCTGCGATTGATGGGACGTGACACATAGGTGGGCCCATTTGTGCAGAGCTGACCGAAGACGGTGCCGTTCGGACTTGATTTGACTATACGGGCCCACTTTTTCCGCAAGCGTGATGATGGTTCCTCTTTTTACGTGCGTAGTGGGCGGAGTGGCCGGCGACGGTTGCCCTCCGCGTTTGCCACGTGTATGGTCAGATTGCGTGCGTAGCGCACGATTTGGATCTGAATGGCTGTGATTGCTTTTGACTTGTGGTAAATAGGGGAACGGCGCTGGCATTTGTTTTTTACCTGCCATTTGCTCTGCGCGCCGCCCCTGTTCCATCGTCTTCCTTGCGCTCTGCCTCCATTGCTCCTGCGCTAGAGCTTTGCGCGCTCCCGCTCCTGTTCGTTGACAATGAAGAAAGTGGCGGGCAACAAGCGCTCTGCCTCGACTGCTGCCGCCGCGCCCGATGCGGCGGCAATGAAGGGGAAGAAGACTGCGGCTGGCGCATCTGCGGCCGCCGTCGACCTCAAGAAGACCAATGGCGATTGGATGAAATCCACTCTGAAGGAGGCACAGCTGGACAAGCTGCGCGAGGAGGGATTGCTGCCACCTTCCGACCAGCTCTTCGTCCGCGCACCTTCTCCCAAGGAGGTACTTCCCGAGCCTCGCGCTAACGAGCGCGTCTGTTTCGCGGAGTTTTTGCCTAGGGGTTTCTCGCTCCCCCTTCATGATTTTGTGCGAGGTTTGCTTTTTGCCTACGGGGTGCAGATCCATGATCTCACCCCGAACAGTATTCTGCACATTACGTGTTTCATCACGCTGTGCGAGTGTTTTTTGGGAGTAGCTCCGAGTTGGGCATTATGGAAGTCTATCTTCATGGTCCGGCCCAACAACCGAGGCGGCCGAACCTATCCAGTCGGAGGCCTGCAGATCCAAGTGCGCAGCGACACCCGATACTTTGCCCTGAAGCCAGTCGACTCGGCGCAGGGGTGGAGGAAGAGGTGGTTCTATGTGCGTGTCGACCAGGATGGATTACCAGCATTTTCGACTGCTGGTATAGCCGCTAGGACGAAGGCCTGGGACCATGAGCTTTCAACTGAAGAAGTGGCGGAAGCAGCGCCTCTGCTGGAGACGATTGGAGGGCTCCTTAACAGCGTCACGGGTGTGCATCTGATTGCCATCTTTGTGAAGTTGCGGGTGTGGCCGCTCCGCGCTCGTGCCCACCCAATGTGGGAGTACGAAGGTCTCCTCGACTCCACTCGAATGAGAGAGGAGGAGTTGTCTAGGAGTGAATTGGTGTCACATGTGCGGCACATCACCAGTACAAAACAAAGCGAGCCCTGCAACGTCGACAGCCCTGTCACTCCTTATGGGGCTGAAAAGCCTTTGCCAGAGGTTAGTGAATTTTTCAAGTCTATGATCTCCTTTTTTGTTATTCGGCTACGCATCTTTGTGATTTTGACTGCTGTACTTTGTGTGTAGGGCCACTCGACTACCTCAAACCTTCCTCCTCTTCCCGAAGATGGCCCAACTTATGAAACAGAGGTGACAGTAGAAGCTAAGGGAGGGGATGAATCGCCTCTACCTTCGGCTACCACTTCACCCACAGAAGAGGTTGAAGAGGAAGGGGTAGAGGAAGCACAGGGCAAGGAGCCTGCCACGACTGAGGATGTTAGCGAGGTTCCTGCCCGCAAACGCCGTCGGGCAGCCCAAGTTATGTCTTCTTCCACGAGCTCACCCGCGAAGGAATCGGATGTGAGGGATGATGGAAACTCAGGTTCGTCTCCTACGACCACAGCTGCTCCTTTGGACATGAGTCCTTTGAGCTCGGCTCCTCCTCCTCCTCAATCGGGTGGGGAGCTACTTTTTGGAGGTCCAAACTTTGAAGAGCTCGACACTGAAGATGAAGAAGAGCACAGGTTTGCTCCTTTTTGTACCAAATTTTTTTGTGAGTTGAGTACTGTTTCTTATGTTGTATGTCTTTCGGTCACTCGCAGTTCTGAGACTGCGCGACCTCCAACCCCTCCAACCGAGAGAGCTTCGACTCCAGATCAGCCAGAAGCTTCCCCTGTTGCGGCTGAAGTTGTGAGAACAGTAGCCACGGCTACTACCCTCGAAGCCGCCAAGACTGCGCGTACGTCGACTCCGCAGATTGGGACTTCTGCTGCCAAGCCCGCGCCTTGGGTTGAACACGTAAGTGTCTTTTGTCGAATCCTCTTTCTGGGACTAATTGTATATAGCTTATGCTTATTCCATGTGCATGCAGCCCTTCTACCTCAACCTGGAGGAGTCAGGCAAGGCGTTTGTCCAGGTTGAACAGGAGAGGGACAACCTACGCGCTGCCATGGAGCAACTCAGCCGTAAGCGTGTTTGACTTCATATGTCCTTGCTTTGTCGATTGTGAATGGCATCTGTCCATCTATCTCAGGTGACAAGGCAACCGCTGAGTCTCGGGTTAAAGAGCTAGAAGAGGCACTCGCCACACAGCGGGCTGAGTCGAAGAAGGCGTTGGATGATGCCAAGGACTCCGCTGCTTTGCGCGAGAAGAATTATGCTGAGCGTCTGGCGAGCCTCACCCGAGACGTAGGCGGTGAGTTGAATCTTCCACTTTTTGTCTACTTCTTTTTTCCACTGAATGGTATGTAACATTTTCTGTTCTTTCTGCTTTTTTGAAGGAGCTGTTGGCGCACCGGCACCTGTAGACCAGTCGAGTGGCGATTTGTCCCTTGACCACGCGATCGGCGACCTGGATGTCATCTCCACCCAAGCCAAGGACGCACTCGCCAAGTCTACGAGCACGCTCGGCGCCGTGTACAAGGACGTGTTCCCGTCTAGCCAACCTCCATCGACTGTGGATGGCTTCGCCGACGTCATGGGACCGGGAACATCGACTATGACGAACTTTGCTCGCGCTTTGACGGTACGCGGCTCAGAGATGGCGGCGACCACTGTGATTGTGCTCTTCACGACGCGTGTCAGCTATGGCACGATCTCGACTCCCTCCTAGAGCGTTTGGGACCTGGCGTATGGCCTTCGTAGCTAAGGCGAGTGATTTGATCTGTTGGCGATGCAATTTTGCATTGGGGTCATCCGCTGGAGGATTGATTGCTTCTAGATATGCTGCGGCAGTGAAGAGTGCACCCGCAGCTGTTTTGGGTACTGGCACTCCTTCCTCGTCGTATGTCATGAAGGAGTTGCCCAAGTTGCGGGTGAGCGTCGCCCTCTCGTCTGGCGAGAGGTGCGATAGCCTTGCTCTGGGTGTTGTATCTGCTCGCCCGGTGGAGCTCATGGAGAGCTGTCTTCTGCGCACACTCGACAAGCTTGCTTGCTTTTTGCGTTCTTCGAGTGTTGCTCTGACCTGCCGCGGTTGAAGTGATTCCTGCCAGTTGAAGTACTGGAAGGTCAGCATCTCCTCTTGTGTTGCGTCTGCTGGCATCATTGTGCACTCCTTGATGACTTTATCTGCTTTTGCTGCCATCTCAACAGTGATTGTGAGAGTTGTGACTCCGTCCGGCATAGTAACTGTGCACGGGAATTTAGTAGGCCTGCGGCTGGCCGCAGCATCTGATGATTCTGCGGCGATGGCGACGTAGACCTGCTGGGGTATCACCCGAGGGTATGTGTATGTGCTTTCGAGTCCCGTCATGGACTCGATGTCATCATCAAGACTCATGTCAGAGTCGATATGCTCGTCGAGTAGTCCTTCTGGATGGATCTCGCAGTCGATGCCTTCGTCGCCTATGCTCATCTCGACGTCAGCGAAGCTGTTATGAATCTCGGAGTCGAGGTTGTTGTCGGTGCAGATCTCGGAGTCGACGTGGTTGTCGTTATGAGATTCGGGTTCGTCGAAGTCGCTGAAGGAGATCCCGCAGTCGATGCTATCCTCGAGTGGAAGATCGATCTCGGGGTTGTTTATGCGGTATGCTGACTCGGCCTCTTCACCTTCGAGCTCCTCCATGAGCTTGTTAAGTTCTCGAGTTGAGATGGATGTTGCAGACGAGCAAGTTTGGAGGATTGACGATGGTATGGACGCAGTTGATGGATCCGCAGTCGAAGGAGCCGCAACCGATGGAGCCTCGTGTGCGGAAGTTGCGAGTTGACGTGGATCTGTCAAGTCCTGCACACCAAGCTTGTTGACGAAAAAATTGAACGAACCAACGGTTAAACCTAAACCTGACTCGAGATCGGAGAAGGTCTCCTGGAATTCTGGCGAGTGTGGCTCGAAATCCACCAGAGGATCTGATGTGCTTTTTGCGGGTGAAGCTGGCGTGCTGCCGTTTGTCGAGTGCGTCGGCGAGTTGCCGTGTGTTGCCCGAGTAGGCGAGTTCTGGTTTGTTGATGCAGCCGGCGAGTTGCCGTTTGTAGATCCGATCGGCGAGTCGCCGTTCTCCGATGGAACCGAAGGAACCGTGAGTCCAGCACTAATCTTTCCCACAGACGGCGCCAATTGACGAGGTGTACCCTCATCAAATCCCATGGTTAAGTACCTAGGGTTGAGATTATGGGGAGAGAATGTGGTAGTACTGGTGGTTTCGTCGGCTGACAAGCAGAGGCAAAGATTTACCCAGGTTCAGGCCCCTCGGGTGGAGGTAAAGACCCTACTTCCTGCCTGTCTGTTATTGATCGAGTGAGATTATGCAATTACAAGGAGGCTCCGGCGAGATGTCGATCTCGCAAGAGTTTTGGTGGTTCTGGTATGGCTTGTCCCAGATCGGCACCCCTCCCAGCCTTTAAATAGTCTGGGTCTCGGGAGTTTGTAACCGACCTAGTTTACACGTAAGGAAAGTCTAAACCGACTATGCCTATGTCTAATCTTGGAGGGTACTCCATCTTCTTGGGCCTCTTGCCTTGGGCTTCGAGTAGTATCTTCGCTATTGGGCCTTTAGTCGTCACGTGCACCAGGTACCCTCATGGTAGGGTACCCGAGATGTATACCCATGTCAACATGTCTAATGGCTAAAACCGAAGTGGGATGGCTTTGCCATCGCCGTTTAGCCCATATCGGTATGAGAAATTTGCAAAGCCTCCTAAAGGGTGATCACGTAGTTGGTCTAACAAATGTGAATTTTGCTAAAGATCGTCCTTATAGTGCTTGCATTGCCGGAAATATGCATGAGAAGAAGCATGCCCATAAGACACTTATCTCATCCAAGAGGCCCTTGGAGCTTATTCATTTGGATCATTTTAGGCATCCCACTTATGATAGTCTTGGAGGCAAGAAATATTGTTTGGTGATTGTCGATGATTATTCAAGATACACTTGGGTTTATTTCTTCAAGAAGAAGAGTAAGACTCAGCAAAGATTTATTGACTTCGCTAATGAGGTCCAATGTCAATATGATTCAAAAAAATTAGCAATAAGAAGTGACAATGGATCAGAGTTCAAGAACTAAACCATGGATGAATTCTTGAGTAAAGATGGTATCAAACATCAATAGTCCGATGCGTATACCCCTCAACAAAATGATGTAGCGGAGAGGAAGAACCAGACTCTTATTGATGCGACAAGAACTATGATGGTGGGTTCAAGTCTCCGTACAACTTTTGGGCCGAAGCAATCAATACCGCTTGTCATGCAACAAACTGGCTCTATCTTCGTCCAAATCTCAACAAGACTCCATATGAAATCCTAACCGGGAATAAGCCCAACCTCAAGTACTTCCGGGTTTTCTGTTGTAAGTGTTTCATTTATATAGAGGGTACTCGGTTAGCTAAATTTGAGCCTAAAGTTTTTGGAGGCATATTTGTTGGATACGCCGCAAACTCCCACACTTATAGAGTCTACAAAAAATCCACTAGATACATTGAATAATCTAGTAGTGGGGAGTTCGACTAGGATAATGGCTACCAAGCGCAGCAAATTGATCATGATGGTGTAGGTGATGAGCTTCCTCCTCAAGCCATAAGAAGAATGGGTGTAGGTCAAATTATACCCATTGAGAAACCCCTTGTGTCGCAAGAGGAAGGAGCAAGCTCTACGCAAGTGGGGCTATCTACCTCAATGGCTGATCATCAAGCTATCCAAGAACAAGAACAAGTCCTTCAAAATGTTAACCGTGATCATGATCAAGGTCAAGATCCACCCAATATTAATGGTGGTCAAGAGGTTGATGATGCTTTATGATACGTCTCAAACGTATCTATAATTTTTGATGTTCCATGCATGTTTTATATCAATTGCCACATGTTTTGTATACACTTCATGTCATTTTTATACATTTTCTGGGACTAACCTATTAGCAAGATGCCACAGTGCTAGTTCCCGTTTTCTGCTGTTTTTGTATTCCAGAAAAGCTAGTCTGGAAATATTCTCGGAATTGGACGAAAATTTACGGAGGCCCCTATTTTACCAGAAGACTCCACGGGCCAGAAGGACAAGTCCGGGGGAGGCCCGAGGGCCCCACACGTGGGCTCGGCGCGGCCAGGAATCTCCAGGCTCCCTGGGGTGGTGTCGCCTCCTCGTGCACCGTCTCGCGACGCCCTTTGGACTATATATTGCCCCTGACCTAAAATTCACGGAACAATCGACGATTTCCCCAGAAAAGTTCCAGAGCTCCGCCGCCATCCGAAACCAAGTTTCGGGGGTCAGAAGTTCCTGTTCTGGCACCCTGCCGGGACGGGGATTGACCCCCGGAGCCTTCTCCATCGACGCCACAGCCTCCATCATGCTCCGTGAGTAGTTCCCCCATGGACTACAGGTTCTTGGCTGTAGCTAGTTGGTACTCTCTCTCCCATGTACTTCAATACAATGATCTCATGAGCTGCCTTACATGATTGAGATCCATATGATGTAATCGGTGTTGTGTTTGCTGGGATCCGATGAATATTGAATATTATGTCAAGTTGATTATCAATCTATGCCCTATGTTCTTTAAGATCTTGCATGCTCTCCGGTACTTGTGGTTACCTTGATCAAGTAGTTGTCTGTATCTCCAAGAGGGAGTATTTATGCTAGATAGTGGGTTCATGCCTCCGGTAATCTGGGAGAGTGACAGCAACTTCTAAGGTTGCGGATGTGCTGTTGCCACTAGGGATAACCTAACAATGCTATGTCCACGGTCATGCCTCCGGTAATCTGGGAGAGTGACAGCAACTTCTAAGGTTGCGGATGTGCTGTTGCCACTAGGGATAACCTAACAATGCTATGTCCACGGTCATATGTATTTGTTTACATTACGCACTTTACTTAATGCAATTATCCGTTGCTTGCAACTTAATACCAACGGGGACTCGGATGACAACCCGGCGGTGGATTATTAGTCATAGATGCTGTTGGATAACGGTCTATGTATCTTGTCGTAATGCCCAATTAAATATCATAGTAGTCATCATGTCATATATATGCATTGTCATGCGCTCAATATTCTGTCAATTGCCCAACTGTAATTTGTTCACCCAACACTTGTTATTGGAGAGTTACCACTAGTGTAGATAGCTGGGAACCCCGGTCCATCTGTAATCATCATTACTTTTCCGTCAACTCCACGCAAGCAACTATTTTCTGGTGCCATTGCTTCTGTGTTACTGCTACTGTTGCTCTTATATTACTGCTGCTTTCACATCACGTTTGTTACTAGTGCTTTCTCAGGTGTGGTGGAATTGACAACTCCGCTGCTAAGGCTTATAAGTATTCTTTGTCTCCCCTTGTGTCGAATCAATAAATTTGGGTTTTACTTCCCTCGAAGACTGTTGCGATCCCCTATACTTGTGGGTTATCAAGACTATTTTCTGGCGCCGTTGCCGGGGAGCATAGCTCTACTCATAAGTTCACCTGGGGAGTACACTCCACCTCTCTCTGTGTTTTTATTTTATTTTGTTTTGTCTAGTTTACTTTTGTCTAGTTTTATTTTGCTTAGTTTATTTCTGTTTAGTTGTGTTTTGTTTAGTTTACTTTTGCTTAGTTTATTTTGTTTAGTTTTATTTTTCTTATATACCCGAAAATCCATAAAAATTTAAAAACCGAAAATCTAAAAAAAACTGTTGCTATGGAAGAACATGCTGGAACCTCTATGTTTATGGAAGCTAAAGAATTATATATAAAGTATAAGAATCAAGAGAGGGTAAAATCATGAGAGGCATGTTAAAAAAGTTAAATCAAATTGCTGAAATTTTGCTGGAACGCCATGATATAAATTGTTGCTCTGAACAGGATACTAAACATCTTAAATTCCAATGTGGCTTTAGTGAAGACGTTTTAATTATGAACTATCATTGGAATAACTATATTCATTTGGGAGTTGAAGAAGTAGAACAATTTGTTTTACTTATGGGAGCTTCTGAAATAGATTCCTTCATGGCTAAAAATTATGAAACCTGTGTTGCTTGTAATAAACTTAAAGAACGGTCTCTTTTATTCTTGATTATTGCCTAGAAAATTTCAGCAATAATTGTTATATCATTGATTATAAAGAGAGACTCATTAATGCACAAGAATGTACTCACAATTTGCAGGAACCTGTAGAAGAAGAAACTATTGCTGAAACTGAAAGCTCATTGGATGAAAAAGAGGAGGAGAGTGATGAACAAAAGGAGGAAGAATGGATTAGCTACCCATGCCTACCTTCTAATGAGAGTAACTCTTTATCTCTTACACTATTTGATTGCCCTCCATGCTTACCAAAGGAGGATGAATGTTATGTTCCTGTGGATTCTCTTGAAATATTCTCTATGAGTAAAACTTGTGGAAATGATTATGCTACTGATATTTATGATAATCCATGCTATTTTGATAAATCTTATGATAATCCTTTATTTGTGCCTAATTTCGAAATGCATGGTAATGAGAAAGTTTGCTTAGAAAATGTTTATGATAAAGCTCTAGATGATGGTCCTATATTGGTTGATAATATTAATTGTACTACTAATGAAAATGGGATTGGAGAGGTCTTGACTTTATCTAGGAGTCCCATACCTCTTGAGAATGATCATCATCTTGTTATAAAATTGTTAAAAGTGGGTTTGAAAGTTTTAATCCCACTATTTTTGAGCTTGATAAGAATTATGTGTTTTTAGATCATGAAAAGCATGCTTTATGTGATAGTTATATTGTTTAGTTTGTTCATGATGCTACTGAAAATTATTATGAGAGAGGAAAATATGGTTGTAGAAATTTTCATGGTACTAAAGCACCTCTCTATATGCTGAAAGTTTGAAGTTACTCTTGTTTTATCTTCCTATGCTTGTCACTTTGTTCTTTATGAATTTATTTGTGTACAAGATTCCTATGCATAGGAAGTGGGTTAGACTTAAATGTGTTTCGAATTTGCTTCTTGATGCTCCTTTTGTTTCATTTTCTATTTTTATGTGAGCATCATTAAAACTATCAAGCCTAGCTAAAAGGCATTAAAGAAAAGCGCTTATGGGAGGCAACCCATTTTATTTTTCTGCAATTTTTCTTTTATTGAGTCAAGGAGGTTGTTTACTTCTGTAGCAACTCCTTTGTATCTTTACTTTCTTGCATTGTTGTGCCAAGAGTAGTCTCTAATGATAAGATGTTGCTAAAATTTTGATTGCTGCGCAGGAACAGATTTCTGCTGTTCACTGTACGAAATTCCTAAAATCACCAGATTGTGAATTAAATCTGAAATTTGTGCGTAATCCTGATATATGTATGCATCTTTCGTTAGTTCAACGTTTTTCGATTTGAGTCCCGTAAGTGCCTCGAAAAAATTCATCTTTACTGGCTGTTCTGTTTTGACAGATTCTGTCTCTGTTTTTTGCATTGTCTCTTGTGGGCTTTAAGCAAGGTTCTCTAGACGTGGAGGGCTGTAGCTAATGTTTTATTGAGTTCTTGCAATGTGTCACAACAGAACCAGTGGATTAAAGTTTTTGAGTACTAACCCCTCTAATGAGAATTACGTTGAGTTTGGTGTGGCGGAAGTTTTCAAGGGTCAAGAGGGAAGAGTGATATAATAGGATGAAGAAGAGTGAAGAGCTTAAGCTTGGGGAGGCTCCCATGGATCTCCCCAGCATATTTCAAGAAGACTCAAGCGTCTAAGCTTGGGGATGCCCAAGGCATCCCCTTCTTCATCGGCAAAATTATCAGGTCATCTCTAGTGAAACTATATTTTAATTCTTTCACATCATATGTGCTTTTCTTGGAGCGTCTGTGTGCTTTTATTTTCAGTATTGCACTTTTATTTTCAATAAAGCTTGACTGGACCCTAGCATTCTTGATTGGGAGAGAGACACGCTCCGCTTTTTCATGAGAATACTCCTATTCTTCACTTATATTTGTTGAGTATTCATATCTAGCGTTGTTCAGCTTTTAGCTCTTGTTTTCATGTATCTCTTGTCAGAGCTATTAGCTTTCTTTTGTAGAAAGTACTCTCTTGCTTCACTTATATTGTTTGGAGAGTTGATGAAATAAATTGATTGGTGTTTGGTTGGTTCAGAAAATGTTGCATGTGGTAATTGGTATAAGGAAAAACTTGCTTAATCTTGTAGATCACTAATTTGGATAACTTGATGCTTGTCAATTGTTTTGAGTTAACAAGTAGATCATGATTAAATTTGTGCATCACATGAGTTAAGCCTATTAGTGAAGAACTACCGTAAAGCTTGTTGAAAATTTGGTTTGCATCGGTGGTATCTCTAAGGTCTAGATATTTTCTAATAACAGGGTTTGGTTAACAAGGAAGACGGTATGAAGTCTTATAACGTTTGCAATATGTTTGTCATATAAAACTTGGTGTACGGGTTGATATTCTTGTTTGCTTACATAAACCTTGCTAGCCTAAACTCTGTACTGAGAGGGAATGCTTCTCGTGCATCCAAATCCTTGAGCCAAAATCCATGCCATTTGTGTCCACCATAACTACCTATATGTGGTATTTCCTTGCCACTCCAAGTAAATTTTTCATGTGCTACCTTTAAATTATTCAAAATGTTATTATTCCCTTTTTGTGTCAATGTTTACTAGCTCATGAGGAATTAGTGTGGTTATTCTTTATTCTATTTGTCAAATGGACTTTTACACCTGGACTAGCGGCATATACATCCGCTTATCCTCTAATTTTGCAAAAAGAGCTGGCAACGGGGTGCCCAGTCCAAATTAATTACAACTTTAACCAATTAATTCTCTTCACACTTTTGCCCTGATTCATCAGTAAGCAATGACAAAACAGTGAAATATCTGCATGTGTGTAAACCAAAGAGAAAGAGGGATGATCTGCCTTGCTGGTAGAAATAACGTCCTTCATGGGAGCCGCTCTTAAAAGTCCGTTTGACAGGTAGAATACTGTTATCACCCGCTACCATTCGTTGACAATTAACAAACCTAAAATCTCTAGCACATGACTTAATCCCTGCTTCCCTCTGCGAAGGGCCTTTCTTTTACTTTTATGCTGAGTCAGTTTTCCTATTCTTTCTGTCTTCCACAAGCAAACACTAGTGTCAACTTTGTTACAACATGCGTTATATGCAACGTATTGGACTTGTTATACTACTTTGTGTTGACGATATCCACGAGATAAATATGTTGAAAGTTGAAGCAAATGCTGAAACTTAATTCTTCCTTTGTGTTGATTTAATACCTTTTATTAGAGACTATTGCTTTATGAGTTAACACTTATGCAAAACTATTTGATGCTTGTCTCGAAAGTACTATTCATGAAAACGTTTAGCTTGTGTGATTCATGGTTTACTCATTATCTATTTGGTAGCAAATTATAGACCATTGACTTGGATCACTTCATTCATTTTCATGTGCCTTGCAATATTATATGATCAAGATTATGATGGTAGCATGTCACCTCAAAAATTATTTTGTTTTTTATCGTTTACCTACTCGAGGACGAGCAGGAACTAAGCTTGGGGATGCTGATACGTCTCAAACGTATCTATAATTTGTTATGTTCCATGCATGTTTTGTATCAATTGCCACATGTTTTGTATACACTTCATGTCATTTTTATACATTTTCTGGGACTAACCTATTAGCAAGATGCCACAGTGACAGTTCCTGTTTTCTGCTGTTTTTGTATTCCACAAAAGCTAGTCTGGAAATATTCTCGGAATTGGACGAAAATTTACGGAGGCCCCTATTTTACCAGAAGACTCCATGGGCCAGAAGGACAAGTCCGGGGGAGGCCCGAGGGCCCCACACGTGGGCTCGGCGCGGCAGGAATCTCCAGGCGCCCTGGGGTGGTGTCGCCTCCTCGTGCACCGTCTCGCGACGCCCTTTGGACTATATATTGCCCCTGACCTAAAACTCACGGAACAATCGACGATTTCCCAAGAAAAGTTCCAGAGCTCCGCCGCCATCCGAAACCAAGTTTCGGGGGTCAGAAGTTCCTGTTCTGGCACCCAGCCGGGACGGGGATTGACCCCCGGAGCCTTCTCCATCGACGCCACCGCCTCCATCATGCTCCGTGAGTAGTTCCCCATGGACTACGGGTTCTTGGCTGTAGCTAGTTGGTACTCTCTCTCCCATGTACTTCAATACAATGATCTCATGAGCTGCCTTACATGATTGAGATCCATATGATGTAATCGGTGTTGTGTTTGCTGGGATCCGATGAATATTGAATATTATGTCAAGTTGATTATCAATCTATGCCCTATGTTATTTAAGATCTTGCATGCTCTCCGGTACTTGTGGTTACCTTGATCAAGTAGTTGTCTGTATCTCCAAGAGGGAGTATTTATGCTAGATAGTGGGTTCATGCCTCCGGTAATCTGGGAGAGTGACAGCAACTTCTAAGGTTGCGGATGTGCTGTTGCCACTAGGGATAACCTAACAATGCTATGTCCACGGT
Source organism: Poa pratensis (assembly GCA_947311845.1). Taxonomy (NCBI): domain Eukaryota; kingdom Viridiplantae; phylum Streptophyta; class Magnoliopsida; order Poales; family Poaceae; genus Poa; species Poa pratensis. Next base: position 33,709,853 of record CAMZMU010000051.1, read on the forward strand.
CATATGTATTTGTTTACATTACGCACTTTACTTAATGCAATTATCCGTTGCTTGCAACTTAATACCAACGGGGGACTCGGATGACAACCCGGCGGTGGATTATTAGTCATAGATGCTGTTGGATAACGGTCTATGTATCTTGTCATAATGCCCAATTAAATATCATAGTAGTCATCATGTCATATATATGCATTGTCATGCGCTCAATATTCTGTCAATTGACCAACTGTAATTTGTTCACCCAACACTTGTTATTGGAGAGTTACCACTAGTGTAGATAGCTGGGAACCCCGGTCCATCTGTAATCATCATTGCTTTTCCGTCAACTCCACGCAAGCAACTATTTTCTGGTGCCATTGCTTCTGTGTTACTGCTACTGTTGCTCTCATATTACTGCTGCTTTCACATCACGTTTGTTACTAGTGCTTTCTCAGGTGTGGTGGAATTGACAACTCCGCTGCTAAGGCTTATAAGTATTCTTTGTCTCCCCTTGTATCGAATCAATAAATTTGGGTTTTACTTCCCTCGAAGACTGTTGCGATCCCCTATACTTGTGGGTTATCACTTTACCAAGAACTCCACCAAGGGATGACCATGATCAAGATCAAGGAGATGGTGAGGACATCAACATTGTTGAATCTATAGAAGATGTTCATGCTCTCCGTGCGATGCGTGTTGCTTCAATATTGGATATTCTAAGTCACAAAGCCGACAATATTATTGGAAGCATCCGTAGAGGGGTAATTACTCGTAAATAATTAACAAACTTTTGTGGTCTTCACTCGTTTGTTTCTTGTATTGAATCTCTCAATGTATATGAGGCGCTCGAGGATTTGGATTGGGTCGAAGCTATGCATGAGGAACTCAATAATTTCGAGCGCAACAAAGTTTGGTCATTACACTAGTAGGAAAACCCTTATAGGGGAAACAATACCAGTGGTGCACGTAATTTTTTGGGCACCAGTGCTAAACCCTGTGGCGCACAGGAATACGTGTGCGCCACTGGTATAGTATTACCAATGGCGCACAACTGGATATGTGCGCCACTGGTATGGATAGCAGGGCGCCAGGGGGTCAGGAAAAATACGCGTGGTGCACAAAATAATATGTGCGCCACCGGTAGCAACTTACTAGTGGCGCACATATTAATGCGTGCGCCACCAGGGGGTCCGGAAAAATACCTCTCTCTCTCCCTTATCTAGATCGTCGTCACCTCTCCCTTCCTCTCTGTCTTCCCCACCTCTCTCCCCCGCGCCTCCCAAATCCCTCCTCTCCGGTAAGCGCCCCCGCCGCCATGCCGCCACCGCCGCTACCAAAACCCTACGCCCCTCCTCTCCGGTAAGCGCCCCCTTCTTCTCCCCCCCCCTCTCTCCCTCTTCTTCTCCCTCTTCGTCGGCAGTTGACCACCACGACGGTGTACACCCGGCCGTAGCCCTAGTCCGGGAGCATGTGGTAGGTGCTCGCCACGTGCATCGGCCGCGGCGAGGAGGCGTTTGCGGCACTATTGGGCACCCACTCGCAGTCGTAGGGGCGGAGCTGCCAGGCGGCGGTGAGGAGCGTGAGCACGGTGAGCGCGGCGAGGAAGGGCTTGAGGTGGCGGAGAGGAGCATGAGAACGGTGAGCACGGTGAGCGCGGCGAGCACGGTAAGAGCGCAGGATGTCTGCCGCCACAGCCGCAGCATGGCTGCACTGCCCGGAGGTCCAGCAACCGGCATGCGGCGTTGCGACCAAGTCGAACCCCTACTCTTCTCCAATTTCTCATGTGCTTTTATTTTTTTTCCCAAATTCTTGGTTACCAATTTGATAGCATGGAGGCTTAATTAATTTGTTCTTCAATTTTGCAAATTGCAACAGCCATGGGAAAATCCACTAAGAGAATAATTGATTTTGTCTAGCGAAGTGGCATGGTTCAAAGGATTTAACATGTTGATAAATCTTGTGTTGTTGTAGCAAATTTGTGTAATTGTTATTGTTTAGTTCTTCTCGCTCAAGTTCGATTCCTGACGTATGGTCTCCTGTTAATCTATGCATGTTAAATCCACTAGCTCATCTGTTCCTGCTTTTGTTAGCTACGCCTAACTGGTCATAACCGAATCCCCATACCTATATACTGCTTGATCTATTGCTCTTTGTTGGATCGTTATCATTGCAATATACCTTGCTAAACCGGATGAGCTAGGTTTCTAATGAATATTTTTTTAATTATGTATTGTGTATTTATGTTTTAGTTTCTTAGTTCTAATGAATAGTTTGCTACTTATGATTTAGTTTTTCCAAGATATGTCTAGATTTACGGGTGTGAGGGAGAAGATTAGGAAGAGGGATGGGACGACCGTTTACGGGTGCCAGATCCACATTGGCGGGATTAAGCGGTGGGTTGACCAGTGGCCGACCGCGGAGCAGGCGGCGCGCGCCTATGACTACTTGTGCATGCAGGAGTACGGAGAGCAGCGTGCACTGAAGAAGCTCAACTTCCCCCAGGATCGCCACGAAGCGGCCCAACGGGCGACGGCGGGAATGAGACAGTTCACCAAGGCCATGGAGAAGGAACACCACATGGCCGAGCAGCAGATTGCACGACGTCGATTCCGCCTCGAGGACGACCCGTTGGTGAGCCAGCTCATGCAGCATCCGAAGGTGATGGCGTACCAGTACCAGGTGTTCGGGGCATAGGACGCTGCTGGTCCTTCCCACGGCGCCGGTGCTTCTCAGGAGGACGAGCCGCTAGCCTCGGACGACAGTGTCTGGGGTTCCGATGAGGAGGTTTCCCACAACACCGGTGCTTCTCACGAGGACGAGCCGCTAGCCTCGAACGACAGTGTCTGGGGTTCCAACGAGGAGTAGTTCGATGTGTTAGATGACAGGTTCTGGGACCAGTTCCCTGATTGGTATTTGTGTTGTTTTATGTTGATGTTTAGACTTGTCGTATTAGAGTTTTATGTTGATGTTTAGACTTTTCGTATTAGAGTTTTATGTTTAGACTTGTCGTATTAGAGTTTTATATTGATGTTTAGACTTGTCGTATTAGAGTTTTATGTTTAGACTTGTCGTATTAGAGTTTGATTGGTAGTTGTGTTGTTTTATGTTGATGTTCATGTCTGTTTTATGTATTTTCTTTATGTTCAATATGCAACCAACTTCTCGTATTAGGTTATCTAAATGGATCGCATGTGCGCCAAGTGTGGCCACAAGAGGCTAAGTTCATGCTCACATGTGGTTAAATATCCAGAATTCACCTGCCTAAGGGGCCCCTCCAGGTCCTTCTACATGGAGCTTTCACAGAACTTCTTATCTAAAACGGTATATATCTAATTCAAAATTGTGCCTTAGTTGTTCTTAGTTGCTCCCAACTAGAAATGTCTAAGTCTGTTTTTATTAATTTTGCACAGTGCATCTCCTGCCTCGCAAGGCGTGAAGTGCTAAAGCATGTCAACATTGGAATGGACGAGGAGACCACAGCTGTGGCCGAGCTGACCATGTCAAATGGCCTTGTCTACAACATTCCTATCAGAAATGAAGCAGATAGGAGTTTTTTCGAGGGCCCTCGTTAGAGAGAGATGGCGGAAGCGGAAGGGTTTCATGGTGGCCATGGAGAGCTGATCTGGCTCTGTTTTTCTTATACTGCTAATAAGTTCACGGTGCGCTACACCGGTGCACCATAGTTCTTGCTGGTTCTTAATAATCGAAACCTAAATGACTAGCTAGCTAGTTAGATAGGAATAAGTTAGATGAACAATTAACGACTTGCTTTCTATGTTAATAAGAACTTTGTTGAGTGACACTCGTATATGTTTGTACCAAATTGTGTACTGCCTGTGTATTTATACCGCCTGTGTATTTATACCTATACAAATACGAAATACGATGCATCAGGGAAAAATAACCAGAATACATACTAGTAGCGCACAAAATTTGGATACCAGTGGCGCACCGGTAAAGGAGATACCGGTGGCGCACATTTTTGTGCGCCACTGGTACCACTTAATAGTGGCGAGCTAGCGGTGGCGCACACACGTGCTCCACCAGTAGCCTTTTTTTGTGCGCCACCTGTAGGGCTTTTACTACTAGTGTTAGTAGAGAGACCCCAAGATAGGAGCCATAATGTCATAGGGATGAAGTGGATTTTCAAGAGAAGCAAGATTTTAGTGGTCAAGTCATCCGCAACAATACAAGATTGGTGGCTCAAGGCTTCACCCAAATTGAGGGAGTCAATTACGATGAAACATTCGCTCCCATTCCAAGACTTGAATCTATTCGCATCTTGCTTGCATATGCATCGCATCATATTTTCAAGTTATATCAAATGGATGTCTAAAGTGCATTTCTTAATGGTCCCCTAAGTGAGTTGGTGTATGTTAAACAACCTCCAGGATTCGAGGACCCCAATTTTCCAAATCATGTCTACTTGCTCCATAAGGCACTCTATGGTCTCAAGCAAGCTCCGTGCGCTTGGTATGATCACCTTAAGGATTTTCTTGTAGACTGTGGGTTTGAGATTGGGTTAATTGATCCTACTCTTTTTACTAAGAGAGTTGACACAGAATTGTTTGTATGCCAACTATATGTTGATGATATTATCTTTGGCTCTAACAATAAATTTTTCAGTGATCAATTTTCTAAGCTAATGACCGATGAGTTTGTAATGTCCATGATGAGTGAGTTGGAGTTCTTTCTTGGATTTGAAGTGAAACAATTAAGAGGAGGGAATTTCATCAATCAAGCAAAATATACCAAGGACATGCTCAATAGATTCAAGATGGCGGATGCTGAAACATTCAAGACCCCAATGCAAACAAATGCTGATCTTAATCTCGATCACGATGGAAAGGCCGTGGATCAAAAGGTATATCGTTCTATGATTGGATCTTTGCTTTATCTTTATGCATCTAGACTAGATATCATGTTTAGTGTGGGTATGTGTGCAAGATTCCAATCCGGTCCCAAGGAAAGCCATTTAATGGAGGTTAAGAGAATCTTTCGATATTTAGTTCATACCCCAAAATTTGGTCTTTGGTATCCCAAGGATTCAAGCTTTCATCATATGGGTTATTCGGATTCGGATTGGGCGGGAGACAAATTGGATAGAAAATCAACCTCCGGTGCTTGCCAATTTCTTGGTAGGTCATTGGTGTGTTGGTCTTCAAAGAAGCAAAATTGTGTTGCCCTCTCTAGTACCGAAGCCGAGTATATTTCCGTTGCAAGTTGTTGTGCTCAATTGTTATGGATGAGGTAAACTTTAAAGGATTTTTGTGTCAAATGTGACAAAGTGCCTATTTTATGTGACAATGAAAGTGCAATCAAGATCGCCCACAATCCCGGGCTACATGGCAAGACGAGCCATATTGAGATTCATCATCATTTCATTCAAGAGCATGTGAATTGTGGTAATATTGATCTCTCTTATGTGAGGACCGAGAAGCAACTAGCGGATATCTTCATGAAGCCCCTTGATGAAGCAAGATTTCAAGAGTTAAGGCATGAGCTAAATGTCATTGATTCAAGTAACATGGAAATATGATCTTGCATACCTACCCATATTAAATGTCTATCTTGTTTGGGTCTAGGCATGGACATAGGGGGAGTAGTTCAATCTCATGATTTTGAGAAGATGTGCTTGTTTCTTTCGGTGGAGATGGTCCTATCATTAGATTTTTCCTTTGAACGTGTCCTTATAGCATTTGTATGTAAATTTGGGGGCAGCCGGATTTGTATGGATTTTTCCTTTAAATGTGTCCTTAATTTGGCGCCACCCGGAATATCTCGCACCCGGATAATCCGGTTGCACCCAGAAAAGCCATTTTTTTGCTATTTTGATGTGTCTTTCTTCTTGGCCTCCGGAACTTATGCACTTGTTTACTTCTTGCTATTCTCTATGATCTGTATTCACAAGAGATGGTTCGGGTTTGGGATCGAAGACGTACTATCACACCACGCATAGGAAGCCCAAGCCTCCAACTGTCCAAGTTGAGCACCGTCCAGAGGGATCTCGTGCAGAAGAACGTCAAGCTGAGGCAAATGCTCATGAGGATGAGGAGTATGAAGCTGCAAGAAAGGCAAAGAAAGCAAAGCAAACTACAAATAACGTTGCCTCTTGCAAGCCAAAGGAGAAGACTCTGATGGAGATTTATGACCATGACTTCCTCGTTCTGAGGCAGGAGGATCTATACTTAAGGTCATGGGGCTCTATGAGAGACCCTAGGTTCTATACTGAGCTTCAAGTAAGAATCTATTCTGAAGTGGTTGAAGAAGGGCACGCAAACAGATTTGCTCCTCAGTTCGTGATTGACACAGATCATCTAGCCCTCAATGCTGAGCACTTTGGAGAAGCTATTCGAGCATGTGAAGCCCTTGGCATTACCAAGATTATGAAGTTTTGCCATGCCTATGATGTGGAGTTGGTCTCTCAGTTCTTTGCAACAGTCCACTTTGGCACCAAAGAATCAAGAACTTTGAAATGGATGTGTGGGAATGAAATGCAAGAGGCTCCGTTTTCTTTGATGGCAAGTGCTCTTGGCTAGGAGTTTTGTGGAGCTAGCCACCCATGTGGAGTTCACGGTCATGATACTGGGAGATCAATGGAGAAGGACTACCTCGTGGATCTCTACATTGCCGGAAGAGGTAATGCGGGGCAAAACAAGAACCTTTTGCCCATTTATGATATCATGCTCCGCATCTACCGAACCAACAATGCTTGCAAGATTGGGTAGTTGGATCAAAACAGCGGCTACACCATCAACCTTATGTATCATACACATATTGAGCTTCAGAAGGAGCAGCCCGTGCCCATTAATGTAATGGATTTTATTTGGCATGAGATGCATTGTGTGGTTATGAACTGGAGGGTTCTTCCCTATGCACCATTTGTGATGGCCCTTCTCATCAAGAAGAACCAAGGCAAGCCCATTATTCGAAATCTATCTTGGACCGTGCATTCAACTAAGAAGCTACGAAAGAAGAAGTTTGCTACTCCCCATGTGGGATTTGGTGATGAGGATGAGATGGATTTTGATGGAGATGACGCTCGGAGTGATGGCATCAATTTAAGGTCTCGTCATGTGCCGCCCTCACGGCGAGGAGAGGATAAATCAAGTTTGAAGGCAATGCTCAAGAAGATATTTTGTTTCCAAGTTGACATCCAAGAGCGAAATTATGAAGCACACAAGAACAATAGGCTAATTCGTCGCAATCAAAAGTTGATGATGCGCCACCAGGGCATGACATTTTCGGATGGTTCCGAGGATGTGGCTACACCGTTTCAAGATTGGAAGAGCAAGCACTCTATGTGGCCTCCTGAGTGGTGTGATGATGCCTCTTCCTCCCGTAGTTCCAACCCGCCCAATGGAGACGAAGACAAAGATGGTGATGAGGAGTTCGTTAGGGAGTGATTTCATCATGTCGCGTTAGCATCGCTCCTTTTCTCTTTTTGGCGTCTTGATGCCAAAGGGGAAGAGGAGTTCTATTAGTATTTTATCCGCTATTTGCATGGGTTGGTCACAAGCTTCGCCTCATTTATTTGATTCTTAATTGCTTGTGTCCTTTCTATCCGTGTTTGAACTATTTGGTTTATGTGTTGAACTCCGTTGTGTGTTGGTAAGACATGCGTGCCCGGTTTATCCTTATGATTTGACTATATTGTGCCTCTTGAGTATATTGTGTGCTAGTCTTAATTAGTTTGTGCCATGTCTTATTTTTCATAGTGGCTGGGCCAATTTATGTTGGGACGTTAATATGTTGCTCAACCCTATGATGCTTGTGCAATGTTATGCTAATTGATGTGCATATTGTATTCAAATGCAATATCCAAAGTGTGCACACATCTAGGGGGAGCCCGTCTATATTTTATAGAACTCTTGTTTTGTTTTTATCATATTATTCCTTTTATTGCAAATTGTTTGTGTTGTCATCAAACACCAAAAAGGGGGAGATTGAAAGGGCATTTCCCTCTCTAAGTGGTTTTGGTGTTTAATGACAACATAAACATGTTATAACCATGTGCTTGAGCTTTACAAGAACTATTCAAAGATTGCACAAGGTGGTTGGGATCCCTCTAAATGAAAAGAGAAAAGCAGCGGTGCCCGTCGTTTTTCAGTTATCTTTTGAGTCGTAGGGCATCCATACTATCAAGGGAGAATGCAGCGAGAAAGGTATGGTGGAAATCAAATCACATACATAACCTATATTGCACCCATATGCTTCCCAAGAAAGAAAGAGATCATCCCTTGTCCCAACTGTGATGTTGCTGGTTTCTGCCAGCCGGATAATCCGGCTAGGGGCCGTATATTCTGGCCGCTGGTTATTCCAGCCATGATCCGGAGGGTAAAACCTGCACGGTGCACTTGTGCATTTTGTGTGGGTGCCGCCGGACATTATGCCGGAACAAACCCGGATAATCCGGGTGGCCAGATATTCCGGCCTTTGCCCGGATAATCCGGGTGGCCAGATATTCCGGCCTTTGCCCGGATAATCCGGCTGCCGGACAAATCTGGCCAGTCCAGTTTTGTTCCAAAGATGGCACTCGCCAGTGTGTTTCTCACACTAGAGTGCCCAGAACATAACCAGATGTGATCCGGAGTATCCGGCCCCCGGATATTCTGGGTGTCAGCCGGATATTCCGGCTATAATGGTTGGATTTGGGACCGCCTATAAATAGAGGTCGCCTTCTTCCCAAGGTGAGCACGACTTCCATTCTCTCTCCTCCATTGTTCAAAAGCTTAAACCTTTGAAATCTCCCACTCCCTTTACCCAATCTTCTTGATTCTTTGAGGAGTGAGAGAGGAGATCCAGATCTAGGGTTACACCAAACCAATTTGATTTCCCCCTACAATTCTTGGTGGATTTTGTTACTCTTGGGTTCCAAGTGGTCATCTTGGATCTTGCCTTGGTGGTGAGAAGCTAAGGGATATTGTTGGAAGCGTCCAATTAAGTTGTGGAGCAAGCCCCAACCTTGTTTGTAAAGGTTTTGGTTGCCGTCTTCAAAGGCAACACTTAGTGGATCGTGGCACTCCCCCTTGGTGGAGGCACGAGGAGAATAAGGTGAGCCTTGGTGGCTATTTGGGGATCCTTGTAATAAATGTGACCATCTATGATAATACATTTATGTTATTCTACACTATAGAGGTAGTAACATATGCATGTTACTAGTCTAAGTTACTCCCCATTATTACTAGGCTTAATCATAGTTCATGCGCCGATGTTAATTCTTGTTGGACTTCCTCCTTCTCACCTATGCGTTACCGCATATTTACTACGGTCATAAATTCGCCAACCTCTGAAAAGCGAAGAGTTATGACCTTGTCTGAATTTTCCGTCCAAAATGACAAATCTGACTCTGCCGCGAAAGTTCAGCCCGAAATGAACCCTTCTCAGATTTTTAGCCGGATCTAACCCTTTTTAGTACCGCTCAACATGCTGGCGGTAGGGTTTGCTTGGTACCGCCGAGGTCGCTGGTGGTAGCGGTCCTGGTCCACGGTCGCCTCGACCCGGTTGGCTTTCCTGACGTGGCGGTACCGTCCGATAAGCTGGCGGTAGACTTCATGAGGTACCGCCAGGTCAACTGGCGGTAGACTTCATGAGGTACCGCCGGGAGCGACGGCGGTAGCCACCTGAAGAGTTAAGTTGTCACGGGACCACGCAGCCGTGCCCCCAGCCTCCATTTCTCCCTCCCGACCCGAGCTGCTGCCCTCTCCCCCTCTCTCCTTCCCACTCAAACCCCTCTCAAATCCCTCCAAATCGGAGGGTTTTGCTCGTGGAATCCGACCATTTGCAACCTTTGAGGTAATCTCTCTCAGATCTCATGTTTTTCTTGGTTGAAATGTTTTTATTTTGTGGCATTGGTTACTTTAGGCCAAACCCTAGATTTGTTGATTTCTCCCCAATCCATCCTTTTAATCGGTGCACTGTGGGTTATACGGTGTTTGTGATGTGTAGAAATCATTTGGGATAGCCACATACATGTGATCTTTACTTAGATTTAGGGTTGGCTCTAGGGTTTGTGGTAGTGTTTAGAACACATGTCTAATTAAAATAATTTAGGTGTGTTTGATATTACACGGCCATGTGATACTTTGCGTTTCTTGTCATTTATTCTTAGATGGCGAGAATCGTGAATGTCCATTATGTTGACAAAGAAGCATTTTTAGTAACAATGCAGAGTTTGTTGCCAAGAGTCCGACGTATGCCGAGAATGTGGCAAGAGTAAGAGAAGTTTTGAAATGGATGGATCCGAGGAGAAGTTTGAACTAGATGGAAGGTATTTTGTTGGGTCGGTACATCGTACTCGAAAGAAAAAAATACCAATCACATGTGAGTTAGATTGGGGGGCATACAAAGAGGTTATGGCGGCCTCCGAAGACAAGTCCCTCGAGTTATTTGCTACCAAGGTTGGCGGTGATCGGTTGCATATTGATTTGAACCGGTGTGCCTCCCCCTCACATGATGCATTATCCCCCACTCGGAACGTGTCACATGATGATGCGGTCAAGATCAATGATATGAGACAACCTCCTTCGAGCCATCAAATTGAATTGGAGATGAATGATAGTGACCAAGTCGATGAAGAAAATTATGTCAATGTGGAACATGGTTTTGGCTTTCGCATTGAGAATGAAGATAGGGAGGATGAAGACATGGAGGATGATGCCTCCGAGCAAGAGGATGAGTATCGTGACACTTATATTGGCAACGTAGAGGCACAAGTCATGGAAGATGGAATGGACCGTGACATCTTCTATCAACGTTCCTACGCCTCCGACTCGGAGGACGAGGGCCTAGAGGAATTGGATGAAGATGGGTTCACGGAGAGAGAGAAGCCCAAGCCTTTTTAAAAGTGGTAGGCCGGGATCACCGAATACCATTTTTTCATGATCTCACGCTCGTCGATAAGGCTATAGTCGATGGTGGAAAGACTAAAGATCTTGAAGCAACACCAAGCACAACTCAAGATGATTATGACAACAATTCTCGCATAAAGAAAGGCTTGAAGTTTCCGGACTTGGTAGATTTGCAAATGTGGCTTAGGGAGTATGCCGTGAAGCACCATAGGTCATTCATAGTGAAGCACTCGAACGAGAAGAATCGTTACACCGTGACTTGTGAAGCACCATAGGCCATTCATAGTGAAGCACTCGAACAAGATGCCCATGGGTTGTCCGTGCAAGGCCTACTCGCCACGGGCAATGGAAGATAACTAGTTGTGAAGCCCATCACATGTGCAAGAAGCGGGGCCAGAATCCATCCACTAAGCACCGTCAGCTCACCTCGGATTTCGTCGCATACAAGTTCATTAAGTATAAAGAGTGAGCCAACCATAAAACCAAAGCTCTTGATGAATCTCGTACAAGAATTCTTCAGGTACACCATCCAATATGGGAAGGCATGGAAGGCTAGGCATGCCGCATTTAAGATGTTGTATGGTGGATGGCAAGAAGCGTACAACCGCCTCCCGAGGTTGTTGGGAGGGATGGCCTATAGAAATCCAGGCATGTATTATTTGGTCGAACATGTTGATGGAGTGTTCCGCCGTGCCTTTTGGACTTTCGACCAATGCATTAGGGCTTTTCACCATTGTAGGTCGGTTGCATCCATAGATGGCACATTTTTTACCAACAAATACATGGGCTCAATGTTGATTGCAATGGCACACGACTCGAGTGACCGTGTCTTGCCTGTGGCATTTGCTTTGGTGTCAGGAGAGAACAACGACAACTGGGAATGGTTCATGAAGCATGTGAGGACTAGGGTGTTTTCTCCTAGTAGGGAGGTATGCATCATATCGAATCGACATCAAAGTATACTCGACGCCATGGAGATTGAGATTCTAGGGTATGCACGGCTCCAACACCGATGGTGCATAAGGCATTTCGTCGCGAACTTTTATAGGGCTTGTAAGAACAAGGAATTGGCCTATGATCACGACGGTAGAAGATATGGTGACATGACAACCAACATGGCGGAATGTTTTAACAATGTTCTCAAGGGTATTCGTGCAATGCCTGTGATAGCAATAGCATAATATACCTTCCATAAGTTGAGCGCTTATTTCTAGAAGCATTCCATTGAGACCGATAAATTGATAGATGAAGGGAAATTGTATCCCCCAAAAGTAGATGTCTGGATGGAGTTACAAAATAGCAAATCCGAGAGACAACAAGCGGATTGCTTCGACAACAATGAATGGATTTACCAAGTCAATGAGCCGGGAGGAACAATGTCGAACCCCAGCCTCGAAATTATACAGAAATGTTATGTGTCTTAGCTCGTGCTACTGGGGTTACGACTCCTAGGCCGGAACAACATCGGCAGGCGGCTCGGAATGGATCATCAGCCCACAGCAACTCGAAGCGCCATGAAACTAATCATAACCAAGACTGCATAACAACGAGCCCTAGAACCAAGCTTCTCAACCATGCACTTTATATCCATAGACGCATCATGCATGGGAGAGGACAGAACAACTAGCATACAACAGTACTCTACGACACGAAAGAAAATATATTACAACTCTTAACAGAGTAAAAGATAGCCAAATTACACACAGAGGTCACACGACCCAACATTACATCATCCAGAAAGCAAATTATGTTGTCTAAACAACAAGATCGAAAATATGGCCTAAGAGGCTTGAAACAAACGACGTCCAACCAGTTGCTCCTATGTGTCCCAGGCTACCACCTGGGAACCCCAAGCTACTCGTCGATGTCCACGTAGAATCCACCATCGTTACCTGGAAGCTCGTCTTCTGCTAAAAAATTCAACAAAACAAGGTTGAGTACAAAGGTACTCCGCAAGTTTACTAGAGCTACTAGCTCAAATGTTTGGTTAGCAAAGCTTTCTGTGGGGTTCTTTTGCATAAAGCCAATTTTTCCATTTTTGAAAGAACTTGACACTTGGCATCGTCTAATCAGAAGTTTTTGAAAGGGGATAAGAGTGTAAAATCTCAAGCTCTTTTGATCAGTTGCATCCACCGAAGATCCATCATCTGCACCTTTCCACTAAGGCAACTTCCTCGATTCACCCTCGAGGAAATAAACCTTCCACTCATGAGTTTTTCAAGTTTTACGATTGGTTCAAGTCTTCTATGATCTTCACGTCATTCCTAAGTTGTCCATAACCGTGGACACGGCTTTTCGAAAAGATTTAACCCTACAGGGGTGCACAACTTTACCCACGTGTACCGCCCGCCTCCTTGCCATCGAATTTAGCTCTCTTCCTTGGACAGCCGGCAGAGTGGGAACGGTTACAACCTTTACCTTGCGTAAGCCTATCCATGGGGCATCGGTGTGCGGAAGTCCAAGTTCAGTGCTCCCAGCACCCTGGACCGTGGCCACGTCCTATACACCATCTTCATCGTCCATTTTCTCAAAACATTTTCTGTCACCACCACGCACACGCAAATGGAAAGCCCGAACTAGAGGAGCCATGGATAGACCTCCGCAAGTTAGTTAGTCGATAGGGGTTCGTAAGCCCACGCATGGTTGCACGCTCGTCTTGGTTCAAGAGGCAAAGAACTCGCCCCTAGGGGCGTGACCGAGACAAAACACCACCATTCCACAGTGGCCTCTCATCCACGCCTTTTAAGCATTTTATTATCATCACCACTTTCCACGTCATCCTAGCATACTAGATTTGATCGCGGCTCCGATTCATCCATTTGACGATCCGAGCAAACAACTAAGCATGGCTAAGCATATATATAACATATAAGCTTTATCGATTCACCACAAGCCTATGGATGCTAGGAATGGCAACAAGTAAAGGCTACCAGGAGCTAATGCATCAAATAGGCAACTCTAACCATTTAAAAGACATCGGAATCGAATGCAATATAATCTGGTGGATAAAATACGTGGGGAAAAACATGTGATCAGAGATGCTCAAAATGGGGATTTACGCTTGCCTTGTTCCTCGGTGTAGTCGTACTGCTCGTCGAGGTACTGATGATCACCCTCGAACTCGGAATCTATCGTAGGAGCAAAACAACACCGGAAAGAAATGGAAAAACACTCAACAAACATATAAGATGCAATGCACACAAATGATGAGGGTATGATAGATTAATGCACTGAATTAACCCTACAACATGCTTCACAATTTAAATGGGGTTCAATAATATTTATGGAAGTAATTGGAATTAAACCCATGTTTAAGTTAGTGGCATTTGCTCTTCTATTCAATTACAGTACATTAAAGTTGCTAATTCATGCATGAAAATGATGCTAACAGGTGGATAACGCTTTTCTGAGCATTTTGATATATTAAACTCAAATTTTGGACAAACCTTTCAAAATTATGAATTTCCCAAATTTGGTTCAATTTCTGCCATTTTAGTAAATTTAAATAATCTGCAACAAAATTAATTTAGTTGAGTATGTCATTGATACTAACAGATAGATTTTGTTCTCCTGAACATTTTGATACCTTGTTTGTAATTTTTGGAGCAATATTCGAATTGATATCGATTTTACAAGTTCAATTCAAATTCTGTCATTTTAACATTTTCTGGAATTCGAATTAACTGAAACGTTTTACACCGATGGGCTGGCTAGCCACACCCACTGACGGGTGGGCCAGGGTGACACGCTGGCGGCCATGCAGGCAACTGGGGCCCGCGCGTCAGGTTTGACCGGGGAGGAGACCCGCGCGGCGTTGACGTCATCTCGTCGGTGACCATACGAGGGCGGCGCTACGACGCGCGCTGGGGTTCGGCTATGGGCTAAACTAGAGCACAGCAACAAGACGAACTCAACGGTGGTGGTATCGAGACGAATGGTCACTGGAGAAACCTCCGGCGAGCAACCGCGGCGGCGGAGCAACATGTCGAACACGGATTCGAGCCTACAGAGCACAAGGAAGAGAGGGGAGGGGTGCTATGGCACCGGGTTCTCACCCTCGTGACGCTGGCGTACTCGACGGAGGCGGAGGGGGCTTGTCAGCGACGATGTTGCCCTCGGCCTCAGTGGCCGGAGACGAACAAGACGGCAATTTCCTCGGCGATTCACGAGGCCATTCTTCGATTCCTTCAGCGAGGTAGCTCACGGCGTCCAGGCGAAGCCCGCGGTGGTCTTCGATCTGCTTGGCAGGTAAGGGAACGGCGGCGATTCGTCGGTGACGACGAGCTAGGGTTCGGGCTTTTCGTGGGAGAGACAGAGAGAGGTAAAGCGCGAGGAATGTAACATCCCAAATTTTGGAACTAAGAAAAACTTAGTTTTACAAGACCAAAATTCAGAACCAACAAAAACTTTTTGAAATGTTTTACTGATGATTGTGTTTTCCTTCCCATTGCTGTGTTGAACCTTGTGTGACCTGTTGTTTAAGTTGTTTGACTAATAAATATTAAACCTAAGAACTCAACCAAGGTAAAAATATTATTAACTTTGGTGATCATATCAGGACAAGAAAAATATTCCATGTATCTTTTCCATTCTTATTTTGGCCAACTCCATTTCAATGACACTTGGTTTATCAGCAACCAAAACTAATACCAGTATTTGAGAAAGTAAAAGTATTTCCAAAACTATGTGTTCCCACAAATGTGGAGATCTATATGCTATCTCCTATCTATCTTTTAAACTTGATATTTTGCATTTGTATGCAACTCCCATTTTATAAACTTTGATTATCACTTCCCTTTTAAAAAGAACACAAGTGGGAAATATATTACCCCACATATCTTGCCTTGCTCAAAACCCTTTTCAAAAATACCAAGGTGGAG
Organism: Poa pratensis; assembly: GCA_947311845.1. Lineage (NCBI taxonomy): Eukaryota > Viridiplantae > Streptophyta > Magnoliopsida > Poales > Poaceae > Poa > Poa pratensis. The sequence goes on from CAMZMU010000051.1 coordinate 33,725,562, forward strand.
TTGAGATAGTTTTAAATATCATCTTGTCATAATTAAGTGTGATCATTTTTATAAGATAGTATTGTTAAGTATGTAAATGATGGTGTGATTAATTCTTGTGGTTTGATTTGTGTGATCTTGGATGTGATGTTGATATTGTTGTGATTGTTTGCTTGTTTGACTTGTGGTTGAAATGATTGTTAATTCTTGTTTTATTGTTTGCTTGGGTGAATAATTACACCAAAATATTTGAGTGTTAAGTTGGAAACCCACTGGTCACAAATTTTGAATGTGACTTAGATTTAAAGCAAACTCCTCAAATTATTCAACAAATGGAAATTAAGATCATGAATTAAAGAAATGATCTTAATAAATTACTTTCCCTACTTAACTATCTATTTCCTTCAAATAAATATTTTCTATATGAAGATAAAAACTATTTGAAGTTAATATATTTGTCAAGGAAGTTCCAAGACTTCAAAATTAATATTTTAAACTTGCTTTAAAAATTCTAAAGGATTATAAAATTGTATTTAGGAAAAATGTCTTATTTAAACCCTAGGAACAAATGTTGTTCAAAACATTTTATATTGACTCCCCAATTTTTGTGGAGCTTCTACATGTATATGGGAGGCTACCTGAATTTTCTCAAATTTTTATAAAATGTTTAAGTACCCTAAATAAATTCCCTAAAAGCTACTGGTTTTAAAAGAAATAAAAGAAAATCAGGAAAGGACCTAGTTGTGAGAGGGAAAAGTTCTGCCAGGGGGCGTTCTGCAAAAATGTTGTCTTCTCTGTAGCAGCCCGTGGCCGACGACGCCGTGTCGTCCGCCCGTGCGCCGCTCGCCGCCAGGCCCCCCCCCCCTCTCGTTCCCCTGCCGTGTCGAAGAAGGATAAGAGACCCCCCGAAGCCGCTCTGCTCTCCTCCTCCCTCATTCGCTCTCTGCCCTCCCTCTCAATCTCTCTGCTCCTCTCCCCGACCCGAACCCTAGCTAGCAGTGGACGCCGCGTCGCCGCCGCTCCAGGGCTCCCCGAGCAAATCGAAGCGCACCGGAAGCTCCGCCACACCGTCCTCTGCATCCTAGTCCATGGAATCGTCGCGGGAAGCTACGAATCGAGCGGGGCATCGCCGTCCTCTTCATCTCCGGCCGCCGAACGTCGAGGAAGCTGACGAGCAGCACGGTCCTCCATTCCCCGCCATTCTCGTGTCTCTGTGCTCCCCTCCTCGCGGTCTAACCCTAGGACATCGCCATTTATTTTTAGGATCACCGGAGCGCCGTCGCCATCCTCGCCGTGCTCCCTGCTGCCGTCTGGCGCCGCCGTGCGTGTGCGCGAGGAAGAAGATAGGCGTACCGCTTCGTCCCGCGAGCGTGGGCCGCTGGCTGGGCCAGAGTCTGCGCCGCACGGCCGGATCTGGGCCAGATCGAGCCCAGTGATGTTTTTCTTTAATAGATCTATTTCTAGTTTTCATTTCCTGTTAATTTACTTGGTAGCTTTAATTCATTTGTGGTGGATGTGTGCTAGCAATTTGAGTGGTTTAAATTTTGTAGTGTTCTTATATGTTTTCTTAAACATGCCACACTGGCTGTTTGCAAAAATATAATTCTGTGTGCCTCCTAGATTTAATCTCATAAAAAGTATGTTTTGCACTAAATATTTAATATCTAGAGTTATACAACTCCAAATATTGCAATCTAAAATTCCCTGGAAAGCCTGAAGTGGTACCTTTCCAGATCTGTTGGTCTTATATGCAAATGAAGTCTAAAACAAAAGTTCTATTGATTTTTGAAAACACACCAGTGGCACTTTGGTGATTTTTGTCAATTTTTGTGAGATGAATTTCGGAGTAAATCCAATTGGCTTGTCTTCTATATGTGTAGGAGAACATATCCCTAATTTGGTTTGAATTTAGGAGTCATTGATTGACTGTGGTGATAATTATAAACTTTAGGCCTTTTCTGCCTATTTTTATTAGGGCTTTAATTAATTGTTGTGTTATAATTTTATTGTTATAAATGTGTTTCCTAGCATGTGAAGGGTGGTAGTCCACTGTTGTGACATGTTCCTCTAATTTTACTAGCATGTTAGGAGAGCTAATTGTGAGTCATGTGTTTGTGAGGGTTTTATTCCCTATATAACTTTTCCTCTAGTAATTAAGAATTGCTATGCTTATTTATTTTAATGTGAGAATATTGTGTGTGATTAAAATGTATGCCTTGCTTGTTAATGATTGTTGTGGTACTGTTGTTTGCATGTTATTACTGTTTAGAAGGTTATAATATGTTAGTACTGTTAGTGGTATTTGTTAGACATGTTGGTGTGAGTAACATGTTTGCATTGCTTGATGAACTTGATGGTCTTGAGTTGAGTACTAGCTTGAGTGTCTTGTTAATGTCTCCACCTTAACTTGGTGAGATATTTTGGAATTACCAAGATTAATTGGTAGTTTAACTTTTGTCTGAAGTATTTCCTGTTTAGGGAAAATGGTTGTTAAGTACCTTTAGTAGAAGATGTCTTGGTGCTCTATGTTTTAGCATGTTTGTGGTGTTATACTCCTGATTAGTATAATGCCCTTGTAAATGTAGATCTTAGTTTGTGCCTGAGTGATTAATTGGATACTTGTGGTTTGTTCCTTGTTTGTATACCACTTGTGGTTTGGTTTGCTTATTGAGTGTTGTTTTATTTTCATGTTGCGACGCTAGAGATAAACGCTACCGGGGTGGTATTTGGAAAGGATTTATCGGAGAAGGATGAGAGTTTATTTTTTGGTCAACGAGGAGAAGTCCAGGAACATCATGCTGAAATCAGGCAAGCTATTCTCTGATCTTGCATCTATATACATCTATTTTGGTTCACATGTTTTACCTATAAAGAGCAAAGGTGATTTAGGTGGTGTTTGCCACTAAAGCTATGATTTTGAAAACCTTTTCTTTCAAAATACCAGTATATTATTTTGACACCCTATATGGAAATATTAGATGGAAATTCTTTTTCAAACTATAGGATGGGAAAAATATTGTTTACTCCAAACTCCTTTGAAAATACTCATGTGGTTGTGGAATACCGAGATGTCGGTATGGAAGTAGAGAAATGGTGAATGGTGATGTTTATGAAAAATGCACATTGTGTCTTTGTACTATGACTACCAGCCGATAATCTGTGCGACCACATTTACCCACATATGGGAAAGGGCGTAGTCATATAGTTTGCTCATATTAGTACTGGATGCCTCAACAACGGGGATGACCCCGTTCCATGAGGGGATGGTCTGAGGACCTACCCCCTGACCTGGGTAATCTTAAGAGAAGTCTGCCAACAGGGTTGGTATGAGTGTAATGGAGAAAGAGGATTGAAGGTTCCACCATAAATCGCCGGGCAGAACTACGAGTCCTCACACTTAGATTCCGACGGGCTGGGTTAAGTGTGTTGGAAAGTTTCGTAGCGGTAGGGTCCTATACTAGCATGAGCAAAGGACAGGCTATGGTCGGTGACTCAACTTCGCATACACCTGTATGGCGGGACGTGGCTGACACGATGAGTTACCGGATGGGTGTGGGAAAAGCGTGCTACCTCTGCAGAGGGTAAAACTATTCGAATAGCCGAGTCCTCGGATATGGACAGTTGGGAGGCTGTCCTCTGACCATGTGCAAGTTTTGGAAAGTTTTGAGGATTGAAACTAAAATGGAGATGTGTTGTATCAGCAACTCTACCGACGGGCTGGTATGAGGTTGCTGGAGAATGATTGGACCATGACGGGCTATGGTCGAGAAGTGAAGAGTTTTGTGATTTGAAAGGTGAAAATGTTTTATGCAACTATGCCAACGGGCCGGCATGAGGTTGTAGGATTGAATGACCATGAAGGGTTATGGTCGAAAAAGGAGGAGTTTTGGGAAATAAAACCGGGTGATGAATTTCGGGAAAACATTTTTAAGAGACCTCTTATCTTCTCAATAAAGATATATTTTCAGGAAAAAGTTTTAAAAGAGACTTCTTACGAAGACAGATATGGGAAAAGATCTAAAAGCCTTCTTTCTTTTTCAATAAAGATATAGAGATTTCAAAACAAAGTTTTAAAAACAAAAGTCTGTCCTTCCCTTTTTAAACAAGGATATAGAGTTTTCAAAGCAAAGAAGTTTTATTTAAACAATAAAAAGAGTAGTGCATGCTCATTTCGGGGGTAGTTTGCGAGTACATTCAAATGTACTCATATTGGTTTCGTCCCTGGCTATTGTCTTAGCCAGATTCTGAAGAGCAGTTCGAAGAAGAAGACTTCAATAACGTCAATGCGAACTAGGGCGCTTCCCAGTCAGCTGCCTGTAGGGTTGGCAAATGACTTGGGCTCCACGTTGTTTGGTGATTTCCGCTGCAAGTACCTGTTGAAGTTATGACTTCAATCAAGTAAGTATATTTATTCGGTATTTATGGGTGTTCTGTGATACCAATTCGAGTTATGTGCAACAACAGACTGATCATGGGATTGTTGCAGGAAACATAACGAGTATCTCGGATACCTAATCCGGGGTCCTCACAGACTTGGTATCAGAGCCATCCTGACTGTAACAGACCTTAGTTAGCATGGACGTTAGTTAGGAAAGAAATATTTTGTTAAAAATATATTGTTACCAAAAACATATTTTTATCTAAGGAAGTCCAAAATAACTTCCACTCTTCTCACCTTCTCAAATATTTCCGAGTCTCGTCCCTCTATTTAAGATTTTCCAAGGATTTCTCCAATCCCTCTTACCCGTTCAAAATACTTGACGATGAACCCAAGTGAGACCTAATTAGCTAGCACCCACAAGAAGAAGTTTCCATCCCAAATACTCGACATTCAACATCAAGGTGATGGATCCGCAAATACCAATATATCGATATCAACAAAGCAAGAGACCTTCAAGACCTCAACTCAACATCAACAATTCTACTCAGTTACTACCTCGACAACCTCAAGTATTCCAGCTGAAGACTAAGGCGAAAACTATTTTTGGAAAGAAATATATTACTACCTAAATTATTTGTATCTAAGGAAGCCTAAGTATAACTTCCATTCTTTTCAACTTCTCGAATTATTCTAAACCTTGTCTCTCGTTTAAAGGTTTATCAAAAGTTTCCATCTATTGTCTTACCTCCATTCAAACTTACATACTTGACGATATCCCAAACCAGACCCATAGGATCGATAGGATAAGCTCGTTTTACTTGAGCAATCCCCACCTTCCACGGTATTAAACGTCTGTTGGTGCTAAAAGTGCCTTGATTGATCTTGCTTGTGTGTTGCATTTATTATGTGTTGTTTTCCTTGTGTGTTTCACAAAACACGCCTTGTCGGGAACCCAAAGTAACCACACTGTTGTCTGTTGCTTTAATTTTGACTGTTTGCAAAAAACCTTTTTGCCTTGTTGGCCATAGATGTACTTTTTGTATCCTTTCAAGAGTCCGACTTGGAAAACCCTTCAGAAAATTTTCTCTTAGTAAGAGGAGCAAGGTATGGAATACTCGCTACCCCAAGACTCTGCGACCTTCTGCAAGACGGATAGCGGCCTTCATATGTCGTTTTGTACAACCACATCAAGCCATCGAGAAAGATGAAGATTCAAGACCCGACGTAGATGACACTGGTCGTATCCCGTCGGACTAACAAAACAATATGAAAAACTAACATAACTAACATAATTTATCTAACTTTAAATCTCTCATCTAACCAAATTTGCAAAGATACTAACTGCTTTTTCTAGACCAAGGGAATAAGTGCCATAGGACGACTCAAAACTAGTTGGTACAAAGGAGACTTTAGGAGGATATAAGAGTGTTGGACTATAAGATTATTAGTCAAAAGGATCCCTTAAGAATCTAGTTGATGAGATCAAATTTGGTGGATGATGTTGGTAATATCAAAAATTTGGGGTTTAGAATAGAAGTGAAAACTTGGAGTGGATCGATAAATTAATTGGGTTTGACAGATGATATATTTGATTAATACTCTGGGGCTAACCAGTTGTGGTCCCCAACCATTGGTGGTTATCTGGAGCTAGAAGACGTGACCCTTGATTTAAGGTTTAGAAATAAAGGTGAAAGTTATTGGATTTTTAGGAAGCACTTGCTGATAAAATGATGTTTGGATTGGTTAGAAGCAAGTAAATTAAGAAGAATACTCCGGAGTTGGAATGTTTAGGGTGATTCCTAGCGCAAGTGACCTTGTACTAAATTCTTATGGAATTATAGGAAGTGGTCAAAGATGAGTTAGCAAATGAATAGATCGTTGTATGCAAGAAATAATTGGTGGAGGATAAGTGAATGTTTATCGGATTCTAGGAATCAATATGACTTGGTCTAGTAGCAAGACATTCTAGTGACAGTAGTTTTCAGAGCTTGTCACGCTCTGTTTGGATTATTCTTAGAAAGATCGTTTATCTTGATTAAGAGATCAAGGCCCGAAAGTGTCGAGAGGAAATCTGAATTTGGTTAGGAAGTGGGTAAAATTCTTGATGGTATGATCACATGATTGTTGGATGCTTTATTTAGCTTTGATGATATGGTCGTAGGAAAACAACCACCTGAAGGAGTAAGATAAATTGAGATATGCCTATGTGGGAGAAAAATCAATCAAGAAATAATTGGTGGACCACTACGATTTTGTGATAGAATATAATGGGGCTATGCCTAAAAAGTTTGATGGAGATCCGATAGATTGAACTAATATGAAAAAGAGTTTATGCCCGAAGAAGATGTTGGTGGATTAATAACTTTAGCTTGGGCAAAAGCCATGATTCAATTAACTAGTTGATAATAGTGGCCTTACCAGAGATGCTGGAATGGTATTTTGAAGACTCGAGAATTAGAGGCCTATGTAAAGTTGGTTGTTTTGGATCTTAGGTAAAAAAAAAATATAACACCCAATTCCCTTGAAAACTAACTTCAGCCCCTCAACCAGAAAGTTTTCCCGGAAACCCTAACTATTCTGGTGCACTCTAACTTACTTGTGAAGACACCTGCAAAGCTTCCTGAAGACCCCGAACCAAGAAGTCTTCCAGGACAGCATTTTTCCCGCCAAGCCGAAGGAAGAAAAGCGTAAAGAAGATCTACCAGAAGTCACTAAGAAGAATCAAACAACGGAAGCACCGCTGTTGGCAACATCAACCACCAAGCAAGTTCAGACGCACTTAGAAGTTTATAACATACCTCTACTAACTAGAACCCAGAGAGAATCAAGTACGCAGACTTGACGCATCCTGAGAACAACGCGTCCCCATCTGTGACCCTCGTAAGGAGAAAATATCTGGAAGTGATATCTGTACCAACCCCAAGCACCAAGGCGCGACAACCAAGACAAAGATCGTCAAGCTACCTCGGAAGAATAATGTCCTCAATTCAACTCCAGCTGCAACCTTCAGGATGAACCTTCAAAACCCCTTTTTAAGGGGGGAAGACCTGCAGTAGGTATACAGAACGTAGTAATAATTAGATCCTTGCGCCTTGGCCTTGTAGTATCTGGAAGCAACCAACCAAGACAATCCATCCGAGTCAATCGTCAAGACAACCCCATCATCAAGGATCTTAACTCAGCACAGAAGTTTATCGACAAAGAAAGCCTCGCATCATCAAGTTGTCAAGATCTCACATGGCACCTCACTGAAGAAGCAACGACCTCGGAAGTATAGTCAGCCCAAAACCCGTGCCCTCGTACTCCCCTGTTACCACCGGGCAAATCTCGAGGACGAGATTTATTTTTAAGGGGGGAAGAGCTGTAACATCCCAAATTTTGGAACTAAGAAAAACTTAGTTTTACAAGACCAAAATTCAGAACCAACAAAAACTTTTTGAAATGTTTACTGATGATTGTGTTTTCCTTCCCATTGCTGTGTTGAACCTTGTGTGACCTGTTGTTTAAGTTGTTTGACTAATAAATATTAAACCTAAGAACTCAACCAAGGTAAAAATATTATTAACTTTGGTGATCATATCAGGACAAGAAAAATATTCCATGTATCTTTTCCATTCTTATTTTGGCCAACTCCATTTCAATGACACTTGGTTTATCAGCAACCAAAACTAATACCAGTATTTGAGAAAGAAAAAGTATTTCCAAAACTATGTGTTCCCACAAATGTGGAGATCTATATGCTATCTCCTATCTATCTTTTAAACTTGATATTTTGCATTTGTATGCAACTCCCATTTTATAAACTTTGATTATCACTTCCCTTTTAAAAAGAACACAAGTGGGAAATATATTACCCCACATATCTTGCCTTGCTCAAAACCCTTTTCAAAAATACCAAGGTGGAGTTGAGATAGTTTTAAATATCATCTTGTCATAATTAAGTGTGATCATTTTTATAAGATAGTATTGTTAAGTATGTAAATGATGGTGTGATTAATTCTTGTGGTTTGATTTGTGTGATCTTGGATGTGATGTTGATATTGTTGTGATTGTTTGCTTGTTTGACTTGTGGTTGAAATGATTGTTAATTCTTGTTTTATTGTTTGCTTGGGTGAATAATTACACCAAAATATTTGAGTGTTAAGTTGGAAACCCACTGGTCACAAATTTTGAATGTGACTTAGATTTAAAGCAAACTCCTCAAATTATTCAACAAATGGAAATTAAGATCACGAATTAAAGAAATGATCTTAATAAATTACTTTCCCTACTTAACTATCTATTTCCTTCAAATAAATATTTTCTATATGAAGATAAAAACTATTTGAAGTTAATATATTTGTCAAGGAAGTTCCAAGAGTTCAAAATTAATATTTTAAACTTGCTTTAAAAATTCTAAAGGATTATAAAATTGTATTTAGGAAAAATGTCTTATTTAAACCCTAGGAACAAATGTTGTTCAAAACATTTATATTGACTCCCCAATTTTTGTGGAGCTTCTACATGTATATGGGAGGCTACCTGAATTTTCTCAAATTTTTATAAAATGCTTAAGTACCCTAAATAAATTCCCTAAAAGCTACTGGTTTTAAAAGAAATAAAAGAAAATCAGGAAAGGACCTAGTTGTGAGAGGGAAAAGTTCTGCCAGGGGGCGTTCTGCAAAAATGTCGTCTTCTCTGTAGCAGCCCGTGGCCGACGACGCCGTGTCGTCCGCCCGTGCGCCGCTCGCCGCCAGGCCCCCCCCCCCTCTCGTTCCCCTGCCGTGTCGAAGAAGGATAAGAGACCCCCCCGAAGCCGCTCTGCTCTCCTCCTCCCTCATTCGCTCTCTGCCCTCCCTCTCAATCTCTCTGCTCCTCTCCCCGACCCAAACCCTAGCTAGCAGTGGACGCCGCATCGCCGCCGCTCCAGGGCTCCCCGAGCAAATCGAAGCGCACCGGAAGCTCCGCCACACCGTCCTCTGCATCCTAGTCCATGGAATCGTCGCGGGAAGCTACGAATCGAGCGGGGCATCGCCGTCCTCTTCATCTCCGGCCGCCGAACGTCGAGGAAGCTCACGAGCAGCACGGTCCTCCATTCCCCGCCATTCTCGTGTCTCTGTGCTCCCCTCCTCGCGGTCTAACCCTAGGACATCGCCATTTACTAGCATGTTAGGAGAGCTAATTTATAATTTTATTGTTATAAATGTGTTTCCTAGCATGTGAAGGGTGGTAGTCCACTGTTGTGACATGTTCCTCTAATTTTACTAGCATGTTAGGAGAGCTAATTGTGAGTCATGTGTTTGTGAGGGTTTTATTCCCTATATAACTTTTCCTCTAGTAATTAAGAATTGCTATGCTTATTTATTTTAATGTGAGAATATTGTGTGTGATTAAAATGTATGCCTTGCTTGTTAATGATTGTTGTGGTACTATTGTTTGCATGTTATTACTGTTTAGAAGGTTATAATATGTTAGTACTGTTAGTGGTATTTGTTAGACATGTTGGTGTGAGTAACATGTTTGCATTGCTTGATGAACTTGATGGTCTTGAGTTGAGTACTAGCTTGAGTGTCTTGTTAATGTCTCCACCTTAACTTGGTGAGATATTTTGGAATTACCAAGATTAATTGGTAGTTTAACTTTTGTCTGAAGTATTTCCTGTTTAGGCAAAATGGTTGTTAAGTGCCTTTAGTAGAAGATGTCTTGGTGCTCTATGTTTTAGCATGTTTGTGGTGTTATACTCCTGATTAGTATAATGCCCTTGTAAATGTAGATCTTAGTTTGTGGCCTGAGTGATTAATTGGATACTTGTGGTTTGTTCCTTGTTTGTATACCACTTGTGGTTTGGTTTGCTTATTGAGTGTTGTTTTATTTTCATGTTGCGACGCTAGAGATAAACGCTACCGGGGTGGTATTTGGAAAGGATTTATCGGAGAAGGATGAGAGTTTATTTCTCTGGTCAACGAGGAGAAGTCCAGGAACATCATGCTGAAATCAGGCAAGCTATTCTCTGAGCTTGCATCTATATACATCTATTTTGGTTCACATGTTTTACCTATAAAGAGCAAAGGTGATTTAGGTGGTGTTTGCCACTAAAGCTATGATTTTTGAAAACCTTTTCTTTCAAAATACCAGTATATTATTTTGACACCCTATATGGAAATATTAGATGGAAATTCTTTTTCAAACTATAGGATGGGAAAAATATTGTTTACTCCAAACTCCTTTGAAAATACTCATGTGGTTGTGGAATATCGAGATGTCGGTATGGAAGTGGAGAAATGGTGAATGGTGATGTTTATGAAAAATGCACATTGTGTCTTTGTACTATGACGACCAGCCGATAATCTGTGCGACCACATTTACCCACATATGGGAAAGGGCGTAGTCATATAGTTTGCTCATATTAGTACTGGATGCCTCAACAACGGGGATGACCCCGTTCCATGAGGGGATGGTCTGAGGACCAACCCCCTGACCTGGGTCCTCTTAAGAGAAGTCTGCCAACAGGGTTGGTATGAGTGTAATGGAGAAAGAGGATTGAAGGTTCCACCATAAATCGCCGGGCAGAACTACGAGTCCTCACACTTAGATTCGGACAGGCTGGGTTAAGTGTGTTGGAAAGTTTCGTAGCGGTAGGGTCCTATACTAGCATGAGCAAAGGACAGGCTATGGTCGGTGACTCAACTTCGCATACACCCTGTATGGCGGGACGTGGCTGACACGATGAGTTACCGGATGGGTGTGGGAAAAGCGTGCTACCTCTGCAGAGGGTAAAACTATTCGAATAGCCGAGTCCTCGGATATGGACAGTTGGGAGACTGTCCTCTGACCATGTGCAAGTTTTGGAAAGTTTTGAGGATTGAAACTAAAATGGAGATGTGTTGTATCAGCAACTCTACCGACGGGCTGGTATGAGGTTGCTGGAGAATGATTGGACCATGACGGGCTATGGTCGAGAAGTGAAGAGTTTTGTGATTTGAAAGGTGAAAATGTTTTATGCAACTATGCCAACGGGCCGGCATGAGGTTGTGGGATTGAATGACCATGAAGGGTTATGGACGAAAAAGGAGGAGTTTTGGGGAAATAAAACCGGGTGATGAATTTCGGGAAAACATTTTTAAGAGACCTCTTATCTTCTCCAATAAAGATATATTTTCAGGAAAAAGTTTTAAAAGAGACTTCTTACGAAGACAGGTATATGGGAAAAGATCTAAAAGCCTTCCTTTCTTTTTCAGTAAAGATATAGAGATTTCAAAACAAAGTTTTAACAAACAAAAGTCTGTCCTTCCCTTTTTAAACAAGGATATAGAGTTTTCAAAGCAAAGAAGGTTTTATTTAAACAATAAAAAGAGTAGTGCATGCTCATTTCGGGGGTAGTTTGCGAGTACATTCAAATGTACTCATATTGGTTTCGTCCCTGGCTATTGTCTTAGCCAGATTCTGAAGAAGAGCAGTTCGAAGAAGAAGACTTCAATAGCGTCAATGCGAACTAGGGCGCTTCCCGGTCAGCTGCCTGTAGGGTTGGCAAATGACTTGGGCTCCACGTTGTTTGGTGATTTCCGCTGCAAGTACCTGTTGAAGTTATGACTTCAATCAAAGTAAGTATATTTATTCGGTATTTATGGGTGTTCTGTGATACCAATTCGAGTTATGTGCAACAACAGACTGATCTTGGGATTGTTGCAGGAAACATAACGAGTATCTCGGATACCTAATCCGGGGTCCTCACAAGGAAGCGGAGGAAGAAGGAGAGGGAGGCGACGGAGTCCCTCTTATCCACTCCAGGGCAGGGGCGATCGTCGACGCGTGCGGCTGCGTCGCGGATGGGAGACAGCTGTCGCCTTGGCGCCATTATGCGCGGGAGTGAGGAGAGAGACGAGTGGGTGGGGCCCACTATCAGCATTTTGATCTTTTCTCCATTTTCTCCTTTTTCCTTTTCTGTTTTCTGCCCAAATTATACAGCAGCTTTTGCAGAATTTTTAGGGCAAGTTAAGCATCTCCAAAAATGTTGAAATTCAACAGAGAGCCTAATAATATTATAGGAAAGGTCCCCATATTTTTATTTCAAATTTTGAAGTGTTTTTTACACCAAATAAAATAAGAAGGATAAATAGACATTTTTTGGATTTCCTCTTGTTATTTTTGTAGCAAATTTTTTTCAAGTCAAAAAATTATGAAAATAGCTCTTGGAGCTTCCTTGACAAATATGGAAGGCCAAGGAATTTTATTTTGGCCAATTTGAATACTTTTCATGGATTTTGAATTTGGGAGAGATTTGTCTTGTTTTGATGTTTTCAAATTTTATTCTTTTCTTTATGCATTTTATTATGAATGCAAATGATGCTCATGACATCGTAATTAGGAATAATTACTTTATTACAAAAGTGGGCTGTTACAAACAACACAAGACGGTGTGCAATTTGGAGGTGGGTCATTCAAGGTGAAGCTCAAGATACGTGAGTGCTCTTGCGGGAGGCCTAAGTTGATCCACTTACCTTCTCGCACTTGATAATGGCGGCAAACTTAAGATCGATGGATCTTTCTCATGCGGATACGGTGAGATTGAATGAGTACTCATTGGAGATGGAGGCTAAGACTTGGGCGGCAAGATTTGAGCCTTATTTGGACCAATCACAATGGCCTACGTCTCAATCCACGTCTTGTGTCTACGATCCCATGCCTTCTCTTTCGGGCACTTCTTCCGATCAATCCTGTGATCAATGACAAACAAAGCAGTCTTAGAATAGTTGATATTGACAATTCATAAGTGTTCTCGCACTCGAGTGCTAACCTATGAAGATCAACACACGTGCTCTGGCTTGCCGGCGGGGTATGTTGCCTCCATCCAAATTGTTTGGCAATTCGTTGTGGGAGGTGCCACTCGACGGCATAGAAACATATCATCGGGCACCTGATGCGCCAAAGGGCCTCGTCACGCGTACACATCGCGTTTAGAGGAAAACTCCTTTCCCGTCGGTATGGTGTCCATTTGACCTACAAAACACAAACAATGGGGTTAAGTGCTAAATGATAGAAAAGTGCATTTTACCTGCAAAACACAAACAAGAGGTTACCAAGTCAAAAGTCAGCGTGTCGAGCTTGTTGGTATAGCTCTTGTAATGGCCCATGGACAAGTCTTTGTACCCCTCCACTCTGTCCCATTCGTGTGCAATCGTGGGCAACCGCCATTCATCACCATCAAAATCATAATCCCATGCACTCGGTGGGAGTTTGCGAGGACGTCCGACCGGAATCCGCTCCCACATCCAAATTGAGAGGGGCCACGCAGCACCACCCAATGAGGCTCCCTTTCCCTTCTTAGGACATGCCATGTCTAGCTGCACATAAACAATCATGTCAAATGCCAAATGAAAATTGAATACACATGAAAGGTATGCAAAAAAGTTTACCTGCTGGTAAAGAAAGGCAAGCCCCGCCGACCCCTAGTTGCACTTGACGTTCCAGTCACGTAAAGGGTCAAGCCACATCCAAGGGGCGGTGTCTCCCGACCCATCTGGAAATATCACCCGGGCTAACACATACCACATGTATGCCCGGGCATACTGCTGCACCACCGGCGCCACGGCACCCTCTAGGCACAGCCCAATCTGTCGAAGCCATGAGTAAAAGACACCCGAGGACCAAGTATCTTTCTCTCCTTCCGGCGGCGCCGGGGGTTGTCTGCCGGTGAGATCAAAAGCCCCCTGGCGCCACCCGATATTATCCACCCTCCTAGTGAGAGGGTCTCCGTCGATCGGAAGGGCCGTGATCAGGGCGAAGTCCTCCAGTGTGACCGTCATCTCTCCACAGGGCAGGTGGAAAGTGTGCGTCTCGGGCCTCCAATGGTCGACAAGGGCGGTAATGGCCGTGTGGTTGAAGGCAGGCGGCTTTCGCCTGAACTAGAGGACAAAGGGTAGAAGACCCGCCGTCTCGAAGTATGGCTCGTACCGAACATCGTCCGGCATGTCGTCCGCATTGTTGCCCCTCATGCGCATAGGACCGATAGGCTGCAAAAGTTAAAACAATGTGTGGTCACTATCTTTCATAGTTGCAACCAAAAAAAGAGAACATTCTTTGTGTTACCTCAACTTCCTCCACATCTTTCCTCTCGATGAACCAGGCACGATGCTCCTTGTCGTAAACCAAATCAAGCCCGGGGTAGTAAGGTTCCGGCGGGTCGTCCATCCTAAAATAAACGTAAAAATTCTCGTATATGATATATACATGCAAAACATTCTCGTAAATGCCCTCAATACAAATTCATTGGATCCATAAAAATTTATAGACACAAAAAGGATCACTATGCAGCCATCCATCCATATATCTATATTCAAATAAAAAACAAAGGCATCGATACATACATATATACTAGGGATTGAACATATTCATTGGCATCCATACACAGTTATAAGTATGAAGTAAACACATATGCCACGAATCATTAGGCATCCATTCATACATTAGTGCACACAAACAACTAAAAGATACTAGCAAAATCATTGAATCTAGAACAAATAGATATCATGTAGGGTTTCAACAAATCATCTAGATTCGGCCAAATCTATGGATGAAATTAAGAGGGATGAGGGAGGCTTACCTCGGGGTGGAGGGGGACGAAATCCCCCCTAAAACCGAAGGATTTGTGGGCGAATCGGATGGATTTGGTGGAGAGGGAGAGAGAGCTCGCGCCGCCGCCGCGCCTCTGTTCTTGCCGGTTCAAAGTGAAACTGAGAGAGAAGATGTGGGGCTGGCGGGCCACTTAACCCTTCTGGGGGCTACCGCCACTGGACCGAGCGGTACCCCATGAAGTCCACCGCCGTTTGACTAGGCGGTACCACATGAAGTCTACCACCTATTGACCTGGCGGTATCACCACGTCAGCGCAGTCAGGCGGGTCGAGGCGACCGTGGACCAAGACCCCTACCACCGGCGACCGTGGCAGTACCACATTAAGCCTACTGCCATCATGTTGAGCGGTACTAAAAAGGGTTAGGTCCGGCTAAAAATTTGAGAAGGGTTCATTTTGGGCCGAACTTTCGCGTCAGAGTCAGATTTGTCGTTTTGGCCGAATTTTCCACACTCCTTTTCCCTCTGACCCTGTACAAAGCGGTTCTCAACAAGGACACGATAAATGTCTCTCGGAGATACCTTCTGTCTTTGTATACCTGACCTGGG
Source organism: Poa pratensis (assembly GCA_947311845.1). NCBI lineage: Eukaryota > Viridiplantae > Streptophyta > Magnoliopsida > Poales > Poaceae > Poa > Poa pratensis. The sequence goes on from CAMZMU010000051.1 coordinate 33,741,079, forward strand.
TGTATATGCCTGGTATTAACTTCTATGTATGAGAAAGAATTGGATAGTTAATGTGCTCTCTTTCTTATGCTCTTCTCTGTCAGTAACGTTAAGCTTTGTTTCCCCTTGTTCTTGGATCTCAATTTGCAACGTCAGTTTCAGATCTCTGTTAGTAATGTCAGTTTCAGATGAGATATCTCCGTTTTGCTGTCACGTACCAACGACTCCTTTATTTGGCACCTATTTTTGTTTCCAGATTTTGTTGACATCATGGATACAAAGATGTATTCACCACACCTTTATTTGGCACATCTTTTTTTTCTCGACAAAGGGAATATATTAATATAAAAAAGTTACCCATTACATCCAGCCTCTGCACCAACATATTGTCAAAAACTAGTCGAGACATCAAGGATGCACACAACTAAAAAGGAAAAAGAAGAAGAAAGAAAAAAACCGCCAAAATGATGAATTACTCACAGCAGCCGGATCCAAACTACCAATACAACAGACACGACTATAGAAAAGGTTCTCCAAAAGCGACGCCTCCAAGAAGAGAACAGTACATAAGCGCCGTCGCCGCCCAATCAGATATTGTAGGTTTTCACCTAGGAGAAAATCTGAACTCTCCACACAATGCCTTCAACAAGGAAAATGCCACTGCCAGGTACAACCAATGAAGGTCAGACCTAGAGTTTCACCCCGGATATCTAGACTCGGCACTCAAAGAGCACCACCAAAACTAAAAACCCCGAGTGCTGCCGCCCCCACCGAGGCCGCCGCTGCAAAGCACGAATCACTAGGCTCACATGCACATGTGCGGTTCAGAGAGGAATTTCGTCCTGGAGCCATGCCCACACAACAACCGGTGAAGCAATGTCTTCGTCGCATTCAAGACTTCGCACCCGCCAATATCGGTCTTCAATTATAACCGTCTTGATATTCCCCGCCTCAGTCCAACACCATGGAAATCGCAAGCGTCAACATTTCCCATGGTGTCAATGGAAAGCGGAGCTTCGCGACACATGCCTTGATGCCCCACGGGCTGATTTGTAGACGCGCACGACCAGATCCCATCCAAACCAGAGGTTCAGAAGCACATATGCCAATCCGTGAAGACTGCCAGCGGAGACATCCGGAACTCATCGATGGCCAGATCGAGGATGACCGGCAACAGGTAGATTGGGGCATTGGACGGAAGAAGACCACTAGGGCCACCGCCGAACCTCCTTTTATTCGATACAGACCTGTATGACTTCACCGCCATGCTCCGGGCGAATGGTAGAGACCCCAGGTCACCGTGGCCAAACCATAACACCGCCGCCTCGGCTTCCATGGTCCCTGCCAGGACCGCCACCGACGGCATCCCATACACTGGCTGCCCCTACCACGCAGAGGAGCACGGGAGGATTGAGGGACCCGCCGAGTAGCGCCCCCAATGGCGGAGACCAGACTCTAGCAAGGCAGCCAGCCTCCACGGGCCGCACGAGAAGATCCCCCCCCCCCCCATCACCGGCGCCGCGGCGCTTAGGCCGGTAGCAGCCTCAGGGAGCGGCAGAGGGAGGAAGGACGGGAGGGAGTGGCGATGGCGGGGGTTTCCCTCCTCGGTCGCCAAGAGGGGACGACGCTGGGGGAGTCCCGCTTTTGCTATTTGTTACGATGTTGAGTTATTTGGCAGCTCAGTTCGCTCCTTTTTTATTCAATGTTGTAACTAAGACTGTTATCCCCCGTGTTGGTTTCCCTGTAATCTGTTATGTACCATCGCCTTCCTCGAAAAAAAAATGTATTCACCACACCACATTTTTTTTAGATCCGAATCCAAAGTTTGTTCATGTTTCATTTCCTGCCTGGCTTGGGTTGACACATCGAGGAATAGTTGCGAGGGGTAGCGACAAACGGAGAGGGGTGCATGGGCTGGCCCGGCGGCCGATGATGCTAGGATAGGTGCAAGAGGCGGAGTTGGTGCGGTGGTGATGAGGAGTAGGAGTCGCAAGATCGCTGGAGTGCGTGTGGCAAGACTGCAGGATGATGGCTCGCAACGCCGCAAGAAGTGAAGGTGATTCATTCCTCGAGCTCCAGTCTTTCATTTGCTATTCCGGTTTAGCATCACTTGTAGGAAAATGGCTATTGGTGGCGTGTGGAATTCGCTACTAGTAGCGTGGGATCCCCCACCGCGCCACTGGTAAAAACTACCGGTGGCGTGGTCGTCCACCACGCTACAAGTAGTGTAAGTTAGTGGTGGCGTGCCACTGAACTAGCACGCCACTAGTAACACAAATATACTAGTGGTGTGTCGTTGGGTCGCACACGCCACTACTAGAAATTAAGGGAAACAAAAAAGGCCCCAATTGCGGAAATCAGTTTCGGGTCGTGGGTGGATGCACCCACTGCCCGAAACATTTTTTTTTCAAAATGTCAAAAAATTTCAAAAACAAATTCGGATATGCGACAGCACCCGGTATGTTACCACAAAAAGTTTCGCAAAGAAAAGACATTTTTTGCGGCTTGTGCAAAAAAGACAAAAACATGTAGCGTACAAAGGCATTTTGAAAAACCAGGATTTGTCTTTTTTGCACAGGCCGCAAAAAGTATGTTTTCTTCACGAAACTTTTTGTGCTAACACACCGGGTGCTGATGCATATCCGAATTTTTTTTCGAAATTTTTCAACATTTCGAAATTTATTTTTCGGGCAGTGCGCTGCACCCACGTGCCGAATCGCCGTGTCCCCCCAATCGCCACTAGTATACGTCGTCGCCGTGTCGTCGCGGATGTGCGGCCGCCGTGCCATTGCAGATCAGCGGAGGAGCATGTTGGGGATGACCGGAGGGAGATGCAGGCGATGGAGAGGCATGGCCGGCGGCGGACAAGGTCGTGGTGGTCGCGGCGGAGCGGCGCCATGGTCCCATCGATGCAGCCGTATACGCGGCCGCCGTGCCATCGCGGATGCGCGGCCGCCGTGGTGTCGTCGCGGATGCGCGGCCGGGTGCTAGAGCTCCTGCGCTGGAGGGAGGCGGGCCTGCTGGCCAGAACCCGAGACGAGGAGGAGGCGCTATGGAGGTACAGCCGGGCGGACAGAGGCGAGGAGGGCCGGAGGTTGTGGTGGGGTTCCTGGCGGTGGGGAACGACAAAGGCCAGGGAGCTGCGCCTGCGTGCGTCGGAGCGGAGCTTGTCTGGAATGGAGCGGTGGCCGTGCATCGGAACGGAGCCTGCGGCTAGGGAGCCGGAGGTGGACGACCGAGCGACGGCCTACGGCATCACGCGAGCGTCCGTGGCGGCCGTCGCGTGAGATGTGTGTTTGCCATCGTGAGGTAGTGTTGTGCGTGTGTGCTACTACCTAGGTGAGATGCGTGAGTGTTGTGCGTGTGTGCAGCTAGCTAGAGGTTTGATCGATTGGAGTTTGGAGCCTGAGAGTTGAGATGGAGACATGGTGCTGGCGGCGGGGTGTGGAATGCAAAATCGGGCGAAGCGCTAGGGCATGCTAGGGCGCGGCGCGGGGCGAGCTAGACGAAAAAATTATTAGTGGCGTGGGGCTTAGATTGCACGCTATTCGTTAAGGTTTTATAAGTGGCGTGGGGTTTACATCGCACGCTACTACTAAATTTTGCTATGGCCTGCCCATGTGTGTCGCATAGCGCCTGTTTCCTGTTTCATGGGTACGCTATCAGTAGGGCCTTACTGGTAGCATACCGCAAAGGGGCACGCCACCACTAATAGCAGCGGCGTGGCCCATGTTGGTCTCGCCACCAATGCTCTGACCCCTATAAGTTATTTCCTACCGGTGCATGCATGTATATCTCTACAATATAATACGGCTTGAGGTGTCCGTCGTACGTCGTGGTAGTTTTACACAAAACCCCCTAAACAATCCGAAAATCAACCCGCACTCCATAGGCGAAACGACGCTGTGTCGTTCCCGAGTCAACGCCTCGATCCAAAACATCTCGCTCCCCATGCCACCGTCGTCCTGTCGTCCTTCTCCACCTCCGTTGAGGTTCTCCTACGACGAGAGCTGCGCCTCCGTGCCCCCAGCTCCGAGGATCCGCCGTGGCCGAGGCTCCGGCTGCCAGCCGGTGTACGGAGGAGTCGGGGATCTAGAGGCTTGCGGAGGAGGAGGCGTGAAGCACGGAGGAGATACGGAGCAGGGCGCGTCGTGCGCGGCCAGCTTCTTCTCCCTGCATCGACGATGAGCGAGGTGCGGGCTCCCGGCCTCGATTGCGGAGCTGCTTCACGACATGGCGGCCATCGACAGCGTCTTGCCCGTGCACAAACAACGCCCTCTGAGTCCAGGTCGCCTCGGTCCGTGCTAGCTCAACTCTTCCGTGCTAGCTGAATTCTTCTGTGCTAGCTGAATTCAGATGCTCTACCGATCTGTGTGTTCTTGGTGTGCTTGGCCCTGGCCGGTGGCAGCGAAAGCGGTGGAGAGAGGCCGTGGTGGAGGTGCCTCTTGCAGGGGCGTTGAATCGCACAGAGTGCGCAAGCGGCGGACCATGTCGACGGCGAGGCCTGCGCCTCTACCAGATGGTGGCGTGGGCGTCCTGCGCGTGCCCGCGTTCTGCTTGTGTTAATGCCCACACCCTGTTGCCGCTATTGGGATTGGTTTTCTGAAACTACCGGTGAGGAAACTCTCTAAATTTTCGTTGTCACTGTTAGGAAGAGGAATATAAGCAATTTTTGCGCCACCAATGTAAATAATTTAAACAAAACGGTATGTTTTCTACAAGGTGTAGTAACTTCGAGAGCATTCATTTTTCACTTCTTAAGTCAATATTATTTTATGTTTCATAATCTTAAAATAATTCTTTCATCGTATATACATGTTTTTTTTATATCCCGTAGCAACGCACGGGCATTCAGCTAGTATATTCTAAGACAGCTATAGCGTTACGGGAGCAATTTGTTTGATGAATTCTGCTGTGTTGGATGTTGGAAAAAAGGCCTGGAATTGCCACTGTTCCATCTTTGGTTGCCAGGTTGTAGCGAGTCGTTAGGTCGTCGTTAACTCGTTATGTCCTTTGTGCCCTCGAATATCAAGGTACAGAACGGTGACGCCGCCCCCAGTGCATTTCTCCCAAAAATTAGCGTACGGCATGCACAGTATCCAGAGCACCATGCAGTGAAACCAATTGATTGCGAGTTGTTGCACTTCAGTATGGCCTGCACCGCCCATATGGCATTAATTCCAACCTACAGGTTTTATTGGCTGATCGATCATAATTATAACACCATGTGTTCTTGTCTGTCTGCTACTCACTCCGTTTTGCTACTCACTCCGTTTCAAAATGTAAGATATTTTAACTATTTCATATGTTAACCAGAGGTGGATTAAAATGAGTGAACATATACACAAAAACATGTCTAGATACATGTAGGAGTAGGTTAGGTTCCTTTTCTTGTTGTGGTTTCTGGCGGATGCCGTTCTTTTCTTCCTCCTTCGACTGCTGCCCGTGAATCGCGGCGGCGCCGGGAGCGGATCTTCTCTGTTTCGCAGGTCGGATCCGAGGTGGATAGGCTGCAAAGCTGCTGAAGATCGAGGTCGTTTCAATAAAGCTGCTCGCCGTATCATGGTGGTCCTGCAAGTCCTCTTCGTCGTTTTCGCTCCGGCCGGCCGTGGTGGCGAGGGGAGCAGCGGCTGGAGGTGGTTCGTGGCTGCTGCGGGTGGTTCTTGTCGCGGCGGAGGTGGCTGGTTGCTGGGTGGAAGCGGGAGTTGCTGCTGTGGTCGAGCTCGTTCATTGAGCTTAGGTTCCGCCGCCTGCGGCGGACAGCTTCTGCGGCCGTCTACAAAGCGTGGCGGTGGTGTCTTCCCGGCGGATCGAGGTACGGCATCTTCGGCGACAAGGCTTCGTCTGGGTTCCTCTGGCCGGCTGAGGTGGCGAGGGGAGGAGCCGGAGAAGCTTGGCGTGCTGTTTTTGGTGCAGGTGTGTCTTGGTGGTGTTCTTCTTCTTCGGTTTCTCTGCCTTGGCCGGCCGTGGTGGCGAGGGAGGCGGTGTCTGCCGGAGTTTGGGTGCTGTGGAGGGTGGGCCTCGTCGGAGCTGTGTCGGCTGGAAGTTTGGCGGTGCTGGGGAGAGGTCTCTGTGGTCGTGGTCGTTCAGCGGGCTCAGATTCCGTCGCGCGGCGGCGGATGGATCATGCGATCGTCTTCTTCATGAGGTGGAGCTTCTTCTCCGGTGGTTTGAGGTACGGCGATGGCGGCTCTGGCTAGGTTTCTCGGGAGCGACGGTGGTGGACCTGATTGCGCTCTTTCTTGGAGGCTCGGGGTGCTCGGTGCTTTTTGCAGGGACTCCTTTGTATTTTCGTTTCTTTGTGGGGTCGCGTTGTAATTTGTACTCTGCTTCCTTCTTTATAAATCAGGTCCTTTCTCAAAAAAAAAAAAAGATACATGTGAATCTAGAAAAAAGCTAAAACATATTATATTTAGTAACGGAGGGAGTATGTAGTAGCAAAGAGAAAAATATCTGGATGTGTCTTGACCAGTCTTGGCCCTTCATCATGACCAATGAATATGAAGGGGTAAGACTTGACGGCTTCGCATCTTTAATCTACGTACTTTTTGTGAGATGACACCTGCAATTGCTTGAAATTGTATAGTCAGATTGCACATCCATACGCCAGCTTTGGAAGATTTTCATCTACTCATGGCATCAAAAACTGCTTCCCGGGTTGCTCGCGCGGCCGACTCCGGGGGCGTCCAAAACCTACCAAAAAGCAGCCTAGATCTTTGGCTTCCTGGCCGCCGCCGGCGCCAGCGGCGCCCGGCTGCCGAAGGCGGAGGGCGAGGAGACCGCACCCCATCACCAGTTCTTCGCGCGGAGAGGTGGTGTTTTCTGACGGGTCACGTGGCAGGGCCGTTCTGGTTTGAGGCGGCGACGTGCGGGTGTGGTGGACGGCGGAACGACGGAGCGGCGTGGCGTGAGGAGGCAGCACAGGGAGGTGATGCGCGTTGGAGGACGACGAGGCTGCACTGGCTGGCAGCAGTGCCCGGGCTCGATCTGGGCCTGATGTGGGCCGCGAGGGTCGCATCCAGTGCGCATCGGGAGAGGCGGCAGCGTTGCGCGGCGGTGGCGCCCACGTGCTGGAGCATGGAGGCTCGCACTGGGTGATGGCGGCCATTCTGGCCACTGCTGTTTGCGTGCGCTGGCGCCTCGGCTGGAGGCAGTGTAGATTGGCGCTTCGTCCTTTCAGTCGTGCAGGGAAGGAGGTGTGCGGCCTTGCGGGGAGGGAGGTCGTGGTGGCTGGTGGGAGACGAATGGCTCCTGTGGGCCGGCTGTTGCATCCTCCCGGGATGAGGCCGCTGCGGGGTGGGCGGGCGAGGTGGTGGTGGTTGGAGGGAGATGAATGGTGCCATCGAATGGACGGATGTTGCATCCTCCTGTCCAATGCGGGGATGAGGAAGAAGAATCGGCAGCACGTCGGGCTGGCTTGGGTGATGCCTGAGGTGGTCATCGCCTCCCTCGCCGATGACATGTGCTGGCCTCTCGACGATGGTGTGTCCGGCCACTGACTCCAGCTGGCCTATTCTGTGGATGGTGGGCTGATGTTAGGGCTAGGAGAAATCGCCGTGCGGTTGCGGATGACGGCGACGTCTGTGGGGCGCCGTTACCTTCTTGAAGGCGTCATCTAGGCCCTTTTCGTAATGCCCCTCCTGTGCAACGGGGGAAACCCCAGATCTAGCTTGCTGGTTCAGGTAGTGGCGGCGCTACGGCGTCGTTCCCTCCTTGGAGGCGCTGTCCGGGTTGCTTGAGGAGTCCCATGATGGTAGTTGGAGTCAGGGTTGGCCGCTACTCGGAGCGTGGGCCTCTCGGCGCAATGTACACTGATGCGACATCTCTTCGCCGACACTCTTCCCAGGTCCGGTCGGGTCCTGCCGTCCACTCGCCACTACTTCTCCTTGGAATTATGGGTGGGCTGTACGTTGACGTGTGACTTCCTGTTGTTAGGGTTGTGCTTCTGAGTTGTCTTGCTTCGGTTGTGAAGCGGTCTTGTGGCTTTGTGTCCCGACCCCTTGCCGTTCTCGGCCGGGTTAGGCAAGGCGAGTCCTTGTTGTGTGTTTTTGGTTGTGCGTTATAAGCCGAAAGGCGTCACCTGTATGGTTTTTGGTCCGGTTTCCCTCATAAACTGGATCAATCTTCTATCCGTTTAATGAATTTAGTAGCTCTCCTGCTAACATTCAAAAAAAAAATCCTAGCTTTGCATAATTCTTGCCTAACAGTCCCTCATCTTTTGTGAATCCTCCTTATCCCCTGCCAACTAGAAAAGATAGTACAGATTTTAGCAACCTGTATATGCAGATAGTGTTAAATAGGCGCGCGCCTTTTAGATTGAAAAACATACTAATTACTGGATTTAAAAATAATTCGGAAAATCTAATCGCTGCACGCTGCAAGCTTGTCTTAGCGTGCGGCTATCAAGTGCGTGCCTCCGGTCCGAACTATACGCATGTGATCTATCGGGTACAATAGTAGGGGACATACTGCTGCAACATGGAGCCTGGCCACCTGCAACAGTAAGATTCCATATCTGCTGCATTTACGCAGACATATAACATGCCACCTGTTACACGCTGCTACAGTAAGATTCCCTATCAGCTACATTCATGCAGACGCTACAACAGCGCATGCATTTTGAGTAAAGAGAACCGCTATGCTATAGCCATGTTTTTTGAACCTTTTGGCGATGGAACTACTCTCTCTCTCGCGGGGTCATGTATAGTACGAGTAACATATCGCTTCTAGCAAGTTGATTTGACGATCAAGTGATGTTAACAACATGTTTTGAATTTTGATAAAATTGCTAAAAGTTTAATAGGTGCACAAGGCCTTCTAATTGGCTAGTAATTGTATACCGGTATCTAGTAGCGGATAGCCAAATAGCCACCAACATTTTTGTGCTTGACCGTCCGCTACAAAGCGTAAGCATCAGTATAAATAAGAGAACTCGACAACTGTTCATAAACAACACGGCAGTTGTTAGTAAATAACCCGATAGTTGTTTCTAAATAAGTTGGCAGTTGTTTCAAAGACATGGTAACTAATGCTAACTAATAATCTGGTAATTTTTTTTTTTAAATGACACCTTTATCAAAACAATCTGATAGCTGCATCGAAAAACCTGGTATACCCATTCGAACAACCGTACCGAAACAATCCAGTAGCTGTACCGCAGAACCTGATTTTTTTTTTAATAAATGGCAACTATATCAAAACAATATGTTCAGAGAAAGCGGTAGTTGCATTCGAAAAAACCGGCAACCTGGCAATAAACAACCCGATAGCCGTTTTAAAATGTTGGTGCCTATTTTTCTAAACAACACAAAGAATATTGTGCTGTTCCTGGAAATACCTCGTAGGTATTTTTTTAATCTTGGAATTAACAAAGTAGACATGAATCTTTGCAAAGAGACATACACGTGTAACCGGTGAACGACATAGGATCCTTTTATGAACAGCGGCAAACTGCGTTTTGAAATCGATAGTGACGTTCACTCGAACATGCATGCGCTGGCTGCCACTTTGGGCAAAATCGACAAATCTGACTCTGACACGAAAGTTCAGCACAAAATGAACCAACTTTGAAAATTTAGCCGGATCTGACCCTTTTTCGTACCGCTCAACATATAGGCGGTAGACTACACGGGGTACCGCCAAAGACCCTGGCGGTACGGGACCTGGTCCACGGTCCGCTCGGGCCGGTTGACTGCGCTGACGTGGCGATACCGCCGATGTCAGAGACGGTAGAGTTGGAGGGATACCGCCGTGTACGTCGGCGGTACCGCTAAGCACCGTACCGCCCGGACAGACGGCGGTACAGACTGGGAACTTAACCTCAGTCCAGCCCAGCCCATTCCCCACCGTTTCCTCACTTCTCCACCCGAACCCGAACAGGAAGAACAGGGCGACGGCGGCGGCGCATCGGCTCCGCCTCATCCCTCTCAGTTCCACCGGCGGCGGCGGCGCATCGGCGGCGCGGCGGCGGCGTACAGGTAAATCTCACTCACCCCTCTCAATTCCACCATGTATTTCATCCGATTTGTGTTGTTTTGAAACCCTAGTTCATGGATGCTACTTCCACCATGGATATATCTTGCAATGTAATTTCTACTTAGGTTTGCTTAGTTGTTTGTGGTGAGTAGTAAATAAGTATGTTAGGTTGACTTGTGTGGTGGCACTTTTTGTGTATGATTTATGTGTACGTATGAATGGATGGATGTATATGTGATTTGTGAAATAATTTGTACATGGAACATGGAAGGATGCATAGTGATTTATACATATGTATATGGATGTGTGTATGGATGGATTGTGGCATCGAGCCAAATTGTTTTCGTCCATAAATTTGGCCAAAACTAGATGATTTGTTGAAACCCTAGATGATCTCTTTGCTCTAGATGGTTTGTTCGAACCCTAGATGGTATATTTGCTCTAGATGATGCCTAATGCTCTAGATGATGTCGAATCTAGATGATTTGCTATAGATGATGTCTTATTTGATCTAGATTCATGAGCAATTTTTTAGTGTATGTAGATATTTGTGTTCTCAAATTTTCATGGTCATTTGAAATTATGTTTTGCATTAGGATGGATGACCCGCCGGAACGTTATTACCCCGGGCTTGATTTGGTGTACGACAAGGAACATCGTGCCCGGCTTATCGAGAGGGGAGATATGGACTTAGCTGAGAAGGTATGGCTTAATGTTCTCCATTTTTTTTGTTGCAATTACAAAGATAGTGAGCACATCATGTTTGTTTCTTTCGCAGCCTATCGGTCCTATGCGCATGAGGGGCCATAGTGCGGAGGACATGCCCTACGATGTTCGGTACGAGCCATACTTTGAGGCGGCTGGTCTTCTCCCATTTGTCCTTCAGTTCAGGCGTAAGCCTCCGGCGTTCAATCACACGGCCATTACCGCCCTTATTGATCGTTGGAGGCCCGAGACCCACAGTTTCCATTTGCCATGTGGAGAGATGACGGTCACTCTTGAGGATTTTGCCATGATCACGGCTCTTCTGATCGCCAGAGACGCTCTGACTGGGAGGGTGGATCTTGTCGGGTGGCGCCAGCGGGTTCTTGGTCTCACCGGCAGATTACCACCGGTGCCGCCGGAGGGAGTGAAAGATACTAGGTCAGCGGGTGTCTCGTATTCGTGGCTTCGACAGTTTGGGCCATGCCCGGCGGATGCCGATGCACCGATGGTGCAGCAGTATGCCCGGGCATACATGTGGTATGTGTTAGCCCGGGTGATCTTTCCAGATGGGTCAGGGGACACGGCCTCGTGGATGTGGCTTGACCCATTACGTGATTGGAACGTCAAGTACAGCTGGGGGTCGGCGGGTCTAGCCTTTCTTTACCGTCAGGTAGTTTATTTGCATACCTTTCTTGTGTATGTTACTTTCATTTGGCATTTGACATGATTGTTATTGTGCAGCTGGACCATGCATGTCCTAAGAAGGGAAAGGGAGCCTCGTTAAACGGCGCTGCCTGGCCCCTCACGATTTGGATGTGGGAGCGGATTTCGGTTGGACGTCCTCGCAAACTCCCACCAACTCAATTGGATTATGACCTTGATGGTGATGACGAATGGCGGCTGCCAACTGTCGCGTACACATGGGATAGAGTGGAGGGGTACAAAGACTTGTCCATGGGCCGTTACAAGAGCTATACCAACGAGCTTGACACGCTGTCTTTCAACTTTGTATGCTTTGGTAACGTTAAATTTGACACTTTTGTGACATCTAGCATTGAAACTAATGATATTTGTTTTGTAGGTCATATGGAGGCCGTACCAACGGGATAGGGGTTTCCGTCTCAACGCGATGTGTACGCGTGACGAGCACCTATGGCGCATTAAGTGTCCGATGATATGTTTCTATGCCGTCGAGTGGCACCTCCCACAACGAGTTGCAACACAATTTGGAAGGAGGCAACGAACCCCGCCGGCAATCCAGAGCACAAGTGTTGCTCTTCATAGGTTTGTGTTGGAAAGCCCGGGTACATATTTAACTTGTCAATATCAATTCTTACTGATATGTTTGGTATTTGTGCATAGGATTGATCGGAAGAAGTGCCCAAAAGAGAAGGAATGGGATCGTAAACACATCAAGTGGATTGAGATGTGGAATGATAGAGATAAGTACCGTGAGATGGACGGTACAATGTTTAGGGAGAGTGATTATGTGGCCCACCTTGCCTGGCATGAAGAACAACACCGCCTTAAGCTAAAGCCCACTTGGACCACACAAGATTGTTTAGATTTGGGCACCGAAGATGGTGATAATGAATATAACTTGGCGGTTAAGGAGAGCGCGGGAACATCTAGGGACTTGATGGCTACGTGTTGGTGAACCCCAAGAGGAAGGTTATGATGTAGACAGCAGAAGTTTTCCCTTGAGAAATCTACCCAAGGTTATCAATCCAGTAGGACTTGACGATCTATCGGAAGGTTGTTGATGTTGACTCCCCCTGGCGCTAGGGAGCTTGCACCAACGTGGAATCTGCACAGACACAAACCAGAACTTTGCCCAACACGAAACAGAGAGGTTGTCAATCTCTCCGGTCTTGCAGAAACAAAGAGTTAAACGTATGGTGTGGAAAACAGCAGGAAAAATAGCAAGAAACAGAAACATATGATTGCAGCAGGTTGTGTAAACAGTATGAGGAAATTGGACCAGGGTCCACAGTTCACTAGTGGTGTCTCTCTCAGAACAGATAACTAGCATGTTGGGTAAACAAATTACAGCTGGGCAATTGACAAATAGAGAGGGCATAACAATGCAATACATGCCAAGATGTCTACTATGAAATCTAGTTGGGCATTACAACAAAGTACATAGACCGTTATTCCAACCGCATCTATGCCTAAATAATCCACCTTCAAGGCAGCATCCGCATCCTGTTCAGTATTAAGTTGCTAACAACAGATTATTGCATGAAGTAAAGTGTGTAATGTAATCAATACAAGTGCCCTTGGACACTGCACCAATGTTTTATCCCTAGTAGCAACAGCACATCTACCATCTTAGACCTTTCTGTCACTGATCCAGATATCTAGAGACTGAACCCACTATCGAGCATAAATACCCCCTCTTGGAGTCACAAGCATCTACTTGGCCAAAGCATCTACTAGCAACGGAGAGCATGCAAGATCAAGAGCACATAGATAAACAACTTGAATAAACATGGTATCAATATTCATCGGATCCCAGCAAACACAACATCTAGCATTACAATAAGATGATCTTGATCATGTTAGGCAGCTCACAAGATCTAAACATGGAGGCACAAGGTAGAGAGACAACCATCTAGCTACTGCTATGGACCCGTAGTCCAGGGGTGGACTACTCACGCATCACTCCGGGGGCAGGCATGGTGACGTAGAGCCCTCCGGTGATGATCTCCCCTCCGGCAGGGTGCCGGGAAGAGCTTCAGAACTCCTCCGATCTGAGATTGACGATGACGGCCGCGACGGAACTTTTCGTGGAATATGATCGACCGTAATAGGGTTTTCGCGTCGCGGAGAATATATAGGCGAAGAGGCGGCGTCGGTGGCCGAGGGGGGCCACCACGCCATAGGGCGGCGCGGGCCCACCCTGGGCCACGCCCTAGTGTGGCGTGGCCCCCTGGTGGGTCTGCTCCGACTCCCCTTTGGACTCCGTGATCTCCTCGTGATATTATTGACGATGTCTTTTGTTTCGTCCAATTCCGAGAATATTTCCTTAATAGATTTTCTGAAACCAAAAACAGCAGAAAACAGGGAACTGTACTGTGGCATCTTGTTAATAGGTTACTCCCAGAAAATGCATAAAAATGATATAAAGTGTAGCCAAAACATGTAGCAATTGATATAATATCAGCATGGAACATCAAAAATTATAGATACGTTTGAGACGTATCAAGCATCCCCAAGCTTAGTTCCTGCTCGTCCTCGAGTAGGTAAACGATAAAAACAGATAATTTTTGAAGTGACATGCTACCAACACAATCTTTGATCAAATAACAATGTAATGCACATGATCTGAATGAAGTGATCCAAGCCAATGGTCTATAGTTTGCAAGCAAGTAAATAAAGAGTAAACATAAGTGATCACACAAGTGCAAACTTTCATGAATAGCACTATAAAACATTTAGAGATATAATAGTCTAACATAATAGTTAGCTCACAGCAGCAATAATTCTCAACATGAAAGTGTTTGTATCAACACAAAGGAAGATAATAGCTTCAGCTTTTGCTTCAACTTTCAACATGTATATCATATAGATAATGTCAATGCAAAGAATATGATCAACCAAACACAAAGTTATGTAAAAACTGTTATACTGGAGTTGACAATGATGTTTGCTTAAGTAGACAGAAAGAAGTGGGAAAACTGACTCAACATAAAAGTAAAAGAATGGCCCTTCGCAGAGGGAAGCAGGGATTAACATCATGTGCTAGAGCTGTAGTTCCCGAAGGCATAAAGAGAGCATAAAATATTGTTTTGTAAGGTAATTGTGTATACAGGTGTCAACAAATCAGCAAATAGGCAATACTCTACTTTACTAGTTGATCAAACTTTACAAGAGCGGCTCCCATGAAGAACGTTATTTCTACCAGCAAGGTAGATCATCCCTCTTCTCTTTTGTTTACACATGTATTTTAGTTTCTTTATAGATGACACTCCTCCCAACCTTTTGCTTACACAAGCCATGGCTAACCGAATCCTCGGGTGCCTTCCAACATTCACATACCATGGAGGAGTGTCTATTTGCAATTTAAGTTGCTTACTGATAAATCAGGGCAAAACATGTGAAGAGAATTATTAATGAAAGTTGTAATTAATTGGGGCTGGGCACTCCGTTGCCAGCTCTTTTTGCAAAATTATTGGATAAGCGGATGTATATGCCACTAGTCCAGGTGTGTAAAATTTGATCAACCAGGAAATAAAGACCACCTATCTACGTCCTTATGAGCTTTTCAAGTAGTGACACAAAAAGGAAATGTAACAGTTTTGAGTAGTTAGTAGATAGCACATGAAGAAATTTACTTGGAATGGTGAAAACACCACATAATAGGTAGGTATGGTGGACACAGGTGGCATGGATTTGGCTCAAGGTTTTGGATGTACAAGAAGCATTCCCTCTTAGTACAGAGTTTAGGCTAGCAAAGTTATTATAAGCAAACATCATTATCAACTGGAATAGCAAGAGTGTACATAAAACACAAGGTTTGACGAACCATAGACTCCCACTGTCTTCCTTGTTAACACATAGCCTTCATCCAAAAATTATCTAGACTACTATGGACTTCCAATTATGCAACAGATTATTATAGCAGAAAATCCTTATAGTAGTTCTTCATTAATAGCCATTACTTACATGATGCACAAGCTTAAACATTAATTACTTGACAGCTCAAAACAATTGGCAAGCATCAAATTACTCAAGACAACGATCTAAAAAGATTCATGTAAGCATTTTATACCACTACCACATGCATAGCATTTTTCTGGTCCAACCAAACACCAATCAACTTATTTGACAACTCTCCAAACAGATATAAGTGAAGCAAGAGAGTACTTTCTTCAAAAGAAACTGAAAGCTCTAACAAGAGATACATGAAAAACTGAGAGCTAACAGCAATCACAGCAGCTAGACAGGAATACTCAACAAGTATAAGTGAAGCACAAGAGTATTCTAATGAAAAAGTGGAGCGTGTCTCTCTCCCAAACATGAATACTAGGATCCAACAAGTATAGCAAAGCAAACAAAACTAAACAAACTGAAAACAAAAACACACTGACGCTCCAAGGAAGAGTACACTAGTATGAAGCAATAAAAATATAGCACCATTAGAGATGACCTGATAATTTGTAGATGAAGAAGGGGATGCCTTGGGCATCCCCAAGCTTAGATGCTTGAGTCTTCTTGAAATATGCTGGGGAGGTAAGCCTCCCCAAGCTTAAGCTCTTCACTCTTCTTGATCATGTAATATCATTCTCCTCTATCAACACTTGAAAACTTCCTTCACACAAAAACTTAACAGCTTTTCTCATTAGCAGGTTAGTGCACTAAAAGATAATACTTCAAAGTTCTAGCAAAGACAAAACTCACAAGCCAACTATTTTAAACATTAGCCACTGTTACTAGGCTCAAGTGGGCACTTTTACATGAAAAGAAACCACTTAAAAACTTGTAAAAGAGAGAATGCAAAATAAAGACAGAATCTGTCAAACCAGAACAGTCTGTAATGACGAATTTTATCGAGGCACTTACGATGCTCAGATGAAGAACCTTTGAAATAATGAAAGTTGCGTAACATCATCAGGAACATGCACAAAAAATTTCAGCATTTTTCGATTTTTTCTGATTTTCTACTGAATTAAACGGTGACGAACAGCAATCTGTCCCAATGCAGTCCCGAAAATAAAAACCAACTTTGCATTAGTAACTCTCCTTGGCACAACAAAACAGCAAATAAAAGATACAAAGGAGTTGCTACAGAGGTAAACAAACATCCTTGACTCAAGAAAACAAAAATAAAACAGCAAATAAAAACATGGGTTATCTCCCAGAAGTGCTTTTCTTTAATGCCTTTGAGCTAGGCATGAAGAGATGCATCAAGTATTGTCAAGACCAGAAACATCAAGGTTCCCAAAAGCTTCAGATTAATCATAATTCACAACAAGAGGGGTTTTCATTTTAGCTAGTTCTTGAGAAGAAAACTTGAGAGGCCCACTGCAAGCTTTATTAGTAAATTCATAAAATCCATTATCCAGCACATCAGAAGTTGAAAGTTTTGGTTTAGGCCCCTTAGGTACATACATGAATTTCTTTCCTTTATCTAGAATATACCCTTGCTTCTTAGTTTTGAAAGAGGAAAAAGTATTACTCATGGTGTCAATGACTTCCTCTATCTCCTCAATCCTAGAGTTTTGATCATGATTTTTAAAGCAAGTTTCTAGAGCAACAATTCTTTTATTAAGATCTTCCAAGGATTTATCAAAATTTTCAGTGTTCTCAAGTAGTTTTTCAAGCTTAACATCAATACTTGGAAGATTCTCTACAACCTCAAGCTTTTTCATAACATCCTCAAGAGAGACTTCAATTTTAATTTCATTAACATGTGGTATTCCTACTAGACTTTCAAGGATGTAGCTAGCCTCTGGAGCAGGTGTTCCTAGGAAGTTACCCCCTGTCAAAGTGTCCAAAACATATCTATACCAATTGGTAATGCCAACATAAAAGTTCCTAAGAAGGATTGTAGTGGAATGTTTTTTAGCACACCTATGATGAGCATTACTAATTCTGTACCAAGCATCTTTTAAACTTTCTCCCCCTTGTTGCTTAAAAGTTCGAACCTCAACCTCAGGAGATGAAACAAAATAAGAAGAACCAGACATGATGAGCAAACCGAAATAAACTAGATGCAGGAATTTAATTTTTTTGGGTTTTTGATTTTTAACAGCAAGCAAAACAAAACTAAAACAAGACAAAAAACAAAGTAAAGAGATTGGAACTGAGAGACTCCCCTTTCCAATAGCCTCCAAGTCCCCGGCAACGGCGCCAGAAAACAACTTGATGGCTACGTGTTGGTGAACCCCAAGAGGAAGGTTATGATGTAGACAGCAGAAGTTTTCCCTTGAGAAATCTACCCAAGGTTATCAATCCAGTAGGACTTGACGATCTATCGGAAGGTTGTTGATGTTGACTCCCCCTGGCGCTAGGGAGCTTGCACCAACGTGGAATCTGCACAGACACAAACCAGAACTTTGCCCAACACGAAACAGAGAGGTTGTCAATCTCTCCGGTCTTGCAGAAACAAAGAGTTAAACGTATGGTGTGGAAAACAGTAGGAAAAACAGCAAGAAACAGGAAACAGATGATTGCAGCAGGTTGTGTAAACAGTATGAGGAAATTGGACCAGGGTCCACAGTTCACTAGTGGTGTCTCTCTCAGAACAGATAACTAGCATGTTGGGTAAACAAATTACAGCTGGGCAATTGACAAATAGAGAGGGCATAACAATGCAATACATGCCAAGATGTCTACTATGAAATCTAGTTGGGCATTACAACAAAGTACATAGACCGTTATTCCAACCGCATCTATGACTAAATAATCCACCTTCAAGACAGCATCCGCATCCTGTTCAGTATTAAGTTGCTAACAACAGATTATTGCATGAATTAAAGTGTGTAATGTAATCAATACAAGTGCCCTTGGACACTGCACCAATGTTTTATCCCTAGTAGCAACAGCACATCTACCATCTTAGACCTTTCTGTCACTGATCCAGATATCTAGAGACTGAACCCACTATCGAGCATAAATACCCCTCTTGGAGTCACAAGCATCTACTTGGCCAAAGCATCTACTAGCAACGGAGAGCATGCAAGATCAAGAGCACATAGATAAACAACTTGAATAAACATGGTATCAATATTCATCGGATCCCAGCAAACACAACATCTAGCATTACAATAAGATGATCTTGATCATGTTAGGCAGCTCACAAGATCTAAACATGGAGGCACAAGGTAGAGAGACAACCATCTAGCTACTGCTATGGACCCGTAGTCCAGGGGTGGACTACTCACGCATCACTCCGGGGGCAGGCATGGTGACGTAGAGCCCTCCGGTGATGATCTCCCCTCCGGCAGGGTGCCGGGAAGAGCTTCAGAACTCCTCCGATCTGAGATTGACGATGACGGCCGCGACGGAACTTTTCGTGGAATATGATCGACCGTAATAGGGTTTTCGCGTCGCGGAGAATATATAGGCGAAGAGGCGGCGTCGGTGGCCGAGGGGGGCCACCACGCCATAGGGCGGCGCGGGCCCACCCTGGGCCGCGCCCTAGTGTGGCGTGGCCCCCTGGTGGGTTTGCTCCGACTCCCCTTTGGACTCCGTGATCTCCTCGTGATATTATTGACGATGTCTTTTGTTTCGTCCAATTCCGAGAATATTTCCTTAATAGATTTTCTGAAACCAAAAACAGCAGAAAACAGGGAACTGGCACTGTGGCATCTTGTTAATATGTTAGTCCCAGAAAATGCATAAAAATGATATAAAGTGTAGCCAAAACATGTAGCAATTGATATAATATCAGCATGGAACATCAAAAATTATAGATACGTTTGAGACGTATCAGGACTACGCACCCGTTTTCAACCGTGTGGTAAGACACAAATTGAGCTTCAATTTAATTTGTCATGTCTATTTGTGACTTAAATTTTCCTTCCATGTTTTTAGGGCTTGGAGCTTACTCGGAGCGTTAACGAGGCAGCATATTCTCTTTCGCATATGCCCGGTACGGTGGAGTCTGAGACGGCTCTTAGGGATGCCATGACGGTATGCATTTTTATATATCCATGAGTGGAGTGCGGGTGGTGTGCACTATGGTAGTGATATTGATGTATGCACACATTTGTTTGTCTTGCAGAGGTTAATGGAGCGGTCTCGTCGGCTGGCAGCTATGCTTGCCTGCCACGGTGCCAAGGCAACCGAAGCCCATGAGACAGACGACGAGGAGGACGAGGGCGAGGAGGAGGAGCAGGAGCACTCGGAGGAGGAACAGGAGCAGTCGGAGGAAGAGGAGCAGGAGCAGTCGGAGGAAGAGGAGCAGGAGCAGGAGCAGTCGGAGGAAGAGGAGCAGGAGCACTCGGAGGAAGGGGACCCGAGCTGGGAGGAGTTGACGTTGTCACAGTTGAAGGATGCACCACAACCAACTCAGCCGAGCCAACCGCCCGTGAGGCGGCGAAAGCCAAAGAAATTGTTCAGTCCAGAAGGACAAAGAGTCCCTCCTCCACCACCACCCCGCCGCAAGGGTCCACGAGCTCCCGAGCCGGCAGGACCAAGCAAGTTGGCAGCCAAGAGGGGAAGGAAAAAGTGATAATATGTAATAATTGCCCTATGTCATGTTTTGGTCGAACTATGTGATATATTTCCCTTGTGTGATGCTTATGTCAAACTATGTAATAACTTCCTAATCATATATTGTCCTGAACTATGTGATATATATGTGCTATACATGCCCTGTGTCATTCTTATTTTTTACTCTTCTGTTATATGTAAAATTGAGATATTTAGGAGACTGCCAGGACGTTACCGCCAGATAACCCGGCGGTACGGTTTGCCGTGGTACCGCCAGACGTGAAGGCGGTATGACCTCGGCGGGAAGACCCAGCTCCTGTTGGTGGCAAATATCGGGCGGTACCGTGCGAGACAGTACCGCCAGCTAACCCGGCGGTATCCGAACGAGCCTGGGACTTGAGCTCCTGCCGTGCACATTTTCCCGGCGGTATCTCGGGTATCCTACCGCTAGCTCCATCGGCGGTACGGCCTGGAACTAAATGTTTCAAATACATAGCATTGCCTAGACAAAATATTACCACATACATGACACATCTACGAAATAGATAACTAAAATCCATTACATGACCAAATCCATTACAAGTTCACACGAAATAGATAACTAAAATCCATTACATGACCAAATCCATTACAAGTTCACACGAAATAGATAACTAAAATCCATTACATGACCAAATCCATTACAAGTTCACACACAGCTAATGTCCACAATCTCTAAGACATAGATGTTGAAGGCTCTATTGAGTCCAACGCGGATACTTTCCCTTGCGCTTTCCCGATGCTTCATCCTCCATAGCACGACGAGCTATTCCACGTTTGACTTCCCGCTCGGCCTCACGAGCCTTGGCCTCTTCACGCTTCTTCTTCGCTTTCTCCTTACGTTCCTTCTCCTTCTTCAACCTCAACTTCTCCTCCCTCTCCTCATCTTTTTTCCTCTCCGCCATGTGCTTAAGAGCAGTCTCTCGAGCCCATTCGACCTCGTTCTTGAAGTAGCTATCTTGGACCAAGTCTATCCATTTGAAGTAGGGACAAAGGGGCGGCGGTGACTACAAAAGAGACAATACACATTAGCAATTATTACACAAATATACGTAATTTGTCATGCGTAAGGAGGACACATACCTTGGGACGGTCATAAGCAGACTTGGGTTCTTCTTTGTCCCTACAATAGTTGGGACACAACCAAAACCTTCGTCCTCTTGTCTCATCCCAATCATCGGACTGCTTGGCCTTGCAAATGTCTTGGCAAAAACACTTCGGTGGGTCCTCCTCGGGCTGCTGAGTCGCCCTCCTCCATGCCCACGGCCTCTCCAACCAGTTCGACGACCCCATACCTACGTAAGTTAGAAAAATTGTTAGTACGGTAAAATGAACAACATTCGAAATTAAAGACAATAACCAAATAATTTACGTTCATACCAATCATCTACGACTACCACCTCTACGCCTTCTACGAGCACCCCCTCTTAGCTCGTCAAACATTGATGTTCGACCACCACCACCACCGCCACCACCACGGTGGCTTGTGCTACCACCACCACCACCGCCACCACCACGGTGGCTTGTGCTACCACCACCACCACCACCGCCACCACCACGGTGGCTTGTGCTACCACCACCACCACCACCTCCACCGCCACCACCACGGTGGCTTGTGCTACCACCACCACCACTGATACGTCCAAAACGTATCTACTTTTCCGAACACTTTTGCTATTGTTTTTCCTCTAATTTGTGTGATTTGAATGCAACTAACACGGACTAACGCTGTTTTCAGCAGAATTGCCTTGGTGTCTTGTTTTTGTGCAGAAAGTCAAAGTTTCAGGAAAATTCCAGAAAAATTCCAGAAATTCTATTTTTCCAGAAGACCCACGGAGCCAGAAGACGAAGCGAGAGGGTGCACAGGGGCACCACACGCACCCAGGGCGCGGTGGGCCCTTGCCGCGCCCAGGGGTGGTGTGGCCACCCTGTGTGGCCCCCGACGCTCCCCTTTGGACTACTTAAAGCCTCTGACCTAAAAACTTCGGGGGATCGACGCTTTTTCCAGAAACCTTCCAGAGCTCCGCCGCCATCGAAAACCCTATTTCGGGGATCAGAAACTCCGTTCTGGCACCCTGCCGGGACGGGGAATTGGAGGAGATCATCGCCATCATCATCACCGCCTCTCCATCGACCATCCATGACTCCCCCATCCATGTGTGAGTAATTCCCCGCTGTAGGCTGAGGGGATGGTAGGGATTGGATGAGATCATTCATGTAATAGTTGTGAGATTTGTTAGGGCATGGTGCCTAGTATCCATCGGTAGTACTTTATGTCATTGTTGCAACTTATTATGCTTAATGCTTGTCACTTAGGGCCCGAGTGCCATGATCTCAGATCTGAACATGTTATTGAATCATGAGAATAATTATTGTTTTGGATCATATCTATAAGTTGTATACACACGTCACTGTCCGGAACCCGAGGCCCCAAAGTGACAGAAATTGGGATAACCGGAGGGGATGGTTGCGACGTGAGGATCACATGTGTTCACGGAGTGTTAATGCTTTGCTCCGGTGCTTTATTAAAAGGAGCACCTTAATTACCAGTAGTTTCCCTTGAGGCCCCGCTGCAAACGGGCTGGTAGGACAAAAGATGTTGTGCAAGTTTCTCATTGCGAGCACGTACGACTAAATACGGAACACATGCTATGATTGATTATTACTTGGATACCTTATTATTATTTATCTGCAATTGCCCTATGTATGACTATTTCATGAATTATCTCATCCATGCAGCGCCCGTTCATCCATCCCTATGCCTACAGTATTTTAATCCTGCTGTCTACTGCAATTATTACTGCTGTCTTTATTTTACTGCTGCTATTATTTCACTACTGCTACTGTCATAAAACTGTTGCTACTGATAAACTGTGTCGAGCAAGTCTACTTCCAGGTGCAGCTGAACTGACAAATCATCTGTCAAGGCTTATAAATATTCTTTGGCTCCCCTTGTGTCGAATCAATAAATTTGGGTTTTACTTCCCTCGAAGACTGTTGCGATCCCCTATACTTGTGGGTCATCAAGACTATTTTCTGGCGCCGTTGCCGGGGAGCATAGCTCTATTTATAAGCTCACCAGGGAGTCATACTGCTCGCTGCAATTCATTCATCATGGGTAAACCTCGTGATGATAAGGTTCGCATATTGCCATCCACTACAAGGAGAGGTACAACTCTGAACACTTCTGCTGCTCTTGATTCACCGTCTGTTATAAGTCAACTTGTCACACCACCACATGCACATGCTTCACGTGCTGCTACTTCTGCTGAATCTGAGAATGTTTCTGATGAATTTGATGATGCTTCTACTGTGCTTGATGAAAGAGGTTCACTAGGTCCTTTTCTAGATGCTACAATTGCTAAATCTAAACAACTTGAAAATACTGAAACACCTAATGAAACTCCTGTTACACCTGCTTATTCACCTGAAACAGAGAAACTACTAGTGATGATCTTGAGGAAACTTATGTTGAACTTGATGATGACTTTATTGATGAATGCATGAATTGTGATACCTCTAAAGATGTTAATGCTATTAAAAATCTTCTTCAAAGACGTGCTGTCAACTATAAACTTTCTCCTGATGCTAAATTGCTACATCTCCCATAAATATAAAAGATAAAGATTATGATTTCTCTGTGGACTTGTCTTTTATAACTATTGCTGAGAAAGAACCTTTTCGAGGAACTGAAAATGAAAGTGCTGTAGAACATATGAACACTCTCTCTACTCTGAGTAGTTTGTTTTCTGATGATATTAAGAAACGCAGTTACTTTGTTACTAAAATTTTCCCTTTCTCATTGAAAGATGAAGCTAAAACTTGGTTTAATGATTTATCTCCTGGATCTATTGAGAGCCCGATGGGTTTAGTCAATGCTTTCTTTCAGAAATATTTTCCTGCTAGTGCTCAACATGCTGCTTTACAGAAAATCTTTAACTTTAAGCAAAATGAGGGAGAGAAAATGCCTGAATCTTGGGCAAGGTTTTGTTCTTTACTTAGAGCTCGGCCTGGACATCAACTAGCTAAAAATGAACTTCTTGATATATTTTATAATGGACTAACTGTTGAATCTAGGACATACCTGGATAGTTGTGCTGGTTGTGTTTTCAGGAAAAGAACTCCAGATGAAGCCGAGGAATTATTGGCTAAGATAAGCCAAAATCATGATGATTGGACCCTGCCTGAACCAACTCCGGTACCTACGCCGAGGAAAAGAGGAGTAATTGAATTGAATGATGAAGAAATGAGAGAAGCCAAGAAATCTCTTAAGGAGAAAGGTATTAAATCTGAAGATGTGAAAAATCTTCCACCTATAGAAGAATTGTGTAAGCCAATTCCTCACTCATCTACAGTTGAGGTACACTCTCTCCAACGCTTTGATGATAGAGATATCCCTTATTCTAAACCTCCTGATCAATGCTTAGATGAGTTTGATAATTTCATTGTTAAGCAAAACAATTTCAATTGGAGAATAGAAAATAGCTTCATAAAGAATTCTCATGTCATTAATCATTTGCATGATGTTTTGGAAAGAACTTCTAATGATGTTAAAATACTCATTAAACATTTTCATATGGTTCAAACTCAAATTGAGCAATTGACTAAAGTGCAAAAAGATTTGCTAGGTAATGCTTCTAGAGAAAATGATAAACATGCTTTTGGTATAGCAACTAGAGGTGGTGCTTCCACTCAGGATCCTTTATATCCTGAGGGACATCCTAAAAGAATTGAGCAAGATTCTCAACTAGTTAATGAAACTACTACTCCTTCTAAGAAAAAGAAGAAGAAGAAACATAAACATGTTGAGGAATCTCCTGAACCTATTAAAGACAATGAGCATGTTAATAATCCAAATAGTATATCTATCTCTGATGCTGAAACTGAGAGTGGTAATGAACATGCTAATGATAAAGATAAGAATGATGCTTCTGATAAAGAGGAAAGTGAAGAGGAACCTGAAAAGCATTCTAAAAACAAAAAGTACACTAAAGAAGATTTTCTTGCTAAGAAACATGGTAATGAAAGAGAACCTTGGGTGCAAAAACAAATGCCTTTTCCTACTAAGAAACTCAAATCTAAGGAAGAAGAACATTATAACAAATTTTGTGAATGGATGAAACCTTTGTTTTTGCAAATTCCTTTGACTGATGCTATTAAGTTACCTCCCTATTCAAAGTACATGAAAGATATTGTCTCTAACAAGAGAAAGATTCCTAATGAAGAGATTTCTACCATGCTTGCTAATTATTCTTTCAATGGTAAGGTTCCAAAGAAGCTTGGAGATCCAGGTATACCAACTATTCCTTGCTCAATCAAAAATAACTATGTTAGAACTGCCTTATGTGATTTAGGTGCAGGGGTGAGTGTTATGCCTTTTTCTCTTTACAAGAGACTTTACTTGGAAAAATTGATACCAACTGATATATCTTTGCAAATGGCTGATAAATCTACTGCTGTTCCTGTTGGTATATGTGAAGATGTTCCTGTTCAAGTGGCTAATAATTGCTTGATATTAACTGATTTTGTTGTGCTTGAAATGCCTGAAGATGATAATATGTCTATTATTCTTGGAAGACCTTTTCTTAACACTGCAGGGGCTGTTATTGATTGCAACAAAGGAAAAGTGACTTTCCATGTTAATGACAAAGAGCATACTGTTTATTTTCCCAAGAAGCTGGACAAATATTTGGAGTTAATACAATTACCAATATTAAAAGTATCAAAGTGGGAAGTATTGATTGCCCTATATATGAACCTCATGAAGAACTTCAATATATTATGATTGGATCTATAGCTATACCATTTAAGGTAACATGATTGTTCAATGTGGTTTAATTCTTTTATGTCATATAAAATGTATTTGGTGGCAAGACTTGATCAACCTTGTTAACAAATATGTTTTACATGCATAAAATTGCTAAACAACATTTTCTTTCTCACTTTTGTTTTACCTACTGTTTTGCTACTGTAATTTGCAAAGTTAAGTAATGCTTGGTCTTTACATAAATTCATTTTGTCTAGTTTTCATTGTTTAAAACACCCAGAAAATGTCAGAAATAAAAGTTTTCAAAAAATTCTGAAAAATATTCTACAAGTCCTAGTTTTTAAAGAGGAACGTGGGAGTACCAGAGGATGACCAGGGGGACCCACCAGGCCACCACACGCCCCACGGCGCGGTGGAGGGCAGGCCGCGCCCTGCCCTGGTGTGGGGTCCACCTGGCCCTCCACTCACTCATCTCTCTCCCACTCCTTTCTCTCTCCCGACCATACACACCACCATTGCTCAAACTCGTGTTCTTGCTGCTCTTGCTCGAATTTTTCGATCTACTTGCTCAGCCCATCTTTGCTGCTGAAATTTGGATCAATTGCTCTCCGGTATGTGACTCCTCCGATTATCCAAATAGAATTTTGTTTAGTTGCTTATATCTTTAGCATTTTGGTACTGTAGGTGACATGTTATTAGAGCTTGCATGCTTGTTCTTGTTTAGATTAACTAGTTTTGATGCATGTTTACTCTAGCAAGTCTCCCTAGTGTTTCCTTGATTAATCACTCCAAAATCATTTTTTATGAGGTTTGTTTAAAATTTCAGAAAAGGAAGATGGATAAACACACTTATGGAGAAATCTTTGAGAGGCAAACACCATCCTCCTCAAGGAAACAAGGGCTTCAAGATCAAGAGGTGCACCTAGGCCATCATACAATGAGGATCTTTTGGCACCAAGAATCGGTGAAGAGGAAGATGATGGTGTTCCTCATCCATCTATTTTTCCATGCTTTAACTTTATGAGAGATGCAGGGATTTATGATGACTTCATAAGGATGATTAACAATGTTGGTTTGATGGAATTTATGCAGGATGAGAGGCCACAATATGCTAACCTCACTAAGATTTTTGTTGAAAGCTTTAAGTTTAATAACTCTACTTTTAACCCCACTGTTGAGTTTAAGATTTATGATCGTGCATGCAACATGGACTTGAAAAGATTTTGCAGGGTCATAGGTGTTGCTCCATCTGGGACAGCAAGGAAGATCAAATCACAGCCGCCGAGTTGTTGGATCTTTACCATGAGCTGAGCTATGATGATCACCGTAGAGTGCAGCGTGGTAAGATAAGGAACATTCAATTTCCAGCCATCAGGTACTTCACATATTATCTTGCCACGAGTGTGCTTGCTAGAGAGAACACTAGTAATATTTCTTGCTATCATCTAGCTTTTCTTGCTCATGCACTTAAAAATAATAAAACCTACAACCTTGGTGCCTTGATTGCTCGCCGCCTTGCCGCCAAAGGTCCCATCTTTGGAGGCATTATTGCTGCACGTGTTTTAGCTGATCTTGGTCTTCCTGTGATCCTTCTGATGAATTGTTGATTCCAGAAAGACTTGATCTTGCCGCCATGAAACTTCATGATTTTGTTACTAATAATTCATCTACTGGACATTTGATGTATAGAGTTGTTTTTGCTAATGGACCTGAGCTAGAGGTCCGGCTTCCACAGCCTAGTTTGTTCAGTGTTTTCAGGGGTCCTCTATCATATTCGAGGGAGGATTTGGACAACCACCTCGGTGCACCGGATTTCCATTTACAGCACTACCCTGAGCACCGACAGGAGACCTTCGTGGCGCCCCCTGAGGACTACACCGTGTACTACGGTGGTGCATCCTCGAGCTTTTACCGGACGAGGAACCCTCCTCGTCACACACTGAGGGCGCGCCTAGCTGGCGGCCATGGGGATGATTGTCTCCCACTTAGGCCAAAAGCCTAAGCTTGGGGGGAGGTATGCCGACAAGTTCACTCATTTTATCATATTCATATCATGTCGGTACTTTGTATATCCATGTTTTAGTTTGTTTCTTTTCTTTTGTTTCTTGTATCCATTTCATTTTCGCAAAACACCAAAAGACCAAAAATATTTCCTTTATTTCTCTTGCTTTTGAATTTGTAGTGCTAGTTTACTTTATTTTTCATTTCGGTTTGTTATTCAAAAATCCAAAAAGATTTTGCTTTGTTTGCTTGTTTCTTTCTATGCTTGCTTTAAATTCGAAAACCCAAAAATATTTGTTGTTCTTCTGCTGTTTTGTATAGTTGTTTCAGGAGTTCGAAAAATTTCCGTGGTTCCACTTGGGCTTGGTTATCATTTCACATCATTCAAGCCACACAAGTGAAAAGCAATAATGACGACTTACGACAATTCGGATGTGGTAAAAGGCTGGTATGAACTCTATTTGTTTTTCATTTTTGTAAATATGCCTACTCATGTGAACATGCTTAGCTATCATGGTAGTGGTTATGTTATTTAATGATTACTTAGTAGTTCATGTCTTCTTATGACCAGTACCAAATTGCTAATAGTGAATAACATGTCATATAGATATTTACATGCATTGTTCTATTCGTAAAACGGTATGGCAGGATGGTATCCTCCTCTGAATAATTCACTTGATTCGACTTGGCACATGCTCACACATGTTATGACTGAAAAATAAAGTCAATTAAGCCTTGATGATCTATTTTGCCTCAGAGTTTTAGTATCATCTTTATGCCTCCGTTAATTTTATTTTGTCGCAAGCATGATTATGACCGTTATCGCTCTCGTGGTTGTCGCTTCCCAGTCTATTGCTAGCCTTCACTTGTACTGAGCGGGAATGCTGCTCGTGCATCCAAATCCTTTAAACCAAGTTATCCCAAAGAGTCCACCAAAAATTCCTATGCATGGTATTTCAAGCCATTCCAAGTAAATTTGCATGTGCTACCTTTAAAACTTTCAAAATATTTCCCTTTTTGTGTCAATGTTTACTAGCTCATGAGGAATTAGTGTGGTTATTCTTTATTCTATTTGTCAAATGGACTTTTACACCTGGACTAGTGGCATATACATCCGCTTATCCAATAATTTTGCAAAAAGAGCTGGCAACGGGGTGCCCAGTCCCAATTAATTACAACTTTAACCAATTAATTCTCTTCACACTTTTGCCCTGATTCATCAGTAAGCAATGACAAACAGTGAAATACCTGAATGTGTGTAAACCAAAGAGAAAGAGGGATGATCTGCCTTGCTGGTAGAAATAACGTCCTTCATGGGAGCCGCTCTTAAAAGTCCGTTTGACAGGTAGAATACTGTTCTCACCCGCTACCATTCGTTGACAATTAACAAACACCTCTCAAAACATTTTTACCTCTGTTTTTAAAATAAAAAGCTCTAGCACGTGTTAATCCCTGCTTCCCTCTGCGAAGGGCCAATCTTTTATTTTTATGTTGAGTCACCATCCTTTCTTTGAGCACCTCTTCGAGAGCATAACTGTCGTTCTTAGTGTAATGTGCTTGTCCCAGGATACGATTAATTGAGGTATAACTATGATACTCTTATCTTTGATATTTTTATATCTAGTCTTCACTTGAACTTCAGAGGTGCCTTGGCATTTATGTTTTGCCCTTCAAACAAAGGCAAGCGAGATACCACTTTGTCATATCTTTTTACGAACATTGCAATTCTTGTGGATAGATGTATGCTATGTTATTCATTCTTAGTACTTTGGTATCTTTTCATGATTTGCATAACTACTAGGTGTCATTATTTGCATGGTTCCTATTATGAATTGCTAAGTAATTGATCATATAGTAGGTATGTATACATCATATGAAGCAAATGTGTTCGTAAAAGTTTCTTTTATCGCACTCAGTTGTTAACTGAATTGCTTGAGGACAAGCAATAAGCTAAGCTTGGGGGGAGTTGATACGTCCAAAACGTATCTACTTTTCCGAACACTTTTGCTATTGTTTTTCCTCTAATTTGTGTGATTTGAATGCAACTAACACGGACTAACGCTGTTTTCAGCAGAATTGCCTTGGTGTCTCGTTTTTGTGCAGAAAGTCAAAGTTTCAGGAAAATTCCAGAAAAATTCCAGAAATTCTATTTTTCCAGAAGACCCACGGAGCCAGAAGACGAAGCGAGAGGGTGCACAGGGGCACCACACGCACCCAGGGCGCGGTGGGCCCTTGCCGCGCCCAGGGGTGGTGTGGCCACCCTGTGTGGCCCCCGACGCTCCCCTTTGGACTACTTAAAGCCTCTGACCTAAAAACT
The DNA here is from genome assembly GCA_947311845.1 of Poa pratensis. Lineage (NCBI taxonomy): Eukaryota > Viridiplantae > Streptophyta > Magnoliopsida > Poales > Poaceae > Poa > Poa pratensis. Next base: position 33,771,024 of record CAMZMU010000051.1, read on the forward strand.
TCGGGGGATCGACGCTTTTTCCAGAAAACCTTCCAGAGCTCCGCCGCCATCGAAAACCCTATTTCGGGGATCAGAAACTCCGTTCTGGCACCCTGCCGGGACGGGGAATTGGAGGAGATCATCGCCATCATCATCACCGCCACCTCTCCATCGACCATCCATGACTCCCCCATCCATGTGTGAGTAATTCCCCGCTGTAGGCTGAGGGGATGGTAGGGATTGGATGAGATCATTCATGTAATAGTTGTGAGATTTGTTAGGGCATGGTGCCTAGTATCCATCGGTAGTACTTTATGTCATTGTTGCAACTTATTATGCTTAATGCTTGTCACTTAGGGCCCGAGTGCCATGATCTCAGATCTGAACATGTTATTGAATCATGAGAATAATTATTGTTTTGGATCATATCTATAAGTTGTATACACACGTCACTGTCCGGAACCCGAGGCCCCAAAGTGACAGAAATTGGGATAACCGGAGGGGATGGTTGCGACGTGAGGATCACATGTGTTCACGGAGTGTTAATGCTTTGCTCCGGTGCTTTATTAAAAGGAGCACCTTAATTACCAGTAGTTTCCCTTGAGGCCCCGCTGCAAACGGGCTGGTAGGACAAAAGATGTTGTGCAAGTTTCTCATTGCGAGCACGTACGACTAAATACGGAACACATGCTATGATTGATTATTACTTGGATACCTTATTATTATTTATCTGCAATTGCCCTATGTATGACTATTTCATGAATTATCTCATCCATGCAGCGCCCGTTCATCCATCCCTATGCCTACAGTATTTTAATCCTGCTGTCTACTGCAATTATTACTGCTGTCTTTATTTTACTGCTGCTATTATTTCACTACTGCTACTGTCATAAAACTGTTGCTACTGATAAACTGTGTCGAGCAAGTCTACTTCCAGGTGCAGCTGAACTGACAAATCATCTGTCAAGGCTTATAAATATTCTTTGGCTCCCCTTGTGTCGAATCAATAAATTTGGGTTTTACTTCCCTCGAAGACTGTTGCGATCCCCTATACTTGTGGGTCATCAGCCACCACCACGGTGGCTTGTGCTACCACCACCACCACCACCTCCACCGCCACCACCACGGTGGCTTGTGCTACCACCACCACCACCACCACCACCGCCACCACCACGGTGGCTTGTGCTACCACCACCACTACTCCCACCCCCACTACCACTAGCTCCACCACCACCACTCCCACCTCCTCTACCACCTCCTCCACCACTCCCACCCCCTCTACCACTAGCACCACCACCATTCCCACCCCACTACCACTAGCTCCACCACCACCATTGTCTCCTTTCGATTTTTTCCTCCCTTGAGAGCAAGTTCTGTTGTTGTGTGCTGAATCATTGCATTGACCACATTGGTTGGTAGTACGAGGCTCCATAAAATGCCCGCTGCCCCATTCTCCCATGCGGGTTGTGTATCCACCAAGTGCATCCATGTCATTTCTATACCTCTTCGTCCTCCTTCTACCTTTGGTTTTAACCATTAGTTCCGGATCTGGCCTAATTACAGGGCCATGATATTCCGGCCGTTGAGATTGATCCAAGTAAGGCTCAAATCTTGCTGTCCAAGTCATAGCCACCCTCTCCAACGAGTGCTCGTTCATCCTTACCGTATCCGGATGACAAAGATCAACAGATCTTATGTTTGCCGCCGTAATCAAGTGCGAGCAAGGTAAGTGTAGCAACTTGGGCCTCTCGCAAGAGCACTCACGTGTCTTTAGCTTAACCTTGAATGCACGACCTCCGAATTGCACGCCATCTTTTGTTGTCCCACCGGGCTCGTTGACTTGGTAAATCCACTCGTTGTTGTCATAGCAATACGCTTGTTGTCTCTCGGATTTGCTATTTTGCAGCTCCATCAATTCTTCTACTATAGGAGGATACAATTTCCCTTCGTCTATCAATTTATCCGTCTCCATGGAATGTTTCTGGAAATAAGCGCATAACTTCTCGAAGGTATATTCCGCAATGGCCGTCACAGGCAGTGCACGCACACCTTTTAGAACATTGTTAAAACATTCCGCCATGTTGCTTGTCATGTCACCATATCTTCTACCTCCATGATCATGGGCCCTTGACCACTTGTGCCTCTCTCCCAAATACCTACTCAAGAACTCTTTACCCCCGGCATTAGACGCGGCAAGGAGCTTGTCAAACCGTCTTGTGAAAGACCGGTTGGTGAATGCCACGCAAACATCTGTTAGGTCATCAGCCAATTCTTTATTCTTGCAAGCCCTATAAAAATTTGCGACGAAATGCCTCATGCACCATCGGTGGTGGAGCCGTGCATACCCCGGAATTTCAATCTCCATGGCATTGAGTATACCTTGGTGTCGATCCGATATGATGCATACCTCTCTACTAGGAGAAAACACCTTAGTCCTCACATGCTTCATGAACCATTCCCAGTTGTCATTGTTCTCTCCAGACACCAAAGCAAAGGCCACAGGTAACACCCGGTCACCGGAGTCGTGCGCGATTGCAGTCAACATCGACCCCTTGTACTTGCCGGTTAAAAATGTACCATCTATTGATACAACCGGTCTACAATGGTGAAATGCCCGAATGCATTGGTCGAAGGTCCAAAAGGCACGGCGGAACACTCCATCAACATGTTCAACCGCGTAAAACATGCTCGGGTTTCTATAGGCCATCCCTCCCAACAACCTCGGGAGGCGGTTGTACGCTTCTTTCCATCCACCATACAACATCTTAAATGCGGCATGCTTGGCCTTCCATGCCTTCCCATATTCGATGTTGTATCCAAAGAATTCCTTTACAAGACCCATCAAAAACCTCGGTTTAATGGTTGGTTCATTCTTTATACTATTGATGAATTTGTATGCGATGAAGTCGGAGGTGAGTTGACGGTGCTTTGTGGATGGATTCCGGCCCCGTTTCTTGCACATGTGATGGGCTTCACAACTTGTTATCTTCCATTGCCCGTGGCGGTTTGGTCTTGCACGGACTACCCATGGGCATCCTTTTTGGTCGCAAATCACGGTGTAACGATGCTTCTCGTCCGAGTGCTTCACTATGAATGGCCTATGGTGCTTCACCGCATATTCCCTAAGCCACATTTGCAATTCTACCAAGTCCGGAAACTTCAAACCTTTCTTTATGCGAGAATTGTTGTCATCGTCGTCTTGAGTTGTGCTTGGTGTTGCTTCTAGATCTTTATACTAGCCACCATCCACCATAGCCTTATCGGCAAGCGTGAGATCACGAAATAATGGAATTCGGTGATCCCGGCCTACCACTTTTAAAAAGGCTTGGGCTTCTCTCGCCGTGAACCCATATTCGTCCACTTCTTCTGGGCCCTCGTCCTCCGAGTCGGAGGCATAGCAACGGCGATAGAAGGTGTCACGGTCAATGCCATCCTGTTCGACTTGTGCCTCTACATCTCCAATATAAATGTCATGATACTCATCCTCCGGCTCGGACAGATCACCCTCCATGTCTCCTTCCTCCCTATCTTCATCCTCAATGCCAAAGCCATAACCATGATCCACATTGACATATTGTTCTTGTTCATCGACTTGGTCGCCATCATTCATCTCCAAGTCAATTTGTTGGCTCAAATGAGGTTGGCTCATAGTGATCAACTCGACCGCATCATCAAGTGACACATTTCGAGTGGGGGTCATTGCATCATGTGTGGGGGAGGCACACCGGTTCAAGTCAAAATGCAACCGATCACCGCCAACCTTGGTAGCAAATAACTCGAGCGACTTGTCTTTGGAAGCCGCCACAACCTCTTTGTATGCCCCCCAATCTAACTCGCACGTGATAGGTATTTTCTTCTTTCGCGGACGATGTCCCGATCCAACAAAATACCTTCCATCTAGTTCAACCTTCTCCCTAGGATCCATCCATTCGAAAACTTCCCGTACTCTTGCAACAACCTCAGCATATGTTGGACTATTGGCAAATACCATAACTTTTTCTCCATTGTCAACAATCTCTTCTTCATTGTTACTAAAAAATACTTCTTTGTCAACATGATGGACATTCACGATTCTTGCCATCTATAATTAAATGACAAGACACACAAATGTATCACATTGATGTGTAATAGCAAACACACCACAATAATCTAAATTATACATGTGTGCTAACCACTACCTCCAACCCTAGACTCAACCATAATTGTAGGTAAGAATAACACATGAATCTATCTAACCACAATGATTTCTACACGTCACAAACAACATATAACCCGCAATGCACCAATTCAAATAATAGATTAAGGACAAATCAACAAATCTAGGGTTTGCCTCAAACTAAACAATGCCACAAAGTAACACAAATCCAACCAACAAAAAGCGAGAGATCTGAGAGGGACTACCTCAGAGGATGGAGATGGCCCGATTCCACGAGCTATGCCCTCCGATTTGGAGGGATTTGAGAGAGATTTGAGTGTGGAGGAGAGAGGGGAAGAGGGCAGGAGCTCGGGTGGAGAGTTGATGCGGATGAATGAGAGGCTGGGGGCGCGGCGGGAGCCACTTAACAGCCGAACTCGTACCGCCGGTTGACGAGGCGGTACCAAGTTGAAGTGTACCGCCGGATGCACCGGCGGTATCCCTCCAACTCTACCGTCTCTGACATCGGCGGTATCGCCACGTCAGCGCAGTCAACCGGCCCGGGCGGACCGTGGACCAGGTCCCGTACCGCCAGGGTCTTTGACGGTACCCCGTGTAGTCTACCGCCTATATGTTGAGCGGTACGAAAAAGGGTCAGATCCGGCTAAATTTTCAAAGTTGGTTCATTTTGTGCTGAACTTTCGTGTCAGAGTCAGATTTGTCGATTTTGCCGCCACTTTGTGCAATAATTTTGTTTGGAATCCAATGAGTAATGAATGACCCCGTGGTACTGTTTCCAACAGTAGCAATTTGGCCCTTTCTGCCAAGCTTTGCAGAATGACTATGCGCCCACGGACCGTAGTAAGCCCGCCGCACAGCACTAGTCAGAAGAAAAACAAATACAAGGAAAGTACGTCGGCGTCACATGCACATAATCTGCGTGCTTGGCTCTGAGCCTATGATCGGTGGAGGCCGGATCGGTGACGTGGTACTGGCTTGACCCTCTCGTGCTAATCAACTTTTCTTTTTTTTTTTGAGGGAATCTCGTTTTTTTTTTTTTGATGGCAAACACACTCTATTGATTACGATAAAATGTTTACAGGGATAGTTACAAATCAGGAGGATTAATCAGCCACAAGTGGCGCCCTGTATCTAAACTCAGAGTGTGTTTTGCTAGGCTATGAGCCTCTAAATTGGAGGTTCTACCTTCAAAGATGAATGAACATTCAGCAAAGTTCTCCCTCGTAGTTCTAATCTCTCGGATGATGCTTGCATAAGCTCCTCCGCTGCCTTCCTCAATATCATTTACCAATGTTTTGCAGTCAGATGCCACTATAAACTTGTTTAAGCCAAGATCAGCAGCAATGGACATGGCTTCTCGACATGCAAGAGCTTCCAACGTGGCTGGATCAGTCACCCCTTGACATTTGATCGCTGAGGCTCCCAGGAATTGACCCACCTCATTCCTACAAACAGAGCTATAGGAACCAGAACACAGATCCCTCGCCACAGCTCCATCTACTTTAATCTTGGCAACACCCGCAGGAGGGGAGATCCAACTCGGTACACTAGACACCACTGAAGAAACCGGGGCAGAATGGCTTGGTCTTTGCGGTTTGATCAGCTCTAATTCTGATATAAATCTGTTCACAAAAAGATGCGTCGACAGTGGACTCTGAAATTCATTCTCATGAATAGCTTTCCGTCTCGCATACCAGACTGCCCAAAGCGTCACCAACATTCGGATAAACTGGGGTGTCGTAAAGAATCTATCATGCTGAATATCCACCGCTTGGCATCCGGTTCAGTCGATGCATTCATATGTTCGATCAGTTCTTCGTCCTCTAAAGCCCACACACTTCTAGCCATTTGGCAATCTATAAGAGAGTGTCTCCACGAGTCCACATTACCACAAAGCCTGCAAACACAAGAAACAGACATGTTGCGGTGGTGTAGAAGATCAGCCGTGCTGATCAACTTATGGGAGCTGGGCATACTGGGCTGGGTCAAATCTCCCGAGTTTCGGATCCGTGACATACTCACTCGCAGCCTTCGGATTATATGCCCCCGTAATGCGTGTTTGGATGTAGGAAAAACTGGCTCTGAATTAAATTGGATTGGAATACCAAATCCAAGATGGAAAGGAAATGTCATCCAATTCAAATTCTATTGTTTGGGTGTGCTTTGTATTTGATGTTGGAATCAAAGGGTAGGACCCAATTCCAATTCTTGTTTGGATGTACAAACCATGTAATTGAATGTTTTGTTGAGTTTGGACAATATAAACTGTCTACATGTATGAAAAATAGTATGTGTATATTTGAAAATCTATATATTATTTTTCACACATAATAACATTAAAATATTCCATTGACGAGCATCTTTAGTATATCAAGGTCAAATGGAATATGAGACTAGCAGTCAGAATCGCCGGAAAATTGTCAGAAACAAAATACACAGATACAAAAATGAAAGTAATTATAATATCACCAATCTATATATCTTATATAGACAACCCCACTATCGATCATTAATTGTTATTTTCCAGTCTTCACAGTCAGCCACGTCACCGTAAAATTCATCAGTTCAGCAACAATGCAACATGTGTGCTCACCTTCTTTGCCAAGAGTTTCATAACTAACTTTGGTTATGCATTTGTGTATCTGCTAATATGCCTTTTCTTCCATACATGTGAAGCAATATTACCATGAACCATAATAAAGAAGAGTTAATCTTGCTCCAGTGAAACGACACAAGGAAGAGTATGTATTACTTATACCAAACTTTAGAAGAAATGCTCAACACATGTTTTCTCACTTTTCATCCCTACACAGCATTACAGACAACGTACTATGGAAGAGATTATTAATGAACCAGCAGACAAATAAAATGAACGAACAAAACCACAGGTAACTGCACACCTCCAAAAATCAGCCAGCTTCTGTAGATGCTGACAAGCACCAGAATCGGCAAGTCGTCGCCGTGTTCCATTCCCGCCACCGATGGCAAGTGCTAGAAGTATCGAGACTGGGCACTTTTTGTCAGTCTCCTCGTTTCGAGAATCAAGCATCTGCACTTGCCTTGTCAGATTCTTCTCATCCCTTTGTCAGATCACACATAGGCAACAAAATAAATCATGGAGAGGGCCAGGGAAGATCCTGGCTTGGGGCGGGCCATGGAGAGGCCGACGACCTCTCCCGCCGTCGTTCACCTCCCTCCGCCGTTTCCCTCCCGCCGCCCAGTCGATCTAGGGTTAGGGCCGGCTCACGGGAAAGGACGGACGGACGTCCGAGGTCCGGGAATCGGAGGAGGACGGATAGAGGATGGCGGAGGAGGACAGGGAAAGGGAGAGGATGGCGGGGATGGGGAGAGGGAGAGCGTACCGGGGCCGCCGCCTCCGGTCTTCCTCCAGGTCACTCGCTCTGTTTCCTCGCTCGGAGCGAAGCCTAGGAGCTCCGAATTTGCGAGAGGGGGGCGGACACGCGGGCGGGCCTGGCGTGGAATCGGACTCAATTTCTAGACCCAAATTCTTAGACCACCCCAAACAGCCGTATTCGGCCCAAAATTTCCATATGGGCAATTCCAGGCCTTTTTTTCCAACATCCAAACACAGCAGAATTCACCAAACAAATTGCTCCCGTAACGCTATAGCTGTCTTAGAATCTAAAGATAACATCCTTGCCTGTGCCAGCCCGCTCCTCAGCGATTAGAGCACCTCAGTCGTCCTATAGAAATTTGATCAGATCCTGGCCGTCCGTTTGCTAGCTTTCCCTGATCGGCCGGTCCTTTTCTACCCGCCTGGACCTACACCGTGTCACTGCCGGTGGCCCCAGTTTCTTCCCGAACCCGCATGACAGCGTGTGGGTGGATCGTTCCCACGTGAGCGTACCGTGAGGCCATCGACGCGCGGTGGCAGGGGTCGTGGTTCGGTCGAACTCGAGGGGTAGATTCGTCTTTTCGCGTCTCAGACAGGGCGAGACGGGACGGCGGTCGTGCGCGTGGCGACCGCCGAGGCGACGCCGGGTATGGCCCCTACAGGCGTTGCGACCGGCGAGGCGACGCCGGGTATGGCCCCTACAGGCAGTGCCCCGCTGCGCCCCTGCCCTCGCTGCCGGCCGCCCAAGGCCATATGCCCCTCGCCTGCTCGCTCCTGGACCCTAGATGGTCATTTTCGATCTAGGGTTTCAGCCTGCCGCCGCCACCATCGTTCGTCCCCTCGGACGCCGGCGGCGCCTCCCCAGTGCAGCAGTAAAATCCGGCCGGGAGACGAGGAGTCCGTGGGCGTGAGGCAGGTGTGTATCTCCGTCCTTCACCTCTGATTTCTCTCTCTCCCGTCTCACCTCCCGTCAGTGGTGGGATTTGGAGTGGAGGAGACACGTCGAGCAGGATTTGGCCGTGAGGATGGAGACGAGGTAGCCTCGCTGCATCGCCATTCCTCCGCTCCACGAGCACCTACAGCAGCAGCCCTTGATTTCCTCTTGCGTGGTATGTATCTCCGTCCTCCTCCTCTGATTCTCTCTTTTCCCCGTCTCACCTCCTCTCTCTCTACCTCTCTCTCAGCCCCCGACTGCGACGACGCGCAGACGGTGCACGCGACGAGCTCGACGTCCACCGGCGTGTCCCTGGCCATCCTCCTCAGCACTCAACGGGAGGAGCACCACCACCGCCATCCTCCTCAACACTCAACGGGAGGAGCACCACCGCCGCTCTTATCAACCATGGCTTCAGGTTCTTACCCGCATGCCCCGTCCATCCCCTGCTCGATTTTTTCGCTCAGATCTGATGTGCCCTTTTTCTCCCCATTATGCAGCGTGATTCAGCCGAGTAGAGCTGCACCGAGGACGAGGGAGATGTGGAGTAGCGGGAGGAGGCGGAGCACAGAGGTTGGTGCTCGAATACAGCCTGTCAAGCAACTCCTTGACCTCCTCCGTTTGGCACAAGTGAGCTTCTTGCTGTTTTGTCTTATCTCTTTATTTAGTTGTCGTTGGTTTGCACATGGGTCATCCAAATTTGCTTTTTAAGCTAAATTGGCCTACGAGCTATAGTTTCTTGCAGTTCAGTTGAGAAGCTTAGCCGAGAGGATTCAGGGCTATGTGGTGACTAAGGCGCGGCGGTTACCGACCGTCTGCAGTGAAGCTATAGAGTTTGATAGCAAGATCCTTGCAGGTGTGGTGATGAGAAGGGGATAGGGAACAAGAGAAGTAGGCAACTAACAAGTTTTTTATCTTCATTCGCAGGCCATGAGGCGTTTCCTTCTTTTCCCTATCAAAGTTCAATATTTCTGCAGGATGATGATAAGTAATTTGTTTATACCCTCTCTATATGATTCTTTCTTTGAGGAGGATAGAAATCTGTTTATAATCCATAGATGCTATGTTTTCTTAAATATTCTCACTTAAAAAATGAACAGGTGATGGGAACTAAATAAAAACTCCATTTTGTTTGAGTACATCATCGGATGGGAGCTCCTTAAAATTCATCTATAGTTTTATTATTTGAGCTATAAATTTGTACCTCATGAAGGCTAAACTATGTCTATATGTTTTTGCATGTTGCGGGGTCCGAGTTCTGTAGGAGGAAATAAGATGAGGCATGTATATTAGTTTTCAAAGAGAAAAATCAAAACTGTACAATGTATATAAGCCTATCATGTGAGGCAAGATTCTTTGGCGAATTCTATTTGATCCACGTGAAGGTTTTTGTACATCTATTTGATGGACTCTGGTTATATAAGAAACTATGGTAATGTAAGAAAATAAAGAATGCAGTAGGTTTATTTTAAGCTATACAGACAAGAAATCTTACTTGCAATAGGAAGTTTATACCATGCATGTATGATACAGCCCTTTCTTGAACACATAGAATGGTCCATTATCATTCCTTTGACTATCTTGCTCTGAGAATAACCAATATTTGTGATCAATTTGTAGGGAAATTGGCACATCAAGTATTTATATGGGTAGTGCAAATTCAAATGCATCTGATGCTAATGTTTGGCTTCTTTGCATCTTCTACTACCTACAACTGTGGCTGCTCAGATGAATCGTGATGGCATGTTCGGTGTTTAATGTCACTTGAAACCGTGACGCATGGGATCAATCCCCTCCTTGGACTTAAGGTTGCAGCAGCCAAATCATCGGTCTGCGCCATATCTCGTGGTGTCTATGTGGTGGCATCAGTGACCTTCTCACCTCCAAAGGTATTGTCTCGCTGATTCCCCTATGCATTGGCGGTGTACCTTTGTTCTTTCCATTGTTTAGCATGTTTTTCATCCATTATGTTCTGGGTGAAAATTTCTTTTGCCAAAATGGAGCATGGCTAGACATAGCAAAGATATAGGAGAGAGCAAAAGTTTGTGAACATGGTGCGCTTTAATAAAGTTTGTTCTGGTTTGTGGATGTATGGAGGTTTGAGTGACCTCAGACTGGTCAGAATTGACTGCGTCTTCTGTCTTTCAGGGAGACCGAGGAGTAGATGGGTGCTAGAAAATTTTGTGATAATTGACGCTGTCTTCTATCTTTCAAACCGGTGTTCATTTAGAAATCGAATCATGTCATGAAATCTATTTTAGTTATGATGAACTTTCTTGCTTCTTGAATAAGAAATGATTGTAATTATAAGTTTGTTTTTCGTGCTAACGTAGTGCTACGAGTCTCTTATGTTTGAAGTAAAAGAAATAGAAGGTTGTTAGTATGAATATCCGCATAAAGAAATAGGAAAAGAAGATTGCTTTATGTTTTTGGCTCTGGCTCCAGTTAGTTATTCCTTTGTTTGAAACTATGCATGACTTTGGGCCTGTGTGTATATGCGTCGGTTGTGGCATTGGAGAATATGTGCTGGCTGAAATGAGATAAATTGGAACACTTTATTCATATCATTTGCACCTTATTTCGTAAACTCACCAAGTCTACTCACGAGTTTTGGCATACATGTGAGAGTGGACATGCTACCACAAACTTTGGTATTTTTGATTTAACAATGCTATGGAAACATATATCATGACCAGAATATTTTTTTTACTTAAGCTAGGACACCAATATAAGGGTTCTGAAGAAGTCGTGGCCTGAAGGCGAGTAATCTGGAATCTTTCTGTTCCATGGTGCAGCAAAGCGGCACTGATACCTTCTTTCTCAAGATTTCTTTCTTAGTCTTTAAACCCTCCCTGTAATCCAAAGCCGGCATTTGGTCAGGTTCCTTCTTAATTAAATGAAGTAGTGCTCGCTGCCTTCTGTAAAAAAAAAGGTTATGTGATGATCTAAATTTGAAATAAGCGAAGCTAGAACTGCAGTGCTTTAGTTTTTCCTTTAAAGTGTGTGCTGCTTGGTTCACATTCATGTTCTATTGCAAGTAGGGCTATTTTGAACAAAATGGAAATGGTCAAGTTTAATTTTCTGTTAGAAAATATCAGGAGAATTTCCTTAAGAAATGGGTTGTCAGGCTAGGTTATCTTTTAGTCTTCTTTTATCATCGGTTAGCTTCTCCAAATTATTGTGGTGGATTTACAGAAAATTTTGCACATGCTACTTTGTTTATTTATAGCTAATGCTTGGATTTGAGAAATTCGTATGCATTATGATATTTTAGTTAGGGGTTAGCACATGCTACTTTTTGCACATGCTACTTTGTTTATTTATAGCACATGCTACTTTTTTCATCCTCCACTACAGGCCGCATTGCATACCTTGGAAATGCAGGATCATGCACCCATAATCTTCAAAACAATCGGCACATCAAGTAAGCCTCTTCGTTAGCTTTTGGCTGGAATTTTCTTATTATTTTGGGATTTTTTAATGCAACGATGCAAGTTTTCTCACACTATGGTTATTTAAATCTGCTCATATGTACACATGGAGTGCTCCATTCTCCTTTTGGATATACTTTTTTCTTTGGTGCACCGTGCAGAAATATGAATAGCTTTCAACCTTTCTTTCCACTAAACCTGATATTAGCTGCAATGTTCATGACTTGAGCCCATTGAGATGGGAAGACTAAGCTGAAGACATGAGCCCATTGAGATGCTCCATTCTTTCCTAAAGGTACACCGAAAACAAACTGAGACTGCTTTGTACAATATTCATGCATATTTTGTTTTCTAAATGATTTTTTCTGTCAAACTGAGACTGCTTTGTACAATATTCATGCATATTTGTATGCCATGAAAGAGTAGTGATATTGCACAGTATGTACCATTATCACGAGATGGATGGAACCAAAACCTGCCCTTACATTTAGATGCCCATGATCATACCCCTCTTATTCAGTGTTTTGCCAAGTTATTCTAAGCACACACTTTATCTTATGAAAGTTAGTTTTAATTTGTTCTTAGAAGTATAAAATGGAAATAAAATAAACTATATTTGTTGAGGTGCCCTATTCTTGCGCTTACCAATGTCAATTCTCCCACAAGTGGTAATGTCATCTCTGTTGAGAAACAAGTAGTGTTTTGTTGCTTAATGACCACATAGTACATTCAATTGGGTATCAGGCTGTACCGATGTAGGTCATCATTTTTCAGGGTATACCTCAAATATCACCATATAGCTCTTTTGATGATGCTATGATTGTCGTTTGCACGCTAAAGCTTGGCTATTGAGTAGATCATTGATGTGTCCCTTCTATTAAAGCATACATACAAATAATTCTAAGTAACAACCAGGATAACAGATAGCTTGCGTTTTTTAATTAACTCCAGATATTATTTTTACTCATTGGTTGATGCCATGTTCTGCTGCTTTGAAGTTTCATTTGTGGCCTGATCGTATTGATACAAAAGTGTGACTTGAGTCTCAGTAAATTTTTGACTCACGAAAACAACATTCTTTGGAGAACTGTCACAGGCACATAGCCAATTACTTATTTGTGTCAAACACCATGGAATCCAACATATATTGAACTTGCTTTAGGTTTTGACATATCATATTCAGGATCTATATACTGGCTAAATACTAGCTACAACATATAGTGGCTTAAAATTGCAGTATGGATGTGGAACTGTTATTTTTTTCCTGTGTTTGCTCTGACTATCTTATCTTAATTGTGCAGGTTGCCTACTACTATATTTGGATTTATGCTCATTTTGATCCAATCAAGCTAGCCCATGGATTTGAGGTCACCATTTACATAATTACTTTAACCTTGTTCCTTTTCTTCTTCTTTTCTTCAGACAACAAATTCAACCTGATTCCTAGACCACCTCAATTGTTTCAGGTCTGGATTGTTTGTTCATATGTCTTGCTACTTTGATTGTCAGACCAGTTCACATGTTTAACCTATGTATCTCCTTCTTTTAGATGCTCATAAGTTTGTTTATGACACTTTAGATATTTCTTTGGTAAAATTACCTTTCTGCATATCTTACAACCCATTGTCCCTTCAAAGTATATTATGCTCTTAGTGGGGATATAGCTATGGGTCTGTCGTTTTTGCTCTTATGTCATGTTGTTATATATGCACAGGACATGGCATGCAACCATATTAGCCTGATAAGAGACATACATGGTTTGGAAAGAAAGATTCTTTCAGTATGAAGAAACATCAACTTATATTATTTGTGTATATTACTTTATCTAAAATCATCTGATATTTCAACTATCCATTTATATTAATTTATCAAAGCTAGCAGCACCATTTTGTTCCCTACTTAGTGTGGTTTCCTTTTACTGATATATGGCGTTTGCCTAGGGATGTATTAGTTATGTTTGTTCAATGTTCAGTACTATCACTGAAGTGCTAAGTTTTTTACTATGCTTCCTGATTCCTATTTTAGGATGTGACATGCAATACTGATTCGATTTCAGGTGACCCTCTAGAAACCGTAGTACTTACTGCTGTTACTGCTGTTGAGATGAACCGCGCCGACTTTTCAAATCGTTTACATCGAACACATTAGGTGGTTGAAATTGTAATCCCGAACTGATCAGGACATATGTATTTACTACTACTTCCGTATGTAATGCCATCTTATGCTCTGTCAATGTGGTGTATGTTTCTATATCAATTTCCATGCGTACTTCAACATTGACTGGACTTCCTATATTTTGATTGTACGGTACGGTGATTGTTCATTTCATACGATGCTTAAGATATGCTTTCAGATCAATTAGCATCTTATTTTGCTTATACATGTGGATATAAATCATCGTTCTTAGTAATCTGTATATAGTGTGATAACCACGGGCAAGAAAATGAAGGATCTGACAAGTGTCGCGCGGCAAGCCACGCCGTTCGAATCTAGTATATATACATGCATGCACCAGTAGGAAATAGCTTATAGGGGTCAGAGCATTGGTGGCGAGACCAACAGGGGCCATGCCGCTGCTATTAGTGGTGGCATACGCCTTTGCGGTATGCTACCAGTAAGGCCCTACTGATAGCGTACCCAGGAAACAGGAAACAGGCGCTATGTGACACACATGAGCAGGCCATTGCAAAATTTAGTAGTAGCGTGCAAGCTAAACCCCACGCCACTAATAAAACCATAACGAATAGCGTGCAATCTAAGCCCCACGCCACTAACAATTTTTTCGGTCTAGCTCGCCCCGCGCCGCGCCCTAGCATGCCCTAGCGCTTCGCCCGATTTTGCATTCCACACCCCGCCGCCAGCACCATGTCTCCATCTCAACTCTCAGTCTCCAAACTCCAATCGATCAAACCTCTAGCTAGCTGCACACACGCACAACACTCACGCATCTCACCTAGGTAGTAGCACACACGCACAACACCTCACGATGGCAAACACACATCTCACGCGCCGGCCGCCACGGACGCTCGCGTGATGCCGTAGGCCGTCGCTCGGTCGTCCACCTCCGGCTCCCTAGCCGCAGGCTCCGTTCCGATGCACGGCCGCCGCTCCATTCCAGACAAGCTCCGCTCCGACGCACGCAGGCGCAGCTCCCTGGCCTTTGTCGTTCCCCACCGCCAGGAACCCCACCACAACCTCCGGCCCTCCTCGTCTCTGTCCGCCCGGATGTACCTCCATAGCGCCTCCTCCTCATCTCGGATTCTGGCCAGCAGGCCCGCCTCCCTCCGGCGTAGGAGCTCTAGCACCCGGCCACGCATCCGCGATGGCACGGCGGCGGCGTATAGGGCTGCATCGATGGGACCATGGCGCCGCTCCGCCGCAACCACCACGACCTTGTCCGCCGCCGGCCATGCCTCTCCATCGCCTGCATCTCCCTCCGGTCATCCCCAACATGCTCCTCCACTGATCTTTGACGGCACGGCGGCCGCACATCTGCGACGACACGGCGACGACGTATACTAGTGGCGATGGGGGGGGGGGGGGGGGGGGGGGGGGACACGGCGATTCGGCACGTGGGTGCAGATGCACCCACTGCCCGAAAAATAAATTTCAAAATGTTGAAAAAATTCGAAAACAAATTCAGATATGCATCAGCACCCGGTGTGTTAGCACAAAAAGTTTCGTGAAGAAAACACATTTTTTGCGGCCTGTGCAAAAAAGACAAATCCCGGTTTTTCAAAATGCCTTTGTACGCGACATGTTTTTGTCTTTTTTGCACAGGCCGCAAAAAATGTCTTTTCTTTGCAAACCTTTTTGTGGTAACATACCGGGTGTTGTCACATATCCGAATTTTTTGACATTTTGAAAAATAAATAAAAATGTTTCGGGCAGTGGGTGCATCTGCACCCACGACCCGAAACTGATTTCCGCGATTGGGGCCTTTTTTGTTTCCCTTAATTTCTAGTAGTGGCGTGTGCGACCCAACGACACACCACTAGTATATTCGCGTTACTAGTGGCGTGCTAGTTCAGTGGCACGCCACCACTAACTTACACTACTTGTAGCGTGGTGGACGGCCACGCCACCGGTAGTTTTTACACTAGTAGAGAAAAGCTTATAGGTAGACGGTCATTCTGTAGCGCAACCTAAATTGGTGCGCCACGGAAATAACTCTGTGGCGCATGGAGCAAGGTGCGCCACAGAAATATTTGCCTTTTTGTGGCGCATTTCTAGCCCATGCGCCACAGAAAGCAGATATTCTGTGGCGCACGTCCACGCATGCGGCACAGAAATTCTGTGGGACCCACGGCCAATCATTGGACCAGATCCATCTGTGCACTTTCTGTGGCGCACGGTGCTCGGTGCGCCACAGAAAGTAGGATTTCTGTGGCGCATGCTGGCTGATGCGCCACAGAAAGCCGACTTTCTGTGGCGCATCAACAAGCATGCGCCACAGAAATCCTACTTTCTGTGGCGCACCGAGCACCGTGCGCCACAGAAAGTGGGCGCCAGATTTACAAAAAGGTGGCAGCCCCACTTTCCCCATGTGACCTTCTCCATTCCCCCATCTCTAGCTAGCTCGAGTTCCTCCTCTCTCCCATGCCATTTTGCCCATACTTTTCTCCATTATTTGTAGTTAAACCTACTTTGTTTGACATATAATTGGTGAGGGATTGGGGAGAGCCTTCATACATACTCTCCTCCTCTCCCAATACATCTCTTTTTCTCCACTATTTTCTCTCCATCACCACACACACTCTCTCATCGATCACGGTCACGTCTCGGTAACGGATCTAGATCTACTAGGTGGGTATTGTTGGATGGATATGTATATATTTGCATGTTTTGTGTGGCCGGCGGTGTGTATGGATGTTTGCACGTATATGGCGCGACGATGGATGTTTATACATGAATCTTTGCATGTTGTTGCCTTTTGTTGCCTTGCGCCGGCGTGGTGCATGGATGTTTGCCGAAATGTTGATTCATTTCCATTTCGGTAAATTTTTGCACCACCCATATGTCCTACTTTTAGGGGAATTACGAGGACAGAACCACATGTCCGGTGTGCGGCCAAGGACGGTACAAGAGTACTGGGAAGAAAGTTACTCGAAAAGTGGTATGGTACTTTCCTATCACTCCCCGTCTGCAGCGGTACTTCGTGGACCCTAAGGAAGCAAAGCTCATGTAATGGCATGCGGAAAGGGAGAAGCCCGAAGAAGATCCGAAGAAGGGCAGGATCCTGACACACCCTTCAGACGCTAGCCAGTGGGAAGAATTGGACAACCCTTCGGAAATTTCGGAGGCGACGCAAGGAACGTCAGGCTGGGTATGAGCACCGATGGACTCAATCCGTTCGGCAACCAGAGTAGCACGCATAGCACCTGGCCCGTGTTTGTATGGCCTTACAACCTTCCCCCGTGGTTGTGCACGAAGCAAAGGTACATACACATGAGTATTCTCTTTCAGGGGCCGAAACAAGCAGGTGTCCACATACATATGTATCTCGCGCTGTTGAAAGAGGAGTTAGCCACGTTGTGGGAGACGCCAGCCCGTACGTGGGATGCCTACACTGGAGATTATTTCGACATGAGAGCCGCGTTGCTCACGACGGTGCAGGACTATCCTGGTTGCTCATATGTATCGGCCAAGGTAGGCCACGGATTCTGCGCATGTGTCAGGTGCATGGATAAGACCCCGCATCTCCAGCTACCAAGGAATCTCGGGTCTTCGAAAACCGTGTACCCAGGGGCTCGAAAGTGGCTTCGCATGGATCACCCGTGGAGAAAACGCGGTGACCTGTTCAATGGTAAGGACGAGATCGAAGGAGCCCCGAGCCCGAGGAGCGGCACAGAAATCGACGAGCTGTTGAAAAATTGGGAGGAGTGCCCTGCGCCGGGAAAGAAACGACCGAAGGTAGATCCGCTGCTGGGTGTATGGAAAGCGAGGTCTGTTTTCCACGACTTGGAGTACTGGAAGGTCCTCAAGATGCCACATAGCCTCGATATGATGCACATTACGAAGAATGTCACCGAGAGTCTGCTTGGCACTATTTCCAACATGCCGGAAAAGACCAAGGATGGGACGAAAGCAAGATACGATCTGAAATGGCTTGGTGTTAGGAAAGATCTTCAGGCCCCCGATAGTGATGACGATGATGATGATGATGATCAGACGGAAGGGACTCAAGGTCGCCGCAAAAGGGTAAAGAAGAACACGGTGGTGCTTCCCGCTACGTGCTTCACTATGAGTACGGAGGAGCTCGAGCAATTTTACAGGTGTCTCCTAGGAGTCAAATTTCCTCATGGTTACGCGGGGAAGATAAGCAGATATCTGGACGCAACGAAGAAGAGGTTTAGCGGGATGAAGTCTCACGACTGTCACGTGCTGTTGACGCAGATACTTCCCGTTGCGATTCGAGGAATAATGGACGAGCACGTCCGTGATACGCTGCTTGCCCTTTGCAACTTTTTCGACGTCATCAACAGGAAGTCGATCGGCGTGAGGCAGCTCGACAGACTACAGGAAGAGAACGTGCTGATACTATGCGAGCTCGAGATTTACTTCCCGCCAGCATTCTTTGATATCTGCGTGCATCTCCTTCTCCATGTCGTTGATGACATCAGGCAGCTCGGGCCGACGTTCCTGCACTACATGATGCCGTTCGAAAGGATGAACGGTGTCATGAAAGGATACGTTCGCAACAGGGCCCGTCCAGACGCAAGCATGGCCAAGGGCTTTCTAACCTATGAGTGCATCTCCTTCTGCCAGAATTATCTAAGCACCGAGAACCGGGATGTTGGTCTGCCCAGGAGGAAACACCTCGGCAGGCTCAATGGATATGGTCACCGCGAGGGCACCCTCTCACTCTTTGTCGGCATTCATGGTCGAAAGGACGACTTCGACAGGGCTCACCGGGTCGCGCTACAACACTTACAATTGATCGAACCTTGGGTGAAAGAGCACAGAAGCTTAATCGAGAAGAATTACATCGATCTGGGCCGGCCGAGGAAGAAGGGAGACGTAACCAGAGAGCACAACTCCAGCTTCACGCGTTGGTTCAAGCAAAGGCAACTGGATCTAGCAAAGAGCAAAACGCCATCTACAGAAGATGAAAAACTCATATTCTCCTTATCACGGGGCCCCGGGCACAACGTAAGGACCTATCAGTCATACGACATCAGCGGTTTCAGATTCTACACCGAGGAAAAGGACAAGAATAGCGAATATCAAAACTCAGGAGTAACTATGCTATCCTACGGCGATGACGAGGCTACTGTCAAGCAAAGATACTTCGGAAGGATCGAGGAGATATGGGACCTCAACTACTGTGGAGAGTCGGTGCCAATGTTCCGTGTGAGATGGGCCAAGGACGTCGTCAAAGAAGGCCGGTATTTCACCACCATGGTAATACCCGATGCCAAATCGAAGAACGCCTCCGCGAAAAATGAGCCATGGGTACTCGCTAGCCAAGTTGAGCAATGCTTCTTCATTACCGACCCGTCAAAGCCTAACCGTATTGTCGTGAGGAGGGGCAAGAGGAGCATCATCGGAATGGAAGGAGACGCCAACGAGGAAGACTTGGAAAGCAATCCGAAGATCGAGGAGGAATTCGACAAGTACTTCGAAATGCCTACTACTAGTACACAAAGAAGGAAGACCTCCCTACCTACTAAAGGTTGTCCGTTCACGCGAAGAAATCTCAAGGTGCCCGGCCTGAAGTATTCAACCGCGAAGAAGGGAAAGAACAGAAACTAGCTCGGAACCGGCCGGGACGAAAAAGACATTTTTTGTGTATTAATTTGTGTGTGTGTGTGAGAGACAAGAATATATATGTATGATCATGAATAAAATGATGGTCTACTAACAAATGTGTGTACTACATGTTCTTTGTTTAAATTTAACCAAAAATAGTTTTTTAAAGAAAAAAAGTTGTTTAAATTTAACCAAAATTTTTTTTTTAAAGAAAACAAAAAGTGAGACAAGCCAGGATTCGAACCTGGCTGTCCCTGTAAATTCAGTTTGGTGGAAACCACTGGCTGTGTTGCTGTTTGTGTCATCAAATAGCAGCACAGCTTTTTCAACTTCAGGCCAAGGAATTCTGTGGCGCATCCCTCCGGCCGATGCGCCACAGAATCCTGCATTTCTGTGGCGCATCCCTCTGACCGTGCGCCACAGAATCCTCCATTTCTGTGGCGCATCCGTCTTACCATGCGCCACAGAATTCTGTGGCTACCACTTACATGTGGCCCCTCCCCCGACCCGACCCGTTTCTTCCAAGTCGAAAACCACCCAGCGCGCCAAGTCCAAAACCACCGTGCGCCGCCGCCGAACCACTCCACCTCGCCGCCGCCGGCCCCCCCGCCAAACCCTGCGCCGCGCGTGCCCACACGCTCGGCGGCGACCTCCCCTGCGCCCCGCCCCCGCCCAACCCTGCGCCGCGCGCGTCCTGCACACGCTCGGCCCCCGCGCGTGGGCCGCGCTCGACCTCGTCCGCCGTCGTCGCCTCCTGCAATCCCGGCCGATCCCGCGCCCACGGTGGTCACGCAGACGCCTCCTCGTCGCCGGCGACCTCCCCTCCCTCCCCTCCCCGAGGTGTGCTTCCCCTCTCTCCCTCCTCCCTCCCCTACCGAACGTACACGCAAGTTGTTCGACGAAATTCCTAGCTAGTTGTGTGTGCATGATGTTAGATGTTAGAGCTTGTATTGCTGCTAGTATTGCTAGAGCTTGTGTGTGCATGATGTTAGAGTTTGTATTGCTGCTAGTTGTTTTAGTGTTCTTGTGTGTTCATGTGTGTTCTTGAATCTTGTGTTAGGTTAGTATGATTAGAGCATGATGGCAGGGACTACAAATATTTGCTGAGTATTGCTAGAGCTTGTGTGTGCATGATATTGGCTAAGTGTGTTGATGTGTGTTCTTGAATCATGTGTGTTCTTGAATCTTGTGTTAGGTTAGTATGATTAGAGCATGATGGCAGGGACAAGTACTTCCATGATTATCAACCACTATTATTGTTGTTAGTGTAATGAAACTGAACTTTATATGTATCCACTTTCTCCCCTTGTTAATTTTGTAACCATTGACACGATCCTTTTTTTTGGTTGTACAGGTGCTTGTGTGTGCGGCTAGGCAAGAAGACGCCCCTGGTGAGCTCCCGTGATGACCATGTGTTCTGTGCTACCACGACCATCGTGTCGTGGTTGTTTGTGATGCTGTTGCCGGCCAGCTATGCCGGCAAACATTATTTGTGTTGATGTGATGCTGTTGTCGGCCAGCTATGCCGACGGAAATGTGTTTATGTGATGCTGTTGCCGGCCAGCTATGCCGGCGCCATGATTTGTGAAATGCTTGCAGGTACCCCGAGAGGCCCTTGAGATTGCCGGAACGTCGATTAACTTCCGTTCCGGCAAATTCGGGTACTCCATATGTCCTATTTTTAGCAAAGGTCATGCCAAATTTTTCGTGAAATTTAGCATGACTTTGCTAAAAATAGGACATATGGGGTATTGCGACTAATGCATGGGCCGGGGTATCTTAGTACTAAATTAAGTGATGTTTTTCTTATATTTGTTGTACTAACTTTTGCCTCTTTTTAATGCAGTGCAAACATGTCGGCCGACGCGCCCGGCCCTTCTAAGCACATGAGCGTCGAAGAAGAAGCTAGAGAAAAGAACAAGCCGTTCTGGGCTATGTCCCAGGAGTTGGAGGAGGCGGAGGCCGCCGAACTGGCTCGTGGCGGCGATGCTGACTATGAGATAGAGGATGAGGACGAAACCACCACCACCGATGGCGGCGACCACACGGATGTCGCCAGTGGCGACCCCACGGATGTCGGGGGTGGCGACCACACGGATGGTGGTGGTGGCAGTAACCCGACCGCTCAGAAGAAGAAGAAGCCGAGTAAGCCGAGGAAGGACCGGACACCGCAAGCGGTCGGCAACGTCACAGACGAGTTCACTGAGGTCAGCTCAAGTGGCCAACCACTGGAGCCTAAGGCCCTTGCCTGCGGGTACGGCATGCAACTAGGGTGCATCCTCCGGGAAACCGTGCCGATCAACACGAAGGACCTCAGAAGCAAGGACAATGAGGCTTTGGTCCAAACCCTCCTCACGAAGCTTCACCAACGATACAAGTTCCCGGAGCCGTTCAACAAAAAGGTGGACAGTGCAGCCATCACGAAGATGAGCACCGCCTTGAGCAGCTGGAGAACCCGGGTGAAGGCGAAGATTGATAAGGGTCTTAGCTGGGAGGAGATAAGTGCCAAAGAGCCGATGCTCGACGAAGAAGAGTTCGAGGCATTCAAGTTGTCCTTAGAATCTCCGGAGGCTAAAAATGGACCAAGTGGGGGAAGGATATGCGGGAACTGAACTTAGGTAACCACCGTTTGGGAAGCGGCGGTTACCGAGGAAAACAGCCCGTTTGGGACAAGGAGGATGCCGAGGTTGCAAGACTTGGAAAAGAGAACCCGTGGCATAAAATCACGGACGAGCAAGTTAGGAACTTTGTTCGGTCCCGCTACTATCTGAAGCCGGGGACGGGGGAATTCGTTACCGACGATAACGATGTGCTGGATTTCGAGAAAGTGCTGGTAAGGAACTTAATTACCGCGGATATCTCAAAGTCCATTGCGTTGATTTCTACGTGGGTTCACCTTAATTTCCTTTGTCTGCAGGAGAAGGAGTTGGAGGCTGAGGCTCAGGCCGGCCCGTCGTCCCAGGAGGGGTCGACGGAGCCGTGGGACACGACTTTCAACAGGGCGATGAACGTTTACAAGGGGAGGGACAAGTCAAAGCCGCCGACGTCAGCTGGCCGTGTGACCGGCTTTGGTACGAGCGTGAAGTTCCTCCAGTACTACAGCACGGACACCGAGACGAGAAAGGAGAGGAGGAAGCCGGCTAGGGATAAAGCCGAGGTTGTCGAGCTAAGGAAGAAGCTGGAGACACTAGAGCACGAAAAGGTGGACTCCAGCACGGTGGACAAGTTAGTGGACGAGAAGGTGGACGAGAAGCTCCGGAGGTTCTTACCCCCTGCATTGCTGGAGGGGATAACTGCTTGGCATGCGGGAGGTCAACAGGGGCCGATACACGTGCCCAGCTACACCGGCAGCAACTCCAGCAATAACGTGTCGCCGGTCCTGGTGACCCCACCGGTGCCCCCTACCGTGGATCAACATACTAATAGGCCGGAGAATAATGATAATGCACACGAGCGGCCGGAGAATGATAGGCCGGTCGCCGGCACCGGCGCCCTTGTCTCGACATTAGCCGAGCTCAACGCCATCACCAAGGTAACTAATTAGTTAGTCCGCGGCATCTTCTATAACTATGCTTTTGATGACTGTCATATCTCATGATGCCCAACATGTGTTGACTCCCAGGACATGCCTTGCATACTCCTGCATAGGGTGGGGGCCGGCGGCGAGTTGAAGGAAGTCGCAACGGCCATTATCGTACAACCTTCGACCCGCGATATGCACAACACTAGAATGAGCGAGGTCGTGATGAAAGTCACGGTGACCGAGGTAGTGCCTGAGTTCCGTGACATCGACCCCCCATGCAACCTCCGGGAGCCGAGAAACACATGGTCCTTGGAGAATGCTCCAAGTGGATGATGGAATGGCCGAAGACCCAGATTCGTCTTGGGGATGGTCTTCATGGGGTCAGGCGCACCGGCGGCGCCACCTCGAGGCACCGGCCCCCGGTCGTTCGGCCCTCGTCGAGGCGGCCAGAAAAAGCTGTTGCGGATGAACCGGCGCCACAGGCAGCCGTCGCCACCACCCGGAAGGAACCGCCGGTCGCCGCCACCACCGGCCGGAAGCTACCGCCGGTTGTCGCCGCCACCAGCCGCCACAAACAATTGTTGGGAACGTCTGTACCGCAACAGTCCAAGGTTAGTCCCGACTTCCCGACTTCACGACTTTCCGACTTCCCGACTTTCCGACTTCCCGACTTCCCGACTTTCCGACTTCCCGACTTCCCGACTTCCGACTTTCCGACTTCCCGACTTCCCGACTTTCCGACTTCCCGACTTCCCGACTTTCCGACTTCCCGACTTTCCGACTTTCCGACTTCACGACTTTCCGACTTCACGACTTTACGATGCCAAGCCTTTATATCTAATAACGGATGTGCTATTGTTTATGTTTAGGACAAAGCCGTTGCCCCTCAACTTGGTGCCAACGACGGCGATGATGAGATAATGTCAACGTCGATGACTTCCTCAACACTGGCGCCTGCAGGGAAGATTTGTACATGCCTCCTGTGGATGAAGAACCCTTCCGCGATCAACGCGGTCAACCTCCTCGTCCCACTACATGCACGCAGCGCCTGGTCTTCGAGGGTTTATCTCAAGACACGCCTCCGGAGGCCGGCGATCATCAAGCTCAAGTCAAACCGGGTAACATTTTCAGCCCTGGCACACACACCCCAACCATCCCCAGAGATGAAGAACAAGGCGAAGAAGCACAGGAAGAGAAAAGGAGCAAACGCCTCTGCGAGCCAGCCAGCTCCTAAGATTATGCGGGGTCGTGAAGACACGATACCACCCCGTGGGGATGGCTTGACCCGAGTTCATGAAGCTGGTAAACCTATACTGTCTGAGGACTTGCTCCGCCTTGCAGAAGGACCCATGATTTCTTTGCAGGAATCTATCTTGCATCTAGAGAGCCTCCTTCTTAAAGACAAGCAGCCGAGTTACCCGGTGTTCGCGGTCAAGGTGCCAAAGGAGGTGGACTTCGTCCAGGAAGCCCCCGCGGATGTGTTCTTCATAGCGTACGAGGACATCTTCAACCTGTTTCACTCCAGACGGCTGGACTATAACTTGGTCCGCCTATATGCGCTCGATGCGGCGATGAAGATCAGGAGAGATGATACCCCGTACGTCGCGATAGTGGATCCCTACTACATGCGTGACAGCCAGCTGGTGGAAGGATCAAGGACACGGACCATGGCCACGGAGTACCTCCAGAGGCTCATGCTGACCAACAAGAGGAAGAACAACCTTCTTCTGCCTTTCTTTTACGAGTAAGTACACATCCGCTCGCCGTCGTCGTATCTTATGCCTTCTTGTAGATTTCTTCCATTGCTGATCCTTTGTCCAACATTCCGTTTCAATTGTGTTGAGCAGGGACAAGTACTGCGCACTCATCGTCGTAAGCCCGAGGTGGTCCATTGCCACTTATTTCGACTCGGGGAATAAATGCAAGCCGAGGAACTACAACAGAATAAAGGGTGTTCTCGATGAGGCTCTCGAGGGCTATGCCCAAAAGGGAGGCCCCTTCCAAAAGAAGGGGGAATCTTTCACGCAGGACAACAAACACAAGTTCATGCATGGGAACGGATTCCATTGCATCAAGCAACTGCCTGGCAGCGTGAAGGAGGCCTTCTACGCCCTCCATCACCTTAAAGGGCTTGTCCGGGATGCCGAGAAAACGAGGATTCCATCTAGTCTCGCAGAATGGACCAAAAGCGAGGATGCTCTCACCGATGCTGATTATAGACAAGACTTCCATCGCATCATTCTGCAGTTATCGACGATCATCCTCGAAGATGTCATGAACAAAGCAGGGTCCTACCACTACCCCAGAGGTAGGATGTATTATAAAAGAAAGCCTTGCTAAGCATTACTAGTGTATTTTTTTGTAGAAGTGCATGTGTAGGGTTATATATTATATATATGCTATGCTTTGAAACCCAAATAGGATAGCCATATGATTTCCAACCATGACAATTGATTGATTGTCTTGCCTCTCTACTTAGATGAATAAATTATACTCTATTTATATCACTAACCAATATATATCCCAATCCATCTTCAGGGCTTGTCAGAGGGATATCGAAGAACGACTAGAGGCGCAGAATGACACCAGGGAGTGGAGGACGAAAGATGGCTTTCTACCGTTCCCGGCGCCGCTCAAGAAGAGGACTCCATGATCATGCTCCCGCGCGCTCTTGCTCACCATCATCGCCGATGTACTACATTTGATCCTAGTTAGGCGGTGAACACTTCATTTGTAATGTGTAGTGTGAAATGATGAACTTTTGTTTGTATCATGACTAATTGTGTAAACATTCGGCACTTTTGTGACTATGTTTGTATCTCGGGCACTAAGTAATATGTGTGATGACATAGTGATTAATGTGTTTGTCTGTTCATATACCTGTCAAATATACCTGTATTTCTGTATAAATCTGTATAAATCCTGTATATACCTGTATTTGTACAGCAAAATGTAAATATACCTGTATTTCTTTTATAATTTAGTGGCGCATTTTTTTTTGTGGCGCACCAGCGTGGGTGCGCCACAGAATTCCGCTGATGTGTACTGCCGAGCTATTTCTGTGGCGCACGGGCTGGGTGCGCCACAGAAAGTTGGTCTTTCTGTGGCGCACGGGCTCGGTGCGCCACAGAATAAAAATTTAGTGGCGAGACTTCTGTGGCGCACCCAGCAAAGTTGCGGGTGCGCCACAGAATTGCAAAAGGGTGCGCCACTAAAAGGCCTTTCTCTACTAGTGTACCAGTGGCGCGGTGGGGGATCCCACGCTACTAGTAGCGAATTCCACACGCCACCAATAGCCATTTTCCTACTAGTGATGCTAAACCGGAATAGCAAATGAAAGACTGCAGCTCGAGGAATGAATCACCTTCGCTTCTTGCGGCGTTGCGAGCCATCGTCCTGCAGTCTTGCCGCCCGCACTCCAGCGATCTTGCGGCTCCTACTCCTCATCACCACCGCACCAACTCTGCCTCTTGCACCTATCCTAGCATCATCGGCCGCCGGGCCAGCCCATGCACCCCTCTCCGTTTGTCGCTACCCCTCGCAACTATTCCTCGATTTGTCAACCCAAGCCAGGCAGGAAAGGAAACATGAACAGAGTTTGGATTCGGATCTAAAAAAATGTGGTGTGGTGAATACATTTTTTTTTCGAGGAAGGCGATGGTACATAACAGATTACAGGGAAACCAACACGGGGGGATAACAGTCTTAGTTACAACATTGAATAAAAAAGGAGCGAACTGAGCTGCCAAATAACTCAACATCGAAACAAATAGCAAAAGCGGGACTCCCCCAGCGTCGTCCCCTCTTGGCGACCGAGGGGGGAAACCCCCGCCGTCGCCACTCCCTCCCGTCCTTCCTCCCTCTGCCGCTCCCTGAGGCTGCTGCCGGCCTAAGCGCCGCGGCGCCAGTGATGGGGGGGATCTTCTCATGCGGCCCATGGAGGCTGGCCGCCTTGCTAGAGTCTGGTCTCTGCCATTGGGGGCGCTACTCGGCGGGTCCCTCAATCCTCCCGTGCTCCTCTGCGTGGTAGGGGCAGCCAGTGTATGGGATGCCGTCGGTGGCGGTCCTAGCAGGGACCATGGAAGCCGAGGCGGCGGTGTAAGGGTTTGGCCGCGGTGACCTGGGGTCTCTACCATTCGCCCAGAGCATGGCGGTGAAGTCATACAGGTCTGTATCGAATAAAAGGAGGTTCGGCGGTGGCCCTAGTGGTCTTCTTCCGTCCAATGCCCCAATCTACCTGTTGCCGGTCATCCTCGATCTGGCCATCGACGAGTTCCGGATGTCTCCGTTGGCGGTCTTCACGGATTGGCATATGTGCTTCTGAACCTCTGGTTTGGATGGGATCTGGTCGTGCGCGTCTACAAATCAGCCCGTGGGGCATCAAGGCGTGTGTCGCGAAGCTCCGCTTTCCATTGACACAATGGGACATGTTGACGCTTGTGATTTCCATGGTGTTGGACTGAGGCGGGGAATATCAAGACGGTTATAATTGAAGACCGATATTGGCGGGTGCGAAGTCTTGAATGCAACGAAGACATTGCTTCACCGGTTGTTGTGTGGGCATGGCTCCAGGACGAAATTCTTCTCTGAACCGCACATGTGCATGTGAGCCTAGTGATTCGTGCTTTGCAGCGGCGGCCTCGGTGGGGGCGGCAGCACTCGGGGTTTTTAGTTTTGGTGGTGCTCTTTGAGTGCCGAGTCTAGATATCCGGGGTGAAACTCTAGGTCTGACCTTCATTGGTTGTACCTGGCAGTGGCATTTTCCTTGTTGAAGGCATTGTGTGGAGAGTTCGGATTTTCTCCTAGGTGAAAACCTACAATATCTGATTGGGCGGCGACGGTGCTTATGTACTGTTCTCTTCTTGGAGGCGTCGCTTTTGGAGAACCTTTTCTATAGTCGTGTCTCTTGTATTGGTAGTTTGGATCCGGCTGCTGTGAGTAATTCATCACTTTGGCGGTTTTTTTCTTTCTTCTTCTTTTTCCTTTTTAGTTGTGTGCATCCTTGATGTCTCGACTAGTTTTTGACAATATGTTGGTGCAGAGGCTGGATGTAATTGGTAACTTTTTTATATTAATATATTCCCTTTGTCAAGAAAAAAAAGATGTGCCAAATAAAGGTGTGGTGAATACATCTTTGTATCCATGATGTCAACAAAATCTGGAAACAAAAATAGGTGCCAAATAAAGGAGTCGTTGGTACGTGACAGCAAAACGGAGATATCTCATCTGAAACTGACATTACTAACAGAGATCTGAAACTGACATTGCAAATTGAGATCCAAGAACAAGGGGAAACAAAGCTTGACGTTACTGACAGAGAAGAGCATAAGAAAGAGAGCACATTAACTATCCAATTCTTTCTCATACATAGAAGTTAATACCAGGCATATACACCCAGGTCAGGTATACAAAGACAGAAGGTATCTCCGAGAGACATTTATCGTGTCCTTGTTGAGAACCGCTTTGTACAGGGTCAGAGGGAAAAGGAGTGTGGAAAATTCGGCCAAAACGACAAATCTGACTTTGACGCGAAAGTTCGGCCCAAAATGAACCCTTCTCAAATTTTTAGCCGGATCTAACCCTTTTTAGTACCGCCAACATGATGGCAGTAGGCTTAACGTGGTACCGCCACGGTCGCCGGTGGTAGGGGTCTTGGTCCACGGTCGCCTTGACCCGCCTGACTGCGCTGACGTGGCGATACCGCCAGGTCAACAGGTGGTAGACTTCATGTGGTACCGCCTAGTCAAACGGCGGTGGACTTCATGGGGTACCGCTCGGTCCAGTGGCGGTAGCCCCCTGAAGGGTTAAGTGGCCCGCCAGCCCCACATCTTCTCTCTCAGTTTCACTTTGAACCAGCAAGAACAGAGGCGCGGCGGCGGCACGAGCTCTCTCTCCCTCTCCACCAAATCCATCCGATTCGCCCACAAATCCTTCGGTTTTAGGGGGGATTTCGTCCCCCCTCCACCCCGAGGTAAGCCTCCCTCATCCCTCTTAATTTCATCCATAGATTTGGCCGAATCTAGATGATTTGTTCAAACCCTAGATGATATCTATTTGTTCTAGATTCAATGATTTTGCTAGTATCTTTTAGTTGTTTGTGTGCACTAATGTATGAATGGATGCCTAATGATTCGTGGCATATGTGTTCGCTTCATACTTATAAGTGTGTACGAATGCCAATGAGTTTGTTCAATCCCAAGTATATATGTATGTATCGATGCCTTTGTTTTTTATTTCAATATAGATATATGGATGGATGGCTGCATAGTGATCCTTTTTGTGTCTATAAATTTGTATGGATCCAATGAATTTGTATTGAGGGCATTTACGAGAATGTTTTGCATGTATATATCATATACGAGAATTTTTACGTTTATTTTAGGATGGACGACCCGCCGGAACCTTACTACCCGGGCTTGATTTGGTTTACGACAAGGAGCATCGTGCCTGGTTCATCGAGAGGGGAGATGTGGAGGAAGTTGAGGTAACCCAAAGAATGTTCTCTTTTTTGGTTGCAACTATGAAAGATAGTGACCACACTTTGTTTTAACTTTTGCAGCCTATCGGTCCTATGCGCATGAGGGGCAACAATGCGGACGACATGCCGGACGATGTTCGGTACGAGCCATACTTCGAGACGGCGGGTCTTCTACCCTTTGTCCTCTAGTTCAGGCGAAAGCCGCCTGCCTTCAACCACACGGCCATTACCGCCCTTGTCGACCGTTGGAGGCCCGAGACGCACACTTTCCACCTGCCCTGTGGAGAGATGACGGTCACTCTGGAGGACTTTGCCCTGATCACGGCCCTTCCGATCGACGGAGACCCTCTCACTGGGAGGGTGGATAATATCGGGTGGCGCCAGGGGGCTTTTGATCTCACCGGCAGACAACCCCCGGCGCCGCCGGAAGGAGAGAAAGATACTTGGTTCTCGGGTGTCTTTTACTCATGGCTTCTACAGATTGGGCTGTGCCTAGAGGGTGCCGTTGCGCCGACGGTGCAGCAGTATGCCCGGGCATACATGTGGTATGTGTTAGCCCGGGTGATATTTCCAGATGGGTTGGGAGACACCGCCCCTTGGATGTGGCTTGACCCTTTACGTGACTGGAACGTCAAGTGCAACTAGGTGTCGGCGGGGCTTGCCTTTCTTTACCAGCAGGTAAACTTTTTTGCATACCTTTCATGTGTATTCAATTTTCATTTGGCATTTGACATGATTGTTTATGTGCAGCTAGACATGGCATGTCCTAAGAAGGGAAAGGGAGCCTCATTGGGCGGTGCTGTGTGGCCCCTCTCAATTTGGATGTGGGAGCGGATTCCGGTCGGACGTCCTCGCAAACTCCCACCGAGTGCATGGGATTATGATTTTGATGGTGATGAATGGCGGTTGCCCACGATTGCACACGAATGGGACAGAGTGGAGAGGTACAAAGACTTGTCCATGGGCCATTACAAGAGCTATACCAACAAGCTCGACACGCTGACTTTTGACTTGGTAACCTCTTGTTTGTGTTTTGTAGGTAAAATGCACTTTTCTATCATTTAGCACTTAACCCCATTGTTTGCGTTTTGTAGGTCAAATGGACACCATACCGACGGGAAAGGAGTTTTGTTCTAAACGCGACGTGTACGCGTGACGAGGCCCTTTGGCGCATCAGGTGCCCGATCATATATTTCTATGCCGTCGAGTGGCACCTCCCACAACGAATTGCCAAACAATTTGGAAGGAGGCAACATACCCCGCCGGCAAGCCAGAGCACGAGTGTTGATCTTCATAGGTTAGCACTCGAGTGCGAGAACACTTATGAATTGTCAATATCAACTATTCTAAGACTGCTTTGTTTGTCATTGATCACAGGATTGATCGGAAGAAGTGCCCGAAAGAGAAGGCATGGGATTGTAGACACAAGACGTGGATTGAGACGTAGGCCATTGTGATTGGTCCAAATAAGGCTGGAATCTTGCCGCCCAAGTCTTAGCCTACATCTCCAATGAGTACTCATTCAATCTCACCGTATCCGCATGAGAAAGATCCATCGATCTTATGTTTGCCGCCATTATCAAGTGCGAGAAGGTAAGTGGATCAACTTAGGCCTCCCACAAGACCACTCACGTATCCTGAGCTTCACCTTGAATGACCGACCTCCAAATTGCACACCGTCTTGTGTTGTTTGTAACAGCCCACTTTTGTAATAAAGTAATTATTCCTAATTACGATGTCATGAGCATCATTTGCATTCATAATAAAATGCATAAAGAAAAGAATAAAATTTGAAAACATTAAAACAAGACAAATCTCTCCCAAATTCAAAATCCATGAAAAGTATTCAAATTGGCCAAAATAAAATTCCTTGGCCTTCCATATTTGTCAAGGAAGCTCCAAGAGCTATTTTCATAATTTTTGGACTTAAAAAAATTTGCTACAAAAATAACAAGAGGAAATCCAAAAAATGCCTATTTATCCTTCTTATTTTATTTGGTGTGAAAAACACTTCAAAATTTGAAATAAAAATATGGGGACCTTCCCTATAATATTATTAGGCTCTCTGTTGAATTTCAACATTTTTGGAGATGCTTAACTTGCCCTAAAAATTCTGCAAAAGCTGCTGTATAATTTGGGCAGAAAACAGAAAAGGAAAAAGGAGAAAATGGAGAAAAGATCAAAATGCTGACAGTGGGCCCCACCCACTCGTCTCTCTCCTCACTCCCGCGCATAGTGGCGCCAAGGTGACAGCCGTCGCCCATCCGCAACGCAGCCGCACGCGTCGACGATCGCCGCTGCCCTGGAGTGGATAAGAGGAACTCCGTCGCCTCCCTCTCCTTCTTCCTCCTCTTCCTCGCGCTTTACCTCTCTCTCTGTCTCTCCCACGAAAAGCCCGAACCCTAGCTCGTCGTCACCGACGAATCGCCGCCGTTCCCGTACCTGCCAAGCAGATCGAAGACCACCGCGGGCTTCGCCTGGACGCCGTGAGCTACCTCGCTGAAGGAATCGAGGAATGGCGCCGTGAATCGCCGAGGAAATTGCCGTCTTCTTTGTCTCCGGCCGCCGAGGCCGAGGGCAACATCGTCGCTGACAAGCCCCCTCCGCCTCCGTCGAGTACGCTAGCGTCACGAGGGTGAGAACCCGGTGCCGTAGCACCCCTCCCCTCTCTTCCTTGTGCTCTGTAGGCTCGAATCCGTGTTCGACATGTTGCTCCGCCGCCGCGGTTGGTCGCCGGAGGTTTCTCCGGTGACCATTCGTCTCGATACCACCAGCGTTGAGTTCGTCTTGTTGCTGCGCTCTAGTTTAGCCCATAGCCGAACCCCAGCGCGCGTCGTAGCGCCGCCCTCGTATGGTCACCGACGAGATGACGTCAACGCCGCGCGGGTCTCCTCCCCGGTCAAACCTGACGCGCGGGCCCCAGTTGCCTACATGGCCGCCAGCGTGTCACCCTGGCCCACCCGTCAGTGGGTGTGGCTAGCAAGCCCATCGGTGTAAAACGTTTCAGTTAATTCGAATTCCAGAAAATGTTAAAATGACAGAATTTGAATTGAACTTGTAAAATCGATAGCAATTCGAATATTGCTCCAAAAATTACAAAAAGGTATCAAAATGTTCAGGAGAACAAAATCTATCTGTTCGTATCAATGAACCAAAATGGCAGATTATTTAAATTTACTAAAATGGCAGAAATTGAACCAAATTTGGGAAATTCATAACTTTTAAAAGGTTTGTCCAAAACTTGAGTTTAATATATCAA
The DNA here is from genome assembly GCA_947311845.1 of Poa pratensis. Classification (NCBI taxonomy): domain Eukaryota; kingdom Viridiplantae; phylum Streptophyta; class Magnoliopsida; order Poales; family Poaceae; genus Poa; species Poa pratensis. The sequence goes on from CAMZMU010000051.1 coordinate 33,803,891, forward strand.
AATGCTCAGAAAAGCGTTATCCACCTGTTAGCATCATTTTCATGCATGAATTAGCAACTTTAATGTACTGTAATTGAATAGAAGAGCAAATGCCACTAACTTAAACATGGGTTTAATTCCAATTATTTCCATAAATATTATTGAACCCCATTTAAATTGTGAAGCATGTTGTAGGGTTAATTCAGTGCATTAATCTGTCATTGCATCTTATATGTTTGTTGATTGTTGTTTTCCATTTCTTTCCGGTGTTGTTTCGCTCCTACGATAGATTCCGAGTTCGAGGGTGATCATCAGTACCTCGACGAGCAGTACGACTACACCGAGGAACAAGGCAAGCATAAATCCCCATTTTGAGCATCTCTGATCCCATGTTTTCCCCACGTATTTTATCCACCAGATTATATTGCATTCGATTCCGATGTCTTTTAAATGGTTAGAGTTGCCTATTTGATGCATTAGCTCCTGGTAGCCTTTACTTGTTGCCATTCCTAGCATCCATAGGCTTGTGGTGAATCGATAAAGCTTCTATGTTATATATATGCTTAGCCATGCTTAGTTGTTTGCTCGGATCGTCAAATGGATGAATCGGAGCCGCGATCAAATCTAATATGCTAGGATGACGTGGAAAGTGGTGATGATAATAAAATGCTTAAAAGGCGTGGATGAGAGGCCACTGTGGAATGGTGGTGTTTTGTCTCGGTCACGCCCCTAGGAGCGAGTTCTTTGCCTCTTGAACCAAGACGAGCATGCAACCATGCGTGGGCTTACGAACCCCTATCGACTAACTAACTTGCGGAGGTCTATCCATGGCTCCACTAGTTCGGGCTTTCCATTTGCGTGTGCGTGGTGGTGACAGAAAATGTTTTGACAAAATGGACGATGAAGATGGTGTATAGGACGTGGCCACGGTCCAGGGTGCTGGGAGCACTGAACTTGGACTTCCGCACACTGATGCCCCATGGATTGGCTTACGCAAGGTAAAGGTTGTAACCGTTCCCACTCTGCCAGCTTTCCTTGGAAGAGAGCTAAATTCGATGGCAAGGAGGCGGGCAGTACACGTGGGTAAAGTTGTACACCCCTGTAGGGTTAAATCTTTTCGAAAAGCCGTGTCCACGGTTATGGATAACTTAGGAATGACGTGAAGATCATAGAAGACTTGAACCAATCGTAAAACTTGAAAAACTCATGAGTGCAAGGTTTATTTCCCCGAGGGTGAATCGAGGAAGTTGCCTTAGTGGAAAGGTGCAGATGATGGATCTTCGGTGGATGCAACTGATCAAAAGAGGTTGAGATTTTACACTCTTATCCCCTTTCAAAAACTTCTGATTAGACGATGCCAAGTGTCAAGTTCTTTCAAAAATGGAAAATTTGGCTTTATGCAAAAGAACCCCACAGAAAGCTTTTCTAGCCAAACATTTGAGCTAGTAGCTGTAGTAAATATGCGGAGTACCTTTGTACTCAACCTTGTTTTGTTGAATTTTTTAGCAGAAGACGAGCTTCCAGGTATCGATGGTGGATTCTACGTGGACATCGACGAGTAGCTTGGGATTCCCAGGTGGTAGCCTGGGACACATAGGAGCAACTGGTTGGACGTCGTTTGTTTCAAGCCTCTTAGGCCATATTTTGGATCTTGTTGTTTAGACATAATTTGCTTTCTGGATGATGTAATGTTGGGTCGTGTGACCTCTGTGTGTAATTTGGCTATCTTTTACTCTGTTAAGAGTTGTAATATATTTTCTTTCGTGTCGTAGAGTACTGTTGTATGCCAGTTGTTCCGTCCTCTCCCGTGCATGATGCGTCTATGGATATAAAGTGCATGGTTGAGAAGCTTGGTTCTAGGGCTCATTGTTATGCAGTCTTGGTTATGATTAGTTTCATGGCGCTTCGAGTAGCTGTGGGCTGATGATCCATTCCGAGCCGCCTGCCGATGTTGTTCCGGCCTGGGAGTCGTAACCCCAGTAGCACGAGCTAAGACACATAACATTTCTGTATAATTCCGAGGCTGGGGTTCGACATTGTTCCTCCTGGCTCATTGACTTGGTAAATCCATGTCGAAGCAATCCGCTTGTTGTCTCTCGGATTTGCTATTTTGTAACTCCATCCAGTCATCTACTTTTGGGGGATACAATTTCCCTTCATCTATCAATTTATCAGTCTCAGTGGAATGCTTCTAGAAATAAGCGCTCAACTTATGGAAGGTATATTATGCTATTGCTATCACAGGCAATGCACGAATACCCTTGAGAACATTGTTAAAACATTCCGCCATGTTGGTTGTCATGTCACCATATCTTCTACCGTCGTGATCATAGGCCAATTCCTTGTTCTTACAAGCCCTATAAAAGTTCGCGACGAAATGCCTTATGCACCATCGGTGTTGGAGCCGTGCATACCCTAGAATCTCATTCTCCATGGCGTCGAGTATACCTTGATGTCGATTCGATATGATGCATACCTCCCTACTAGGAGAAAACACCCTAGTCCTCACATGCTTCATGAACCATTCCCAGTTGTCGTTGTTCTCTCCTGACACCAAAGCAAATGCCACAGGCAACACACGGTCACTTGAGTCGTGTGCCATTGCAATCAACATTGAGCCCATGTATTTGTTGGTAAAAAATGTGCCATCTATGGATGCAACCGACCTACAATGGTGAAAAGCCCTAATGCATTGGTCGAAAGTCCAAAAGGCACGGCAGAACACTCCATCAACATGTTCGACCAAATAATACATGCCTGGATTTCTATAGGCCATCCCTCCCAACAACCTCGGGAGGCGGTTGTACGCTTCTTGCCATCCAACATACAACATCTTAAATGCGGCATGCTTAGCCTTCCATGCCTTCCCATATTGTATGGTGTACCCGAAGAATTCTTGTACGAGATTCATCAAGAGCTTTGGTTTTATGGTTGGCTCACTCTTTATACTTAATGAACTTGTATGCGACGAAATCCGAGGTGAGCTAACGGTGCTTAGTGGATGGATTCTGGCCCCGCTTCTTGCACATGTGATGGGCTTCACAACTAGTTATCTTCCATTTCACGTGGTGAGTAGGCCTTGCACGGACAACCCATGGGCATCTTGTTCGAGTGCTTCACTATGAATGGCCTATGGTGCTTCACAAGTCACGGTGTAACGATTCTTATCGTTCGAGTGCTTCACTATGAATGGCCTATGGTGCTTCACGGCATACTCCCTAAGCCACATTTGCAAATCTACCAAGTCCGGAAACTTCAAGCCTTTCTTTATGCGAGAATTGTTGTCATAATCATCTTGAGTTGTGCATGGTGTTGCTTCAAGATCTTTAGTCTTTCCATCATCGAATATAGCCTTATCGACGAGCGTGAGATCACGAAAAAATGGTATTCGGTGATCCCGGCCTACCACTTTTAAAAAGGCTTGGGCTTCTCTCTCTCCGTGAACCCATCTTCATCCAATTCCTCTGGGCCCTCGTCCTCCGAGTCGGAGGCATAGGAACGTTGATAGAAGATGTCACGGTCCATTCCATCTTCCGTGACTTGTGCCTCTACGTTGCCAATATAAGTGTCATGATACTCATCCTCTTGCTCGGAGGCATCATCGTCCATGTCTTCATCCTCCCTATCTTCATTCTCAATGCGAAAGCCAAAACCATGTTCCACATTGACATAATTTTCTTCATCGACTTGGTCACTATCATTCATCTCCAATTCAATTTGATGGCTCGAAGGAGGTTGTCTCATATCATTGATCTTGACCGCATCATCATGTGACACGTTCCGAGTGGGGGATAATGCATCATGTGAGGGGGAGGCACACCAGTTCAAATCAATATGCAACCGATCACCGCCAACCTTGGTAGCAAATAACTCGAGGGACTTGTCTTCGGAGGCCGCCACAACCTCTTTGTATGCCCCCCAATCTAACTCACATGTGATTGGTATTTTTTTCTTTCGAGTACGATGTCCGACCCAACAAAATACCTTCCATCTAGTTCAAACTTCTCCTCGGATCCATCCATTTCAAAACTTCTCTTACTCTTGCCACATTCTCGGCATACGCGGACTCTTGGCAACAAACTCTGCATTGTTACTAAAAATGCTTCTTTGTCAACATAATGGACATTCACGATTCTCGCCATCTAAGAATAAATGACAAGAAACGCAAAGTATCACATGGCCGTGTAATATCAAACACACCTAAATTATTTTAATTAGACATGTGTTCTAAACACTACCACAAAACCTAGAGCCAACCCTAAATCTAAGTAAAGATCACATGTATGTGGCTATCCCAAATGATTTCTACACATCACAAACACCGTATAACCCACAGTGCACCGATTAAAAGGATGGATTGGGGAGAAATCAACAAATCTAGGGTTTGGCCTAAAGTAACCAATGCCACAAAATAACAACATTTCAACCAAGAAAAACATGAGATCTGAGAGAGATTACCTCAAAGGATGCAAATGATCGGATTCCACGAGCAAAACCCTCCGATTTGGAGGGATTTGAGTGGGGTTTGAGTGGGAAGGAGAGAGGGGGAGAGGGCAGCAGCTCGGGTCGAGAGGGAGAAATGGAGGCTGGGGGCGCGGCTGCGTGGTCCCGTGACAACTTAACTCTTCAGGTGGCTACCGCCGTCGCTCCCGGTGGTACCTCATGAAGTCTACCGCCAGTTGACCTGGCGGTACCTCATGAAGTCCACCGCCAGCTTATCGGGCGGTACCGCCACGTCAGGAAAGCCAACCGGGTCGAGGCGACCGTGGACCAGGACCGCTACCACCAGCGACCTCGGTGGTACCGAGCAAACCCTACCGCCAGCATGTTGAGCGGTACTAAAAAGGGTTAGATCCGGCTAAAAATTGAGAAGGGTTCATTTCGGGCTGAACTTTCGCGGCAGAGTCAGATTTGTCATTTTGGCCGAAAAATTCAGACAAGGTCATAACTCTTCGCTTTTCAGAGGTTGGCGAATTTATGACCGTAGTAAATATGCGGTAACGCATAGGTGAGAAGGAGGAAGTCCAACAAGAATTAACATCGGCACATGAACTATGATTAAGCCTGGTAATAATGGGGAGTAACTTAGACTAGTAACATGCATATGTTACTACCTCTATAGTGTAAAATAACATAAATGTATTATCATAGATGGTCACATTTATTACAAGGATACCCAAATAGCCACCAAGGCTCACCTTATTCTCCACGTGCCTCCACCAAGGCGGAGTGCCATGATCCACTAAGTGTTGCCTTTGAAGACGGCAACCAAAACATTTACAAACAAAGTTGGGGCTTGCTCCACAACTTAATTGGACGCTACCAACAATATCCCTTAGCTTCTCACCACCAAGGCAAGATCCAAGATGACCACTTGGAACCCAAGAGTAACAAAATCCACCAAGAATTGTAGGGGGAAATCAAATTGGTTTGGTGTAACCCTAGATCTGGATCTCCTCTCTCACTCCTCAAAGAATCAAGAAGATTGGGTAAAGGGAGTGGGAGATCTCAAAGGTTTAAGCTTTGGAACAATGGAGGAGAGAGAATGGAAGTCGTGCTCACCTTGGGAAGAAGGCGACCTATATTTATAGGCGGTCCCATATCCAACCGTTATGGTGCAGGAAACTGCCTCCGGAATATCCGGCCGACACCCAGAATATCCGGGGTCCGGATACTCCAAATCACATCCGGTTATGTTCTGGGCACTCTAGTGTGAGAAACACACTGGCGAGTGCCATCTTTGGAACAAAACTGGACTGGCCAGATTTGTCCGGCAGCCGGATTATCCGGGCAAAGGCCGGAATATCTGGCCACCCGGATTATCCCTTTTTGTTCCGGCATAATGTCCGGCGGCACCCACACAAAATGCACAAGTGCACCGTGCAGGTTTTACCCTCCGGATCATGGCTGGAATAACGAGCGGCCAGAATATACGGCCCCTAGCCGGATTATCCGGCTGGCAGAAACCAGCAACATCACAATTGGGACAAGGGATGATCTCTTTCTTTCTTGGGAAGCATATGGGTGCAATATAGGTTATGTATGTGATTTGATTTCCACCATACCTTTCTCGCTGCATTCTCCCTTGATAGTATGGATGCCCTACGACTCAAAAGATAACCGAAAAACGACGGGCACCGCTGCTTTTCTCTTTTCATTTAGAGGGATCCCAACCACCTTGTGCAATCTTTGAATAGTTCCTGTAAAGCTCAAGCACATGGTTATGACATGTTTATGTTGTCATTAAACACCAAAAACACTTAGAGAGGGAAATGCCCTTTCAATCTCCCCCTTTTTGATGTTTGATGACAACACAAACAATTTGCAATAAAAGGAATATTATGATAAAAACAAAACAAGAGTTCTATAAAATATAGACGGGCACCCCCTAGATGTGTGCACACTTTGGATATTGCATTTGAATACAATATCACATCAATTAGGATTAACACTCTCCCTATATTTTATAAAACAACAACATGTGCAAGAGAGCATATATCAAATTTAGCATAACATTGCACAAGCATCATAGGGTTGAGCAACATATTAACGTCACAACATAAATTGGCCCAGCCACTATGAAAAATAAGACATGGCATAAACTAATTAAGACTAGCACACAATATACTCAAGAGGCACAATATAGTCAAATCATAAGGATAAACCGGGCACGCATGTCTTACCAACACACAACGGAGTTCAACACATAAACCAAATAGTTCAAACACGGATAGAAAGGACACAAGCAATTAAGAATCAAATAAATGAGGCGAAGCTTGTGCCCAACCCATGCAAATAGCGGATACAATACTAATAGAACTCCTCTTCCCCTTTGGCATCAAGACGCCAAAAAGAGAAAAGGAGCGATGCTAACGCGACATGATGAAATCACTCCCTAACGAACTCCTCATCACCATCTTTGTCTTCGTCTCCATTGGGCGGGTTGGAACTATGGGAGGAAGAGGCATCATCACACCACTCAGGAGGCCACATAGAGTGCTTGATCTTCCAATCTTGAAACGGTGTAGCAACATCCTCGGAACCATCCGAAAATGTCATGCCCTGGTGGCGCATCATCAACTTTTGATTGCGACGAATTAGCCTATTGTTCTTGTGTGCTTCATAATTTTGCTCTTGGATGTCAACTTGGAAACAAAATATCTTCTTGAGCATTGCCTTCAAACTTGATTTATCTTCTCCTCGCCGTGAGGGCGGCACATGACGAGACCTTAAATTGATGCCATCACTCCGAGCGTCATCTCCATCAAAATCCATCTCATCCTCATCACCAAATCCCACATGGGGAGTAGCAAACTTCTTCTTTCGTAGCTTCTTAGTTGAATGCACGGTCCAAGATAGATTTCGAATAATGGGCTTGCCTTGGTTCTTCTTGATGAGAAGGGCCAGCACAAATGGTGCATAGGGAAGAACCCTCCAATTCATAACCACACAATGCATCTCATGCCAAATAAAATCCATTACATTAATGGGCACGGGCTGCTCCTTCGGAAGCTCAATATGTGTATGATACATAAGGTTGATGGTGTAGCCGCTGTTTTGATCCAACTACCCAATCTTGCAAGCAATGTTGGTTCGGTAGATGCAGAGCATGATATCATAAATGGGCAAAAGATTCTTGTTTTGCCCCGCATTACCTCTTCCGTCAATGTAGAGATCCACGAGGTAGTCCTTCTCCATTGATCTCCCAGTATCATCACCGCGAACTCCACATGGGTGGCTAGCTCCACAAAACTCGTAGCCAAGAGCACTTGCCATCAAAGAAAACGGAGCCTCTTGCATTTCATTCCCACACATCCATTTCAAAGTTCTTGATTCGTTGGTGCCAAAGTGGACTGTTGCAAAGAACTGAGAGACCAACTCCACATCATAGGCACGGCAAAACTTCATAATCTTGGAAATGCCAAGGTCTTCACATGCTCGAATAGCTTCTCCAAAGTGCTCAGCATTGAGGGCTAGATGATCCATGTCAATCACGAACTGCGGAGCAAATCTGTTTGCGTGCCCTTCTTCAACCACTTCAGAATAGATTCTTACTTGAAGCTCAGTATAGAACCTAGGGTCTCTCATAGAGCCCCATGATCTTAAGTATAGATCCTCCTGCCTCAGAACGAGGAAGTCATGGTCATAAATCTCCATCAGAGTCTTCTTTGGCTTGCAAGAGGCAACGTTATTTGTAGTTTGCTTTGCTTTCTTTGCCTTTCTTGCAGCTTCATACTCCTCATCCTCATGAGCATCTGCCTCAGCTTGACGTTCTTCTGCACGAGATCCCTCTGGACGGTGCTCAACTTGGACAGTTGGAGGCTTGGGCTTCCTATGCCTGGTGCGATAGTACGTCTTCGATCCCAAACCCGAACCATCTCTTGTGAATACGGATCATAGAGAATAGCAAGAAGTAGACAAGTGCATAAGTTCCGGAGGCCAAGAAGAAAGACACATCAAAATAGCAAAAAAATGGCTTTTCTGGGTGCAACCAGATTGTCCGGGTGCCAGATATTCCGGGTGGCGCCAAATTAAGGACACATTTAAAGGAAAAATCCTTACAAATCCGGCTGCCCCCAAATTTACATACAAATGCTATAAGGACACGTTCAAAGGAAGAAATCTAATGATAGGACCATCTCCACTGAAAGAAACAAGCACATCTTCTCAAAATCATGAGATTGAACTACTCCCCCTATGTCCATGCCTAGACCCAAACAAGATAGACATTTAATATGGGTAGGTATGCAAGATCATATTTCCATGTTACTTGAATCAATGACATTTAGCTCATGCCTTAACTCTTAAAATCTTGCTTCATCAAGGGGCTTCATGAAGATATCCGCTAGTTGCTTCTCGGTCCTCACATAAGAGAGATCAGTATTACCACAATTTTGCTTCTTTGAAGACCAACACACCAATGACCTACCAAGAAATTGGCAAGCACCGGAGGTTGATTTTCTATCCAATTTGTCTCCCGCCCAATCCGAATCCGAATAACCCATATGATGAAAGCTTGAATCCTTGGGATACCAAAGACCAAATTTTGGGGTATGAACTAAATATCGAAAGATTCTCTTAACCTCCATTAAATGGCTTTCCTTGGGACCGGATTGGAATCTTGCACACATACCCACACTAAACATGATATCTGGTCTAGATGCATAAAGATAAAGCAAAGATCCAATCATAAAACGATATACCTTTTGATCCACGGCCTTACCATCGCGATCGAGATTAAGATCAGCATTTGTTTGCATTGGGGTCTTGAATGTTTCAGCATCCGCCATCTTGAATCTATTGAGCATGTCCTTGGTATATTTTGCTTGATTGATGAAATTCCCTCCTCTTAATTGCTTCACTTCAAATCCAAGAAAGAACTCCAACTCACTCATCATGGACATCACAAACTCATCGGTCATTAGCTTAGAAAATTGATCACTGAAAAATTTATTGTTAGAGCCAAAGATAATATCATCAACATATAGTTGGCATACAAACAATTCTCTGTCAACTCTCTTAGTAAAAAGAGTAGGATCAATTAACCCAATCTCAAACCCACAGTCTACAAGAAAATCCTTAAGGTGATCATACCAAGCGCACGGAGCTTGCTTGAGACCATAGAGTGCCTTATGGAGCAAGTAGACATGGTTTGGAAAATTGGGGTCCTCGAATCCTGGAGGTTGTTTAACATACACCAACTCACTTAGGGGACCATTAAGAAATGCACTTTAGACATCCATTTGATATAACTTGAAAATATGATGCGATGCATATGCAAGCAAGATGCGAATAGATTCAAGTCTTGGAATGGGAGCGAATGTTTCATCGTAATTGACTCCCTCGATTTGGGTGAAGTCTTGAGCCACCAATCTCGTATTGTTGCGGATGACTTGACCACTAAAATCTTGCTTGTTCTTGAAAATCCACTTCATCCCTATGACATTATGACTCCTATCTTGGGGTCTCTCTACTAACACTAGTAGTAAAAGCCCTACAGGTGGCGCACAAAAAAAGGCTACTGGTGGAGCACGTGTTTGCGCCACCGCTAGCTCGCCACTATTAAGTGGTACCAGTGGCGCACAAAAATGTGCGCCACCGGTATCTCCTTTACCGGTGCGCCACTGGTATCCAAATTTTGTGCGCTACTAGTATGTATTCTGGTTATTTTTCCCTGCTGCATCGTATTTCGTATTTGTATAGGTATAAATACACAGGCGGTATAAATACACAGACAGTACACAATTTGGTACAAACATATACGAGTGTCACTCAACAAAGTTCTTATTATCATAGAAAGCAAGTCGTTAATTGTTCATCTAACTTATTCCTATCTAACTAGCTAGCTAGTCATTTAGGTTTCGATTATTAAGAACCAGCAAGAACTATGGTGCACCGGTGTAGCGCACCGTGAACTTATTAGCAGTATCAGAAAAACAGAGCCAGATCAGCTCTCCATGGCCACCATGAAACCCTTCCGCTTCCGCCATCTCTCTCTAACGAGGGCCCTCGAAAAAACTCCTATCTGCTTCATTTCTGATAGGAATGTTGTAGACAAGGCCATATGACATGGTCAGCTCGGCCACAGCTGTGGTCTCCTCGTCCATTCCAATGTTGACATGCTTTAGCACTTCACGCCTTGCGAGGCAGGAGATGCACTGTGCAAAATTAATAAAAACAGACTTAGACATTTCTAGTTGGGAGCAACTAAGAACAACTAAGGCACAATTTCGAATTAGATATATACCGTTTTAGATAAGAAGTTCCGTGAAAGCTCCATGTAGAAGGACCTGGAGGGGCCCCTTAGGCAGGTGAATTCTGTATATTTAACCAGCTGTAAGCATGAACTTAGCCTCTTGTCGCCACACTTGGCGCACATGCGATCCATTTAGACAACCTAATACGAGAAGTTGGTTGCATATTAAACATAAAGAAAATACATAAAACAGACATGAACATCAACATAAAACAACACAACTACCAATCAAACTCTAATACGACAAGTCTAAACATAAAACTCTAATACGACAAGTCTAAACATCAACATAAAACTCTAATACGACAAGTCTAAACATAAAACTCTAATATGAAAAGTCTAAACATCAACATAAAACTCTAATACGACAAGTCTAAACATCAACATAAAAAAACAGAACTACCAATCAGGGAACTGGTCCCAGAACCTGTCATCTAACACATCGAACTACTCCTCCTCGTTGGAACCCCAGACACTGTCGTCGAGGCTAGCGGTTCGTCCTCGTGAGAAGCACCGGCGCTGTGGGAAACCTCCTCATCGGAACCCCAGACACTGTCGTCCGAGGCTAGCGGCTCGTCCTCCTGAGAAGCACCGGTGCCGTGGGAAGGACCAGCAGCGTCCTATGCCCCGAACACCTGGTACTGGTACGCCATCACCTCCGGATGCTGCATGAGCTGGCTCACCAACGGGTCGTCCTCGAGGCGGAATCGACGTCGTGCAATCTGCTGCTCGGCCATGTGGTGTTTCCTTCTCCATGGCCTTGGTGAACTGTCTCATTCCCGCCATCGCCCGTTGGGCCGCTTCGTGGCGATCCTGGGGGAAGTTGAGCTTCTTCAGTGCACGCTGCTCTCCGTACTCCTGCATGCAGAAGTAGTCATAGGCGCGCGCCGCCTGCTCCGCGGTCGGCCACTGGTCAACCCACCGCCTAATCCCGCCAATGTGGATCTGGCACCCGTAAACGGTCGTCCCATCCCTCTTCCTAATCTTCTCCCTCACACCCGTAAATCCAGACATATCTTGGAAAAACTAAATCATAAGTAGCAAACTATTCATTAGAACTAAGAAACTAAAACATAAATACACAATACATAATTAAAAAAAATCATTCGAAACCTAGCTCATCCGGTTTAGCAAGGTATATTGCAATGATAACGATCCAACAAAGAGCAATAGATCAAGCAGTATACAGGTATGGGGATTCGGTTATGACCAGTTAGGCGTAGCTAACAAAAGCAGGAACAGATGAGCTAGTGGATTTAACATGCATAGATTAACAGGAGACCATACGTCAGGAATCGAACTTGAGCGAGAAGAACTAAACAATAACAATTACACAAATTTGCTACAACAACACGAGATCTATCAACATGTTAAATCCTTTGAACCATGCCACTTCGCTAGACAAAATCGATTCTTCTCTTAGTGGATTTTCCCATGGCGGTTGCAATTTGCAAAATTGAAGAACAAATTAATTAAGCCTCCATGCTATCAACTTGGTAACCAAGAATTTGGGAAAAAAATAAAAGCACATGAGAAATTGGAGAAGAGTAGGGGTTCAACTTGGTCGCAACGCCGCATGCCGGTTGCTGGACCTCCGGGCAGTGCGGCCATGCCTGCCGGTGCGGCTGTGGCGGCAGACATCCTGCGCTCTTACCGTGCTCGCCGCGCTCACCGTGCTCACCGTTCTCATGCTCCTCTCCGCCACCTCAAGCCCTTCCTCGCTGCGCTCACCGTGCTCACGCTCCTCACCGCCGCCTGGTAGCTCCGCCCCTACGACTGCGAGTGGGTGCCCAATAGTGCCGCAAACGCCTCCTCGCCACGGCCGATGCACGTGGCGAGCACCTACCACATGCTCCCGGACTGGGGCTACGGCTGGGTGTACACCGTCGTAGTGTTCAACTGCCGACGAAGAGGGAGAAGAAGAGGGAGAGAGGGGGGAGAAGAAGGGGGCGCTTACCGGAGAGGAGGGGCGTAGGGTTTTGGTAGCGGCGGTGGCGGCATGGCGGCGGGGGCGCTTACCGGAGAGGAGGGATTTGGGAGGCGCGTGGGAGAGAGGTGGGGAAGACAGAGAGGAAGGGAGAGGTGGCGTCGATCTGGATAAGGGAGAGAGAGAGGCGGTATTTTTTCGGACCCCCTGGTGGCGCACGCATTAGTATGTGCGCCACTGGTAAGTTGCTACCGGTGGCGCACATATTATTTTGTGCGCCACGCGTATTTTTCCTGACCCCCTGGCACCCTGCTATCCATACCAGTGGCGCACATATCCAGTTGTACTATACCAGTGGCGCACACGTATTCCTGTGCGCCACAGGTTTAGCACTGGCGCCCAAAAAATTACGTGCACCACTGGTATTGTTTCCCCTATAAGGATTTTCCTACTAGTGTAATGACCAGACTTTGTTGCGCTCAAAATTATTGAGTTCCTCATGCATAGCTTCGACCCAATCCAAATCCTCGAGCGCCTCATATACATTGAGAGATTCAACACAAGAAACAAACGAGCGAAGACCACAAAAGTTTGTTAATTATTTACGAGTAATTACCCCTCTACGGATGCTTCCAATAATATTGTCGGCTTTGTGACTTAGAATATCCAATATTGAAGCAACACGCATCGCACGGAGAGCATGAACATCTTATATAGATTCAACAATGTTGATGTCCTCACCATCTCCTTGATCTTGATCGTGGTCATCCCTTGGTGGAGTTCTTGGTAAAGCATCATCAACCTCTTGACCACCATTAATATTGGGTGGATCTTGACCTTGATCATGATCACGGTTAACATTTTGAAGGACTTGTTCTTGTTCTTGGATAGCTTGATGATCAGCCATTGAGGTAGATAGCCCCACTTGCGTAGAGCTTGCTCCTTCCTCTTGCGACACAAGGGGTTTCTCAATGGGCATAATTTGACCTACACCCATTCTTCTTATGGCTTGAGGAGGAAGCTCATCACCTACGCCATCATGATCAATTTGCTGCGCTTGGTAGCCATTATCCTAGTCGAACTCCACACTACTAGATTATTCAATGTATCTAGTGGATTTGTTGTAGACTCTATAAGTGTGGGAGTTTGCGGCGTATCCAACAAATATGCCTCCAAAAACTTTAGGCTTAAATTTAGCTAACCGAGTACCCTCTATATAAATGAAACACTTACAACAGAAAACCCGGAAGTACTTGAGGTTGGGCTTATTCCCGGTTAGGATTTCATATGGAGTCTTGTCGAGATTTGGACGAAGATAGAGCCGGTTTGTTGCATGACAAGCGGTATTGATTGCTTCGGCCCAAAAGTTGTACGGAGACTTGAACCCACCATCATAGTTCTTGTCGCATCAATAAGAGTTTGGTTCTTCCTCTCCGCTACATCATTTTGTTGAGGGGTATACGCATCGGACTATTGATGTTTGATACCATCTTCACTCAAGAATTCATCCATGGTTTAGTTCTTGAACTCCGATCCATTGCCACTTCTTATTGCTATTTTTTTTGAATCATATTGACATTGGACCTCATTAGAGAAGTCAATAAATCTTTGCTGAGTCTTACTCTTCTTCTTGAAGAAATAAACCCAAGTGTATCTTAAATAATCATCGACAATCACCAAACAATATTTCTTGCCTCCAAGACTATCATAAGTGGGATGCCTAAAATGATCCAAATGAATAAGCTCCAAGGGCCTCTTGGATGAGATAAGTGTCTTATGGGCATGCTTCTTCTCATGCATATTTCCGGCAATGCAAGCACTATAAGGACGATCTTTAGCAAAATTCACATTTGTTAGACCAACTACGTGATCACCCTTTAGGAGGCTTTGCAAATTTCTCATACCGATATGGGCTAAACGGCGATGGCAAAGCCATCCCACTTCGGTTTTAGCCATTAGACATGTTGCATCTTGGTTGGTTTCTTTCAAGAAATCCCCCACATACAAGTCATTCTCAACAAATCCAACAAAGGCTACTTTAAGAGAATTTCTCCAAAGAATGGTCACATGATGCACGCCAAAGACCACAATGAAACCACATTTTGTAAGTTGCCTAACAGAAAGTAAATTGTATAAAAGGGTCTCAACAAGTAGGACATTCTCTATAGACATATCATGATAGATTACCACCTTGCCGTGACCCAATACCTTGAGTCTTGTATTATCCACAATAGTGACATAGGTGTGATTGGTTAATTGATATATTAAGTCTCCCACCATGTCATTGCTTCCGGTCATATGTTGGGTAGCACCGCTATCCAAAATCCATGATCCACCGCCGGAAGCATAGTCCTACAAGTAAAGAAGTCTTGGATTTAGGTACCCATTTTTGGATGGGTGCTCTTTTGTTAGTAACAAGGGTCTTAGAAACCCAAATAGACCATTCAATATAACCTCAAGGAGAACCAACATATTTAGCATAAACATGTCCATCCTTTGCCTTGCAAAGAATATAGGATGGATTATATTTCCCCACAAAGTCATTGTGAGTGGTTTGCCCCTTGTGGCATTGCCATCCACAATGGTGTCACTCTCCTTCTCTTTAGCCAACTCCTCATCCTTCACAAAGTTGACATTCTTTTAGGCTGGGAGTAGGCTTCTTCTTTTTCTTCTTGTTGGTCCTTTTGGACTTAGGAGTATACCCAAGTCCTTCCTTACCAACATTTTCTTTTTAGTTGCTCAAAAGGTCATTGATGTTCTTCTCCCCTTGGATGCAAGTGGCTAGACCCTTCTCGAGTTGGGCCTTCAACCTAGTGTTCTCCTCAATGAGAGATGCTTTGTCACAACACGGATTAGTGGCACAAGCATTAAGATTTAAATCCATAGGAGGACAAGATACAAGATCTAAAAGACATTTAGCTTGTAGTTTATCATATGACTCTTTGAGTTTGGTGAGATCACTTGAGAGTGCCTTGTGAGCTTTCTCAAGTTGCTCAAAATCCTCAAGGAGCTTATTATGACCAACCATAAGCTCATCATTTTTATTTTTGAAATATTTTGCAATCTCAAGAGCACTATCACGGATTTCCTTCACCTTAGATAAATCTAAAGTTTGAGTCTCCTCAAGTGACTCTATTAGAGTTTGCTCTTCAACAAGAGCATCCTCTAGGTCCACGATTTAATCGGCATGATCACGGGCATGCCCTTCAAGCTCGAAAATGATATCCTCCTTTTCCTCAAGGAGAGCATTAGACTCTCCTAGTTGTAACAAGAGAGACTCAAATATTTCCTTTGCTTCTCCACGAATCAAACTCATAAAAATGGCAAAGCCATCATCATTTTCATTTTCCTCTTCTACATCCTAAATACAATCCAATAAAGATGGGTTAAAGGAGATATGACATTTGGGTGGAGGAATCACCTTAGTTGCCTTAGCCATGAGGCACATGAGGGGAGAGCTCTTGTTCTCGTTGGGGGAGGTGAAGAGAGATCCCAAAGATGAAGAAGAGTTACCAATGGCAAGGGAAGCCATTCCCACTTCCTTACTTTCTTCTTCCTCTTCATCGGCATCGGAGATATATTCCTCATGAGTGACAACACTACAAAAATATGGTGGTCAATGACATTTCAATAATGTTGCGGATCAGGTCCAAAATTTCACAGACGACCATCTGCGACGTTTTTCAAGACGAAAAAAAAGTCACGGATCAAGCGTCATAGATGAATCTGCGACGTTTTTTTTTACCTGAGAACGTCACGGATATCCGTAACGTTTTGTCCAAACGTCGCGAGCGTCCGGACCGGCCCAGCTAAGGCCCAATTCATCCGTGACGTTTTTTGGATGTCACGGATGGTGACACGTGGCAGACGGTGGACTAACGGCCGTTAGCGGCGTTTGCTGATGTCACTATCACCGTTTCTGACGTCATTGACTCCATGACGTTTTTTTTCGTCGCAGTGCGGAGGCCGTTAGCACCGTTTGCTGACTTCACCGCCCAGTTTGCTGACGTAATCGATTCTGTGACATTGTTTTTTCATCACAGTTTGCTCAAGCAGACGCTATGTGGACCAATCAGAAGTTGCCATGTGGCCTGCTATCAGGGACATTATTTTTCTGGATTTTCCCATTTGGTTTCGACCCAGAACACTACATGGTTTTGACCCAACTAAAATACATAAGTAAATCAGGTAACATGCACAATTATAGCTAACAACACATATTCACACACATTGAGAATTACAGCCTCAACGATACACACATTGAGTTCCCCAAAACTCAGGAATACTTTAGCAGTAAACATCATCAAGCATCTAAGAATTAGAAGTAAACCTAACAACTGAATGTATGTGCAACGAGGTGTTCAGCATTAAACAAGCTCATTATGTCATCTAGTGAATAGGAACAAAGGGACATGCAACAATAGCTTCTAGTATCCACCACATAGATAGGAAAAAGAAGATACAACTCCCATGTTCAGCAAACAAAGTGGACCAATACAGAACTTAGTTTATTGGATAATAAGACTAGTTATGGTAGAAATCCATCATTTAATTTAGTGACTCTCGTTTCCTATTTGTACAGAACACTAGAACATACGTGAACCAATGTGCCTGAAATTTAGTTATACACACAACCAATGTGAATTTAGCATTACAAGATCACAAAACATATCGCTGCCAAAAGGTACTGCTCAACTGACAGAGAAGAAGACATCACACCAAATTTAGTACTACTAGGAACTAGCACCAGTACAGATCAGGCAATCGTACACGGTCAATTTTGACCATCGCACACGATTATAGCAACCGTCGCTATCCATGGGTAGACGATGTGGTGACCCATCACACACGGTTGCCTAACCCTGTGCGATATGTGAGTGAACGCACACGGTCCGCACAAACGCACCGTGTGCGATATGTGAGTGAACGCACACGGTTCTCATAAATGCATCATGTGTGTTCACCCTGATCACACACCCTTTTTTTACTCTTCGCCGTGTGCGTTGTTGGCTTATCGCACATGGTAGTTTCTAGTTTCTCGTCTGTGTTAGTTCTATTATCGCATACGGATTCTCAAATTTATATGTGTGCGATCAGTCCAATGTGTACTGGTAGCTATTCTGTGGCTACCGTACCCATAATACAAACATTTCATCAAAAACAGAGTAGCTCATCAAAAACTGGATGTAAGAAGTGTGTTTTTTGCGGTACAGAAGAGTCTGCAGAGCACTTGTTTATATCTTGCCCTTTTGTTAAAGACATTTGGAGACTACTCCATTTTACATTCAACTTAACACCTCCAACAAGTTTGTCGCAAATGTTTGGGAGTTGGTTAAATGGGGTGGAAAATAATACTAAAGCACGGATACGATATTGGCGTGTCAGTTTTTCTTTGGGCAATTTGGAATTGCCGGAATGATATTGTCTTTAATAAGATTCAAACTCCTCATTTCTCGCAGGTTGTCTCCCGAGCTACCCATTGGATTCAAATGTGGTCGCTCCTACTTCTAGACACCCAGCGGGATCATATGGATTCCGGATGTACTCGAATGATGGCGGTCGTTCGGGCTATCTTCTCCCAGAATGGATGGCGTCATACTAGAAGACTAGATGCATAGTCTGCTACTCTTTTATTGGCTTATTTTTGTTTTCACTCTCTGTGATCAGTGAGATGTAATAATATGTACCTTTCGATGTTGGAACAACTTTATTTTAATAAAAACCGGCCGTGTGCATCATTTTGATTGCTAGCTAGGTATACAATGAAGAAGATCCACAAATACTAACAGACAATTCATTAAGAACTAGCCGCCTATAAGCCTCGCTAGTAGTATTCCTGCCCAGTGCCGGAGTAGTGACTCACAAGGTAAGTTCTCCTGGATGCATTTCCAACACTCTCTTTTTCTACGTACGCTTTTGTTTGATTCCTCAGTAGGTAGGGACAACGTTTGAGATCTCATCCGACCGAATGAAGAGCAATCCAGAATCCTATTTTGTATACTATAAGAAAAAGGCACTGAAAACTAGCTAGGTTCTGAATGGTATGGATGCTACCGTCTTTCCAAGACCCTGGCAGTTGCTCTTGTAGTCCCTTCATTTGTTCAGAAGCTTCAGCTAACTTTTTTGCGTCACTGGTGTGATACTTTGGTAGCACTGTACACGACACTCTTAACTAAAAAAAAAGTCTTATGCAGTGCACCAAAACATCACAAGTGCGACGGTTTGGAGCTTGTGGATTCCATTGTGTCATTGTGTGACTCATGCATGTGTTCAAATATAAACAAACAAGTGAATCAGTTATATTGCTAAAGCGATAACGATCGATTATGTTGCATCAAGACATATATAGGCTTACTTTTTCAAAAGCACGAAAAGGGCGTGCATGCAAGAGAGACACTTAAGGCCCTCCGTGATCATGCTCCGCTTTATCAAGAAGAGAGGCACTCAATACCTCATGACACCGCAGGCTGGTTTGAGCACGAACTCCTTCGCGGCAGCCTACTACAAGTTGTACGGCTGCCGGGTGAGTTCCAACTCATGTAGGTTGTCCAGGGCTTGGGAACTAAGTCAGCCTTTCATGGGGCTTAGTTCCCAAGCCCTCGACAACCTACATGAGTTGGAGCTCATGTGTTGGAGGGAGTGGCGGAGAAGCCATTGAAAGAGAGACACTTGATGCTCTCTTTTCGGCATGAACTCCTTCCGGGATAAATGAACAGTCCCTGTTGATTTCCCGGTGTGAGAACATAAACATACAAACCAAGAAGAAGAATCCTCCGCCTCAACGTAGAGGGAGGTGTACGGGGGCTGAGCGATTCGGTCGTGCACAGTCTCGCACACCTTCCCTCTTGGTTACGTCTTTGTTTCAGTGTTATTAGCAGAAGCTAATAACATGTGTCAAAGATCACAACCACAAATTCTTGTACATTGCCACCAAAATAAGATCCCTATAACAAGATGCTAGCTAGAGTTAAATATGAAAGCATCTAAAAAAACAACACAACAAAATAAGATCTCTATTACAAGATGCTAGCTAGAGATAAATCTGAAAACATCTAAAAAATACAACACATTCTAAAAAATGCCGAACAGATTGCAAAAATAGATTTAACACATGCATCTGGTCCAACACATGAACTATTTATTGAGGAGTAACACATGAACTTGTGCAACATAATTAAGCAAATACATGTACTTGTAGCAAAAAGGGCATCACATGGTTATATAATATTAAAGATGTACCCATAAAAATAGATCCAACACATGCTCCGGTCTAACAGAATAAAATACATTGGATCTAAACACATGGATCCGCTCTAACCCCTTAAAATAGTCTAACACGGGAGATTATGAATATTAAAACCAAAGAGATAAAGTAACAAAGATCCGGCCGGCCTTGCTAACCGTGCTAACTAATAAGTAGATCTGCCATATAAACTGGATCATGCATGTGCGATGGTACCTTTCCATAACGGCTGAGGACAAGGACGAGGAGACGAGAAGGCTTCACACAGCACGTCCGGCTGGCCTTCGACCCAAAAGTATGACGGCGATGTTGCTACGGTGGAGGGCGAGGACGAGCCGGCGCGACCGTATGTATTAGCGGCAACTTCGGCCTTGGATGTGCACGTGAGGATGGCATCATCGGCAATCTAGCAGGGGAGAGATCTAGGTTTCCCCCTCGCCGACCAGGTGAGCAGGACGTGGACCTAAAATGGGGGGGGGGGGGGGGGGGGGGCTGTGGAGTGAAGTGAAACCACAGTATAGCTGCCGGTCCAAATATATAGAAGAGACAATGTAGGGTTGCGATTTGATGGGCCCAACAATCGCACACGGTTACGGGCCATATAATCGTGTGCAATGGCTCGTATTCGCACACGGTCATATTAAATAGACCGTATGTATACATATTCCGAAATTATTCTTTTAAGTTACCATCCTGAAAGATACATAGATCTCTACTACTTGCATCTAGATAAATCTGAAAGGGCTATTACAACAGATATTAGGATAACTACAGCTGCCAAAGCATAAAGGAGTTTAGTTTCTTTGTCACGGACATATTTTCTTATTTTCTTCATATTCAACTTGGCCTCATCAGCCTTCATCTTGTGATCATGGACAAGATCAGCGAATTGCAGCTCCATCTCCATCTTCTGGTCTTCGATCCTCTTCACCTTTTCCTCTGCTTTCTTCTTCTCCTCGACAGCAATGTGCAGATCCTCTAACAGGGCGCTCATTTTGGCTTCCACAGACCGCTTAAACTCGGCATGCATCTTGTAGTCGCAACATTTTGGAACCTTAAAATTTCACAAAATGGAACGAATCGGAATCAAATAACTATAACATGCACTGATCAAGAACAAAACAAAGAACTCCATAAATATGTTACCTCGTCGGAGTCCATGTCGTTGCTGATCTCCTCGATTCTGTAGACCATGGTGACGACAGTTTCTGTTCGCTGTGGGAGGAGTGGGACGGGCTACGGAGGGACGGAGCTCGGCAGTAACGGCTAGAAATATGGGAGCTCGCGGCAGTAACGGCTAGAAAAAGGGCATTTAAATGATAAGGACATGTATGGCAAACGAGTAAGGTAAACAAATCGTGTGCGATAGTGCATCTTATCGCACACGCTTTTTGTACGTGAAATGTGTGAGATTGTCAGCATATCGCACACGTGTAATGGCACAAGAACCGTGTGCGTAGTTATGATCTTGAGAATTACAACCGCTGAGTTGGGAGCGGTGGAGTTGAAGTATGCGGTTAATTGTTTCGGAATTCTAACCACATTCTCATGCACCAATATAATGCTGTCATCTCTATTGTAATCTTCATTGCCATTTCTTCATCCCCGCTTTCTTCCACACTCATCTATCTGCAATCTCTCGAGCGCAGCCATGACTTCCTTTTGGAGTGGTCCCTGGAAAACGGACGACTCGTCCAGCGACGATGACGATCACCACAGTCCCGTTGAGAGCGAGGACTCGCAGTCGCCACCGTCTAGCCCCACCGCCTCCGAAGACGACTACCACATTATGGAGATGGAAGGAGAAGAGCCTCCACCAGAGACAGACTTGGAGGATCCCGAGTCGGAGGAGGATCCCCCGGAGGATTACTACGACGAGGAGGAGGAGGTGGACGGCGACGACGACAGCGACCATGGCAGCGACTACGGCGGCGGCGAGGAGGACTACATTGTGGAGATGGTGTAACACCCCGAAAATTTGGAACCTAATTTTAGTGGTGTTTTCCGACACCTGAAAAACTTTTTCCTCTGTCCAAGTTTCTGCCCTAAAATTCAAATGTTTTCAAAACCTAGTCAAATGATTTTTGTAGTGGGAGGAGAACACCTTGATGCAAGCACTAGGAGAGCCCACACCTCTGGGCAAAGGCTTGTTCAAACCAAAAATCGTTTGCTTCTCCGAACAACCTTTTTCCATTTGGACCAGTACTGTTTTTCAAAAGTTCTAGTCGCACGAAGTTTCGAATTCGCGAAAACTTTAGTCGCCAAAGTTGTAGAGTTTTGTTGTTGGCATGCAGCGGTGAAAACCCCATCGCGTTTGGACCCCCGAGTCACCGGGAACGTGACGGTGCCGTCCGTGTCGCACCCTAGACGCCGCTTAGGCGTGACCTAAACCCGCTTAGCCCTAAACCCTAGCAGTGATCCTCCAGCAGCAGTGCAATCCCTGTGTGCCCCTGCCGATCCAGCTCGTTGCCCTTATCCTCCTCTCCTTAAAAACCTTGGAGCAAAGTGGGTACCCCGGCGATCGGTGCACCGTCGGTGCATTCAACGTCCCTCTCCCTCTAGCTGCATAAGAGACCCCAAGCCATTTCCCTGGCTGCTGCTCCTCATTCCCTCTCCCCTGCCTCCTCTTGCAGTGCATGAACGTGAGAGAAAAACCACGGCGAAAATCCCTCCACAAAACTTGGCCGCCATGGCCGAAGCTCACCGAGCTTGCTGGCAACGCGTCCCGACCCCCTCCTCCCGCCTGAGCCTCCCCAAGACGGTCTCCCCCCCCTCGGCCGCCCTCTGCCGTCCCCGAGCCGGCCGGGCAGCACGACGGAGGAGACGTCCGTGCTCGCCTCCGCCACGGCCGCGCACGGCCGAGCACGCGCCGACGCCGTTCCGTGGTCCTCTCCCTACCGCCGAACCTCCTCCCCGGCGCGGTGGACCGCGGCGAGTCCATCCCCGCCGTCTCCGGCCGCCCTGGCCCCACCTAGCGGCCGCGGCAGTGAGCTCCCGAGCCGCCCGTGCCCCGCCCGTGCGGGCTCGCGAAGGAGGAGGCGTTGACCTTGTCCCCGCCGCCGTCTCCACCCCCCAGCCGCGGATGTCCGCCACCGCCATCCCCGCCGTGGCCCGTGCCCCGGTTCTCCCCGCAGCGGCGAGCTCCCCGAGCCGCCGTGCCCTCCCGTGTTTCCGCGCTGGAGGAAGAAGGCAAGGATCGATCGATCCGTTCCCTCCCCCGTTCCGTTGTCTGTTTTTTTTCGATCCCTAACCGTTCCTTCGGCCCAGTGGGCCAGCAGCAGGTCACGGCCCGCCAGTGGCCCAGCCCAGGCGCAGCCGCACGCAGGCGCATCGGCCCAGCTCGGCCCACCCGGGTGCTGGCGCCAGCGTGCGCAACGCACCGCACGGCCGCAGCCCAGTAGCGGCCCACCCGCGCAGAGAAGCAGCCCAAGCAGTTTTTTTTCCTCTCTGCGGTCTGTTTTTCTTTTCTTTCCGGTGAGCAACTTCGAACGCCCCTAGTTTTTGAACCGTAGCTCCGATCGGAGTGGTTCAAAATTGTAAATTCATATTTTTGCAAGACCTATCTAGTGGTGCTGTCCTTTTCCATTTTGGGAATAGTTTATTTTGGGGCTATGTTTTAAGTGCTATATCGCACCCCGTGTTTAGGTCCCCCTCGAGGTTCTACCCCGCGGAAAGTCCGAGACTTCCCCGAACCGTCGGAAACCCGTCTTCGCAGGCAAGCTAACCCCTTGCTATGAGCCATCCCGCAATGTTTGTTTGTTATCTGTTGGTTGCCATACCGAGTGTTATGTTTTATGTTTGTCTCCTGTTCGATTGTTATGTCTGTCTGGTATTATCGTTGCATGTCTGTATGTTGTCCATATTTTATATGAGCCTTGTATTGTTGCATGTATCATGTTGCATTTTAAATTGTCGCATTACCTTATAATTTCTTATCTGTGCATCACTCACATTCCCGAGACAATGGCCGGTGGTACCGCCTCAGTCAAAGGAATGGGGGAATTATTACAACTGTGCATCTCGCGCTTGCGGGGCTTTGTTTGCTTCTTTCTTCTTCGCCGAGGTGAGGAGCGGACGAATGTCGTCTTATGATCCTCGGAGTTGGGGGCATTCGCCAAAAGAGTTATTTGCCTTGTCCCTCCGTCAAATATGGTTGGCATAGACCACCCGGACTGCGACGCTTGGGAGCTGACTTTCCATTTGGTTCTTTTTGCCGAGATTGCTGACACCACGTCGAGATAACCCTCGAGTGGAATGGATGCTCTCTCATTCTTATGAGTGCTTTTCGGTTCATTCTTTACGGTGACACCGGCTGGGGATACCGCCACGGTCATCCGTTTGAAACACTATGTTATTTATTCTGTGAACACTAACCCCGAGTGACACCGGCTGGGGTTACCGCCACAGTCACCCGGATATTATTATTATTGTTATGTTGATATCTATACCTGCAAATGTTATGTTGCTAATGCCTTGTTGTTTGATGATATATGATTTTGTTATTGTGATTGTTGTGTTGGACTAATCCTCTTGGTTTGGACTTGTGAATGATGGAACTTGATTAAATGAAACACCCCTCCAAACAACGATAGGGTCAGTCCACGGTGCCACTAATCTGAACATCGAAAGCACTGCCACTGTCGCTCACATGGGCGGGCCTTGACCTACGTAATCCTATCGAGCCTCCTTTGATGCCACCCTTTTGGCAAGTCTAGTCGGTACCATAGTTGGTCGGGGCTAGTCTTGCGAAGGTTCCGGAGCTAGGCGTTGCCATAGTTGGGAGCGTGCCGGATTCACTTCTGCATAAGGCATAGAGTTATGTCGGTGGCTATACAGGGAGTGTCTTGGTAGCGTGAACGGTCAGGTGAGTGTATCTTGCTGAGTTCGCCTTAGGGATGATGTCCTAAAGTACCGGCTCAGTGTGGTGCACTTAGGTGAGTGGTAATTGCAACCTCTCGAGAGTGTCAAAATCTGGATGTCTAGCCTCGTTCCAAGGTTATGGAACAACAGTTCAGTGTCGGTCACACTGTGTGTCCGTGTCGTGTCAGGAGGTTAAACCTAAGGCTTGTTTGAAAGAAAGATGAACAACCTGATTTCACTAAATGGACAATAAGATGATGCAGGGAATGTTACTTGTGAGGTGAATGGGATGGCGGTGTGATGCGTTGGAAGCCTATAGTTAGGCCAGAGCCAACATCAACCGTGCATGCCCGGGAGATAGCCAGAGTTGGTTGGAGTGATAGCCAGAGTTGGCTAGAGGCTTGGAAGCCTGATTGTGTTGACATGAGTAATTATAAGATTTGGTACCAACTAGTACACTCGTCTACTCGTCACAGGTAATCTCTTTGTTTGATTATCGGTGCACGATCCAACCCCACCTGGCTTGGACTCTGTACTGGTGATAACCCCATTGCTTACTTATGACATGTTAGGTTGTCAATGCCATGCTACTTTTATATCATGTATCTAGATTACACCATGCCATGTTGTAGGATTTTATTTCCAATGTATATCTTGTTGCATGATTGTTGGATTTTTTGTAGTGAGTGGCGATTCTTGCTGAGTGCATAATAATGTACTCACGGGCCTTGTGATTGTGGCCAGATATCGGCGAGGAATCATCTTCTACCTTAGCAAGGAGATGGAGCAAGAGCGTGCTAGGATCAGTAGCCCAGCCAGATACCTGTGGAGTGGAGCCGCTCCAAGCCGTTGCCTTAGTCGTCTTCCGCTGCCAGTTAAACTCCGTCCTGAGCCATGCTTGGCATGATTTTCTGTAATGCCTTGATGGCTTGTAAACCATTTGTAGCACTCTTTGTGCCTGATTGTGTAATGATTTCCATCATGTTACACTGTCGTGATGTGCGGCCAGATATCCTGGGCTGGCGCACGGGACGACCGCCTCTCTGGCGAGATGTGCCAGGGAGGGGTGTCACAGAGCATGGTATCAGAGCACCAGGCTGGCTGTAGACTACCCTAGCATGGAAAACCAGCCTTACTTTTGCCCGACAGTGAGCCCGATGGATTTAACCCATCCCGCCCAACCGGCATGGCTGGTGTCGGTCCACAGTAAGGTGCAGTAGGACGTGTCCCATTCCCTGAGAGAGGCTCGCCAGTTTCTTCCAAGAGAAGGAGCCGACACAACCCAGTATATATGAGACCCAGTCCTAGCTGCCGTTTATCCCCACCCTCGCCTGCTATCCTTGGCAACCCAACTCTCTTGAAGCAGGATCCCGCAAAGGAATCCCGCGTTCTTATCTCATCCTACACCCAGAGCCAGAATAATCCAATGGCGAACCCCAGGGTCATCCTGGAAACCACTGGAGAGGATCACGGCGGATTTCCACTGATGCTTTTGGAGGTCGTCTGTAATCTTCTTGGCAGGCCTGCTCGCCCCCGGTATGTGGTGTACGAGAACTCACTTTCGCCTGCCGGGAGTGAATTTCTAGCAGACGTACAAGTCGGCTCGTGCCCGTTGGGCACAAGTCAGTCTTACGTAATCCAAGGAAGGGCATGCCCACTCTTCCTCAAGCCATCCAGGTAGCAGCCTGGGAAGGTCTCGTCCGCCTGCGGTACTCAGAACCGGCAATGGCGGAAACTCGAGCTTTCCACCTTATCCCAGCCAGACCCCATGATGGTGCGGAGGCCATTCCAACTCCCACTAGAGGGGAAGTCGACCCTGCCATAATCACCCTGGTCAACTACGGAGCGGCAATGACAAAGTTTTGCCAATCCCTGAGGGATGAACTTTTCACCACAAGGCGCAACCTTGGTCGTGCTCGCATGCAACTGAGGCGAGCAAGGAACCTACCCAACCTCAACCTTGAGCCAGCTCAGAGTACAGGACTCCCGTTCCCAGGTGATTTGCCGGGATCCAGTCTTGATGCCTCTGGGACACAAGCACTAGCCCCAGTCCAGCAGCACCTCCAAGCAGGAGGTATAATCCTCGAAGGGGTGCCTGCAATTCCCCAACCCGCGGGAGATGGAGATGTGGACACCACTCTTCGTCTCGGCTAAGCTCCACCGACTACCAGAGGCCGTCAAGCGGAGTAGAACGCATGTTTAGTTAGCCTGAGTGGCGCTCTTACGTTGGTAGGTGAGAAGCGGCAAGGTTGTTTGATGTTTGTTTGTTTTTCTTGTGTTGGCTTGTAACGCAAGTTGTTGTCTGTTTTCTGGTTGATGTCGAATCAGCCGTAGTAAAACTTGGTGTTCTGATTCCCTTGTTAACCACTCGGTTGACGCGTGACGGAATATCATGTCCTTTTCTTCAGTTGAAAAGTTTTGAAGAAATGACAGATCACATAAAAACAGAAGTGGTATGTGTGAACCCAGACGCATATACCCGCTTGTAAAATTAATACAAACTTTGATTGGGACTATTTCAAGTAAGAAAAGTATTTTTGCGTGTGTTGCACAAGTTAGCCATTAAGTGGGAGTATTTCATACCGTACTCCACGGTACCACGCTTGCTTATTGCTGACTTGTGTGTAGGTTGGGAAAGTCACCTGCTTGTTGCTATACATGGTTCATCACTTGGATGTTTTGTGTGTCGCATACAAGTGGAGAAATTTTTGCTATGTTATTTTAATGGTTGTTTGATTGTGCTGGGTTATTCGGTATGGTTGAAATGATTATGCCATACCACTGCAAACGTATTTTCTTCAAAAAGAAACCCTATTATTTTTCAAAACCTGTGTATACATGAAAATGGATATACAGCTTTTCTAAAATAAAACCGTAAACCGTTGTGTTCCCAAACTTGAGTTAATAGTTTGCCTAAAATAGATCTTTGGTTGTTGGTGGATAGTTTGGTTGTAGATCTTGTTTGATCTTGCCATGTTTGTGTTTGGTGAGCAAAACTTTAGATTTAATTTTTATAAACCTGCGAGTAGATCCTATGTTGGTTGATTGAGTGAGCCCCTGCCATGCCATCTTTTAGGTGCATCTTGTTGTGTGCCGATCTGTTTGGGTGTCGAAATCCTGTTTTTGGTAGAAAAAGTTTTAATTGGTTATAAATGGATCGTTCAAGATTTATCTTGTATAACCCCCGAATCTCGGGACGAGATTCTTGTTAAGGGGGGAAGGTCTGTAACACCCCGAAAATTTGGAACCTAATTTTAGTGGTGTTTTCCGACACCTGAAAAACTTTTTCCTCTGTCCAAGTTTCTGCCCTAAAATTCAAATGTTTTCAAAACCTAGTCAAATGATTTTTGTAGTGGGAGGAGAACACCTTGATGCAAGCACTAGGAGAGCTCACACCTCTGGGCAAAGGCTTATTCAAACCAAAAATCGTTTGCTTCTCCGAACAACCTTTTTCCATTTGGACCAGTACTGTTTTTCAAAAGTTCTAGTCGCACGAAGTTTCGAATTCGCGAAAACTTTAGTCGCCAAAGTTGTAGAGTTTTGTTGTTGGCATGCAGCGGTGAAAACCCCATCGCGTTTGGACCCCCGAGTCACCGGGAACGCGACGGTGCCGTCCGTGTCGCACCCTAGACGCCGCTTAGGCGTGACCTAAACCCGCTTAGCCCTAAACCCTACCAGTGATCCTCCAGCAGCAGTGCAATCCCTGTGTGCCCCTGCCGATCCAGCTCGTTGCCCTTATCCTCCTCTCCTTAAAAACCTTGGAGCAAAGTAGGTACCCCGGCGATCGGTGCACCGTCGGTGCATTCAACGTCCCTCTCCCTCTAGCTGCATAAGAGACCCCCAAGCCATTTCCCTGGCTGCTGCTCCTCATTCCCTCTCCCCTGCCTCCTCTTGCAGTGCATGAACGTGAGAGAAAAACCACGGCGAAAATCCCTCCACAAAACTTGAACGCCATGGCCGAAGCTCACCGAGCTTGCTGGCAACGCGTCCCCGACCCCCTCCTCCCGCCTGAACCTCCCCAAGACGGTCTCCCCCCCCCCCCCCTCGGCCGCCCTCTGCCGTCCCCGAGCGGGCCGGGCAGCACGACGGAGGAGACGTCCGTGCTCGCCTCCGCCACGGCCGCGCACGGCCGAGCCCGCGCCGACGCCGTTCCGTGGTCCTCTCCCTGCCGCCGAACCTCCTCCCCGGCGCGGTGGACCGCGGCGAGTCCATCCCCGCCGTCTCCGGCCGCCCTGGCCCCTCCTAGCGGCCGCGGCAGTGAGCTCCCGAGCTGCCCGTGCCCTGCCCGTGCGGGCTCGCGAAGGAGGAGGCGTTGACCTCGTCCCCGCCGCCGTCTCCACCCCCCAGCCGCGGATGTCCGCCACCGCCGTCCCCGCCGTGGCCCGTGCCCCGTTTCTCCCCGCAGCGGCGAGCTCCCCGAGCCGCCGTGCCCTCCCGTGTGTCCGCGCTGGAGGAAGAAGGCAAGGATCGATCGATCCGTTCCCTCCCCCGTTCCGTTGTCTGTTTTTTTTCGATCCCTAACCGTTCCTTCGGCCAGTGGGCCAGCAGCAGGTCACGGCCCGCCAGTGGCCCAGCCCAGGCGCAGCCGCACGCAGGCGCATCGGCCCTGCTCGGCCCACCCGGGTGCTGGCGCCAGCGTGCGCAACGCACCGCACGGCCGCAGCCCAGTAGCGGCCCACCCGCGCAGAGAAGCAGCCCAAGCAGTTTTTTTTCCTCTCTGCGGTCTGTTTTTCTTTTCTTTCCGGTGAGCAACTTCGAACGCCCCTAGTTTTTGAACCGTAGCTCCGATCGGAGTGGTTCAAGATTGTAAATTCGTATTTTTGCAAGACCTATCTAGTGGTGCTGTCCTTTTCCATTTTGGGAATAGTTTATTTTGGGGCTATGTTTTAAGTGATATATCGCACCCCGTGTTTAGGTCCCCCTCGAGGTTCTACCCCGCGGAAAGTCCAAGACTTCCCCGAACCGTCGGAAACCCGTCTTCGCAGGCAAGCTAACCCCTTGCTATGAGCCATCCCGCAATGTTTGTTTGTTATCTGTTGGTTGCCATACCGAGTGTTATGTTTTATGTTTGTCTCCTGTTCGATTGTTATGTCTGTCTGCTATTATCGTTGCATGTCTGTATGTTGTCCATATTTTATATGAGCCTTGTATTGTTGCATGTATCATGTTGCATTTTAAATTGTCGCATTACCTTATAATTTCTTATCTGTGCATCACTCACATTCCCGAGACAATGGCCGGTGGTACCGCCTCAGTCAAAGGAATGGGGGAATTATTACAACTGTGCGTCTCGCGCTTGCGGGGCTTTGTTTGCTTCTTTCTTCTTCGCCGAGGTGAGGAGTGGACGAATGTCGTCTTATGATCCTCGGAGTTGGGGGCATTCGCCAAAAGAGTTATTTGCCTTGTCCCTCCGTCAAATATGGTTGGCATAGACCACCCGGACTGCGACGCTTGGGAGCTGACTTTCCATTTGGTTCTTTTTGCCGAGATTGCTGACACCACGTCGAGATAACCCTCGAGTGGAATGGATGCTCTCTCATTCTTATGAGTGCTTTTCGGTTCATTCTTTACGGTGACACCGGCTGGGGATACCGCCACGGTCATCCGTTTGAAACACTATGTTATTTATTCTGTGAACACTAACCCCGAGTGACACCGGCTGGGGTTACCGCCACAGTCACCCGGATATTATTATTATTGTTATGTTGATATCTATACCTGTAAATGTTATGTTGCTAATGCCTTGTTGTTTGATGATATATGATTTTGTTATTGTGATTGTTGTGTTGGACTAATCCTCTTGGTTTGGACTTGTGAATGATGGAACTTGATTAAATGAAACACCCCTCCAAACAACGATAGGGTCAGTCCACGGTGCCACTAATCTGAACATCGAAAGCACTGCCACTGTCGCTCACATGGGCGGGCCTTGACCTACGTAATCCTATCGAGCCTCCTTTGATGCCACCCTTTTGGCAAGTCTAGTCGGTACCATAGTTGGTCGGGGCTAGTCTTGCGAAGGTTCCGGAGCTAGGCGTTGCCCATAGTTGGGAGCGTGCCGGATTCACTTCTGCATAAGGCATAGAGTTATGTCGGTGGCTATACAGGGAGTGTCTTGGTAGCGTGAACGGTCAGGTGAGTGTATCTTGCTGAGTTCGCCTTAGGGATGATGTCCTAAAGTACCGGCTCAGTGTGGTGCACTTAGGTGAGTGGTAATTGCAACCTCTCGAGAGTGTCAAAATCTGGATGTCTAGCCTCGTTCCAAGGTTATGGAACAACAGTTCAGTGTCGGTCACACTGTGTGTCCGTGTCGTGTCAGGAGGTTAAACCTAAGGCTTGTTTGAAAGAAAGATGAACAACCTGATTTCACTAAATGGACAATAAGATGATGCAGGGAATGTTACTTGTGAGGTGAATGGGATGGCGGTGTGATGCGTTGGAAGCCTATAGTTAGGCCAGAGCCAACATCAACCGTGCATGCCCGGGAGATAGCCAGAGTTGGTTGGAGTGATAGCCAGAGTTGGCTAGAGGCTTGGAAGCCTGATTGTGTTGACATGAGTAATTATAAGATTTGGTACCAACTAGTACACTCGTCTACTCGTCACAGGTAATCTCTTTGTTTGATTATCGGTGCACGATCCAACCCCACCTGGCTTGGACTCTGTACTGGTGATAACCCCATTGCTTACTTATGACATGTTAGGTTGTCAATGCCATGCTACTTTTATATCATGTATCTAGATTACACCATGCCATGTTGTAGGATTTTATTTCCAATGTATATCTTGTTGCATGATTGTTGGATTTTTTGTAGTGAGTGGCGATTCTTGCTGAGTGCATAATAATGTACTCACGGGCCTTGTGATTGTGGCCAGATATCGGCGAGGAATCATCTTCTACCTTAGCAAGGAGATGGAGCAAGAGCGTGCTAGGAATCAGTAGCCCAGCCAGATACCTGTGGAGTGGAGCCGCTCCAAGCCGTTGCCTTAGTCGTCTTCCGCTGCCAGTTAAACTCCGTCCTGAGCCATGCTTGGCATGATTTTCTGTAATGCCTTGATGGCTTGTAAACCATTTGTAGCACTCTTTGTGCCTGATTGTGTAATGATTTCCATCATGTTACACTGTCGTGACGTGCGGCCAGATATCCTGGGCTGGCGCACGGGACGACCGCCTCTCTGGCGAGATGTGCCAGGGAGGGGTGTCACAGATGGAAGTAGTAGAGCCTCCATCAGAGGATCCCAGGTCATCGGAGGATCCCCCGGAGGATTACTACGACGAGGAGGAGGACGGCGACGAGGGCAGCACCGACGGCGGCGGCGAGGACGAAGGTAGCGACGGCGAGAACGGCAAGAAGCGTCGTCGCCGAGACGATGGCGTATCGTGCAAAATGGCACCACACCATTTTTCACTCAAATTGGACCACATTGTATGGATGATTCCTGGCCGGTATGACTTTTCGATCTTTTTCGCTATTTACTTCCATTTAAACGACTTTCTGCTGATTTAGTTGGCAACGGGTCAAATTTGAACTATAGGTGCTACATAGTTTGCTCATTATTTTTTGTAAAATTCATATTTAGGTGCACAAATAGTCATTTCATCAGAGATACACCAATAGTTTCACATGATTCCACACCTAGATTTGTGGTAGTTTATCCTTATTTTTAACGCCTATTTTACTTAGTACGTTATTAATTAAAGAGTGAGTAAAACGGGATTAGTTTTTTCGATAAAGGGAGCTTTATTACTTAAAGAGCTTTATGCATTACACCCGGCCTCTGCATAATTAGGATGCACACAGCCGTCATAAATCCAGCAGTACCAAAATAAATAAAAAAGGCGGATTACATATCATGATGAGAAATTGTAAAAACGCCTATGGTGGTGGAGGGCCAATCCGCAAATTATGCTGCCATCCATGTTGGGATAAAAAGTTTCTCGCCGTATCCTCCAGTCTTGTACACACCTCCGTAAATAGGTCGCGATGCTCCACACGTTGCAACGGTGACCACGAACGGAGCGTAGCAGTACTCATGTAAGACTAGTCATAGTGGGAGTAACATAGGAAGTAACATAGATGCCATATAGGCAAATAAGATGATGTGGCATGCAATTAATGACGAGAGAGGCAAATGGAGTAACATAGTTAGTTACCGTAACATAACACTTCCCAATATAAAATGAGTCCACAAAGTAATAAATGAAGGTCTCTATGTTACCACACATATGACAATCTCCACTATAGAGGTAGTAACATAGAGTAGTAACATGTACTCCCCATTATGAGCAGTCTAAATAACCTGCATGAGTAAAACGGGATTAGTGGTAGTTAATTCCTAATTTTAAGGGCTTATTTTATTTACGTGATTAATTTAAGAGAGAAAAAATTGATTAGTCGTAGATAATGCCTAATTTTAAAAGCGAGCTAATTATAGGAGATGCGGTTAATTAAAGGGTGAGGAAAATCGGCATTTAATTATGGGAGATGAAATCGGTGATTTAATTGGGTGATTAATTAAAGAGGGAGGAAAACGGGGCCTTACATATGGGAGATGAAAACGGTGCTTTAATTACGTGATTAATTAAAGAGAGAGAAAAACCTGAGCCTTAATTATTGGAGATGAAATCGGAGCTTTAACTACTTGGCACTTAATTGAGCCTCGCCCAAATATACTATAAGTCCAATTTGTTTTCACCCACATCATAAGTTGTCCGGTGAGGGAATATCCAGTGCTCCCACCCCTTCGGGTACTACCATGGCTACCGTTCAAAAAAACGTTTTTCAAAGTTTCAAAAATTTCTACGCAAAATTGTGTATGTTTGCAAGATATGTTTGTACAACCTCCAAAAATTTCAGCTCAAAATTCGAAATGAACAATGAGAAATTTGTCTTTTTTGTTTCTCAATGTTCATTTCGAGTTTGGAGCTGAATTTTTTGGAGGTTGTACAAACATACTTTGTTAACACCCACAATTTTTTGTAGAAATTTTTGAAACTTTGAAAAACGTTTTTTTGAACGGTACCAACGGTAGTACCCGAAGGGGTGGGAGCCCTAGATATTCCCTCGTTATTTGGTGTCGTAGTGGCTGTCTCCTAGAGCTCACATGTCGGATGGCATGAGTTCGAAACCCACGTCCGCCATATTTTTTTGGTTATCACGAACAAAATAAAAAAATATGACATGTGGGTCCTACATGTAAGCGTCATATGCAGAACACAGTATTCGGGAGAAAAAAAACTCAAAGTAAGGGTCAAATGGGCCTCCTCCAAATTCAGCCATGCATGACGTTTTTCGTGACAAAATGGCACCTCCGCCATTATTTTTTGGTTATAAAAAAAATGACATGTGGGTCCTACATGTAAGCGTCATATGCAGAGCACAGTATTCGGGACAAAAAAAAGTCAAACTAACGGTCAAATGGGCCTCCTCCAAATTCAGCCATGCATGACGTTTTTCGTGACAAAATGGCACCTCCGCCATATTTTTTTGGTTATCACGAACAAAATAAAAATAATAATATGACATGTGGGTCCTACATGTAAGCGTCATATGCAGAACACAGTAGTATTCGGGAGAAAAAAAGTCAAAGTAACGGTCAAATGGGCCTCCTCCAAATTCAGTAAGGCTCAAATGGGCCTCCTCCAAATTCAGCCATGCATGACGTTTTTCGTGACAAAATGGCAAAAACATAGCAGAATTATGGGCATTAAAAAGTCAAATTCAGGGTCAAATGGGCCTCCTCATCCACATTCAGCCATCCGTGACGTTATTCGTGACAAAATGGCAAAATCGTCGCAGAAAATGGGCTTTTCATGGGCCTCAAGCCATCCGCGATGAAAAAAATTCGATGACACGGTTTTTTTTTTGGTTTTTGGTCATCCGCGACGAAAATCCGTGACGTTATCGGATCGTCGCTAAAAAATGTCGCTGATCACCGGATATTTAGTTGTGCAAGTGCCGTTTGGGGCTTCTTCTTCGTGAAGTTCTTGTTCTTGGGGGAGAACTTGGTCTTCTTTCGAACGAGTTGACCACCATTGTTTTTCCTTCTCTCATAAGAACACTCCGCAATGAAGTGAGAGCTATTCCCACAATTGTAACATGTTTTTGCCTTCTTCTCCTTGCCCTGGTAAAACTCTTCAATTGATCTTTGAGAAGTTGCACTTGAAATTCTTCTTGTTGCCCTAAAAGCTTCTTGTGCCTAGGGCCATGTGTTCATTCCAAGCAACCTTCATATCATCGGGGTCTAGACAAGAATCACCATCACCTTCATCACTCTCTTATTCTTCCACTTGGACCTTCCTTGCCTTCAAGGCAAGATTAACTTTCTTTGATCCACGCACATGAGCAATGGCATTCTCCGAGGTCTTGTTCAACATGTCCATTGTGACAAACTTCGCCAAAACATCACTAAGTGTCAATGATGCATAATCCGGTCTTGAATGGACCATCATCACCATAGTCTTGTCGTAGGGAATGATAGTTTGGAGAAACTTAGGCTTGAACCATTCATCATAATTATCCTTGCAACCATGATCCCTCATGGCTACCGCAAGAGATTGGAGTCTCCTAAAAAGTTCTTCAGAGTCTCATCTTCTAGCATGATGAAGTCATTGACTTGTTGTTGAAGAATGACAAACTTGGAACGTTGAATGCTCGTGTTGCCCTCATATAAAGCTTCACGATAATCCCAAGCTTCTTTGGCGGTCTTGGATGACCGGATGTGATCAACGTTCTCTTTGGACATTGCCTTTTGGACCATATGCTTTGCAGTTGCATTAAGTTGCTCATCAATTACTTCTCTTGGAGTCAAATTATTGGGGTCAAAAGGCTTGAAGCCTTCCTTGATAATTCTCCATAGTTGGGTCGGCCAGGTACTAACATGAGATTCCATAGCAAACTTCCAATAGCAAAACGAGAACCATCTAATATGGGAGGTGAACCTTGGTTGATTATATGAGGGTGTGACAGAGTTTGTGGTGCATACTTATGTGGTGGTGGCATGGTTAGAAAACCTTTAGAACCATCATCGTTCTTGGGCATTTGTGGGTTATTCTTCTCCTCACCACTTACCTCCTCAACAGGAGTGGTGATAGACGATGAGGAGGCGTTGGCTATAAGCTTAGCTTCCAACGGGGCTAAAAGAGTTCATGAACAATTTTATGACACCCATAGTAACGGGGCTAGAATCGTCGGTCTCGGTGTTCTGGTCACCAAGCCCATCCTCTGGATTAGTAAACCTCCTCTTTAGGTGGTAAATCCCTTAATAGAGAGGCGAGGCTCTGATACCAATTGAAAGGATCGAAGAGGTCGACTAGAGGGCGGGTGAATAGGCGACTCCAAATTTTACTTCTCTTTTAACAAATTAGGGATAACTCAAATATAGGTTTTCTAGATCAGGCAAATAGATGAGCAACCTATATGATGACTAGGATACAAGCTAGTAAACAAGATACACAAGCAAGCAATACAAGCAACATGTAAGTAAAGGGGTTGAGAGATAACCACACAATGGACGCGGAGATTTATCCCGAAGTTCACTTTCCAAGAGAAGCTAATCTCCATTGGAGAGGTGTGGAGTCACAAGGTTCCCCAAATAGCCACCAAGGCTCACCTTATTCTCCTTGTGCCTCTTCCAAGGCGGAGTGCCACGATCCACTAAGTTTGCCTAGAAGGCGGCAACCAAAACCTTTACAAATAAGGTTGGGGCTTGCTCCACAACTTAATTGGAGGCTCCCAACAATATCCCGGAGTTTCTCACCACCAAGGAAAGCTCCAACATGACCACTTCCGTCTAGGGGTTCCAAGGAACCCAAGAGTAACAATATCCACCAAGGATAGTAGGAGAAATCAAATTACTTTGGTGTGACCCTAGATCTGGATCTCCTCTCTCACTCATCAAAGAATCAAGAAGATTGGGGCAAGGGAGTGGGAGATCTTGAAGGTTTAAGTTTTGGAACATTGGAGGAGAGAGAATGTAAGTCGTGCTCACCTTGGGAAGAA
The DNA here is from genome assembly GCA_947311845.1 of Poa pratensis. NCBI lineage: Eukaryota > Viridiplantae > Streptophyta > Magnoliopsida > Poales > Poaceae > Poa > Poa pratensis. Next base: position 33,840,657 of record CAMZMU010000051.1, read on the forward strand.
GGTGAGCTCTATTTATAGGGGTCCCAAATCCAACCGTTATGGTGCGGGAAACTGCCCGCCGGAATATCCGGCCGACACCCAGAATATCTAGGGGTCGGATAATCCGGGTCACATCCGGCTATGTTCTGGGCTCTCAAGAGCGAGAAAAACACTGGCGAGTGCCATCTCCAGAACAAAGCTGGGCTGGCCGGATTTGTTCGATGGCCGGATTATCCGGGCAGAGGCCAGAATATCCGGCCACCCGGAATATCCGGATTTGTTCCGGCACAATGTCCGGTGGCACCCTGTTGACACACGAACACGTCACGTGTACCCGCAGCGCCGAGGGAGATGCTCCGCAACTCACTCCGCGGGAGGCTCGCCAGAAGCGCGATACGCAAGACAATCCGGCGGGCGCTTTTGTAGACCCGAAACCCCGCTTGCCCGGGAGGGACCCCGTCAGGGCTTGCGGCGGCTATGGGCTGCCCTAGGTCGGCCTGACCACCCCTAGAGCCTCGTGGATTCGCAACCTCCAATCCTGAAGAACGGGAAGAAAGATACAGGGGGAGAGGGATAAAAGTTGATGAACACGAAAAAGTAGTAGATTGATTTGTTCGATTGGTGTTGGATCAATCGGCCGTCACCTCTTGGTATATAAGAGGCGGCTGGACTTCCCGTGCAAGGAAAAGCTCTGGATCCACGTCCAAAACCCTAATTTGGGTCCAATTCGGATGGTTTGGGCCGAACTTTCCAAAACTGTTCGGTTTAAAATCTGACTGCACCTTGCGGGTCGATTTTGAGGCAGTTAACGACCTCAGATCAAAATCCCGTAGAGGACAAATTTGTTCGTCTCGACAAAACGAAGAACTTTCACTTTATGCGTTTTCCCTTTTGACTTCATCTGGCTCCTTCAAATTCAGTCGGAAGAAAACTTGGTGCATTTTGAACCTTTCTGTGTCACCTAGCCGGCTCGCTCGCCCTGAGGGCATTCAGCGTCTAGGGTCGGGCGACCTACTCGCGCCCAAGGACGGACACTGTCTAAGGTACGGCGACCCGTAGTATTTTTGCTGCACAAGTTGCATATGACCTCGGATTGAGATGACTCCAAAATCAATATTGTACGCCGTGAGGATACGCACAACTTCCGTGTTAGGCACTTTTTCATACGAGGTCATCTTCACGGTGATATCGTGCAATTCTCTGTATACTGTCATCCGGATCATCTTTGAGTCGTTTTTGGCGCACCACACCGCTGCCCTGTTGCACCCGCATTGCCGTTGCGCTTTCTTCTTCGTCGCTCTCCTTGCTACCGAGCTACCACTGCAGGGTTCTTGCCCATTCTAATGCCGCGACTCCGATCCAGGTCCTTGGTGTGCACCCGCTGCCGTTAGCCGCAGTCGCGGTAGCGTTTTCCTTGATTTCTCTAGCGCGAACCTGAAGGAACGAGGTTCTCCGCCATGCGCTCGCCGCTGCCACGACAATCACTCCACCGATTTCTCTGTCGTGGCTTGCACGTGCACCCGATGCTGCCGAGTTGTCGTGGCACCGTTTCAGTCCATTCTTCCGCTTCGATACATTTGCATCCCAGGACCGAAACTCCGACAATGAGCGAAATTTGACCGTCAACACACCCGCACGAAATGCACAAGTGCACCGTGCAGGTTTTACCCTCCGGATCATGGCCAGAATATCTGGCTAGCAGAAACCAGCAACATCACAGTTGGGACAAGGGATGATCTCTGTCTTTCTTGGGAAGGCATATGGGTGCAATATAGGTTGTGTATGTGATTTGATTTCCACCATACTTTCCTTGATGCATTCCCCCTTGATAGTACGAATTCCCTACGACTCAAAAGATAACCGAAAAATGACGGGGACCGCTTCTTTTCTCTTTTCACTTAGAGGGATCCCAGCCACCTTGTGCATCTTCGAATAGTTCCTATAAAGCTCAAGCACACATGGTTAGGACATGTTCATGTTGTCATTAAACACGAAAACCACTTTGGGAGGAAATGCCCTTTCACTTAAGTCTACCTTCAGGATTCACACTAGAATTGAATAACTGTTTTTCGTTCTAGCATTATGTACAAACATTATTTCAGGATCGTGTATGTTACGTGATGGATATTCTTTTAATTCAGAGAACAATGGTTGTTCCATATATATTTTAAGAATATGTGTTATGGATTTGCGCCCATCGTGAATGGGTTATTCATTTTGGATCTTGAATGTAGTAATGATGTCTTTAACATAGATGCTAAACGTCTTAAGAAGAATGAGACAAATAACACTTTTATATGGCACTTCCTTCTTGGCCATATCGAAAAGAAGCGCATGCAGAGGCTTCATAATGATGGAGTTTTGCAGTCTTTTGATTTTGGATCATTTGACACATGCGAGGCTTGTCTGATGGTTAAAATGACCAAGACGCCGTTCACTGGACATGTTGAATGGGCAAGTGACTTGTTGAAAATAATACACACTGATGTATGCGGTCCGATGAGTATACCAGCACACGGTGGATACCTTTACTTCGTAACTTTTACTGATGACTTAAGTAGATACAAATATATCTACTTGATGAAGCAAAAGTCTGAGACCTTTGAAAAGTTCAAGGAATTTCAGAACATAGTGGAGAATCATTGTGACAAAAAGATTAAATTTCTGTGTCAGATCGTGGAGGTGAATATCTAAGTCATGAGTTTAGCAAACATCTCAGTCAGCGTGGAATAGTTTCACAACTTACGCCACCCGGAACTCCACGGGAAATGGGGTGTCCGAGAGACGTAATCGAACCCTATTAGACATGGTAAGTCTATGATGTTCTTAACAGAACTGTCTTCATCTTTTTGGGGTTACGCACTAGAAACCGCAGCTTTCACACTTAATAGTGTGCCATCAAAGTCTGTTGAGACGACGCTGTATGAGATATGGCATGTGAAGAAATCCAACTTATCGTTTTTAAACACTACAACAGATCCGATCTTTTGTGTCAAAAACCCTCGTGACAAACTCGAATTCGTCAAGGATTAGCCTTAATAGGTGATGGAATTTTCAATTTTTATCACGCATTATAGGTAATGCATGACGCACAACTTTTGTGTCATAAATTTGTCACGGATTACCCCTGGTGACGGATTTAGGGCGTCATGCCTCTGTCCGTCATAGATTTTGTGGGACCGACATGTCAGATAATTAAATAAAACTAAAAAAGGGGCTCGATGAGTTTGAACACGCGAGCTTCTAAAAAAATACAGATGCATATTACCGCTGCGTTAACGTTATGATATTGTAATCTGTATCATCATTTATTATTGTTAGTCGTAAATTGCACAGTAAAAGACTTCTTCCAGGAAGGTACATTGCTCTCGGAAGATGTGACATTAATAATTTCTGCGCTTGATTTCTCAATGTTGTTTGACGGACATAGTAACTAGGTGCACCTCATATATGTAAGTCTTCGTGATCACCATTCAGGCGACTATATAAATAAGTTTGCATTCAAAATCATGAACATTTGACAATTTTGAGAAAAAATTAGGCTTGCACTTAATATTCCAAACACGCTTACGTTTTACTGGAAAAATAAAACCATAACTAATAAAGGAAACAAGAATGCACAACTTGCAATTAATATTCAAAAATATCATGATTAGAGAATACTAGGTAGACTAACTGGTTCACATTATCATTACAACAGGTTTCAACCATACAACACATACATCATCAGTTCGATATCTGAAGACAGTACTTAAAAGGTTCACATCATCTAATTACAAAGCAATAGAGTTTGACATCAGTTGAGGCAAACAACAGAACAGACAAATCCATCTCTTCCGTCCAGGAAGCTGAAGACACATATGTCACCCACCTTGATTTCAGCTTCCTTAACTATTTTCATCCACTTGCCTGACATCTGGGCATCATCTTTCTTACCCTTGATCAACTTTACACGCTGAATATCGATGCCATTAGTGCAAAATACAGGAAGATCCATTGGCGCATACATGGAGGTGGGCATTGCTGAACTTAGAAGAGAAGTACTGGAGGAGAAGCTTCAAGTTAGTTCAAGACTAGGATGAATGTGCGTAACAACAGTATGAGAGTGTATTGTTTACCATCTTGGCCTTCCCAGAGATGACAGTAGACTTTGTCATCCTGCATACATAGAACGGTATAGACGGCTTTGTCACTGCAACTTGGCTTCTGAGATGTGCAACTTGGTCTTCATTCAGTTCGACGTCATTTCCAAAAAAGCAGTACTTGTCAAACTCTTCATTCCCCGTCATGTGAGGACCTACAATGCAAGAAATTAATTATTACAAAGTAATTTGTACATGCATACAAGAGTGGTAAAACATTTGGTTAGGCATTGTCACCTCTACGAGTGATCTTTCCTTCCATGGCTCTCTTCACTCTAGTGTGCGTGACATCGTCATGAGACTCTACCGCTGCTTTTTTTACCTTTCTTGTCTCTGGTTTCCTGCTCATCATCATCACATAGGATAACTACGACGTCTATCTTAGGTTTGTTGCCACTCTTCAATTTATCCAGCTCTGCCACGGCATCATCCCTCTCCTTCCACACACTCATAACGCGGCTATGAAATCCCCTAAAGCTTCTCATCTGTGCCACCACTTCATGCTGGAGTGTGAGGCACGCCTTCACGAGAGAGTCCCGACTAGCGGTTTGAGGACGGAAAGCGGTGACTTCCTGAGCGGTACAGGCCAGGATCAAACAAGAATGTACCTTAATATGATAGATCAAACAAGAAAGGAGAAACTAATTCGTATGTTATTTACCTCGGCTGACCGAACAGGCTTGGGGGCTTTGTGTACGTCAGCATTGACGACAGTCTCATCCTGCTTGAGGAAGAGATCGTTGATGGACCTATCCTACTTAGGACAGTTTTCTGATGAAGACGCTTGCAGGACTTTTGCATCTCAATTAAGAACATAGCGTAAGCGGGATCAATGCCGAGGGAAACGGTCTCCCATATAGCAGCGTCCTGTTGGGTGCAGAAGGCACAGTCATCACGACCACATTTTGACCCCATTTGATCAATTGCATGGGTTCTACAACAAGTACGAAATTTAGTTAGTCCAAGCAATGCGCAGTGAGTAATGGAACCCATCGCCGGTGACGAAATCGACAGCCGGTGACATAGATCCATGGCCAGGGGCATTTTGTAGCCTCATTTCGCCGGAATATAACCTACATCATACCCCGGCCGTGGATATCATCGGACGACGAGTCGGTGTGGGTTGACCTAGATTTGGAGGAATCAAAAGGGAATGGAAGGGAAGGAAGCAGCACTGCTACTTACCAGTCAGCGGTTGAGGATAAGGACGGCGTTGCTGAGGATGTGGAGGTCATTGGTGACGAAGCCGCCATTGTCTGCCGCCGTAGGGGGAGTAGGAGTCGTTGGGTTTTTTTGGGGGGAGAGGAGTTGATTTGGGCGAGGTGGAGGCGAGGACGTGGAGTAGGGAGATGATAACTGTATGACTTGTGGGTCCCACTCTATTTGTTGAGCCTGTGCACGCTGAAGATTTGGCCATTGGGAACATGGTAATAGACAACAATTACCAGCAAAATACACAGAAATAGCAGAATCAATATGACATAATATAGCACTGCCCAAGTTGCGCCACTGAACATGGCTCGGATTTTTTGGGATGGCTGAAGCGGGGGGAGTGGTCGATTTGGGCGAGGTGAAGGCGAGGACTAGTGTGATTAGAGCTCTATGACTTGTGGGTCCCACGATGTATGTTTCATGGCATGATTGCCGGATAGTTTTAATTAGGCGCGCAGTTCATAATCAATCCAATTTAATCAATATTCGGTTGAAATTAAATGAATCACAATTCTGTTCAAATAGTTGATGCTGTAATATTTTTTCGGCATCTTCTCTCACCAACTTGTGAGAGTGATAGTTGAAAATCGACATGAATCCAGACCAAATTTGCAAGTAAATGGCCAGAATAAGGTGAGCGATCCATCGATTACAAGGATGACACCATCAACATTACTTAATAGCAACACATATTTTCAGTCTTGTACGATACTAGTTTGCAGTACTTGATAACACATACAACACATACTTTCAGTCTTGGACGGTACTACTTGCAGTTATTGATAACACATACAACACTTACTTTTAGTAGCTAACTACTCTGGATCAATGTAAGGAACATCAGACACAAACAGGTAATCCCCTTGGTTTCCTGTGTACAGCAAGAGCAGCATCTTCTCACCCAATTGCAACAAATATTCCTTCTTCATGAACTCCTTCCAGCCAGTGACGCATAGACGACCATCAGTAGGAGAAATGCTGTATGACCCCTTAACCTCAGTGTTCGGATGTCTCACAATGGTGATGTCACCGTATTCTTCCATGTCTTGGGGAACAAAATGGCTTGGGATTTTCTGTTCCATATTGAAAAGACGTTAGGTTTGTACATGTATTGGAAAGAACTTCATAGTGTGGCACCCATGGCTGTGCAAAAAAGGAAAAAATCAGGAAGAAAATACTCTCCTCCTTCATGATAGTCCACAAGGTGCATTTTGCGATAGCGACTGTTTGTCCAGTTCAGGGTATAAATGATTACCAGGTGCATTTTGCGATTGCGACTGTTTGTCCAGTTCAGGTATGCAAAAGTGCGACAGTACTTCCTTCTACATACTCTCCTCCATCATGATAGTCCACAAGGTGGTCAAGCATGTCCACATGTAGTATTACTGTCTCCATCATCCTCCAATTGATCTTGGTTCCATCAGTGGAATCAAGAGAGTCCAGAATGAGACGGTTTTGATGGGACAAATTGTAGTAAGATGTAAGATTAAAGTGCAATTACAGGTAGGAACTAAATTAGGTACTATTTCAAAGTCATTATAAATTACAGGGGAATAATATTCGTACTATGTTGTGAAGAATGAACTTCCAGTCCATAATGGACACGGTGAATTATGTAGTGCCAATTGTAAATGTTTACTCACTAAGCAGCAACGATCAGAACACTACTCATATTACCATTAAAAATGCAGAATAACAGAAGATGCATCAAGTTTGAAACTTACCTGGATGGGTGATTGGTAGGTTTTCAGTCATGACACTCGTCTCTGGACCATGGTTGCCAATACTGAAATATAGCTCCTGTCCAACTTCAAGAGAGTATATTCTAGAAAATTCATTACAAATTCTACCACTAATAAAGTGACACCATTTTTTTTGGTACATTGAACAGGGAATGAGAATCCCTCATTGGTAACGAGAGTTGCGCCAAACTTGCATTTTTGGAACGTGGCGATAACATACTTCTGAGAAAATAAGCTCTGGTGTAACAGGGGATGACCTGTTAAAAAGAACCAAACTTGACTTTCTAGAGGAAGCAACTTTTCCAAAAAGAGCAACTGTTTGTACTACTTCCTATAAATAGATAAGATACTTTTAATGAGAAATCAAGCAGAACTAGTGCTAGAGAACAACACAGCAGTTGCTCTTACAATCAGATAGGAGCCTCCAAGAACAAATTTACATGTAGGTACATGACAGGTCTCACACATGCATGAATCAGAAATTTACTTAGAACCAATCAATCTAACATGCATTGCATAGAACACACATATACATTATCATCTTGCATCACAATTATCCTTCCTTTTGCAGTCCACAATACCAATTACTGAACAACTACTTAAACCTCTCACTGAGTTCTAGATTTGCTAGATCTGGCAAATATACATAGTGCAAACAACAACTCTTAAAGAAGTTGCAACAGATTTTTACTACCGTTCTGTCCTCAAATCCCTCTTGAAGGGTAAGAACAAAGAAGTTTTTCATCCTGTTTGGACCACCGCACATTCCCTTCGTGACAAAACAAGTAGGACACTACGATCCGAAACAATACATATAAGTTTCCAAACCTGAAATGAATCGGTGGATAGGGATGGCGACGGAAATAAATCTTACCGCATCGGTGGCCGCCATCCTTGTCCTCTCAGTGTCGCGAGGCGGATCAGTGCCGCCAGAAGGAAGTAGATGCGGTGAGAGAGGGACACCGAGTGGCCGCCGTCGGCGAGTAGATGCGCCGGAGGTAGATGTACGACGATTGGTGAACGGCGACGGCGCTGTGCCGGAGATTGGATAAGCACTAAATTTCTGTAGGTGGCATGGAGAGGCAGAGGAGGTGAATTGGTAGTGGGAATTTGACGTGACAACTCGACTTCCCCTCTGCAGGTGGGCCCTTTTGGCAGACGGTTTCACTAACATAATTGTATTCCCCTCTGCGTCGCTGGCAAGAAATTGGATCATCGATCATTCCATTTGTGGTGAACAAGGTCCAAGGAAGTTGAATCTAGAGTTGAAATTTTTTGTGAGTGCTTATGTGACCTTACTATGTTCTCGTGTTGTATTATAGATTTTTCCACCAAATGTAGGTGTGCATACCATTTTCTTGCAACAAAAAGGCCAGAAAAAGATTTTAATGTATGAAAAGTGGAAAACTAGTTGTGAAAAATCTTAGAATCTCACATGAGTAATGCAATGTTATTAAAATCATGAAAAAAATATGGGACACTCAATTTGTATATGTTTTGTTCAAGTTTTGATGTGAAAGTGGCATTTATGAGGCCATAGTGGTCAATATGGTTCAAACCTTGGTTTGTGACATGAATCAATACGAACGATGCAAGTTATGGTTTGTGGTTTAGCAATTGACTGGTGCAAAAAGAACTTGCTTGTTTGCTTCGTGCACTACATGTAGATACCTCATGATGTGATGTCAACATTAATTTGAGCTTTGTCATCAATCATTCCCTTTTTGGGGAACAAGGTCCAAGGAAGTTGAATCTAGAGTTGAAACTTTTTGTGAGTGCTTATGTGACCTTACTATGTTCCCATGTTGATTTATAGATTTTTCCACCAAGTGTAGGTGTGCGTACCATTTAAATACTACCAAAAAGGCCAGAAAAAGATTTTAATGCATGACAAGTGGAAAACTAGTTGTGAAAAATCTTAAAATCTCACATGTGTAATGCAATGTTATTAAAATCATGAAAAAAATATGGGACACTCAATTTGTATATGTTTTGTTCAAATTTTCATGTGAAAGTGGCATTTATGAGGCCATAGTGGTCAATATGGTTCAAACCTTGGTTTGTGACATGAATCAATACCAACGATACAAGTTATGGTTTGTGGTTTAGCAATTGACTGGTGTAAATTGAAAAGAACTTGCTTGTTTGCTTCGTGCACTACATGTAGATACCTCATGAGGTGATGTCAACATTAATTTGAGCTTTGTCATCGATTATTCCCTTTTTGGGGAACAAGGTCAGATAGTTGGTACATACTGAACAGGTGACACAAAAGCATGCAGATACGGCTATGCAAAGTTCAGGAATACTATATATAAAATGTACTAAATATAAACAGTAGTAAATATCAAGCGCTTGGTGCCGTTCACTTCTTGCTCTCGCTCCACCAGTAATCGTTGGACCCGCCTTTTTTCTTCCACTTGCCATCGTTCCACCAGTCATCGTCGTTCCACCCCTTGCCCTCGTTCCAGCCGCCATCCTTCTTGCCGCCATCCTTTTTGCCGCCATCGTCATTGGGGTCATCCTCCCACTTCGATCGCTTGGGGCCGCTCGTGGAAGATGCTGAGGGTGCATCGATTTTCGGGAAGCCCGCTGGGTACGGTTGTACTTTTGGTACTTTTGGTCGGAGCTGACGTAGCCCCTTGATCATGCACTGGATATTACGGTACAGCTTGAAGGCGACAAACCCATCGACAGCAGCATATTTGAGGTTAACCTTGTCAAGTGGCTACATCTTTTCGTACGAGTCGTCGATGATTTCGCCTGCGAGGGAAGCCATTCCAGTCCTCTCGCCGCGTCCTGGAATATGGTACAATTCTTGGATATCCACATGGTACTTAATGGAATTTTAAAGTACCAGGTTATTTCCATCGCTCTTCTGTCAGCCCTTATGTCGACGCTAGCAAATTTAATCTCCTGGTTGCAAAACAAATCGAATAGCGCCTGGCAGTGCTCCTTAGGTCTGCAGTAGTAAGAAAGTAGAAATGATAAATTTGCAGAAAGTTCAAATCAATTTTACATATCAAGTAGGGTCATATATGTAACATAATTCAATTAAGTAAATTTCAGTAACAATGAAATTGTTATAACTAGGTGTACTGTGATCAATATCTATTACTATCAATTCTGATATTAAGACCAAATGAAAAATATTTGAAGGATGCATACCCTCAAAATTGTACTGTCAGATAGTTGTGTGTACCATTTTATTGCAAGAAAAAGTTAATTGAACAGATTCTAAATCATACAAGCAGATAGTTGTGTCTACCATTTTATTGCAAGAAAAAGTCAATTGATATTAAGACCAAATGAAAAATATTTGAAGGATGCAAACCCTCAAAATTGTACTGTCATATAGTTGTGTCTACCATTTTATTGCAAGAAAAAGGCAATTGATATTAAGACCAAATGAAAAATATTTGAAGGATGCATACGCTCAAAATTGTACTGTCAGATAGTTCTGTCTACCATTTTGTTGCAAGAAAAAGGTAATTGAACAGATTTTAAATCATACAATCTCACAGTTGTTAGTATGGTCAAACCATGGGTTGTGACATGAATCAAGACCACAATTGCAAGTTATGCCTTGTAATTTACCATTTCATTGGTGCAATTGGAAAGAACTTTCTTGTTTGCTTGCTGCAGTATGTGCAGATACCTCAATTGAGCATATGTTATCGTAATCACAGTACTAGATATGAATTATGAAACCAAATCATAGTAAATAACAGTACTAATAGATCTACTGCACTATAATTAACAGGAGAATTTAATATTTTACTTTCTTTTTTGTACTCTATTCTAAGAAAACCCCAATATGAACTACGCAAAAAATTCAAAACGGAAATTTGACTAGATCCATCTCTCATACCGAGCCAATCGGTAGACCAAGACAGTGTGGCGCATGCACGGTTGAACGACGGCCACTTTTTGCTGTTCTTGATCTTCATGGGTGTACTCAAAGTCCAGGCCCATGAACTCCTCGCCCAGCGGCAAACTTAGAAGCCATCGCTTGTACATTGCGAGGGTTTCCTCTACCTGCGCAATGTCGTTGGTGTAAATCACATCTATCTCCGTCGTGGCATGGGCGACGTACTTCGTCCTGACAGTACGGATTTCGACTTCGTCCATGGCGGTGCGGAGAGGAAGGAGATGAACAGTAGTGGCGAAGCAGGGGAAACAGGGGAATATGGTGGAAGTTGAGAAGATAAAGGAAAAATGGAACCGTTGCACACGCTATATTTACCCCTCTAGTAATTTCGGACTGACAACTGGCCCACGTGAACTTAGCAATAAATTAACTCCTCCTCGGCCTCCACGGGAACACTAATCGCAACAACAAAAATCCACTGGTCGGCTTCGCCTCCCTCTCATGCTTTCCATCTCTCGCCCACGCCGTTCATTGATCCACCGCACGGTTATGTTCTACGTGATGCTTATTTAGTGTTACATGTAATTTTGTTATTTTTAGATCTGAAAATAATTTTTGAATTTACGTTATGCTTATTGAATGTTATACATGATCTCAATCTAACAAACATAAACTCCTTGTACCTACATGTAATTTTGTTATTTATGCATGCATATGTGGTACTCAAATGAACTGCTCAGGTGTTTGTACCATTCAAACTAGTCATCCACATGCAGAAACTATCTATTTTAGAAACTATCTATTTTTAGAAACTTTCCACATGCCGAGATGTAACTAAGGATCAAGATCATGAATAAGCGTCAACGTCACCTGCAAGCAAGACCAAGGAAAATGATCTGCATGCTTGTTCATTTTGAAATGCATGGTTTACACAAACATGCATATTATTGAAAAAACAATAATTTCTTTCAAATGACATGAAAACATTTAGAATATGCATTAAATGTTGTATTTAGCTTGTTTGAGTAGTTTGGTTGAAATATTGGTTCCAATTTCATGAACAGTGCTTCACAGTCAACCTAGTGGCACATTGATATGAAAAGTGATTTATGAACTTAGATGACTTGTTCAAGGGGTATGGAACATGCCACATGGTCAAATTGCATGATTGATCATTTGAAAATGCATGGTTTACATAAACATGCATATTGTTGAAAAAATATCAATTTTTTTCCATATCCATTGCATGTTGTATGGAGCTTGTTTGAGTAGTTTGGTTCAAAAATTGGTTCCAATTTCATCAACAGTGGTTCACAAAGGTATGAAAAGTTATTTATGAACATAGACGACTTGTTCAAGGGTATGGACAACCTGTAATGACACATGCTCGAATGGCATGATTGATCATTTGAAACCACATGGTTCACACAAACATGCATCTAGTTGAAGAAAACATGAATTTTCATTCCAAATGACATAAAACATTTATGGCATATCATGTCATATGTTATACTATGCACGCCTACAAAGTGGCTCTACAAGTTGGCACGAAGTATGCCCTTTTATCATTTTCACATTCAATTGTATAACATTTACAATCTATTAATTTTCAGATTGTTTGGGCAAATTTGTTTCGTTTGTTGAAAATATAGTACGTTCCCTCCTTTCTGGTAAATATTTTCGTTCCCTCCCTTATTTAAAACCTTCCCCTCCCTTTTTTGGACCAAACAAAAACGTCCCGCGCACCCACCCCTCTACCCCTCCCCCTAAATACACCTTTCGATTTGCCAGAACCCACGTTCTCGTCCCACATCTTCCATTCCTATCATTCTCCCGCATCTCGAAGATCTAATCGCGCCGACCTCATCCTCTTCATCAATCTAGATCCGTCCGCCCCGACGGTGGAAAATGTTTGGCCGCCACAATCCGATCGACCTGACGGACGACATGGATGGCAGCATTCTGGAGGGGAACCCCGGCAGAAATCTGGAGGAAAACAACGGCAGCCATGGTAAAGATTCAACTAATAGAAGTACATATTGTTCAATTTACCTCTTTCCCTCTCATCTGCTATTTCATATAGATCTATGCATATTGTGCTAATTTGTTGATTAGGGTTAAGAACATGAGTTTACCAGTTCTAATTGCAAAATCAAATCTGATACAATTGGTTGTTATTCTACGCTAGTTCTTACGTATCGAGTCATCACAATCGTGAATGAACTGAATTTTTTCAGAGTCCTCTAGGTTCTCGTCAAGTACTGTAGGTTTTCATGGATTATCGTTGTTTCAGATTGTCAGACTTACTGATGAACTTGTTGTACGTAGAAACGAACACAAAGGTTTTGCACTGCGTGCAAATTGCATCTTCTCATGGTTTATTTGCTCTTATTTATATAGTCTGTTACAAGCTGCTACGTTTATTCAGGCAAATACTGAACCTAACTGAAACTAAAACTGACAACGACAATAGCTAGATCAGCTACAGTAAAACTGTCGTTCTGAAACTGAACCTTGGTCTGTCAGGCTTATAGTTCAACACAGATCTGATACAATTGGATGTTATGCTACGATAGTTGTGTCGGTTCAGAAACGTAGCCACCATATTTGATAGTTGTCATGTTTTAAGCTATGTGGCAATAATGAATCTATGTACATCTAAAATTAGTTAACTTTGTTTTATTTCAGGTACTGAAGACATATCAGAAGTAATATATGAAAAAATTAGAAAGCTAGCGATGGAACAAAATGCTTCTCGTATGACTGCACTACTAAAGAAGCAAGCTGAAGGTAAAGGCACGGAAATGTAATATTTCGACTCTATAGCACGAGCTTTTGTCTACGGCGGTTCAAGCACCCGCAATAAAAAAGCACCTGGACCGCACTGGATGTACTACGATGCAGTATGCCTTTTGCCACACCATGCTTATCTAACTCATTTTATTTCAGTTATAGCTTCTGCATTCATATATTTATACTTTATGGCATACTAGGCAATCCACGCAAAGTGTAAAATGAACAAGTTAGGTGCGACAAGTCGCTATATAAGCAACGATGCTGGCGACGAATATGCAGTAAGTACTTATCTATCCCTATGAAAACCTTACTTCTTCAGTTAGTTTGTAATATACTGTTCTAAATTACCATTTCCTAAACCTTGTAGAAAGGTAGCATCATCCAGATTACTGAGACGCGCGAAGCAACTCCAATTGAAAATTTTAAAACAACCAACACAAACAAATTTGGTATCATGACCGAGGATGCACAAGCTACGTATGTAAGTACAAAATTTACAATTTGTTTGAGCATAATTATTTACTGTTTCTTGTACTTGACAAAAACTATTCAAATCCTATGGCAGGATGAAATGATCCTCGAAAAAATGGGTCCACGCATGAAAAATGAGACTCCCAGAACTGATCTGGAGATTTGTGAAGATGTCCTCAAGAAATGTAGATCAAGAGGAATTTTCCTGTCAGACTTGGGCAAAACATCTAGCATGTCATCAGCAAGCATCCCAGAGTATGAAGAAATACAACAACATCACGAGCAGTCTCCAAGGTACCATCAGCTAATGGAGGCAAGGATACAGGCCCAGGAAGAAAGAATTGAAGACCTGAAAAGGAAGCAGACAGAACTTGAAGCTATCCAGAAGTACTATGATGACATGACTTTTGAAATAAAACAGAGGCAGCAAGAAATGGATGCACTTCTTGGTTTTCTCTTGAGGACGTCTCAATCATCCTAGTTCACCAAATAAACAGGAAACCTTGCCTGACGGTGTTGTTTTCTTCATGAAAACTTGCTTTCATCCAGATTTTATGTCTACGTTCTTTCATTTTCATGTGGTATTGTAACAGTTGGTGTCAATCGGACATAAAGTTATTGTGTGCCAGAATTATAAATGCAATAATATTTTTACGGTACAATTTGAAATATTGTTTTGAATTCTTGTTATTTACAAAATTGCCTCAAAATTGCCAAATATTGAAAATTGCTGTGGCTTACAACCGTGACAAAAGTTGTTACGGCGTCACAGCCTTGAGCCTCACATGTCAGAATCATGTGGGACCCACACGTAAGCAACCGGTGGGTCCCACATGTCAGCATCGCGTGGGTCCCACACGTAAGCAACTGGTGAGTCCCACATGTCAGCATCACGTGGGTCCCACATGTCAGCATCTTGTGGACCCATTTGACGTCATGCCACGTCAGCAAAGAGTGGACCCACATGACAACATCCACGTCGAGTGCCACCTAAACAGCCACATGTCAGCATCCACGTCAACAACCACGTAAACAACCACGTCATCTTCATTGACTGACATGTCAGCAGCTTTGACCGGTCCAAAACAGCTGACGGACCAATCAATGACACGATTTTTGTCACGCATTTCGTTACTCCCGTCATGCATTCCCTAAATACATGACACGTTCGGAGCCATCACGGATGATCGGTAATGCGTGACGGAAAAATGTCGTGGCGTCACGATTTTTTAATCTGTGACGCCCTTTTTTGTCACGAGGGGGTAATCGGTGACAAAATTCGATAATGCATGACAAAAAGACCACGTCAAAAAAAGTCGGTTCTGTTGTAGTGAAAATTTGGGGTTGTGATGCTTATGTAAAACGTTTACAGCCAAACAAACTCGACCCCAAATCAGACAAATGCTATTTTGTATGTTATTGTTATCCCAAAAATATAGTTGGGTATTCCTTCTACCACCGTACCGAGCGCAAAGTGTTTATCGCAAAGAACGGAACATTTCTTGATAAAGAATTTCTCGCGAAAGAGGTGAGTGGGAGGACGGTGCAGCTTGATGGGATTACTAAATCTTCGGTGATAATCGATAGGGCTGAGGTGCTAGAAGTAGTTCTACGAATCATCCCTATGACCGAACCGGAAGTTCCTGTACTAGATGCAGAAGCTTCAGACAAGACTGTAGCTAAACCGCGTAGGATAAGTAGAGTTCGACAACCACCTCATCGGTTTGAGAACGAAGTATTCATCCTAGAGGATGATGAACCTTCAAATTACAAGGAAGCAATGGCAGGACCTAACTCCAATGAATGGCTTAAGGACGTGAAGACCAAAATAGAATCCATGTACAAAAATCAAGTTTAGAACTAGATCCTCCAGAGGGTCTAAAACCAATTGAATGTAAATGGATTTTGAAAAGAAAAACAGATGCAGATGGATTGTGACTATCCATAAAGCTCGACTTGTCGCGAAAGGGTTCTGACAAGTTCAAGGAGTTGACTATGATGAGACTTTCCCGCCGGTAGTGATGCTTATGTTTGTGCGGATTTTGCTAGCAATTGCTGCTTATTTTGATTACGAGGTATGGCAGATGGATGTCAAAACAGCTTTCCTATATGGAAATCTGACTAAGGACGTGTAGATGATACAGACCGAGGGTTTTGTCAATACTAAGGATGCTGGAAAGGTATGCAAGTTTCAGAGGGCCATTTATGGTCTAAATCAAGCATCGAGGAGCTGGAATTTTCGCTTCGATGAAGTGGTCATAGGGTTTGGCTTCATCCAGAATGGCGAAGAACCTTGTGTTTACAAGATGGAAAGTGGGAGCTCAAAAGCTTTTCTAATCTTATATGTGGATGACATATTATTGATTGGGAATGACGTGAATTTTCTTAACACAATAAAAGAGTCATTGAAGAAGAGTTTTGCAATGAAAGACTTAGGTGAAGCAACATATATATTGATCGAGACGCCTGATAGCGCTTAGACAGAGCACGTACATTGACAAGGTTTTAAAGAGGTTTAAAATGGAGAATGCCAAGAAGGGCGTACTCCCAATGTCACATGGCACTGTACTTAGCAAGAATCTGTGCTCGCAGACCGCTGATGAGCGAGTATATATGACTACGCTTCCATATGGTTCGGCAATTGGATCGATTATGTATGCCATGATTTGTACAAGACCAGATGTTTCATTTGCACTAAGTGTTAGCAGGAGGTACCAAAGTAATCCAGGAATGGGTTATTGGACATCAGTTAAAAATATCTTAAAGTACCTTAACAGGACTAAGAAAATGTTCCTAGTGTATGGAGGTGATGAAGAGCTCATTGTAAAGGGTTACACTGATGCTAGCTTCATGACCGATCCAGACGACTTCAAATCTCAATCGGGCGATGTTTACACACTCAATGGTGGTGCAGTGAGCTGGAAGAGTTTCAAGCAAAACACCGTAGCGGATTTTACAATGGAGGCGGCGTATCTCGCAGATTTAAAAGCCTCGAATGAGGGCTATTGGATTAAGAAGTTCGTCACCGAGCTTGGTGTGGTTCCAACTTCACTGGACCCACTCGAACTCTATTGCGATAATAGTGGCGCCGTGGCCCAGGCAAAGGAGCCAAGGTCTCACCAGAAATCGAAGCATATTGAATGCCGGTTTCACATTATCCGAGATTTTGTGGACAAAGGATTTGTGGAAGTATGCAAGATTCACACGGACCTGAATGTATCAGATCCGATGATGAAGCCTCTACCACAAGCAAAGCATGAGCAACACCAAAATGCCATTGGTGTTAGATAACTTATGTAAACTAGATTATTGACTCTAGTGCTAGTGGGAGACTGTTGGAAATATGCCATAGATGCAATAATAAATGTTATTGTTATTTCCATGTTTATAATTAATGTTTATATTTCTGTGCTACAATTGCTATGGTTCTTGAATATGAGATTCATGGGAAAACTCACTAGCATGTGTGGAAACATAAAAAGAAAGAAGTTTCCTAATCTCGCCTCCAAGATTAGCTCATGTGTTGCATGATGATTCTGTTTTCCTAATAATGGGCATTGTTAAAGTAACAAGGATGCCGGCAATAATGAGGGCAGATTTTTGGCAGAACAATGGTGTTGGACAGACCCAACCAAATGATATACTATGAGATCACATCGTCACAATTTTATTAGTATCATCGTAAAAGTTTTAACGTATATTCACATCATTAGACCATGAGAATTTCAAGTACTTTCGTACCGGACGTTTTACTTTGGGGTTGTGAAACGTTACCCGTAACAGGGTCATTATAACGACAATCTTCAGGTACTTCGGAAAAGTATGTCTAGGGACTCGATAGTTCAAGATTGGGGTTTGCTCCTCCGGCGATGGAGAGATACTCTCCGGACCCTCTCGGTATAACGGGATCCATCATCGTCTAGCCAGACACAGCATGATATGATCACGGGGATACCGGAATACGGAAACGAGAAAAGAGAGCAAAACCGGTACCGAGGATAACTTGGTATTGTGATCAAGTTGTTGCTTCACAAGGATACCGATAAAAGTCTCGCCTCGGGTTTTGTTAATTATCGCAAAGCAAAAGGAATTGTGTACGCAAACAAAAGGTTCGCTCGATATATTCGTGTATGTGTACAAATTAATATGAATGTCCAGATCCCGCTATTGATTACTGACCAGAAGGAGTTCTGGGTCATGTCTACACATTAGCGAACCTGCGGGGTCACACGCTTAAGGATCATCGATTTGTTGAGTACTAGAAGTGATAGGAGCACAAGATAAATACACCAGAAAAGTTTCGGGAAGATCGAAAATGTTTCGGATAGAAAACCGGAAGAGTTTCAGAAAAGCGGGAAATTCTCAGAGGACCCTAAATGACACCGGAAGGTCCGGGAAGGTTCCGGAATATTTGGAACATTCCGGAAACTTTTGGAAGGCACCATGGGCTGCTCCCTAGGCTAGGCCCAAGTGGGGGCAGCGTCGGCCCTAGGGGGAGAGGAACTCTCTTCCCCAAGTCGCCCCTCCCCCTATATATTGAGAGGAGGGGCAGCCCTCCAACCTACACCTCGTGTGCTGAAAGGCTGCACCAACTCTCTCTCTCTCTCTCTCGCCCTCTCTCTCTCAGAAAAGTTCTCCACGCCGCAAGGCTACTCCACCCCACCTCTAATCTCTGGTAGATCTTCGATTTGGACGGCGAAGCTCCGCATGATCAATGACTCCGTACGTGTGGATACTAGCAGAGGGATCCACTAGTACAGAACGACACATCGGAAACGGGCCAAAACCCTCATCGGAAACGGAGAAACGGTCCGTTTCCCCGCTTCCGATACTGATGTGAAACGACACAAAGGCAACGGAGGCCAAAAGTCCGTTTCCAATGTGGGCAGCAAATGCATACGGACATACACGTACATATGTCCGTTTCCAACATGGACAAACAATGGAAACGGATAAACATATACAACCGTGTCCAATGTGAAAAAATCATATTAAAAAAAGCAGCTTCTGGCCAGCTTCTGCTGGCTTCTCACCAGCTTCTGCTGGCTTATCACAGCAATTATTTCTATATTTCCAATTAAGTTTCAAAGGTACATGATACAACTTTACATAGTTCCTCTCCACAAAGCTACATACTAACACTTACACACCTAACATGTACTACATATACAAGTTTGTTTTATCGTATGCTCCTCACATAGAAAAAAATATAAGCTCCAACCAACTATAAAGATTGCACCTGGAGCATTCCATGACTTCCAGTTACCCATTTCCTGTTGGAACAAGCACCCATGAACGAAAGCATAAGCTCCAACCAACTATAAGGGATGAACGAAATATAACATGAAGCATGCCAAAAGAGAGTTAAACGAAGGATACCATCATGCAAGGAGAGAACCAGAAACTCACCTAAAACATGGAGACAAAGAAGACGCCACCTGCCCAGGTGAACTCGCCACCATTGCACGGCAGCGAGCACTACCGCAGCCAGAACGACTTGAAGCCAAACATCACAAACATTCACATGACTCAAGACTTCTCCTGACAAAGACACAAGTTAACTTCCAGCACAAGACCAACAAGATGTTGAAATAAGAAAACATGGTCCAGTAGCATGCTAATTGGTGTGGTCCAGTAGTTAATAATGGAGAAATCACCTCTAAGGCCATCCACCGGTATGTCCCGGTTTCTGCAGTCATTACTCAAGACTGAACTCTAACACATGCAACGCCAAAATCAGCGACCTTAACCATCTGTAGAAGGAAACAATAAGTTAGGAAATTTATCAAATTCTTCTGAGTAAATCCATTAAATGAACACATACGATTGGTCAAATGTTGCTGAATATTACTCTGTACATCTTGAGTGAAGAAAAGCTAGGATAAGTACTTGGTAGAGGGTTTACCAGGTAGCAACAACAAATCAAGTACAACACAGATCATAAGCGTGTATGTGTATGTCCACATCCTAGCAATGTACGGTCTTAACCACTTAAGTACAATTCTTCTAACAGATCAGTATTATATATGCAGCTCGCTGTAGCCTGCACAACACACTACAGATCAAGAGATGTAGCCTCATCCAACTAGCAACCTTTCTACCACATACAAAAAAAATGAGAATTTGCAATCACTAGAACAACCATGCAGAGGGAAGCCACGAGAAGAATAAGGACAGGAGACATCTCACCTATAGCAAGCGACAGCTACATGAAGCCATGAAGAGGAGGAGGCCGGACATGATGTGCCGGTCGCTCATAGAGAGATCGCGAGGTTGAATTGGTCCTGCGGCGCTGCGGCAGAACGAGCTGAACTGATCTGCGTTCCGGCATAGCTGTATAAACCCCCAGTAATAGGAAACACAACCGAAGCAACCATAGCTGTATGAATGAAAAAAGAGATACAGTTAGGTCGGACAGGCAAGGGAGTAAATAATCTACAGAAAAGAAGAGGATGGCATGGATGATCTAAAAATCGAAACTGAGAAGTCCAAGTTTCCTAAAAGCTGCAGGGCTGAACCTTGTCGCATGGATGATCTATCATGGTCGTTTAAAAGTTCAGTAGACAGATAAACATACAAGTTCTCTCTAAAATGGATTTGCTTCGAGAGGAAGAGCTTGGGATCAGTCAAAAGTTCAGTTAATCAGTCAAAAGCTAACGATGTGCATATGCTAGTAGAGGACCTAGCATGAAACGTTTGGTACTGGGGCCAAGTGCTAGCTATTACGTGCATTTACATACCTGATAATCATGCTGATAACCATATCTCCTAATCAAGTAAAGGAATTAATCGATGCTACTAATAGAGGTATCCGTGGTTGATAAATTAAAAATAAAAGGCAATGTATGGAACATACTTGGTTCAGGCTATTGGTTCAAGCCATGATTATTTTTTGACGAAATTCAAGCCATGATTATAACAACTAACAACAGCTGGGGTTTCTGGATGCAGTTGAGGAATGGCGCAAACTGACGGACGCAGAATAAGCATGCGAAACTTGTGCGTTCCAAAAAAAATCCAGCTTAGGGAAAAAGGACAGGAAGTTGAAGGCGGCCGATGGAGGACTTGGTCTCACCTCCGACGGGCGAAGTTCAGGACGGCCGGGGCAGGACGAGCAGCTCGCAGCTCGCGGACGTGGTTTGGAAGACGACCGGCAGCAGCTCCAGCACTCCCGCCGTTCAGGTCCGGCGCGTCCATGGCCTGCTTGCCGTCGGGAGCCCTCGCGAGTAGGCTGACAGAGGAGGCCGGTGAAGTAGCGGCGGCCGGAATCGATGGCCAGGCCAGGGAAACACCGAATCACCGCTGTCCCCTCCGCGAAGGCGCCCTACCCGTCCTGGTGGTCGGAGAGCGGTGACCGGTGGAGCAACGGCGGACGTTGCTGCTAGGAGGGAGCCCCATCTCTCTCCGGCGAGGCTAATGCAGGCGGCCGTCGATCCGGTACTCACCGGCACCGATCCGCATCAGCTCGTCCCCATCGGCGTCGTAGGAGAGCTGCGGCCGTTGATCTGGTGCTCACCGCCATCGATCTACATCAGTTCTCCTTCTCCAGCGGCGGCGGCGGCGGCGCATCTGGCGGCAGATCTTCGTCCTTGTTCCGGACGGAGCGCCCGAGCTGGAACGGCCGGGAGCACGCGGCGGGAGGAGTGGACGGTGGTGGGAGGAGGGGTTGCCAGAGGTGAAGGCGGCGCAGAGGGGAGAAGGGGACGGTGGTGGGGAGAAGGGGATCGAGGCCGAGATGTGGGGAGAAGGCGAGCGTGCGGGGCGAGAGAGAGGATAAGGAGAGAGAATGAGGACAAGGGGGCTGTGGGTATTTATTTGACCGAAGTTAATTTGCACACGGAGGTAAATTTTCACCGTTACCCATATATCGGCAACAGTTAATTTTTCTAGTCCGTTTCCGATGTGTCGCGAATTCTGGCGCGTATTCCTTTTAACCGTTGCCTTCGTGAGCGTTGTCTGTTGTCTTTTTGCTGCCGTTTCCATAGAGGGGTATCCTATGTGTCGTTCTGTACTAGTGATCGTTCCTTCGATACTCGAACAGGATAAATAATCCTCGTGGTTGGGAGGTATAATTCTCGTTGCGGGGATCTGCATCAACGGTCTTCACCAACATCTTTTCTCTGCTGTGTTTGTTGGTAAAGATAAGATCTAACCTCCTTGCATCTTCATAGTGATCTTGGGTTTTATTCGTAGGACGCATTTTGTTTTGTTTTCTACTACGTTCCCCAACATATATATCCTATTATTCGTAGATGGCTGGTTAAAATAGGAGTTTGAGCCATATACGGACATTACGTTAGAGAAATTCCTAGCTAGACTATTTGTCATCAACTAAAGCTTTACTTAACTATAAAACTCCTTAGCCAATATATTGTATTCTTTAGGATTAGTTTGGATTTTTCATCAAGGGGAAAACACCATTGTTAGTAATAAGAATTATTAATTACCTAAATCAATAAATCTCATTGTCTTTTGGAATGTATGTGCTCTCACTTCGTATAAGCATCAAAAAATAAATAATAGAATGTTAAGATGTTGCATGTAAGTGTTGACGTTCGAGAGTACTTACGTATTACAATATGGTACAGAGAGCGAATCACTATAGATCTGCAAGCTAATTTTAGTTTCCTTTATTCGATGAAAATTTGAGGCAAATAGCTACCGATTTATTCGTGTATGAGTAAGCAAAACATTCATTAAGCCTAGACTCATTGTGTCACGCATAACAATTTATTACCTATATATTTATACTGATCTAAATGATATATATACCAAATTACCCAACGGCAACATATACTTAACAAATATCACATAAAACTAACCTACCAGATTAATAGAAACAGTCGTTTGATCAGCTAGCTCACTATACAATGATTAACTCTATTAGTATATGCAATTCTAATGCGCTCAGCCAAAAAAGGCATGTGTGTAGATTTTTTATTTTACTTGGAGGTAATGGATATCATTATGATATGAGCCTACGAGATAAGAACATAATTTATAGTTATAATCTAATAGATTTTAAATAAGAAAATGAATAACACAAAAATAATTAAGAAATGCATACTTTTCCTTCCCCTTTTACATCTTGCACGTGTTTTGTACGTCAGGAGATTGTGTGCACATACGAACACGTATATGAATCGAGTGATTGTGATTTGTTTAGATAAAACTATGACAGTCTAGCGGCTATGATGTGTTTAGCTACAATTATGAAGATCTAATGACCATGATTTGTTTAATACAATTATGAAGATCTAAGGGCCGTGATATGTCTAGATACGGTTATGAAGATCTAATGGTTGTGATCAGTCTAGGTACAATTATGAAGATCTAATAGTTGTGATATGCCTAGGTAGAATATGAAGATATATTCGCCAAGATTTTTTAAGGTATAATTTTGAAGATTTTAATGGATGTGATAAAAAAAAGTCCACTAAATCAATTGGCCGATGTTTCGTATTTTTTTAGAATTTCTAGTGGCATGTTTTTTTCGTATTGTGCATATAACTAGCATGATAGGGCTCGCAAATGCGACAGGATCATCTTTAATATGTCGAAAATATTAAGTATTTATTTCTTATCTTATGCAAACATTTTTCCTCCTATTTATCGTTCTGTATTGCAAAAAATACAATGTTTTACACATGGATACGTTCCTAAAGGTGTAAGTTAATTTTTTATATGATTATATTGCTAAGAAATAACAAAACAAATAGTTATGAATTTTTTTAATGAAAAATCTAATGATGATTACTCTATATTACCATGCACGAACCTATGCTAGGGAGCATATGACAATTGATCTAACAAGCATGGGAATTGCGGTTACCCAGAAAAATATTCACATACAAGATAAAGGTCAAAATATACCTTTGAGAATGTTTCCATGCCTGAAACATCTTGTATTTTGCAATGAAGGGAGTAAATGGGAGAAAGTATGCATAAGATGAAAATAAATACTTTATTGGATACTTAAAGATGATACCGTCGCATTTGTGAGGCTAGTTACAACGGAAAAAAACACCACAAGGCAGAAATAAACGAAGAGGTAGTGGTCTATCTAGCTAGTCCTACAATAATAATAGTTGAATGCCCGTGCGTTGCAACGGGTTATTTTTTTGTTGCACAATTTAACATTGAATACATGTAAATATTAATGTACATACATAAGATAGCACATCGACTTCATTTGCATGATACTTGAGCAGATACAACAAAAACTTTTTCCTCATCTCATAACCATCCTGCACGAGGAATATAAATATATATTGTTAATTACCTCAAAAATTTCACGTTTAAGTTGTAAGAATGTGCAATAGAGAATACTCACGGTACAAACTGGATGGACCAACTTTTCACCATCCCATGAGAGCATGAAACTAAAAACTAAGTAACCCGACAAGTTCCTGCAGATCAATGCACTTTCATTATCAAGAACACCAGGATGAAAATAAATAAATTATTATAATGATTTTTAAATAAATCACCTGTCATGGCTTCTTGGAATACTATCTGGATAACTACGTGGCCAGAAATATATATCTGAATTCCAGCCGGGTTGTGCTATTTCGAGTGCTTCGTTTAGGTAGATTGCATACCTCTGAAATTTCAATTGATACCTCTCTTTTGATAGCGGTTCAATAATAGGGTCCAAAATGGATACACGGCATTTATGTTTGTCGATGAAGAACAACATGAAGTGGCCTAGGAATGCATATGGCAACAAAACCTGCAAGTGGCAAGCATTAGAAAAACATAAATCATAACAATGATTGACAAGAGGACTGCGCAAACTTACCGTATGACACGACGAGATATTATTGTTAATCTCGGGCCAGCCATGAAAAAATGTTGCCAACGACTTAATGTCTGGCTTTACACGCCACTTTGGATGTTTTGTGCCATCGAATAACACCGACTGCGTCAATACACAAGGTTTAGAAACATGACGATGATAATAATTACATGTGAATATAACAACTTACACAAAATCTTCAGTCCATGTTGTGCACGGGAGGCTCTATCAATAATTGTATATGGTCGCATGCCACTATACGCACGGCCATGTTGAAGCAGTCCTTATCCATAGGCTGGTCCGATGTGAGAATGCCCTGAGTTTGTTTCAAACTCAATCCCAATGGATATGGTTTCGAGCTCCGCACCCATTATTTCCTACGAAACAGTCGGTAAGAATGATGATATCATAATAATATATTGACACTTAATCATTTTCATAATATATGGTACTTACTCCAAACACTTTGCATCGTCAATGGACATGATGTATCTGACGATCTCGTCTAAATCATGTATGTCGGCAGGCACCATGGAGGCGGGAAGGGTACATCTTTCTTTGGCTACAACCGCTGAGTCTGGCCGCTTTCACTAGTGGAGACAGGGCTTTCTGTCCCGGCCCGTGAGGGGCTTTAGTCCCGGTTGGCGAACCGGGACAGGACAAGCGGGACTAAAGGGCAAACCTTTAGTCCCGGTCCTGTTACCAGCCGGGACCAAAGGCCATCCACGTGGCCGCCTGCGGGGCACGCTGGGGGCAACCCCTTTAGTCCTGGCTCGTATAACGGGCCGCGACTAAAGGGGTAATTTTGTTTTCTTTTATTTATTTCTTTAGGGTTTAGGGTTTAGGGTTTATTAGTTTTCTTTTATTTTCTTTCTTCGAGCATACAAAGATAATTGTTTTCTTTTAGCGGTATTTCTACGCTACCACATACCGTACACGTTCGTGCATATATATAAGATAACTTGTCTTACGATCGAGCATACAAATATATACAATTTTGATAGTTACATGGAGATCACAATTACCGGGACTAGAGCCCGTCTATTCGATTACACGGCCGGGGATCATCAGTAGTGCCTATTCACACTAAATTCTCCAGCGTCGTCTACCATCTCTTTCATCAAAAATCCCGCCAGTTCCTCTGCAATTCCTAGTAGGCGTTGCTCTGGTAGGAGCCGATCCCGCATTCTCTCGAACTATATAAGAAAAGGAGATCAATATGAACATCAATCATGATAACAAAAAGTGACGGTAATAAAATAATGTTGTGAATGTATTGCTTACGTAGAGTCTATAATCATTGTGCTCAGTGGTAAACGTGCGAATGAACTCGCAAACGTAGTATCCACATAGATTCGTCCCCGGTGGCTGCCTCGCGCACTTTACGAGAATAGAATTCAATCAAAATAATAATCTAGCATCATAATTGTATTGAAACTAGAATTAAAGAGATGCGCGGACATATCTCGTACTACTTACCGTGACCGGAGTGACTTCAGCTTCTCACTAAAGGAACCCGTCACCAGACTCCTGAACAGTCTCCAAACCCTGCCCGGCAAAGAAAATGAATTAATGAATGAGTTATTCATTACCTGATATCTCATGAAATCAACGAAAGAGACCGATATAGCGCGAAAATTACCTTTGGAGCATGTCCTGCATGTCGCGGAACTCTTCCAGGTGTCTGTTTAATGGGTCCATGACTTCAACTATTCCCTTATCAACTTGAATGTCTAGCAGAATCCAGTGGAACCTGCACACGTTTATATATACGTCAGTAACTCATCAATTACACTTAACATCAAGTAAGCAAAAGTGAATGTGTACAACAGAGTAAGACCCTCACTGGAAGTTGTAAGGAAACAGTATGTGGTCACAGAAATGTTGCTCCGTTAGAAACCTTAGAAGGTTATCCGCCGTCTCGTCGGGTTTCGTCGTTAGCGAATATATATGTACTTTATCTGGGTCAATGAACCCAACACTAGGGACAACATCAGCCTTGGGTAACTTGTCGTCTTGGGAACCTAGCAATTCAGCAACAGTCACACCCATAGAGTCCGCCAACTTCGCAGCTTCTTCCATATCCTGCTGCAGCACCTGGGGAACGTTTTCGGATAACACCTTGAGGGATGGGATCGATTGTTTGGCCTGTTCTCCGAGCTGGAGAACGTCCCTTCTGTTCCCGCTTGCACTTTTACCTGATTTGCTCCCGCTTGCACTTTTACTTGATTTGCTCTTCTGCACTTCCTTCCGAAGTGTGCGTACATAGTCATCTGGCTTATGGTGCAACTCATATTGCGATTTTGTGTTCAGAAAATCACGTGCCCACGCTTTTTCCTTCTCGGTGTATACCGGGGCGGGCTTGGGTTTCATCTTTGCAAAATGCACATCTTTTTCGGCCATTGCGGCCGCTGCGGTTTGCTCGTCAGTAAGATCGTAAGTTCTGATGGGAAGATTCTTATGAGGTACTCTTGGGAGGGGCGACATTTGTCGTTTTGGGCTACTGCGTCGGTTAGTACTCATCGACGGAGCACGCTTCCGCTTATTGTCCTTAGCGGGCAAAGGCGGCGGCGAAGACGGCCGACCCAAGTCCGGCGGCGGAGATCGAGATGGACTCGCGCTGTGGTGGTCGTAGTCATGGGGTGTGCTTCTTGGAGGTGATGGAGGTGTAGGTGACCTGCGACGACTCGGAGGCGGTGTTGTCCTTGGCATCGACCCTAGAAACTTGATGTAGTTCTTGTCCCATAGAATGGTATCACCCACAACTTCTCCGAGTGTCCTCTCATCTCCAGGTCCAGGGATGTCAAGCTCCATAGCATGAGACCCCGATACGATTTCATCCACCACGACTTTAGCATAGCCAGCTGGAATCTCACGGTCTTGCCAGCATGCGTCAGGTGGACAAGGTAAAGCATATCCGACCGCCACCTTCATGGATATGTTCTTCAATTTCTGATGGAGCTCACAAGATATTGCATCCTTGATTCCATCCACGGGGTAGCCAGGACCGCCATCTATCATCCGCCGTGCATTGTCAGTCGGGACCTCCGAGTCACCCACGCTGCTTTTCCGCTGAGATGGACCGGCGGTAATATCGAGTACAGGATCTTGCGGGTGCACTACTCCTCTAAGTTCGTCAATCTGCTGCTGCTGGTGGTTAATTCTGGCAAGCAACTGGTTGAACTTGTCTCCCTCCTCCTCTTGATGTCGCTGCTTTGCTCTCGCTCGGTTTCTGTAAGTTTCTACGTCTTTGGCAAACCCAAGCCACCACGGGACGGAAGGGCCAAAGCCTCGTGTTCGTCCTCCTTTTTCGTCATTCCCGAGGACCAATGTCAGCAAGTCTTTCTCTCTATCGGGACGGAACTTTAACTTCCCCTCTTTAATTTCTTTCACCACTTTAAGCCAATTTTCCCTGGGTACCCTAATCCCGTCACTGCAAATAAGGTCCCCTGTTGCTTCGTCGTATGAACCCCCATGCGCAAGGAACCAATTTCTTGCCCTCAATTCCCATTCGTCGCGCATCCATTCTGGTTGGATCCCTTTAGCAAGCAGCTCTTGCTCTTTTTTATCCCACTTTGGCATGGCAGTCTCGTAGCCCCCTGGCCCCAATTTATGGTGATATTTTTTCTTGTCGGCATTTTTCTTGTTCCTTACTGAGATCGCCTTGGCATTTTGTCACTCCTTGTACTCCTTAAATGCGTTCCAGTGATTCGCCTGCTTCGCTAGATAGCCTTCAAATACTGGAGCAGTCTTTTTCGTCTGATATTCTTGCCATAATCTTTTCTTCCACACCCGGAATAGTTCGGCCATCTTCGTAAGAGTCCACTTCATGACTTTCTTCCTCAATTTTGCAGTGTTGGCAGGATCCTCAAATTCTGGCAGGGTGAAATGTGCCATGAGGTCATTCCAAAGACCCTCTTTGTACCTTTCGGCGACATACTCACTACGTTCGCCCCTTTGCGCTTATTCCAGTCTCGAACGGTGATCGGGACGTGATCCCTAACCAGAACTCCGCATTGTTTTCTAAATACAGCGGCAGCCTTCTTGGGTTCCTTCGGTTCGCCCGTAGGGGCTATGACCTCAAATGTATAATGCGTAGATGGGGCCACCATTTTGGTCGGGCCTCGTTTGGAAGAATTGATCGATGTGGAGGCCTAAGAGAAGAAACATTCGTCAATTTATATATATACAACTTAAGTAATGCATCTACTGATAGCCGAACTTCATATCTACCTCGCCGGACTTCGTTAAGGGTCCACCGGCTTCTCCATCATCGGAGCTATCGCCTTCTCCATCATCGGAGCCGTCGACTTCATCCTCACTTCGGTCGACCTCCATTCCATCCCCGGAGGGGTTCAGATACGACGACGGAGATTCGGCTGGATCAGCATCTGGGGCGTCGTGGATTATATTCTCGAGAATTTCTTCCTGTATTAGGTCTCTGCGGGTTGGACTAGGTGGATCCATAGTTTCTGCAAAATGCACACAATATTATTTCAAAATGCATCAAATAAAATGAGTATCAATTGTTATAAATAATTACTAAAGCAATGAATACAAGTCACTTATCTAATGTGTATGTTATCATCAATACTTTGTAATTAAAAAATTACTACAAATCTATTAAGTCACAATATATCCACTACCAATCAATTACTAAAAATTACAACAAATCAATTACTAAAAATTACTTAGTCCTAGAATTTATTTAAATGAATTATCATACCTTAAAACATAAAATGGTTTTCATAACTTATTCCATTTTGAAAATGAGTTCAAGATATTTTATATTACAAAATATTACTCTTAATATTCCTAGAATTTCATTGAGATAAAAATATACATTATAAAGCCCTATTTTAAAATGATTCGTAAAAGAAACATATAAGATTATTGAATATTAATAACAAACAATATACTTCAAATTATACAAAATATACTTCAATAATCATCAATTCATCAACATCAATAATCATCAAATCATCAAAACATCACAGTATCAAATTCTCCAATATTTCAACAACAACATTATATCAAATTCAATGGCATTTTTGTAAATTCCAAGTACTTGCAAATTTGAATTGTTCAAACATGAATGAAATTTGACATAAATAAATAGCATTCATTTTTCTGAACATTTCGGGTTAATCAAAGATTGCTCGAATCCGCGCGTTTCTGGATGATTCGAACGCGCTGCGACGTAGAGGAGGTTGCAGGGAACCTTATGGTAGCGGCGCCGCCCAATTTGGGTCGCTGGAGCAACGCCGGCAACGATGTTTGGCGGCGGCCGACGACGGGCAACGCAGCGGCGGAGCTACGGGGCGCAATAACTCGAATTGAAGGCACTGGAAGATGCAAAAGCTCACCCTGAGCACGATGGAGTGGACGACGAGGTCGGGGGAGGTCGTACGGCGACGGAATCGTGCTCGCACGCGGTGGCCGGAGTTGGGGGCCTCGATTCGCCGGATTCCGGCCTTCCTACCACGGACGACTCGGTGGAGTAGTAGAGGAGGCGCCGGCGACGGGCAGCGGCCGTGTCGAAGACGGCAGCGGCGTCGGGGACGGCCTCGCCGGCGACGGAAAATTTTGGCAGCCTGGCGGCGTCTCCTCTGCTTCTGCGCTCCTTCGTCTTCGATGAAAAAATGGCTAAGTCCCAACCGTGGCTTAAGTAGTAGTGGGACCTTTAGTCGCGGCCCGTGGCTCAAACTGCGACTAAAGGGGGGTCTTTAGTCGCGGTTTGAGCCACGGGCCGCGACTAAAGGGTTTGGGAGGGCTTTTCACGTTCCCGCGCGCAGCATGGGCTTTAGTCCCAGCTGGTGAGATGGGCCGGGACTAAAGGCCAAAAATTTCCGCGGGCTGGGCCGTTTTTACTTTTTTTTTAAATCTAGCACAATTTTAAATATTTGAACATTTGAATGAAACAGTTTTTGCATACTTATGAATTTGAGAAAACTTTTAACATGAAAAGTGCTTGAATTTGAATAAGTATTCCAAATCCATTTTTGTTTTATAAAATAATTATTCTAACTCTACAAACTATTAACCATTTTGCCATTTTGAATTAAAAAATGCATTAACTTTTATCTTTTGCATATTTTTGAATCTCACTAAACTTTCAACATGAAAAGTGTTTGAATTTGAATAATTAATTCAAAACCATTTTCTGTTTTATAAAATAATTATTCTAACTTGCCACAGTGAATTGCAATACTACCTCTCCTTATGAATCAACAACTGCGAAATGATAGTCAGTTCATATTCAGATTACTTATTCAGATGCTAAAGATCATTAGTTGGAAATGCAGAGATAAATAATACATTTTACACGATCGTCGTCGTAGCTAGACCAGCAGTAGGGAATGACAACAATCTTGGGTACATAGACCAGCTAACCATGATGTGGCTCAGGTTAGTCATACTCCTGCCTAGGCCTATAATACTCGTCCTCGTAGTCGTCGTAGTCGCTGCCGTCGTCGTCGTTGTCGTCGGACGGCGCTCGCCTGGACTGGAAGTGAGGGTAGCGCAGGCGGGGGTTATCGCCGGCCGTGATGTAGTTCATGACGCTCTGGAGAGTCCGGCCACCCCACCACAGCCGACGGCCGGCCTCGTTGAAGTTCGAAGGAGGCGGGCCGTCCTCCTCGTACCTGGCGAGCGCCCTCTCACGCCGATTGATGAAGAAGGCGTCCCAAGTCGGGCGGTAGTCGGGATCCCAGCGGGGATCCATCCGCTGCTCCGGAGTGAGCTCGAGGTAGTAGTGGTTCGTGATGGCCGCCCGGCGCGCCAAACCTTGAGGGACAGGAGGGACCGGCACGCCTCCGGTGCTCAGCCTCCAACCGGCGGGGACGTCGTAGCCGGGCGGGCAGGGTAGTTCGAGGCGCAAAGCGCCTCCGCCTCCGAGTAGGTTAGAGTGGGTACGGTGGAAGCCATGGGAGAGTGATGAGGTTGCAGATATGAGTTTAGATGTGCTATGCCAATGGAGGCCATGACTACATATATATAGTGAGAAATGGCGGGAAGATGGAGGCGGGAAGAAATAAGGCGGGAAGAAACAGACCTTTAGTCCCTGTTCGAGCCACCAACCGGGACTAAAGGGGCTTATTTGTTCCCGCGCAATTTTACCAACCGGGACTAAAGGGAATCCCACCAATAAGGAAGAAGCACACGGATCGTGTGTTTCTTTCGAGCGCTTGTGAGCCGTTGGATCAGGGGTGTGTTTTTTTGAGGGCTTGTGAGCCGTTGGATCCATAGTTTCTGCAAAATGCACACAATATTATTTCAAAATGCATAATATTATCATCTATAAAATTCCATCTATAAAATTGCATCTATAAAATTGCTTGGAAATGCTAAAGATCTTGGAGAATGCAGAGATTGTGTTGGTAAAACTGTAGCTGATTTGAAGCTTCTTGACAATACACATTGGAAATACACATTCATTATTATTACACATGCTCCTTACATAAAGGTTTAATACATTCCATAGAATGCATTACATAAAAGGTTTAATACATTATTACACATCACCAACATCACCAACATTATTCTACATAAACGGACTTGCTGGCTCGGAGGCCGTAGGATTAGGAGGAACGGCGGGAGGAGCCAGCCCCGTTCGCGGCCGCCCGGTTCTCGCGCGCACGTTTGCGGCGGAGGGCAAGATCCATGGAGGATGAGTCTTTCAGCGCCCAATCCAGCTCGGAAGCCTCCTTCGCCTTGAGCTGGCAGACAGTTCTGGCTCGCTGTACACGGTCGTCGTGGACGGACTGGAAGGAGGCTTCAAGGGCCTCCTGCATCTGCGGCCCGCCGCGCTCTTCCCCATGGTCGCTCCAGTCGAAGTCGTCGTCGTCGTCATCCTCCTCGTCGGGAGGGGCGGCGGCGACTGGTGGAGGTACGGCCGCGGATCCCCACGCCACCCCTGCGGCGTACGCATCCTCGTCGGGGTCAGGGACGTCGGACCACGCGCGCTCGTACGTCCTCCGCACCTCCTCCGGCACCGGAGCAGGAGGCCGGTAGCAGGGCATTCCTCTCCACGCCGGGCTCGTGGGCATACGGCGGGATAGGCTCCCGCGGTAGCGCCCAAGCGCGCTCTGCCGAGCACGCTCGACCTCGTCCAGAAGGCGCTGCGGCGGGCGTGGCGGATCCATCTCGTGGAGACGATGCGTTCGTGGCTAGGAATGGTGGATTAGGGTTTACCCCGTCGGCGACAATATATAAAGACCTCCAGGGCAGCGCTAGGGGAGGACACGTGGCTAGGGCAGCGCTGGGGGAGGACACGTGGCTGACACGAGTCGTGACCGCAAAGCCCGACTTTAGTCCCGGTTGGTGTTACCAACCGGGACTAAAGAAGCACACGGATCGTGTGTTTCTTTCAAGCGCTTGTGAGACGTTGGATCAGGGGTGTGTTTCTTTTGAGGGATTGTGAGCTGTTGGATCAGCAGTATCACGACCACTTCGTGAGCCACATGACCCGGTTGGTGTTACCAACCGGGACTAAAGAAGCACACGTACCCTATATATAGCCCCCCTCCCGGACATGTTCAGCACTCAGTGTCTACTCATTGTAGTTCATTTTGGCAGTACACGGGTAGCAGAGAGCAAGATTTCTGAGAGGCAGGAGTTCCTAGAGCGGAGGCTGAAGGTGAACCCTCCCCTCGGTCGGATCCAAGCAGCGGCAAGGATCTCTGATGATTAGCAACATCCCCAACACTTGTTGCAAATCATCAGAGACGTCTTGCCGCTGTTTGGATCGAAGGCCGATTTGCCGTCTCACGACCACGCGATGATTTGCCGATTTGCCGGTCAGAGTGGCCACTGGAGAAGGTAGGCAGGGGAAACCGTATGTTTTGTTCTATCACTTGGAAATGCTAAAGATCTTGGAGAATGCAGAGATTGTGTTGGTAAAACTGCAGCTGATTGAAGCTTCTTACACATGCTCCTTACATAAAGGTTTAATACATTCCATAGAATGCATTACATAAAAGGTTTAATACATTATTACACATCACCAACATCCCTATCTATTGTTTCTGTTTTCTTCTGAGCCGTAGCCATGGAGAATCTTCATCATTTAACAGGATGCTTGGGTCAGTTTTCACTGTGAAGGGCGGAATTTCATGAAACTTATTATAATCTTCTGACATGTCTGTCTTGTCATCCACTCCCACGATGTTTCTTTTCCCTGAAAGAACTATGTGGCGCTTTGGCTCATCGGACGATGTATTCTTTTGCTTATCTTTTCTTTTTTTCGGTTTGGTAGACATGTCCTTCACATAGAAAACCTGAGCCACATCATTGGCTAGGACGAATGGTTCGGTGTGGTACCCAAGATTCTTGAGATCCACTGTTGTCATTCCGTACTGCGGGTCTACCTTTACCCCGCTAGCTGCGACCCATTTGCACCGAAATAAAGGGACCTTAAAAGTAGGTCCATAGTCAAGTTCCCATATCTCCTCTATGTACCCATAATATGTGTCCTTCTGCCCATTGTCGTCTGTTGCATCAAAGCGGACACCACTGTTTTGGTTGGTGCTCTTTTTATCTTGGGCCTTCGTGTAAAATGTATTACCATTTATCTCGTACCCTTGGAAAGTACATATAGTCGAAGATGGACACCTGGCCAACAAGTACAGCTGATCTCCAACAATGGTGTTATTCATGAGATGTATCTGCAACCAACTGCCGAAAGTCTTCTCGTGTTCCCCGTCACGGTTTTCGGAGCGTAGAATATTCTTGTGTCTCTCGATATACGGAGCCACCACGGTGGAATTGTGTAGAACTGTGTAGTGTGCTTGAGTGAAAGAATGCCCGTCCCTACATACCGTTGCTTTCCTTCCTAGTGTGCCTTTTCCAGTCAGCCTCCCCTCATACCGAGATTCAGGAACACCAATCGGCTTAAGGTCAGGAAGAAAGTCAACACAAAACTCAATGACCTCCTCTGTTCCATAGCCCTTGGAGATGCTTCCTTCTGGCCTAGCACGGTTACGAACATATTTCTTTAAGACTCCCATGAACCTCTCGAAGGGGAACATATTGTGTAGAAACACAGGACCAAGAATTCTAATCTCTTCGACTAGGTGAACTAGGAGGTGCGTCATAATATTGAAGAAGGATGGCGGGAACAACAACTCGAAGCTGACCAGACATTGGACCACATCAATTTGTAACCCTGATAGACTTTCTCGATCGATTACCTTCTGAGAAATTGCATTGAGGAATGCACATACCTTCACAATGGCCAGTCGAACATTTTCCGCTAGAATTCCCCTCAATGCAACCGGAAGCAATTGCGTCATAAGCACGTGGCAGTCATGAGACTTTAGGTTTTGGAATTTTTTCTCTTTCATATTTACTATTCCCTTTATATTCGACGAGAAGCCAGACGGGACCTTGATACTGAAAAGGACTTCAAAAAAGATTTCCTTCTCTTCCTTGGTAAGAGCGTAGCTGGCAGGCCCTTGAAACTGCCCTGGATGCATGCCGTCTCGTCCTTTATGACGTTCCTGGTCCTCCCGTGCTTCTGGTGTATCTTTTGACTTCCCATACAAGCCCAGGAAGCCTAGAATATTCACGCAAAGATTCTTCGTCAGGTGCATCACGTCGATTGCGGAGCGGACCTCATGGACTTCCCAATAGGGTAGCTCCCAAAATATAGATTTCTTCTTCCACATGGGTGCGCGCTTATCAGCGCCGTTCGGAACAGGTTGGCTGCCAGGACCCTTTCCAAAGATTACTTTTAAATCCTTGACCATACCAAATACTTCAGCACCAGTACGGGTGACAGGCTTCGTCCGGGTTTCTGCCTTGCCATTGAAATGCTTGCCTTTTTGCCTTAAGGGATGCTTGTGCGGAAGAAAACGACGATTGTACGGGTACACATTCTTCCTACATTTGTCCAGATATATACTTTCTGTCTGATCCAAACAGTGCGTGCATGCATTGTATCCCTTGTTCGTCTGTCCTGAAATGTTACTAAGAGCAGGCCAATCATTGATGGTTACGAAAAGCAACGCTCGTAGGTCAAATGTCTCCTGTTTGTGCTCATCCCACACACTTACACCTGGTTTGGCCCACAACTGCAAAAGTTCATCGACTAATGGCCTTAGGTACACATCAATGTCGTTGCCGGGTTGCTTCGGGCCTTGGATGAGCACTGGCATCATAATGAACTTCCGCTTCATGCACAACCAAGGAGGAAGGTTGTAGATACATAGAGTCACGGGCCAGGTGCTGTGACTGCAGCTCTGCTCCCCAAAAGGATTCATGCCATCTGTACTTAGACCAAACCATAAGTTCCTTGCGTCACCTGCAAAGTCCCCGAACTCTCTCTCGATTTTTCTCCACTGCCGACCATCAGCGGGGTGCCTCAACTTGTCGTCTTTCTTACGGTCTTCCATGTGCCATCGCAACAACTTGGCATGCTCTTTGTTTCTGAACAGACGTTTCAACCGTGGTATTATAGGAGCATACCACATCACCTTGGCAGGAACCCTCTTCCTGGGTGGCTCGCCCTCAATATCACCAGGGTCATCTTTTCTGATCTTATACCGCAATGCAGTGCATACCGGGCATTTATCCATATTCTCGTACTTCTCACCGCGGTAGAGGATGCAGTCATTAGGGCATGCATGTATCTTCTGCACGTCTAATCCTAGAGGGCAGACAAGCTTCTTTGCTTCGTACGTGCTGGCGGGCAATTCGTTCTTTCTTGGAAGCATCTTCTTCATTAGTACCAGCAACTTTTCAAATGACGAGTCAGTCACACCGGTCTCTGCCTTCCACTTCAGCAATTCCAGTGTGCTACCCAGCTTCTTCTGGCCATCTTCACAAGTTGGGTACAACAATTTGTTGTGGTCCTGTAACATCTGCTCGAACTGCAACCTCTCCTTTTCTGTGTCGCAGTCTCGCCTTGCATCAGAAATGACCTGACCAAGATCATCAACGGGCTCATCTGGTGCCCGTTCTTCGCCCTGACCTTCTTCTTCATTGTCTTCCATTGCGGTATCAGCGTATTCAGGGAACATAGATCGGTAGTTGTCATCATCGTTCTCTTCTTCATCGCCGTCTTCCATCATAACCCCTCTTTCTCCGTGTTTGGTCCAAACACTATAGCCGGGCATGAAACCGGACCGAAGCAGGTGGCTCTGAATGACTCTTGAGTTAGTGTGATCCTTCACATTCAGACATTTAACACATGGACAAAACATAAAGCCACCCCCATGCTTGTTCGCCTCGGCCGCATCGCGAAAAGAATGCACGCCTGCTCTGTAAGCGGCTGTGCGTCGGTCACCGTACATCCATGGATGGCTCATCTGCATCATACAACTATATATCAAACGCAATGACGATGCTAAAATTAGTACCGCACGGTGACCGACTAGAAAATAGTTGCTAACCTTTTAGGACAAGTGGAAATAAAGAGGTGAAAGCTTAAGTGTGGCTCGGGCACCTCATATCATGTTTGTATTGTGTGAACTCAAATGGCATCACTCTAACAGGCATTTCATCGAACACCTTGAGTGCATATGAAGGAGAGAAAAAAATAGCACTAGCCCACACCACCTCCACCAGGAAAAAAACAAAGAGTGAGTGGAGAGGGTGCTGCCATATATATAGGGGTGCCAGCCCTTTTGTCCCGGTTTGAGATACAAACCGGGACTAAAGGGGGGGACCTGGCCGCTGCGGGCCGCGGACCCCTTTAGTCCCGGTTTGTATCTCAAACCGGGACAAAAGGGTCCTCACGGGCCGGGACAAAAGGGGGAGGGGCGCCTGGGCTATTTCGGGCGACGTGGCCTGGCCTTTTGTCGCGGTTTGTAAGTGGGCCGGGACAAAAGGGGTTGGACGAAAGGCCCCGTCTCTACTAGTGTTTGGACTCGGCAGCTCTTCAATATCAGAATGAGATGCCTTTTCTTTATCTCCTGGTTATTCGTAGATCGGATTACCTCTTAACTTATTTAGTTCCGACTCGTACAATATGGCAACTAACTTTTTTCGAAATTCTTTCATATCCTTCTGCAAAGTAGTAAGGAAAGTTACTCTCGTAAGATAATAATTCAAGATGAAACCTACTACCATTTGGACCGTGAAAAAAAATACCTGGGTGACGTGGTCAGAAAGCAAGCATATCGCCTGTCCAATATTCCATAAAGTTTAACATGAATAATGCGTAAGGATTTCATCTAGAAAAATCAACATAAGCAAACTATCCGAACAAATATCAAGGCTCATTGTATAAATCTATATGCGCCAGCCAGTGGCAATGTTCAATATTTTGTTGGCTATTAAATATAGTATTGTTTTTTGATCAAAATAGTTTCGCAATTGTACATATCATAAATTTGGGTCTAAGAAATCAAAATACAATGTTGAGCGGTGCTCAGCATACCCATCCATCTATTTTTTGTACTTATATCCACCAGCTAATACAATCGTTCTACTCTTTGTACACACATAAATATATCAATTTTTTTAAATCGGTTTGAGATTCTTATTCAACATACCCATCAGTTTGCACTTGTTTTTGGAAATGTTCTACTATTGGCCATGTTGTGACGTCGAGATCCTGCCACTTTTCACCTCTGTCAAAGCCCTTCATTTGGGATACGATCTTCAGATGCCTCTCAAATCCCTGGAGCTGATAAATGGGAAGAAAGTATTTGATATTGAGGCAAACACAATGTCAAGAGGAAAATCACAATCATGAGCTACTTGCCATAAGAGCGAGGTCACTCCGACTCATTCCAGCCCCAAGGGAGTCCAATACTTGTATCAACCGTTTTTTCGCATTGATGACCGCTAAATACCAGTGAGTCTTACTAATGTTTTTTCGCAAGAAGGAGAGGCCGGGATATTAATTTGCTAATCCTAACAAATTCAGGGCATTCTCACATCGGACCAGCCTATGGACAAGGACTGCTTCAACATGGCCCTGCGTATCCCGGCCTCTCCTTCTTGACAGACAAATTGCGACGTGCCCATGTAGCAAAAACTAAAAAACTATTTTGCAACATTTTTCTAGAACTATGTAAAAAACTTGCGACGTGGCAAAAATCAAAATGTAGCATTTTGGACATGACCATGTAGCAAAAACTAACAATATATGTAACAAAATGCGGAATTATTTTGCAACATTTTTTCTAGAAATATGTAAAAAACTTGCGACGTGCCAAAAATCAAATGTAGCATTTTGGACATGACCATGTAGCAAAAACTAACAATATATGTAACAAAATGCGAAATTATTTTGCAACATTTTTCTAGAACTATGTAAAAAACTTGCGACGTGCCAAAAATCAAAATGTAGCATTTTGGACATGACCATGTAGCAAAAACTAACAATATATGTAACAATAGTACCGTGTGAATTTTTTTAAACTCATCCAACATTACAAAAACATGTATGTAACCTTGGAGAAATATGTATGTAGCATACTCACAAAAATCATTGTAGCATTTACACCATGCCTACACAACAAAAAATATAGTCGTTTGTTGCAATCCGAAACACCTTTTGTAACACCGAAAAATATCCCAAAGAAACTGACCTCCACCATTGGAGCTAAGCTCGCGTGGTGCAAGACATGACCAGCTAGGCATGAAGCATGGGCGTATATGCTCCCCAGATATTCCTTCATTTTATTTGCTAAACGGATGTACACTTAACCTTGTAGCATGAGTACTAGCACATCTGTACATGGCTGCAAGTTGGAATCAACGACGCCAGGAAGCTACTATTCCGTCGTAGCAAATGCACTAGGCTTGGGAGTATGTGGACCGGAATCACTGGATTAGGCATGTGCAACTGCCTGTGGGGACCAGCCACGTGAAAAGACGTGCAGTGGGAAGGCGCGCCTATTTTCCTCCGGGACGAGCGCAACGAGCGCGGAGCGTGACGGAGTCGCGGGGGCAGACGCGCATGTCGTCCGAACCGGCTGTAGCTACAGCCGGTTGTAGATTAGCATTTTCCTAAACCAATTCCCGTGGGTCGCTCCTCATTGTTATACGTACGATCGTTTCGCCCCCCTTTTTTTTTGAGAGTTATCGTTTCGCCCACCTGCAGTCCCATTATTCTCGGGCGCGGTTAGCCAAAAAAAGAAAATTTGGCCCAGCGGTGTATTTTTTTTTTTTTTGAATAGCTAGGGCTAGCGGTATTGTAAGTTGTTGAGACAAACGTGGGTGTTTTTTTTTTTTGGTACTCCCTCCGTTTTTCTATACTACTATTAAAAGAGCAAACTTGTGTTGATACATTAAATCTGAGCCCTTCAATATTTGGCCAACGGTCCAGATTGCTTCAATGTTTGACAATTCAACACATCTTTTCGTTTCGTGATAATTACGGGATTTGCCACCGCTAAAAACAAAACGTTACGCACCATTGGCTGTCGCGTTCGGCGTGGGGCAGGCGGCCAGGAGCTCGAGAAGAGTTGGAGGAGGCGTTGCCTGTGCGGGACAGCAGGGTTGGCGGCGATGGGAGCTGGCGGAGGATATCGAACCGGCGGTGCCCCTGTGGCCGGAATCATGAGCCGGCGGTGCCGCTGTGGCCGGAATCATGAGCAACAGCAATAGCTAGGGTTAAGGTTGCTGGGGAGGTCGATGCGGGAGTGATTGGACACCGAGACGACGGGGAATCAGTAGAGAGGGAAGAGGCAGAGCAGAACTAGCAGGTGGTGGCGCCGGAGCCAGTAGGAAGCGGCCGGAGCAGTGGCGGCGGCGACGCATCGCCAGGAGCAGCAAGACGAGAGGCAGAGAGAGAACGAGGAACGGGATCGAGTCGTGCTCATGCGTGCGTGGTGTGCGTGCCTGTGTTGTGTACGTACATGGGCTTGGCCCAACCAATGGCCAACGAGGTGCGTGATGATCGGAGACGAGGTACACACCACAAGGCGCCGGGCGGCGGCAACGGCGTTGGTCACGCCGTCACGCGGACGGCTTTGATGATGGTCAGATGCCAACGGATCAGCGGCGGTGTGGCGACGGCTTGGGGCGAGCCTAGCGGCGGCGGTGCAGACGGCGACCGGCGGCGGTGCAGACGCAGACACAGGACAGCACCCGACGTCAGCAGCGTGCACTACGATCTTGAGCCGACCGAGAAAAGCAAGTCAGCTAATACCTTTGCTACGGTCCAATGTCCGAGTGAACTTCACTCCCAAGGAAGTGGACTGAAGAGCCTCCTAGGCACTCCCTTCTGCCTTCACTAAATTCTTGCGTACGAAGATGACTTTCTTGGCAATTGATTGATTAATTAGTAGCTAGCGCACATACTCCAGGACATAGCCAAAGTGAGTACGCACACACTCTGGGAGCCGATCTGGATATAGCCAAAGGGCTGTCTAGAGCCTTTTTTTCTCTGGGTTAAATAACAGTGTGGTGTTTATATACACAAATATAATATGGATATCAGATAATTATAACTAACTAGGCAAGATTAGGAATCCAAGACATGTGCACTAACCGTGCTGAATTCCAACATCCGCTCCGTGATGAGGTAGCCTCTTTTGCCTTATAATCTGATGATATGTTGTTAGCACTAAATCATCAATGTGAGTTAAGGTATAACGCATGTTAAATATTCGGCAAACTAGCTTCAAGATATCCCTGATCTCCTAATTCTTAATTTCTTTCACTTGATGCTTTGAGCCTATTTTATTATTTTATTAAATCGTCTCTTGTGTTAGTGTTTCAATTGATATTTTTCTTCCTTTTGAAATGTGTCAGATAAGTTTCTGCAAGATTCGGTTAGCTATGTGGAGATTCCAGATCAGAGGTACTCTGTTCAAATGCACAAACAATGCTACAGAAAATAGTTGATCTACTACTCCAAAAGTACTATTTTCCTTTGTGTTTACTTCAAATGCACTAACAGTGCTCTGTGTATGCATCATGTTATGTTGCTATAATGCCGATTGTTGGTAAATGGTTTCTACCTAAGTTTCACAAGAATTATGGAACACAGTGAGTAATTGATTCACGCTTTCAGGTTTCGGTCAAAAAGTGTGCCGAAAATAGTTTGTGCTAATGAAATAAAAGTA
Organism: Poa pratensis; assembly: GCA_947311845.1. Classification (NCBI taxonomy): domain Eukaryota; kingdom Viridiplantae; phylum Streptophyta; class Magnoliopsida; order Poales; family Poaceae; genus Poa; species Poa pratensis. The sequence continues at coordinate 33,882,692 of CAMZMU010000051.1, forward strand.
AATATATATCCGCCATGACTTCGTTTCTTGCATTTGTCATTTTGTCTGATAGAAGTTATTGTGCCTAGCATATCCAACATAATGTCTAATATCTTTTATAGGTTAGTTGACGTCAAAGGGTGAGTTAGAAATGAAAGTTTTACATTAGGCATCCGTGAATATCTAAAAGTCCCCAAATGTGCAATTGGAGTACACCAAACTAGACTAGCTAGCCCCTTGCGCAAAGGGATAATTTTGCTAATACAATACACGTGTTCTACGTGGGGACTGACTTGACAGAGCACTTTATTATTTAGAACAACATCATGTAAAATATATGTCTGTTCTGGTTTAAATCTTTTTTTGAAAAATATATACATCAAAGTTTGAATGTGGTATCACAATTAAAACTTGTGGAGATAAACTGCAATTGAATTATTGAAAATCAATGATATTAACAACATTGAATCCCATCTTTGTCCACATAAATTTCACATACGGGTTTATTTTAGTCTGTATACCTATAAATTAGTCAGAAATTCACTTTGGCTCCCGAGCTCATATGCTCCTGGTATATTAAACGAAATTTAAAAAATAGTAAAACACGAACATATACACGTTTCTTAAATATGTGCCAAATTTCACGGCGAAATGACATTCCGTATTCCCTGTGCAAAAAAGACAAATCGGGCGCGGTTAGCCAAAAAAAGAAAATTTGGCCCAGCGGTGTATTTTTTTTTTTGAATAGCTAGGGCTAGCGGTATTGTAAGTTGTTGAGACAAACGTGGGTGTTTTTTTTTTTGGTACTCCCTCCGTTTTTGTATACAAGGCCACAAACTCATATTCCAGATACCAAGGTAAAAAATTAAACTAATTAATTCTTGTTAAACCGTTGGCAAAGCAAACTTATGTAGCCTCATTTGCTGGGTTAATAAATGGAAACGTACAACTCCTCTTCTCTATTGGCTCCCTCACTGAGCACAAGCGCAGCACACAGCTGCATCCATGCATGCATGGAACGGTGATTGGTTTCGGTAATTAAGTCATCCATTTCTACACTCCACCAGGGAATCGTACAAGGAAAACCTCATTAATTTTGCCTCGTTTACCGTTTGTGGCCTTGTATAGAAGAGAAAATGTATATTTGGTAGTGGCCTTGTATTTAAAAACCGAGGAAGTAGATGGAGTTGTACGTGAGGGGAGAGAGATAACGGGATAGGTCGTGGAGTGTGCATGTTTTTAGGAGAGATAATGTGTCGTCTTGTTTTTTTGTTGAGATCGGAGGTGGAGTGGCATTTGTCCTGTAATTCGGTAGATGTGTGACACCAGGCATTTATCACGGATGCAGGTTTAATAGTAAAGATACGCGCGTCGCGTGGGGTCTCGTTGGAATGGGTTCTAATAATGCATGTAGCCTTAACCAATCGATGGAAGAGATCTGGTCGGATATATGTCTCAACCAATGGACGGAAGGGCAAAGACTATGACCTTCACTTGTGAGGGGATCTATGCTCGCCAGCCATATGATGTCCCCCTTGTGTGCAGGTCAAGTCGACCAGATTGATTGAACGTGGAAAGACGGGTCAGCAACTATAGCCACTGGAAAGACGGGTCAGCAACTGGCTACAGGTTGCACTGTCTGATCGATCATAATATCTCACCATGTAGTATGCTTGTCTGCTGGCAAAGAGAAAAAGATCTTTATGTGTCTTCACCAGTGGATGAAGGGGCAAGACTTTACGGCTTAGCATCTTTAATGTTCTTTTTTGAGATGACACCTACAATTGCTTGAAATTGTATAGTTAGATTACACATCGGAAAGTCCTTGCAGAAATATCATCAACTGGATTGCACAACAGTCCCTCCTCATCTTTTCTGAATCCTTGTTAGCCCCCTCCCCAGCTATAAAAGATAGTACATACTTTAGCACCGGTAATTCAAAGTGAAGCCCGGGCTCATATGCACCCGGTGAACAGTAAATTCAAAAAAAATAGCTAACATTTTCAAAAAAAATCTGAAATTTTTTGGCATGCAAGATGCTTGGGTGCGCAAGGTTCGTGCAAAGTTTTGTGGTGTTCGGACATTCGACGAGCTCTCGGCAAAAAAAAGAAAATCGGCCATCAACAGTGAACTTTTTCAAAGTTTCTCAAAGACCCGAAATTTGTTTTTTTTTTGTAGAGAGCTCATCAAATGTCCGAACATCACGAAAATTTGCACGCACCTTGCGCACCCAAGCATCTTGCAGGCCAAAAAAATTCAGATTTGTTTAAAATATTTTGCTATTTTTTTTGAATTTACTGTTCACGCACGGGAGAATATGAGCCCGGTCTCCACCGCGCTTGTATATGCAGATAGTGTTAAATAGGCACCCGCCTTTTTAATTTTAATCGTTGGGCCACGATGGGTTTAGATTAGGCTCTCAGCAGTGGTGTGCGTGTGTGGTGTGTGTCTGTGAGTATGATCAGATTCTACAACTTGTATCACGCTAAGGAGGCAAAAAAAGGGGCATTTTGAGTTTGCTCAACTATATCATCCTACAGAGTTTGCTCAATTTCTAAAAAGGAAACTAAAAGGGTACGTCCCTACGGAGTTTGCTCAATTTCTCTGCTACATTGATGCAGACTAGCTAGGTGGATACAAGATCGAAACCATTTGAATGATTGACAATGTAGAAATCACAAACTTCAATCGGAAAAATAGGCGCCTAATGTTTCCGTCACGACCGCAGAAGTAACACTTTATACTACCATACGAGTTGCACTTTGTGAGAATTTTTTTGTTAGAATTACACATCTTAATTACTACTTGTTTTATGTGTGACCTTCCAAACTTTTGATTATACGTCATTCTTACTTCATGATGGTTGGTTTGTAGTAATTATTAGGCTATAGATATTATCAATGTAAAACCTTCCATTTTTTTCAAAAAAGTTATACAAAATAATCTGCAGCAGCAAGCTAAGGTCGCCTGCAGAATCACTATTTTTTCGAGCGAGGTGCTCGCTCAATCTCGTAGAAAACGATTCCCCTCTCCCTATCTTCTATTCCAAATTTTAATCCGAAGTCATTCATCTCTTCTCCGCCGTCCAACCTGAGCTGACGCCGGCAACTCCACGACCAGTAGGGAGCCGCGGCGAACAAAGCACCGACGATGCTGGAGCGAGGCAGCTGGCGAGTAATTGACTTATCTGGGGGTGGGGATGGGGGGGAGGGGGTGCACGGTGTGACAAGGAAACCTGAGAAAAAGGGGGTTCAGGGGAGGCTAGAGAAATGGTCGGCGACGATCGGCGGAAGACGCGGGAGCGCAGCCGACCGCGAGCGGCGATGGTAGATGGTTCGGCAAGCGATGCTTGCATTGACCTTCGTCTCTCGTCTTGTCGAAAATAAACTGCGGGATGCGCGATCAAGGAATAACATCGGCCTCTCGCCACCGTCCGCTAATAAGTGTGTACTTGTATATTTTATGGTAAGTCAAATTTATTAAAAATTTGATCAACTTTGTAGGAAATCATACCAAAATTTAAACACTAAATTGGCACTTTGAGTAGTATTTCTTTCGGGCGAATCCTCCATTACTCAGTTGATAAAAAAAGCAAAAATAACCATCCACTTGTCCTACAAATATGCATGGCCACGGTGGGCGTGCATGGGCGCGTGGGACATTGCCGGCCGTGCAACAAGAGCGGCGGCAGGACTAGCACGTCCATGCAGACACAGCGCATTGAAGCCGGCCGGCCGAGCGCACATAAGTATGACGTAGATCGATGAGTTCCAGTCGCCCATACGGACACATTACACGTACGTGTGGTTGTGCGTATTTTTAACCAAATCTGGCCGTTTCTCGAACTAACAGCGTATCTGACCCTTCCTGAGAACTAATTCCAAATCCGGCCCTCGGGTCGGCGCCAACGCAGATGGAGCCGACATCGTGCAGGTCGGCGCCAACCAAAACTGGCACTAGACCGGCCAAAGAGGTCGGCGCCATTTCCATTGGCGCCGACCCGGCTTCCGCGACGATTTGGCTTGGCGCTGAACTGCACAACGTCGGCGCCGTTGTCTTTGGCGCCGATCCGAGGGGCCAGATTTGAAAATAGTTTTTCCGAGCGGTCATTTGCGTCGTTAGTTCAAGAAAACGGCCAGATTTGGTTAGAAATACTGGTTGTGCTTTCAGTATCTTGATGTTTGCCGCCAGATATTTACGAACCGGGAATCCAGGATTGGAGCGTTTTTTCAAGCGCGCGGTCCATGTGGTTTGGAATGTTTGTCTCGATCCATCCAAACGAAACGGGTTCCAGGATTACTCTTCTCTCGTCTCCAATACAGATACAGGGTCCATAATCCATATACATGCTCTGAGTCTGACGCTAGCTAGCTCTCGTCGTACGTCAGACAGAGGAGAAGAGAAACTGGAAACTGCCAAGCCTGACGAGTCCCTCACCTCTCAGCGCATACGGCAAAATGCTTTGAGTCATCACCTTTCTGAAATAAACTAGAATATTGCATTCCATAGAGAGTTTAATCTGTAAAAACATGTAGAACACCATAAAGCTCACTTTATTATTAATAACTGTAAAGAAATTTGAGTTAAAAATACAGTAATGGCCATCCACTCACATAACTCTACTATGTAATAAGCACCATTGTAAATAGACCACTATCGACTCCAACATTTTCACATCGTGGCATGACGATTGAACTCCAAATATCTTATCAGATGGAGATGCTGTTAGGGATGCCCCTCGCCGTGAGATCGGTGGCATTGCCCTCGTGGTCAGAGGTGTTTGGGTAGAGCAGCATGTATGGGAACTTGGCGGGGCCGTTGCGGTTTTTGAGTTGTGGGTTCCCATTCAGGGCCACCACTTGGCTCTCGATGCCCTCCAGCCTTGTGCCAAACCTTTTGAACGCCTCCAGCGCCTTGGCGTCCGACGTCCACTCTAGCGTCTCACGTTGGCCGAGATAAATCTCGTCGGAAGAGTGCTTAGATAGGATTTCCAGCAGTGATATACCAATAATGGCCTGCAGCTGGTTGGTGATGGTGCGGATGAAGACCTTTTCTGGATTTTGTGCTAGCAACGCATACTCCTTGGTGTTTGGCTCAGGCATCGGGCGCCTGCTCGCTGATGGCTTGTTGGGGTGGTAACCTGCGTACGGGTACTGCCCGAAGTTTACAGCAGCATGTAGCGCAGATCCTATCCAGATGATGGTGGTGCAGGCCTTGAGCAGCTCCGCCGCTGTCTCCATCTTGGGCCACCATGTCGCATCCTTGAGGTCGCCATGCCCGACCTCACGAACCTCCTTCCACCATGCCTGAAGCTCCACGTCGCCCTGAAGAACGTCGTCGTGGGGTAGTAGATGGCCAGATACTCCTCCACCCACTGCTCAATCGCGTGCCAGATGGCCAGCCCGTCTACCGCGTAAGGATAGTCCTCGAGTAGCAGCCGCACCTTGTATGGGCTTGATGGGTCCTGCACCGCCATGCCCCTGCATTGAGATCACATGTATTTCATAATTATTAGCACAACATTTATTTTGAACGGTTTTTCAATGAATTGAATTGTTCGTCTGGCCACTTATTTATTAAAAGTAGTACTTCTAATATTGTTAATAAGTATTCTAAACGTAGGTCATTTTGGCATTTGTATTGGTCAGACATTTTAAGGTTTGATCACTTACTAAAATAAGAATTCATATCAAATTAATATTATTATATTTTTTATGATATGTTTTATAATGTATAATTATTTCTATGCGAGACATAATAATTGTATATAGGTCGATTGTGAAAATATTATCTTGGATACCGCATCGAAATTTAAAAGACTTAAATTTTGAATAAAGAAGGTATGCAACACCCAATATACCTCTTGATTAAATCGTCCGGGAGAGCCTGCTCTGTGAAGTTCCAGTGCTTGTAGGCGACAGAAGACAACTCCATGGCGTACTTGCGAGGGAATACGGTCAACTCGATGATCCCGCCGGCGTTGATGAGTGCTTGTCGTGCCTGTGAGTTGATGTTCATCGTGTTACGGTAGTGCGGCTGCAGTAGCTTATGAACCGGGTGAGTCACGCTCAGCTGTCTGTTTGTTGCGATGATGAAGGGCTCCATGACCGCGTGGGTGTTGAGCCAGTGACTGATAAGCTGGTGCCAACCGTAATCGTTCACTGAGACGTAGGCCTTGGCGAGCTGCCATATCCATGCCTCGACGCCGGTTGATGTTGGCGTGTAGACATTGCTCTTCCTGGTTTTCAGGCCACCATCACTCACAGGTGTGCTGAGCTCGATGGCAATCGGGGCAAGCGTACCATCGCCTCGCCGGAAGAACAGAGTCCTCGTCGCATAGACAAAGGTTTCCTCAAGCTTGTTGATCTTGGTTATATATGGCATCAGGTTATCGTGGTGGTCCAGGATATAGAGCCTATTGTTGGCGATTGCCTCATGAGCGGTGAGGCCTTCGAGGCTTTTCTCGATCTGCTCCTCCGTGATGGTGCTGGTGCGGTCGCCGTACTCGCTTGGATCAAGGGCACTCTTTGGAGGGAACTCCTGAAATGGATAAATTTTACTCTCAGGCCACTCCCAACCCCATTGCATCGCGGCTCTTAGAGTGTTAGTGCGTTCTTCTTACACACAAGTATCCAAATGACCAAATGCATTGTATTTTACCACTATTTGTTATATATTATGGTATACAATACTTTTATCAAGAAACTTGAGTATAACTTTACGTTACTAGAATATTTTGTGAAATGGTTCCGACATCGATCTCTCCTCATCAATCATGCATGTATGCATTAGGGGAAGCCTAGTTATATTTACTTACTACTCCTCCAATGCAATGTAGTTATGTAGTACAATGGTCGATCGATGCATGCATGCATGGATCGTGGACTCACCGTGACACGTCTGATCATCACCGGGTTCACGCCAGCAAGAATCTCCCTTGCGAACTCGTCGTCGGTCATCCATGCTTTCTCGTCCGCTGCTCAAAATAATTAGAATGCTCAGATTAGAAAAACTATGTGAAAGTAGTACTGGAGATCGAGCTGGAGCTAGCCGAGATGATTAATTAATAAGAATATAATATGACTACTACGTACGTACCCCTGATGACGTGCGGCTTGGGGAGCTTGAAGAGGTAGTCGCCGCCCATGGGGATGAGGTCCTTGATCAACTGGACCGGGAAGTGGTCGCGCACCTCCTCGAGGGCCGGGATGCTGGGCAGCTTGAGGCCGCCTTCGTAGAGCTTGAGGATGTCCTCGAAGGAGTCGAACTCGCCGGGGGATAGGTCGACGTACGTGCGGATGGCCGGCACGAGGCCGTCGACAACCGCCTTGATCGTGTAGCCCAGGAAGTCCTGCATCTTGAGATGCCCGAACAGCTCGTCCCGGGGCACATAGATGCTTGTCCCGACCAGCGGCAGCGGCCGGCTCTCGCGAACGGGATCTGTATGTGCATGCGTCGTCGTCAGTAAGTAGAGTGTTAATAATTTCGTGCGTGGAGGAGAGAAAGAGAAACGGGGACGCGCGTACTTGTTTGTGCGAGCTTGCGGCCGGTGCGGCAGCGGCGAGGGTAGGGGAAATCCTTGGAGCCGCCGAGGACTTGGCGGCCGTCGCCGAGGTCGTTGTATACATCGTAGCGGTAGATGCGGTCGTGCGCCTGGTACGGACCCGGCTGGTCGTCGCCCCTCAAGTTCTTGAGCTCGTCCTCGCGGTAGGGCTTCAGAGCCGCCGGCATGTCGCTGGGCAGGTACGTCTGCATGCATTGTACGAGAACAGAGATCAGTCTTGCCAACAAAATGCTTATGCCATCGTCGGAACATGCATGCTCGCAAGGCAATGGCGACCGAACTCACATCGTTGGCGAAGAAGACGCGCTCGTAGTGGTACTTGGCCTGTGGGTACACCCACGAGTCGGCGACGAAGACGACGGTGCCGCGGCCAGGGACTTTGTCGAGGGTGATGGTCTTGAGCAAGAACTCGGAGGAGTGGCTGTTCTTGACAATGACCGCGCCAGGCACGCCCATCTTCTCCACGTCCCAGTCGAACTTGACGAAGAACTTGGACTCGCCCTCCGAGATCGACGGCAAGCTCGTGCTGCTCCACTGCTGCAGCTTCGCCTCCCTGCCGACCTTCCCGCGGTTCCCGTTCTCTGCACACGTGCGTACGAACTAAGTTAGCAGCTAGACTGCGTCATGCCACATCCAACCTGCATGGATCGAGAGAGCTAGAATTAAGAAGGGGAGCTAGTTCTCACTGGGATCGACAACGGTGGAGCTGATGAGCTGGCAGGTGATGCCATTGCCGAGGAAGTCGGTGATGTTGTCGAGGACGGTGGCGACGAAGTCGTTGAAGCCGAGCGCGTCCTTGCGCATCAGTACAACCGAGCCCTTGAGCTGGGCACTCTTGAGGCTGCCAATGGTACCGGTACCGCTACCGGCGGCGGGAGACATCTTCGTGTTTGCTAGCTTGCAGTGTAAGAATATGGAGAAAGATGAGTACTAGTGTTGTACGTGGCTTGTCGTGGATGCTGTGTGGGAGCATGAAGAGCAAAGAGGCTAGTTAGTTATATAGATGGACGAAAGGGGAAGGTCGGAGCAAGCGTTGGCGGCTTTGAGATCCACTTGTGCGATTAGTCCATTTGATTAGTAGGGATAATTGTATACCGTATATAGCGTGGGCTGATTAATTAGCGTACTGATCCAGACAGGTCTCCTTTTTTTTCTTGTTTGAACTATAATGCTGACAAGATGCAATGCATAGATAGTGATGGAGACACACTTCACAGGAAGGTGGGAGGGAGATGTGGAATGACCTTCAGCTTCAAGCCATTTCTATTCAACTCCACATGTACATTTAGAAGCTTTCAAATGTCGCCTAAACTAGTACCAAGTTGTGCATCACATTAGTTTGACTTTGAGCTAGTAGGGAATTTTTCTGCTGAAATGCATGTGTCTGACCCTTTCGAAACCATGTGCACTTATCTATACTAGGTAAGATGGTGCGGCGACACGCCGCGCCCATGTAGTTTTAACTGTGTTATTGCGTGGCTTTCATACCGATAAAGTTATGTTTCTCCTCTCTTTGGAAAATATGTTGCCGCGCCATGTGGATTGATAATGTCAACTTGGAGACGGGTTGATTTGTATGTCAATGTGGATGGTGTAATCTACAACGAAATGTAAGACTGCGTTTGAAAAGAGGTTGTATGAAAGAGAGTCTTACCATCTTCATATGAAGTAAATCACAAATAAAAGGTTATTGAACTGAAACTTGCTGATCTCAAAGAAACCATACTTAACTGTGTCTAAATAATGTTTACAAATTAATCAGCAAACTTTTTTTATAGTTAGTAATACACTATTTAATTTGAGAAAACATGTTACACTTGAATCATCCTCTTCTGTCTTGTAAACGTAATAGTTGCGACTCACCATTTGACATATGACATCGTCGAGGAAACTGGCATTATGAACACTTTATTACTAATATCATTTTATTCTTCTTCCTTGGCCTTCGGTTTCAGCTCGTCTAGCTCATAAGCGGCAACTGTCTAAGGGTGTTGGCTCCATTCTGTGTGAGGCAATACAACAGGCAGCTAGGGACATAAGAATAATCATACAATTGGAAAGTATCCTAAGATAATTACATACAATATCAAATAATTAATTAATTGAGAAACTGTATTCTTCTATACCCTTGCATAAGTGTGCAAAATATAATATGTGAGTACAAAATGCGTTGATGAAAAGAAGCATAGAAGCATCAACGGCTGGACTGCATTGTGAGTACGCCAGGTGAATTTTATTCCACAACTAAGATTGCACGTACGCAATTGAGAACCAAAACCAACTACGTACTACTAACAAACTAACTAAATGGTATATATTTATCTAAGCCACCTGGATCAATACGTCATATAATTGGGTGACATACAGCTAGCTTGGTGTGTCAACCTAGCTCATCGTCAATATAATGCCCGGGGAATCCTTCAGGACCAGGTAGAGTGGTAAGAGATAGCAAGAATGTAAGAGTAGAGAAGTGACAGAAATGTGACTGGAAAAAAATTCGAGGTTGACCTAAAGCTCAAATTTCTTGCAGTTTTATAAGCATAGAACTTGCCCTATAAGTCGAAGAACAGAATAAGTATATTGTTATAGCACCACATACTAAAAACCGTAACCTTATCTCCTAAAACATTCATATCAGATTATAGCCGGTATGGAGATGACATGGCGTTACTAACTTGTAGTTCACCACTCTCATCATCTACCGTTCAGCACGCACCGCCTATGGTTCAACACTTTGGTTATCTCTTATTGGGAATTTCTAATATATATAGTTTCTTTGTGAACAAACTTCAAATTGGTTGCAAGATTGCAACACATGTCTAGATCCTAGCTCTTTGACTAACTGTTTGCTTCCACAACTGGCTGCCATTTCTTTTTACTGCATAAGTTTGTCATTCCGAGATTTTTAAGTAGAGGAGACATTAAAAATTGTCACATGATGACCAATTTTAAGAAGTTAAAATATAACAGAACAGAGAAAAGATGACCTTTAAAATCTTCAGGTCCACTCAGTCTCAGAGTACTACATGTGAAGGTCATTGGCATACCTCATGTGTATCATCACCCTAATATCTTTAACAGGTTCAACGTTATAAACTTGAATGGTAAAAAATCTTTGCATCAGTTCACAATTTAATCATCTTTATTCATTGTTATATTATTGCAGTAAAAAGCATTTGACTACAGAAGCTCAGTGGCAGCAGAACATACTACAAACATTTCGAAGCAGACCTACTACTAACCTCTTCAATGTTTCTGATAATTGCTGAGCAATTGAACAACCAATTTTGATGACTTTTCGGTGGATGTGATAGCACAAGTATACTGACATCGAGATAAATGATATATATGTATATGCCAAATAGGAAAAGTATACAACGATAACTCTGGAACAGGAATATGTTAAGCCTAAAACTGAAGCTATCGCGCTCACTCTCCACAATCATGTTGTGTATGATAACACAAACATTTATGACCTCCCACATTTGATCTAGCGACCATGTTTGAGCAAGGTACCGGATAATGGGAAAACGAGTTTGGAGTACAGCAAATGCCCACTTAACATCCTTCCTACAACTCTTTTGTTTTGTAGCAAAGTAATTTTTTTTATTACCCGTAGGGTTGCGGATTGTTTTCACAAATATCGACCAACGATGATAGATGCCATCGACTAGATAGTTCCCCTTAGTGTATTGGTGGTCATTGATCTCATAGTTGCATTCTGGATCTTGGCCTTCTGCAAGTCTCGCAAACACCGAAGAGCGTTGCGGCACGTTGATGTCATTTTGAGATCCTGCCATGCCAAAAAAGAGTGTCAAATCCACATGTCATAATCTGCCACAGCCTTAAGAATGACACTGCTACATTTTTTTGGTGCGCCAGCAGTAGCAATTCGTTTATAGCCTATTTCCTACTAGTGAAGGCTCACACATCTGAAAGTGATCATTAGACAAGAGGAAGTCTTATAATCAAAAATGTGCAAGGAGTAGGTATTGCCATACAACGGATGCACTAGAGCTATAAGTGTATGAAAAGCTCTCCAATGGGACTAGTGGGGTGTGCATCCAACTTGCTTGCTCATGAAACCTAGAGCATTTGAGGAAGCTCATAATTGGAATATACAAGCCAAGTTCTATAATGTAAAAGTCCCCACCAGTTTATGCAAGTAACATATGAAAATTCTATAAATGAAGCATAGGTGCTAAACATGAAGCACAAGTCTAGAATAAAGGATAGTAGTGTTGCCCGCTCTATCTTTTATTTGGCCTCCATTGGCATCTTTTTTATGTTCTCTCATTCCCCCCTTTTTTTATATATTCCTCATAGGTAGGGGCAACACTCTATGAAACCAACACACTTTAGTACTCATAACTCAAATAAACTGAATACAAGATGTATGAAAATGAATGCCTCTGGCAGTGTACCAGGATATGCAATGATCTAGTGTAACACAGAATAAATGAACAATGGGCAAAGCCTCATAAACCATCATGTCAGCCGAATATGATCATGCAAAGCAATATAAAAATGAAGAATGACATCAAGTCATGTAATGTAAGATGGAAATTGCATGGCAATATATCTCGGAACAGCTATGGAAATGCCGCGATAGGTAGGTATGGTGGTTTTTTTTAGAAAGATGTATAGACTTATGTGTAGGAAAACAAGAGAAAGTCCTCCCACGGGGTTTAGAGGTACTGGCGAAGTATGCACCAACTCTCAGTGTGAGAAAGGGTAATGCACAACACCGAAGAGGCTAGCAAATATGGATGGTGGAAGTGCCTACAACCAAACCTCAACATTAGTCAAAAGAACTCACAAGTTTATTGAAAAAATAACTAGCAGTTTAAAAGTTTAGAACATGATCAAACCACTCCAAAGAGGAACTGTGGCGACGGCATAAAGCCCTATTGGGAACCCGACCTTAGCATGTAACCAAGTCACTAGTGACCGATTTTCAACTAAGCAGATTTCAAAAGCTAATAACGTCGTCAACTTAGGTTGTTTAGTTCAGAAAGGTATGGTTCCAAGCTTTAATAACACTTCTCCACTAATCAGCCCCAACTCAAATGACCAACATGTTCAACCATTAATTTAGTTAATTTCTCAAAACAAATGCAAAGCATCAAGTTATCAAAATTCAGTGATCTACAAGCCCATGCAAGTTTTTAGTTATCCCATTACTACTCACACAACATTTTTAGTTCCAACCTATAACCAATCAACCAAATCAATTACTATTCAACTCTCCAAAAGGTATAAGTGAAGCAAGAGAGTTCTAATTCTTTCTTAAAAATATGCAAATCTGTGCTCTAACAAGATATAAGTGAAGCACAAAGAGGTATAATTAACAGAGCAATTACTCAAAAATATAAGTGAAGTACTATGAGCATTCTATAAATAACTAGAGCATTTCTCTCTCTCAGACAAGAGGGCTAGGTATAACAATTGTAAAGACCAGCAAGAAATCACAAACAAAAAGTAAAACAAAACATAAAGACGCTACAATAACAACACATATCATGTAAAGCAATAAAAACATAGTTTCAATGGAGACAACCTGACAATTGTTGATGAAGAAGGGGATGCCTTGGGCATCCCCAAACTTAGATGCTTGAGACTCCTTGAATATTTTTTGGGGTGGCTTGGGCATTCCCAAGCTTGAACTTTTATCCCTTCTTGATCTCTCCAATCAATCTCACTCATGAAACTAAAAAAAAAATCACATAAAACTCTCACAAAACTTATTAGAGGGGTTAGCACACTTTAAATCAAATCCACGTAGGTACTGTATAAGAAAGTTGCACAAACTCAATTTAACATTATCTACTGTATACTAAACAATTTGTGACACCTTTCCCCCAAAATAAACCACAAAGCATGCAAGTATAAGCAGAAGCACAAATAAAGACAGCAATCTGCCAAAACAGGACATCCGTAAAGATGACATTCAAAGAGGTACTTTCGTAACTCCAATTAGAAAGTTTGAGATAGATTTTGAAAGATAACAATCAGAGATTTACTCTCCAAGAAAAATCAAATCATTCTCACGTTCTGGTGATTTTATACATTTCTTTCATGAAGCATAAGAAATCTGTTATTGACAGCAAAACAACAACTGAAACTTTCAAGCACTACATGCTTTTCTTGGCACCAAAAACGAAAAGTAAAGGATAAAATGAAGTTACTACAGAGGTAACAACTTCAAAGAAGACTCACAAAAATAAATAAAGCAAAAAAGTGGGTTGCCTCCCAAAAGCTCTTTCTTTATAGCCATTAGATAGGCTTATGATTTAAATGATGCTCACATAAAAACAAGAATTGAAGCACAAAAGAGAGCATCGAGAACCATATATAAAACACATTTAAGTCTAACCCACTTTCTATGCATAGGGGTCTTGTAAACAAACAATTCAATGAAGCACAAAGTAACTAGCATAGGAAGGTAAAACAAGTAAAACTTCAAAACTTTCAACATAAAGAAAGGAAACTTAGTAACATGAAGATTTTACAACCATATTTCCCTCCTAATAATAATTCTCAGTAGCATCATGAACAAACTCAATATATAACTATCAAAACATCATTCTTTAGATGATTCACAAGCACATAAATTTTATCACTCTCCAAAATAGTGGGATCACCATTAGATAAAGTCATGACCTCTTCTAACACACATTCAACATTTTTATTGTAAGAAGATTGATCACTCTCCAAAGGTATGGGACTCCTTCTAGCAAAAATTGAGACATCTCCAATCCCATTTTCAGTAGCATTATAATTAATATCATGAAACATAGACTCATTACTAGCATCAAACAGGTTTTCGAGATCAAAGAAAATATAATCATTATCTCCCCAATCATGATCATTACGGTAAGTAGTAGGCATAAAATAATCATCCTCAATAGTGCCTACAGACATATCATCACAATAAAAAGAAATACATTCATCAAGTGTGTCATCTTCATCACTTGAATCATAAAGTTATCATGTTTACTCCAATCATACTTTTCTTTCAATGAGCAAATTCCAATAGCTTTTCTTTCTGTAGTTTCTTCATTAATAGCTATTGGTTCAAAACATGTAATTTTTTTGAAAAGCACATCAAGATTATCATTACAATTCCAATCCATCAATTATCTTTTTCCTTGTTTTGTTGTGTCAATGAAGTTGTTACCTCAAAGATAACCAGCATATTAGAATTTCAATATTTTTGGTATTTTTATTTTTTCAAGAAATCAAACAAGCAAATAAAAGCAAGATAAAAAGTAACTAAGCAAGAATAGTAACAAAGAGGTAAAGTGGAAGTGTGTAGGTCCGTTGCTGAAGCTTGATATTCCCCGGCAACGGCGCTAGAAATTTAGCTTGATGTTGTTGGGAACCCCCAAGTGGAAGGGATGATGTAGAACAACAGTAAATTTCCCTCAGTTAAGAAGCAAGGTTTATCGAACCAGTAGGAATACCTAGTCCTCAACAAAGTATAATGGTACATGCACACAAAACACAAAACTCTTTGCCCCCAACGCTCAAGGAAGGTTGTCAAGCTTCCCGTCTCGCTAAACACAAAGTATTAAACGTATAGTGTGAAAAATGCGGGTGAAAGCAACAAAAGTAAAAATGACCAGAAGCTAGCAATAATGAAAAGCAAGTAAGCAAGGTTGTAATCAATATAAAAGAATGGACCTGGGCCATAGTTTCACTAGAGGTATCTCTTCATAAAAAATAAAGCACTGTTGGGTAAACAAATTACAGCTGGGCAATTGACAGAATTGGAAACACGCAATTATGATATAGAAAACGTTCATGGCAATATTCATGTATGCATTACGTCAAACATACATAGACAGTCATCCTACTGCATCTATAACTAATACTCCACTTCGAGACCGCTTCTATGCTTGCATCTCTAGGTATTAAGTTGTAACAACAGAGTATCGCCTTAAGCAACGTACATAATGTAAGCAATATTTAAACATCACAAAGGACATAAAACACCGCTGTTTCCCCTTAGTGGCAACAACACAATACCCCTCTTGCACGTTTCTGTCACTCGAGCGATGAGAAAGCAAGGTTAGAACCCACTATCGAACACCAACTCCCTCTTGGAGATTTACACATAAACTTGGCTAGGGTATACACATAAATTGGAGAGCATGTAGGAACGTAAATAAAGCAATTCACGATAACAATAGCATCATATAAAAACATGCACGATCTGATCATAACATCACAATTCATCATATCCCAGCAAACACAACATCAAGTAGCATTTACATCATATGGAGCTGGATCATGTAGGGCAGCTCACGAGACCTTTGTATTGAAGAACATGGAGGAGAGATAACCATCTAGCTACTGCTATGGACCCGTAGTCCAAGGATGAACTACTCACGCATGATCATGGAGATGGCAGTGGTGGTGTAGATGCCTCCGGCGATGATTTCCCTCTCCGAAGAGTACCGGAACATGGCTCCATCCTGTAACTTTTAGGTCAGGACAAATATATAGATGAAGAGGTGGCGCAAGGGGAGCTAGTAGGTGGACCCGCGACCCCCTGGCCTGCGGCCCAAGTCAGCGTGTTGGCTGTGGGTCCCCACTGCTGATGATTTTTGTTGCTCCGTGTCCGTCTCGAAAAGTTAGAATTTTGGTATTTTTTCCAGGATTTTTCGAGCAACTTTATTTTTGGCCTATTCTGCGATGCAAAGACAATGAAAACAGAAACTGGCACTTGGCACTGGGTTAATAGGTTAGTCCAATGAAAATGCTATAAAATGATATAAAACCACAGTAGAAGCATGTAGCAATGGTATAGAAGTAGTATGAAACAATCAAGGCATCCTAGTCGCAGCTAGACTCCGTTTGGAACGTGCGACCTATGTAATTGTATCAGCGCAAAATTTAATACAACTTTCATGTTGTAACTTTTTTCCCTTTGACACCATCTTCAGGCCCTCCGTGCCAATCTCTAAAAACCTTTCTGTAGGGACAGATTTCAGAAAGCTCTGAATTCCACCGCAACGAAGGGTCCTTTGCGATTTGTCCAATATCCAAGTAATTCATACACATCAATGTGGAAAACAAAAACTTGTGCACTTTAATTAGCAACTATTAATAGGTTAATCCAAATAAATATAATAAAAATTGCCAGATATCATAGATAATACTATAATAAACTGCAAAGTTCGTCGATACGTTTCCGACGTATCAACAGCCCCGGTCTTCGCGCAGAGTATTGAAGGAGTCCTCCACCATGCGATGCACTGTGAGTTATTCACGGCGCCACGCCGCGATGGACTCCTCCACCAACCTGTGCTCCTCCGCGGAGGGGATGGACTCGGACGACGAGCCGAGGGAGGCCGGAAGGGCAGAGGAGGAGGCGTGCGCTCCATGACCCGGCGGCACAAGGACGGGGATCCCGCGGGCCCGTGCTCGGCTCCACGGTTGTGGGGAATGCTCCTCCTCGCGAGGGTCACGACGGGTCCCCACCCTAGGTGCTCCCTCAGCTTTGGGCTCTCGCGCCGCTTTATGTTCGCCACCGGGTATCGCATCTCGTTAGGGGCAATGGATCTGTAGCGAGGCATAGTGGCAGCCGGCGGCGCTTCTAGTATGTATAGACGAGCGCGGGGAGGCGGCGAAACGGCGGGAAAAGGAAGTGGGAATACAGAATCCTAAATAACCGTAAACAACGGGGAAAAAAGGCGTGGAGGCAAGACGCGTCAAATGAAATTACAGTTTGGGAAGTTTCTTAGAATCGCACACAATTATTACCATTGAACGTTACACACACGGTTTATTATACATAATCGTGTGCGATATTATGAACCTTCGCCGACGGGTCCTCTAAGTAAATCGTGTGCGATATAGTGCACACGGTTGATAGAATGAAATCGTGTGCGATATCCTGAACATCGCACACGGTTTTAAATTTGCACCGTAAGCGATAGGTCACAATCTACACGGGTTGCTCCATCCGTGTGCGATTGTGGGGTTTAAATGGCCCGGTCTGTACTAGTGATAGTATTAAAAGTACACGGTGAGGTGCAGGTGGACCTATACATGGTCGAGTATTACCTTTGCAACACGGTGAGGTGCACTCCCGGGAGCATTTAATTTCTGAACCATTTTCTTTATTGGTTGGAACTCTGCACTCTCGCCTCCTTGTATCGTGGGTTTGCTGCAACCCAGTTAGAGGTCAGATCTCCACGCTCCACCCACATAGAGGCCGGCCGGGAAGGAGGCGCTCCAGTCCGATGCGTACTGAGCCATGGAGGGAGCTCCCGTACGTGACAGCAGCCACGGGGGCCTTGGGGCCCACTGTAGCGAAGCTGGGTGCTTTGCTGGGCAGCGAGTACAAGCTGCGGCGCCGGCGCGGGACTCGGAAGGACGTCAAGTTCATCAAATCCAAGCTCCAGTCTATGCACTCTATCCTTTGGAAGGTATGGGAGAGGAAGGATCTTGATAAGGAATCCAAGGACTTGAAGAAGGAAGCGCTGGATCTCGCCGCCGATTTGGACGACGCTATCGACGACTTCATCCTCGGCATGGAGCCACTACATCACGGTTGAATTTTAGGGGCACTTAATAGTGCCTCTAAATGTCACTTTTCTGCCTCTAAAAGTATTTGGGTCACTTTTTTAAGTGTCCAATTTACTTGTGTCTCTAAAAGTTTTAGGGGCACTTTATATTGTGCCCCAAGAAGTGCCCATAAAAGTATTCATTAGAGGCACTATGGAAAGTGCCCCTACATTTAGGGGCACTTTGAGGAAGTGCTCCTAAATGTATTTAGTGGCACTTTGATGAAATGCCCCTAAATACATTTAGGGACACTTTGAGGAAATGCCCCTAAATACATTTAGAGGCACTATCTCAAAATGCCCCTAAATGTATTTAGAGGCACTATCTCAAAATGCCCCTAAATGTATTTAGGGACAGTTTGATTATCTGCCCCTAAATCAATCTGAGGCCTTTCCTACCAAATTCAAAATGTACTCTAATTCTTTTATTCAAATCACATCACTCAATTCGAATCACAGTGTACAAATTCGAATCATCAACTTGTAAACATCACAGCACATCACAGTACAGCATCAATTCGAATCAAATCTGTTATTACAGTACCAGTTTCTAAACAGAAATATTTTATTACAGGACCCGTTATCACAGTACAGCATCAATTCGAATCACAGTGCACTAATCATAACTTCACAGCACATCACAGCTGAAACCTGAAAAATCACTTCACAGCACCGAAAACTTCACTTCACAGTGTCATCTAAAGCTTCACTTCACTGTATCTGCAAAATGTCAGGTAAATGGACAACTGTTAACTTAATTCTAGAAGAAAGAGAAGATGCACAAAGCTTTTAGTGAGAAGATGCACAAAGCTGTTAGTTCTCTGGTCATTCCTCTTTCCAACGAAGAAGAATGAACCACAAAGATAAGAAGGTTAGGGCCCCTGCTAGCCGGCGCCATCAGGCCGCAGATCATCAAGGGCTCCAGGCTCGCCCCAGTCGCTGCTCCAGGGCTCCCGGATGCAGGTCGACGAGGAGAGCTCTCCAGCTCTTGTCAGCTTCTCGCCGGCAGCAGCTTCACCTGAAGAACAAGAACCATGGTGGTTCCAAATCTGAACTTGATAACCCTGAAATTGTACTCATTGCTGCTACATCGATTCGACCTCCAAAAGCATAAAGTGCAGGTCCAACAGCAGCCTTTTCATTACCACTGCCACAACTATGCACTATGCAGAGCTTTTGAACTAAGCCAGACAGTGATTCTCGCTGGACTAGACTGCGCTGGAGTAGCTTTTGAACTACAGAACCAACTACAAATGCTCATTAAAGGTACAAAGTGCATTGCTAATCCCAAATCAAAATTGCTACAAGCATGAGGTGGGTCAGGTTAACAACATGCATTTGGACACTGATACTAGCAGACACAGAACCGGTCCTATTGGAGGATGAACCAACTCCATCCAATGTGCAGCAGAACAAATCGAAAGTTTGCATCAGCATACAGGTTTCTTTACGGACGGTATCTAAAGGTACGAATTGTCGCAAGCCTTGCTGCTTTACGGACGAAACAGCCAAACAAAAGCAACCCATCCCTTTCCAGTAACATTGCTAAGATCATTTTGCAGCACACACTTGGAATTTTGATTACAGATACTACATAGCTCAAAAGACCCAATCAAGTTGTAACTTAACACAGGGAAGGCCTTAACCGAGCCAAATGGCTCCAGGAGCTTCATCTCCATATCTAGCACCCAGAACTCACTAGTGTGTAGTAGAGCATGCAACTGTAAAGCACAAGATGTGCTCGACATTTGAAGTATTCAATGATAATCTAGACAATGGCACTTTTTTTATAAGAAAAATTATCATTCAAAGTTATAGCAGATCATAAATGATCAGCACACGCAACAATATTCAGTCCATAGTACTAGGCCTATTATACTAGCGGCTACATATTTGAACCAAATGTTTACTAGGTATTCATCATACCATCTACTGTAGAGGTCTAATTTTGATGTGAATCAAAAAGAGCTAGTGGAGAATAATCCTAAAATCAATGCATGAGACACCCCACAACAAGAAAATATATAATAACGCTACCGAAGCTTTTCCAGAACTAAGCTACAAATCGATCAAGTGGTAGTTCAAGATAGTAACAATCCCAGATCCTGGATAGTAGCATACAGCCAAGCATAACTAGCACACAAAGATTAACCGCAACATCAACCTCTAGTACCAGTTATAGCAAAACTTGGAAGCGATCTTAGTTGAATTGATAACCAGTAGCTATAGCCCATATCATGCTTAGAGGGCAGCGACATGATAACCAAGTCAAAATATGCAGTTTGTCCTAAAGCAAAGCATGGAAAATAATTAAGACGAAGTAAACAAGAAATTTCTCAGCTAGAACAGTGTCCAATAAATAGAGTCATTCCTTCATAAGCAAGGCCTAGTCGAGACCAAACAGTAGAAACGAGTGGCATTCAGAACCAAATAGTTGCAAGCTATTAAAACCTAAATGTGAACCAACCAAACTAAAGATAGATGACCACCATGATCAACGTATCACAGAGAACATGCAGCCACGAATATATACCTGCACCACGCCAACCACCGCTCTCGAGGCGCAGGTGGCCACAGCCAGCCCAGCAGCCGGAGCCTTCGTCGGCAGCATCAGCTCAGGGAAGATGCCGGCAGCAGCTATGAGAGTCGCTGTCCCGGGTGCATCACTGGCCTGCAAAACACAACCAATTGATGTGTGAAGAATCAGAAAACTGACACCAATGATGCAAATATAACATACAAACAAGATCCACTAGACAATGCTTACATATCCTATCCAGTAGACTGTAGACTACTACTCTCAAACTAGTTTTCCACTAGTTCATATATCTCCAACCCGTATGCAAATATTAGTACTGCTACTAGTCTCAACAATTAAAAGAACTAGCGCAAATGTCCGAGTTATGACGAATTTATTGGCATAAGAAAAACATTATAAGTTATTTCTAAGATCACCCCCTAGCAAAACTAAAAAGGAGATTGTTGTAATTACATATTGACACAACCGGAGCAATATGATTGATATTTAGATAGGGCATTGTGGATTAAAAAACATGGCAAGCAACTGAGAAGCATTATACTACACATCAAGTAGAAAAGTACACAGCCCGAGCTATGACCGGCTTGACTGAGACTTAAATGCCATCTGATTATGACACACCGAAACTACACAAATAGTACTTTCTAATCTCTCATCGCCTTACACATCTATTCTTCTTCAGAATACTTGGTACATCCCAAAGTGTTCCCGTGATCCTATGTTCTCGATAGCAGAATTGTTTCATTTCAGGAACCATAGCAGCAGCTTGTGCAATTGTACGTAGAAACGGTGATTCACAAAAAAAAATCTACAGCCAGACCTTGCAAATCTGAACACAGAAAAGGAAGGTGTTTTAGAAATAGAGAGAGAAGAGATTATGTCTACCTAGAAGAACAGGCTCTGTTCAACATGATCGCTGGTTTTGGCATTTTGTCAAACACCACACAAGCACCAATAAAGTGACAAACGCAAGCAAAGAGAGAGAAGGACCGGGATGAGCTCACCTTAGAATCTCAGCCGTGGTCGTCGTAGCTCAACGCGAGCATGTTCTCTTATGCGCTCCCGTCGGTAGTAGTCGCGCAGGTACTTTAATCACACAGCACATGAACAGTCAATGATTAATCACACAGGAAAAACAAGAACATCTAACGAACGAGTCTACTAGTTCATTGCAATCAAATACAACTCAGACTGAATTCTAATTCCCAGAACACCAATAACGCTACCAGGTACTTTGATCGGAAGAGCTATTTAATCGATTTTACATTCCCTGTTATCATGTTATAGGGTACGCAAACAGTACCCTAACTAAATGTAACCAATCCATCTTATGTTCAACATAAGAAGACGCGACCTCTTCATGTTGTGTTTCCGCTTGAAGTGGCCTCACACAGCACAACTACAATGGATGTATTCACAAGACGCCACACAAACTCGTAATTCCAGAAAGCATGCACTAGTTGTCTACATGTTCATGCAGCCAAGTGAGCACGGAAACACATGATAGCACCACCAAGCATAGCCGGATGCAAGCTACACACACCCTTTCTCAAGCTACCACAATTCATCGATCCACGACATCATCACCAGCACAAAAAATAAGGGGGAGGCAGCGCAGGGGATTGGGTGATTCCGTGCGTTACCTGGAGGAGGTCGTGGTCGACCTGGAGAAGCGGCAACAACACCACCGCCCACAAAATTGCCACCGCACCACCACAACAGTACCACCACCACACCAGCACCATACCACCATAACCTCGGAGAGGCCAAGCAGCGCCATGCATCCAGGTGAGGCCGAGATGACGAGGTTGCGTAGGGCCTCGAGGTAGAAGCTCCTCGCCACCTTCACCTGGGCGCCGCATTTGCTCGAACACCAAGCGCGCAAGGATGGCACATGGCAGGGAGCCACGGACAACAGAGTCACGAGGGCGTCGGGTCGAAGGCCGAGCTCTAGAAGGGAGCTGTAGACAACGAGGACCAAGTAGCCGAGGGCGCCGGCGGCCAAGCCGAGCCCCCACGGCTAGGGTTAGCCGCGGCGTCGCACTCGGGAGTGGAGCGGCTTGTCGGCGGCAGGGAATCCGCGGAGGTATGCGAGAAATTCCAGGCCGGAGAGCAGCAGCGTCGGGGCCGGCCGCCGACGGCCGAAGCCATGGGCGGCGGCGCGGGCGGTGCGCGGGCGGTGAGAGAGCTGCGCGTCCAGGAAGAGCTACTGTATTTTTTTTTCGCGTGAGGGAGAGAAATGAGGTAGGGGTGGGCCGGTCGGTAGTTTTACTTTTTTTCTGGTTTTCATGTTTTTTCTTCCTTTTTTGTGTGCCTTTTCTTTTTTTCTACCCACTTTTTAAAATTTATGAACATATATTTTTTCAAATTGGTGAAATTTTTAACATTCAGTAAATTTAAATTCACAATTTTTAAAAATTAATCATTTTCAGATTCATGAACATTTTTTGTGAAACATTTTCAAATTAATAAACATTTTTTTGAACCATTTTCAAATTAATGAACATTTTTCCTGAACCATTTTCAATTTCATGAACATTTTTTATGAACGACTTTCAAATTCACGAAAAAAATTGTGAACCATTTTGAAATTCATAAACATTTTTTCATGAAAAAAATCGTGAACCATTTTCAAATTACGTACATTTTTTCGTGAACTATTTTCAAATTCATGAAAAAAATCGTGAACCATTTTCAAATTACGTACATTTTTTCATGAACCATTTTAAATTCACAAACATTTTTCCGTGAACCATTTCAATATTCATGAAAAAATGTGAACCATTTTCAAATTACGTACATTTTTTTGTGAACCATTTTCAAATTCACGAACATTTTTTTGTGACCATTTTCATATTGAGTAACTTTTTTCGTTAACCATTTTAAAATTCATGAACATTTTTCAAATTTATGAATATTTTTAAAAAAATCATGATTTTTTTAATTTTATAATTAGTTTTTGAAAATTGCAATAACATTGTTATTGCAATCTGGTATTGCAACAAGTGCGAACTAAATCGAAACATCTGGTGTTCTACAAAGTAATATGAAAAGAACAGACACATTGCGAAGCATCGTGATAATGGCAGCAAAGGGAATCGCTCCTCCATATCTATTACTACTTGACTACAACATCAAGGGATACCCAAATCGGTAGTTTATGTCTATCATGGAGTTGTATTTGTCTGGTAGTTTTCAGTGTTCCTGCTTGTAGCGTCGACAGGCTATTAAGAAATCCGTAATCCTGGCTGACTGGCTCTGAACCTGTTCGATTTTTGCTTTCCATCGACATACTGATTAGCAGGACCATTTAGTTCCTTTTTTCATAATTATGGACCTGAGTATCTGACTGAACATGTTAGGTGCCTTCGTTAATGCAATGAAAACAGGGAGGCTCTCCTTGTTCGTCCAAAATACCCAAATTGAAAGAGAGGCCGAAGCTTGTTTGGTGGCGCCGGTGAGTTGGCTTTGGCTAGCATTTGGCTAGCAGGTGCTCGACGCGGTGTCGTTCCTGCAGTCTGCTGGAGGTCTTGCACCGGAACATCGCCTCGTCGTCGGCTTCAGTCTTCTCTCTAGCGACAGCCCCGCCGGCATGCCGCTTGTGCTGCTGCTGGTGCACGAGCACTACGCCGGCGGCACGCAGGATGAGCACCTGCGGCGGGCGGTCATCGGCAGCCGCGCTGCCCTCTGCTGGCACCACCGCAACTGGCCTACCAGGCGCACGACGCAGCCCCCGACATTCCTGCACGACCTCCCTCGAGAGACGTCTTCCTCGATGCCGGCTTCGCTGCCGGTCCAAGCTCTTCTTCTCCATGCCAGCAGCGACGAGGCACCACTATTATAATGGATGTTCATCGTGCGGGGAATCTTGTTGACTCTTGCAAGATGTTGGGAGGAGGACAGACTGCAACGCTTCACGGTACAAAAACCATGCGCCGTCTGGACCGCCTGCAATCACCCAACGTCTCCTCTAATTAATGTTGCACAGACCTGGGTCATAGCACTGTTCATAAAAGGCACCATACACTGCAATACGTGATAAAATATGATTTCGGGTATTGAGCTTTAGGGCACTTTGAGAATATGCCCCAAAAGGTATGACATTTAGGGGCATTTCATTGAACTGCCCCAAAAGTTATGACATTTAGGGGTGCCTCAAAAGCTATGCCATTTAGGGGTATTTCATCAAAGTGCCCCAAAAGCTATGACATTTAGGGGCACTTTGCTAAAGTGCCCCAAAAGACTTTGTCAAAATGCCCCTAATTATTAGCTTTTGGGGCACTTTGAAAAATGCCCCAGCCAAAGTGCGCCTAAAACTATACCGTGAGGTAGTGAGCGCAGCCGCAGAAACAAGCTCTTGATACAGAGCAAGAACCAAGCAAGCCCTTTCGAAGGTTTCAAGACAAGAGTAAATGACGTATCGGGCCGGTGCTGCAGCAAGTGGAAGTGGAAGAACCAAGCAAGCCCTTTCGAAGATTTCAAGACAAGAGTGAATGACGTGTCGGGCCGGTGCTGCAGCAAGTGGGAGTGGAAGAACAAGTCTGCTGAACGCATCTCCAGCCCCAGCAAACCGCCTCCTCGAGCTCCATTTGTCCTCAAGGATGTGTCAGAGCTCGTTGGTATGGGCAAACTGAGGGATGACCTCGTCACATACCTGGTAGGAGGGGAGGAGGAGGAGCCATGGTGCAGCCGCAGCTCAAAATGGCATCCATTGTTGGAATGGGCGGTATCGGGAAAACAACCATTGCCCGCCTTGTGTACGATGAGATGGAAAATAAGTTCGAGTCCCGGGCTTTTGTGTCCGTCACTCCATGTCCTAACATGATGGAGGTTCTCACAAGTATTCTCCAACAAGCAGGAGCTCCATCACCTGCTGGCACCCAAGCAATGACAGAGGAACATATTATCCACACCATATCGAATTTCCGATCAGAATCTGTGAGTGCACATGCAAAGCACATCGAGCAGGAAGGTTCCGGCCATTGTTTAACTATCTTTGGGCTTGCAAAGGAACATAAGTAGACATCATTAAGCTGCGGGAGGCGAGTTATCTACCTAGACTAGTTAAATGCCCGTATGGCGACGTGACCCGGAGGGCGATTCTGGGCGATCAGCGAGGATCGCGCCGACGGCGAGGAGCTCTCCGACGACGACGAGGGGATCGGCGACTGCGAGCGGACTCCACCCACGGCGACCCTCGCGGATGCGTTCCGCTGCGCCAAGGAGAGACGAAGCAAGCAAAGGCGAGGACGGAAGACGGATCTAGAGGGCATCGCGCGGAGACTCCGAGAGGCGGTGGAGAAGAAGACCTCGGTGCTTTCCGCGACGGCGCCGCCCTTCACGCCGCGCTCAGGTAGTCCGCCTGCCTTTGTGGATGGACGACCTTCCGACATGGATTCCGGGGAAGAGGGTGACTGGTTTCAGATGATTCGAGGACGCACGATTCGTATACCTTCCCGAGTGGATCCCGCAGAATCACACATGGGACGGGATGTGATGAGGTCTCCGACCGCGAGCTCCGGCTTGCCGGCGGGGATTCCATCTTCCCGATCTCCGGTGAGGACGCAGGGGAATCCAGGGGACGACATTCAGTTTGGATTTGGGAAATCGCGGGTTACGATTCGAACGCTGGGCCGGAGTGGGCCGCGCCAAGCCCGTGAACCTGCAGCCCAGGTAGAGAGGATAGGCGAGGGTGTGGGGATTAGGGTTCTGTCCGAATTCGGCGGATCCCCAAATCGCACACAACACCTCTCGCCTCTACTCTCTCATCTCTGGTGCGCGGCGGCGGCGGAGCGCGGTGACCTCGTTGCCGGAGCTAATCGAATCGAAGGTCTGGGGTCAGGTGTTGGGGAGATGCAAGGAAGAGGGAATGGCGGCGGGGGCGACGGCAGAGGAGGACCGAACAGCAACTACAACAACCAGAACTCCTACAATGGTCGACCGCCGCAGAGACAGAATCAAGGTAACTTCAACAACCAGTACAACCAGAACAGAGGACAGAATTTTTACCCAAGCAATCAGTATAGAGGTCAGCAGCAGAACCCCAATTTCAACCCCAATTTCAACTATCAGCGCTCGTACAACTCTGCAAACCCTAGGAACTTCTCCCAGATCAACAACCAGCAGAAATCAGTTTCAGCAGAATCAATTGCAGTGCAAACTGGAGGTCAGAAATACGTACCCAAGGCCTCGGCGAGCACAGGTGCTGAAACTTCAAAGCAGAAAGAGATTGCTACTGTGTCAGGTTCTGATGGAGGATCCTCGAAGTTGCAGTGTTTCAAGTGCTACGTTCATGGAACGCATGGGACAAAGGAGTGTAAAGCAGATGTGCTGTGTGTCAATTGTGACAAAGTCTCTCACATCTCAGACAAGTGTGCCTGGCTGCATCAGAGGAAGCCGATTGCCTCTTTTGTAGGCTTTGGAGGAGAAGGACTGGGGTGCTTTGTTGCAGAACACGCGAAAGAATCAGCATCTGGGAACAAGGGCGATGCCACTGCTCTAATCAAGATCAGGGAAGGTTCAACAGGAGAAATTTCTGCAGAGAAACTTGAGTTTGGATTGGCAAGTACTTATCCATGGAGATGGGCGTGGAAAGCGAAGAATGTGGCTCCAGGGGCTTACCTAGTTGGTGTAACAGCCCAAAATTAGTAAACCTAAAAATGGGTGCTAATTTTTCACTTTTGTGTTAATTGCATCATGGCATCCTTAATTAAAAATGCTCAAGCAATTATAACTTTGAAAAAACCTCTAATGTGTTTTGCTTCGTTTACAATTTCAAAACAATGAGAGTTTTCAAACTTGCAAAACAAAAGTACCTTGGCATTGTATATTTGTCGAGGAAGTTCCAAAAGTTCCAAATATAATTTTGACAAACTATTTTGATTGGTAAAATAAAATAAAAGGAGAACAACTCAAAATTTCCTGTGGGCAATTTCTATTTTATTTCCCTACCAAATGATTTTCAAATAATCTGGAAAAATTAGGGGAGCTTCATATCAATATAAAGAGACTCCCCAATTTATTTCATAATTTTTGGAGGTACTTAAGTGCCTCAAATAAATTCCTAAAGCCACTGGTTTTAAAAAGAAGCTGAAGAAGGACCAATCCGTGAAGAAAACAAATCTGCCAGGGGGTTATCCGCAAAAACGTCGTCTCTCTCCTCCCACCTCTCCCGCGAGCGCCATGCCGCGCTGTCGCTCGCGCGACGCCCACCCGCGCCAGGGCCCCCTCCTTCTCTGCCTCTTCCCTGCCAGAAGAAGACCAGGGCACGAGTCCGCCCTGCTCCCCTATCCACTGCCGCTCACCTGCTCCCGTTCCCCTCTCTGTTTCTCCCCACGACATGAACCCCAGCCGCCGTGGCCATCGAACTCGCCGCCGGCGAGTGCAGCGTCCCCGAGCCAAACGACGACCGCCAGGAGCGTCGCCGTGAGCTCCTCTACCGCCCTGCCAAAGGAATCGAGCCCGGAGGCTGAGCACCGCCGTCGTCGTCCGTTTCTTCCCGAGCTCCGGTCGCCGTCGCCGCGGACGATTCCGTCACCGTCGAGCCCTCCTCGGTCCTCCCGTGCACACCACGACGTCCGCCTCGCCGTGCTGCTCCTCTCCACCAACGGAAGCGTGCCGAAATGCAGCGAATCGACGCCGCCGTCCTCAACTCCGCCGCTGCCGCCCGAGCTCCGCTGCGAGCGAGTCCGCCGCCGTCGAACTTCCTCTAGCCACCCCGACCTCCCCAACGTGCGTGGTGAGCTACTGGCCCCTCTCCCCTCTCCCTATCTCTCGCACTGGCTCACGCTCCACCACGCCGTAGCCGTTTGCCGCCGTCGCCGATGTTTCTGTCGCCGTGCCCTCGCGCGCGCCGGATTTTTCCGAAGTGAAGCAGAGCCGGATATTCCGATTTTCTGCCAGTACGAGAATCGATTAGGTCCTTAGCTAATTTCTCATCTCTCCGCAGCACTCGGATTTTCCGAGTTTTGCAAGCATCGGACTATCCGATTTCTGTCAGTACCTTCTTTCTCTTCACTCCTTAGCCGTTTTTGCAGAGCACCATCCGATCGGATATTCCGATTTAAAAAGAAATCGGAAATTCCGAGTAAATACAGTACCAGAGTTTGTCCTGTTTACAAAATTTATTCCTTCTTCTATTTTGGTTTCAAATAGTTGTTTGTGTTGGTTTTAAGTATTAACCAGCACATGATTAAAAGAGGAGAGGAAATATTAAAAGAACTTATTTATTTTAGTAAATGATAAAAGTAATAACTTTTAATCGGTGCATTCTAAAAATAGTGGGTAATGCCAAAATGCTCAGAAAATTTGTGAACTATTCAAAATCATCATCTCATGCATACTTGATCACGATTACAAAACTGTGCTCCTAGTAGTGTTAGAAGAACTAAGATAAATATGAGGGTAGTCCAAATAATGCTTAATTATTTGGGACGCTCATTTAAATTGTGGATCATGTCTAGGATCTCATAGTTGCATTAAAGGGTCATATCATCATCTTTGTATGCATTGCACATTTGCCATGTGTTGATTGTTGTTTTGCTTTCCGGTGTTGTTTGTGCTTCGGTAGATCGAGGAGTTGAGGTGCACCCACAATTCTTCGACGATTCTTACTACCTCTCAAATCAACAAGGCAAGCGTAATCCCCCTCTGAGCATATCTTATCCTATTTTCCGCAATTATTTTCTCCACTATAATATTGCATCCGGTTCTAAATGTCTTTTGCTTGGAGTAGAGTATCCTACTAGTTGCATTAGAAATCTGTTGCCAATATCTGTTTCCCCTCCTATTACCATAGGTTTGCATTGTTGGTCTGATATAATTACTATGCTATGCAAATGCTTAGCCATGCTTAGTAAATGCCTAGAGGTACCATGATGGTACAATGTTGGAAACAGGTGCGAAATGAGATGATGGTGGAGAATTGTGGTGTTGGATAATAAAATGCTTAAAGGTGTGGATGAGAGGCCACATGGGATGTGGTGGGTTGTCTCGTTCTCGCCGCCTAAGTGCGAGTTCTCGCCTACGAGCCAAGTTGAGCGTGCAACCATGCGTGGGGTATATGGAGCCCTCGTCGACCGACTAACTTGTGGCGGACTAGCCGAGGGTCCTCTAGTTTGGCTTTCCATTTGCGCGTGCGTTGAAGATGGTGGCCAAGACTGAGATGAGGATGGATGTGTCAGGAAAATAAGTGGCCGCGGGACAGGGTGCGAGAAGGTACCTCTTGTCCTACCGCCACTGATGATCCTGGGTTAGTCTTAAGCGAGGTAAAGGTTGTAGCCGCTCCCACTCAGCCGGCTTTCCCCGGAAGAGAGCAAATGTACAGGCATGTACGGGCAATGAGCCGGACGGTACGCATGGATAAGAAGCTGGGAGGTCCCTCGGGAACCCGGCGACTTTCACATTGTACACCCCTGCAGGGATAAATCTTTTCGAAAAGCCGTGTCCGCGGTTATGGACGACTTGGTGACGGATTCTGAGATCATAGAATAACTTTAACGGAATGATTAAAAACTGGGTACTAGAGGTACCATTCAAGATTGTAAGGTTGACTTCCTCGAGGGTGATTCGGGGAGGTGCCTTTGATGAACAGGTACTTTGATGTTGATGGTTGCTGATGAGAAAGTGATCAAGAAAAGAGTTACTTCTTACCCCTCTTCAAAAATATTCCGGTTAGTCGATGCCATGGAGTTGTGTTTTATAAACAAAATCAGCTTTATGCAAAACAGCCATAAAACCTTGAAAGCCAATCATCGAGCATATATTAGCTCTTAATCTTGCGAGTTCGTCGAACTCAACGTCGTTTGCTTATTTTTCAGGAGAGGACTTCACCGCCCTCGAAGGTGGGTTCTTTGTGGACGTCGACGAGTAGTCTGGGGTTCCCAGGTGGCAGCTTGGGACATCCCGGAACAGCTGGCGCTGGATGTTTATTTGCAGGCCTCTTAGGCCATAATTTGGTTCTTGTTGTTTAGAACAACACACTTCGCTTCCGCATGTTGTAATGTTGGGTCTGTGACCTCTGTTTGTCATTTGCTATCTTTCTCTATTATAAGAGTTGCTTATATTGTTTTGTGTCGTAGAGTCTGTGAGGTGCCAGTTGTTCCACAAGTCTTGATCTCTCTATTATGCTTTGATAGTGTGTCTGGTGGTAACGGATAACCGGAGACACAGTATCACTGTATAGCAGTCGGGTCAGGGCGCCACAAGTTGGTATCAGAGCAGTACTGCCTGTAGGAAACCCTTTCTACTGGTCGACGTTGAGTCTAGTGTTGGTGAAAATTATTTTTAACTTAAAAATGAGTTGTGAAAACCATCTTAGGATTCTTTTTACTCCTTACCTGGTTACACTCTAATCTCGGAGCAATCTTATCTCGATTTGAGTTTAAAAGTTTTTCCTTCTCATCTGTTACTTCAAAATGATTAGGAATCTCGGGGATGGACTTCTCACCTGTTACTTGAGTGTTATGTGCCTAGTTGCTCCCGCCGCGCTACAATCCGATGTCAGCTCAGATGTTTGAACCCTGTTATCCGTACCTAGTCTAATCTTTGCTCCTTTCTTCGGGTTTTAACCCAAGGACTTGAACAGAAGGTCCCGGATTGTGCTGTGAGTCCGGTATGTTGAATTGTGTGGGTTGTTACCCATGTGATCCATATGCCATTTAGGATTCTTGGCGCATGATGCTGATCTTCAACCCAAGTCTTTTCCTTGGTCTGTGTGGTAAATGGTCGAATATGGATCTACCACACCTCAGCTGGCTATGTAACTTCATTTCTCCCTTAGCCTTGTGTTAGGTTCTGTCTTGGAACCATCGGGGTTACAGCCAGGATTCTTCTAGCACGTCTCCCAACTCTGTTCGTGATTCCGCTACATCTCTCCTTTTCGGGCATGGTTATCACAATTGAGTAATAACCGGTGCATCTGCAACATCTTGGGATTCTCTTGAGCATGTTAGTTACTCTGATCTGCTTCCAACCTCTGCCTGTCAGTTGACAGTAAAGTTCTATCGAGTATTGGTATGTTCCGATGCCAGTCACTCTCTGGATCCGTCAAACTTTCCACTTCGTCTTGTTAAAAGAAATAGACTCCCGTATATTGTCCACTTCTCGGATCTAGTCAAAGTAATGAAATCTGCGGAGTAAGGGCTTTGTCTAGTTTTTGCTCTGCTCCACCTTAGAGTGTCACACTCTTTTATATCAAAGTATCGTGCTTAACATCATGATCCTCTTGATGAAGTGATGCTCTTACACCTCGTTACTCTCCGCGTTCCGAGTGACTTGTTACTCGAGAATGATAAGTAGTGAGCAATGATGTGGCTATCGGATATTCTCAGCAGTTCTTACTGCGTAAAAATCCAAGGACATTTATTGCCGTCCTTAGCATGATTGGTTAGTCAATCAATAAGCTGAGTTTGACTGTGTTTCCAAGTTCCTTCTCTCCGGTGCCCTTCCTCGGTCAAAGAGCTAGGTTCGCGCCGAAACTCCCAAGACCACATTGTTGTGCCTTGAAAGGCATGAATTCCCTCTCGAACTCAAGACAGATCGGTGGATCGTGATATTCTGTAGGTTTTCCAGAAGTATCGCCAGGTTGTCGCCTGTCCAAGCTCAACATCACGGACAACTCCTTTCTCCCCAACTCCCTTCTCCAAGAAAATTGAGCTTATGAGTAAGCTGGTTCTATGAACAACTCCCTTCTCCAAGAAAATCGGGCTGGATGTCCAGAATTATTCGGTTGAGCTGGAACAACTTGGAGAGTCGAAAGACAAGAGCTCTATCCCGACATAGTTCCTTTCCAAAGGGATGTCTAGTCTGTCCGTGTTGAAGCGAGGTGGTATCTCCTTTGTGGATATGCTAACCTCTAAATCCTATTTGATTTGAATTGGGCTATCGTCAAATCAAACTCAGACCTACCTACCTGAATGTGTTCGTCTGACCAATACTAATGCCGCGTCCTGGTGAAATAGGAGTCTACCGTCTTGGAGTATCAGGATAAGTTTATTGTTGAGCCCATCAACTACCTTCTTATCCTCTCCTTGTTTGAGGAGATTCATATTGGATATTGGGCGTTAGCATTGGAAAATCGTTGGAACTAACTTTGTGTCTTCACAAGGTATGTGTTCTGGAGTTAGAAGTGACTTTTCCTGGTTCACGTGCAATTGCTGAAGGATGTCGCCGTGGATCTGAGTGGATTGTCTGGTTCCTCGAAATCATTTCAACTCGATCATGCATATACAGAATATTCCCGGGATGGTATGTTGTTACCTCCTATCCTTGGGAATTTCATCTATGCATCCAGGCCACTGATTGAATTGTTCCAGAAAGAGAGGAAGTCTGAGACTTCCTTGTCTGCTATGGTGTTTCCCATCAAGAACTCAATCGCATCTCGCTACAAGATATTCAATTGGGGCAGCTGCCTCCTGACAAGTTGCTAATCCGCGGGTTCCGCAATCTCGTTCCTCCTTTGGAGTTGGACATTCTAGTCCAACCCTTGGGGTCTTAGCACCTGTAATCCGTGGTATGCATTGCCAAGCTTCCTATTCCTACCGGTGCTGAGTCCAAAGTACCTCTACACCCGACCGGATCTAAATCTCAATCAGAAACGATAGTTGGCGATCCTCAAGAAGCTGGTTCCCGACGTCTAGAAAAGCAAGAAGTTCTTCCCGATACTAACGTTTGCGGAGTTTCTGAGGTTCTCTCGATCTAGCTTTCCGATCCTTCTCCAGTGATCTGAAATGCTCCTCCGTGAGGAAAGTTCTACTCAAGCCGACTAGTACAAGTTACCTCCTCAACTGTTGGAAACTTGTTTAACACTCTTCCTCAGGAATTCAAGGCCTTGTGCAAAGTTCATATTCTGAATCTTGAGAAACAGTTGTCTACCAACCGGAAACTTCTTATCAATCTTCCGTCACCAGCATGTGTCTCCTAACTGTAAAATTAAGGGATGCTTGAAGTATCATCCTAAGATTTTCTACTAGGAGGTACTTGATCGTGGTAATTTCACCAAGATTCATCTCTCCGGAAAGGGTTCCTTCTTTCCTATGGTGTACGTGATAGTGACCTCGAAGTGAAGCCGATGAAGATCTCCATGGTGCCCTAAATCACCCTCTTCAAGAAAGAAGCCACCTGAAGCAAGAATGTCGTGTGGTACCTCGTAACCCCCTTTCCCTCTTTCCTACTCTAAGAATCTCGGGACGAGATTCCTGTAAGGAGGGTAGAGTTGTAACAGCCCAAAATTAGTAAACCTAAAAATGGGTGCTAATTTTTCACTTTTGTGTTAATTGCATCATGGCATCCTTAATTAAAAATGCTCAAGCAATTATAACTTTGAAAAAACCTCTAATGTGTTTTGCTTCGTTTACAATTTCAAAACAATGAGAGTTTTCAAACTTGCAAAACAAAAGTACCTTGGCATTGTATATTTGTCGAGGAAGTTCCAAAAGTTCCAAATATAATTTTGACAAACTATTTTGATTGGTAAAATAAAATAAAAGGAGAACAACTCAAAATTGCCTGTGGGCAATTTCTATTTTATTTCCCTACCAAATGATTTTCAAATAATCTAGAAAAATTAGGGGAGCTTCATATCAATATAAAGAGACTCCCCAATTTATTTCATAATTTTTGGAGGTACTTAAGTGCCTCAAATAAATTCCTAAAGCCACTGGTTTTAAAAAGAAGCTGAAGAAGGACCAATCCGTGAAGAAAACAAATCTGCCAGGGGGTTATCCGCAAAAACGTCGTCTCTCTCCTCCCACCTCTCCCGCGAGCGCCATGCCGCGCTGTCGCTCGCGCGACGCCCACCCGCGCCAGGGCCCCCTCCTTCTCTGCCTCTTCCCTGCCAGAAGAAGACCAGGGCACGAGTCCGCCCTGCTCCCCTATCCACTGCCGCTCACCTGCTCCCGTTCCCCTCTCTGTTTCTCCCCACGACACGAACCCAGCCGCCGTGGCCATCGAACTCGCCGCCGGCGAGTGCAGCGTCCCCGAGCCAAACGACGACCGCCAGGAGCGTCGCCGTGAGCTCCTCTACCGCCCTGCCAAAGGAATCGAGCCCGGAGGCTGAGCACCGCCGTCGCCGTCCGTTTCTTCCCGAGCTCCGGTCGCCGTCGCCGCGGACGATTCCGTCACCGTCGAGCCCTCCTCGGTCCTCCCGTGCACACCACGACGTCCGCCTCGCCGTGCTGCTCCTCTCCACCAACGGAAGCGTGCCGAAATGCAGCGAATCGACGCCGCCGTCCTCAACTCCGCCGCTGCCGCCGAGCTCCGCCGCGAGCGAGTCCGCCGCCGTCGAACTTCCTCTAGCCACCCCGACCTCCCCAACGTGCGTGGTGAGCTACTGGCCCCTCTCCCCTCTCCCTATCTCTCGCACTGGCTCACGCTCCACCACGCCGTAGCCGTTCGCCGCCGTCGCCGATGTTTCTGTCGCCGTGCCCTCGCGCGCGCCGGATTTTTCCGAAGTGAAGCAGAGCCGGATATTCCGATTTTCTGCCAGTACGAGAATCGATTAGGTCCTTAGCTAATTTCTCATCTCTCCGCAGCACTCGGATTTTCCGAGTTTTGCAAGCATCGGACTATCCGATTTCTGTCAGTACCTTCTTTTTCTTCACTCCTTAGCCGTTTTTGCAGAGCACCATCCGATCGGATATTCCGATTTAAAAAGAAATCGGAAATTCCGAGTAAATACAGTACCAGAGTTTGTCCTGTTTACAAAATTTATTCCTTCTTCTATTTTGGTTTCAAATAGTTGTTTGTGTTGGTTTTAAGTATTAACCAGCACATGATTAAAAGAGGAGAGGAAATATTAAAAGAACTTATTTATTTTAGTAAATGATAAAAGTAATAACTTTTAATCGGTGCATTCTAAAAATAGTGGGTAATGCCAAAATGCTCAGAAAATTTGTGAACTATTCAAATCATCATCTCATGCATACTTGATCACGATTACAAAACTGTGCTCCTAGTAGTGTTAGAAGAACTAAGATAAATATGAGGGTAGTCCAAATAATGCTTAATTATTTGGGACGCTCATTTAAATTGTGGATCATGTCTAGGATCTCATAGTTGCATTAAAGGGTCATATCATCATCTTTGTATGCATTGCACATTTGCCATGTGTTGATTGTTGTTTTGCTTTCCGGTGTTGTTTGTGCTTCGGTAGATCGAGGAGTTGAGGTGCACCCACAATTCTTCGACGATTCTTACTACCTCTCAAATCAACAAGGCAAGCGTAATCCCCCCTCTGAGCATATCTTATCCTATTTTCCGCAATTATTTTCTCCACTATAATATTGCATCCGGTTCTAAATGTCTTTTGCTTGGAGTAGAGTATCCTACTAGTTGCATTAGAAATCTGTTGCCAATATCTGTTTCCCCTCCTATTACCATAGGTTTGCATTGTTGGTCTGATATAATTACTATGCTATGCAAATGCTTAGCCATGCTTAGTAAATGCCTAGAGGTACCATGATGGTACAATGTTGGAAACAGGTGCGAAATGAGATGATGGTGGAGAATTGTGGTGTTGGATAATAAAATGCTTAAAGGTGTGGATGAGAGGCCACATGGGATGTGGTGGGTTGTCTCGTTCTCGCCGCCTAAGTGCGAGTTCTCGCCTACGAGCCAAGTTGAGCGTGCAACCATGCGTGGGGTATATGGAGCCCTCGTCGACCGACTAACTTGTGGCGGACTAGCCGAGGGTCCTCTAGTTTGGCTTTCCATTTGCGCGTGCGTTGAAGATGGTGGCCAAGACTGAGATGAGGATGGATGTGTCAGGAAAATAAGTGGCCGCGGGACAGGGTGCGAGAAGGTACCTCTTGTCCTACCGCCACTGATGATCCTGGGTTAGTCTTAAGCGAGGTAAAGGTTGTAGCCGCTCCCACTCAGCCGGCTTTCCCCGGAAGAGAGCAAATGTACAGGCATGTACGGGCAATGAGCCGGACGGTACGCATGGATAAGAAGCTGGGAGGTCCCTCGGGAACCCGGCGACTTTCACATTGTACACCCCTGCAGGGATAAATCTTTTCGAAAAGCCGTGTCCGCGGTTATGGACGACTTGGTGACGGATTCTGAGATCATAGAATAACTTTAACGGAATGATTAAAAACTGGGTACTAGAGGTACCATTCAAGATTGTAAGGTTGACTTCCTCGAGGGTGATTCGGGGAGGTGCCTTTGATGAACAGGTACTTTGATGTTGATGGTTGCTGATGAGAAAGTGATCAAGAAAAGAGTTACTTCTTACCCCTCTTCAAAAATATTCCGGTTAGTCGATGCCATGGAGTTGTGTTTTATAAACAAAATCAGCTTTATGCAAAACAGCCATAAAACCTTGAAAGCCAATCATCGAGCATATATTAGCTCTTAATCTTGCGAGTTCGTCGAACTCAACGTCGTTTGCTTATTTTTCAGGAGAGGACTTCACCGCCCTCGAAGGTGGGTTCTTTGTGGACGTCGACGAGTAGTCTGGGGTTCCCAGGTGGCAGCTTGGGACATCCCGGAACAGCTGGCGCTGGATGTTTATTTGCAGGCCTCTTAGGCCATAATTTGGTTCTTGTTGTTTAGAACAACACACTTCGCTTCCGCATGTTGTAATGTTGGGTCTGTGACCTCTGTTTGTCATTTGCTATCTTTCTCTATTATAAGAGTTGCTTATATTGTTTTGTGTCGTAGAGTCTGTGAGGTGCCAGTTGTTCCACAAGTCTTGATCTCTCTATTATGCTTTGATAGTGTGTCTGGTGGTAACGGATAACCGGAGACACAGTATCACTGTATAGCAGTCGGGTCAGGGCGCCACAGTTGGTTTCCCATCTGCAGCAAAAATCAGTGAAGCTTCGATATATGATTGGGTCCCGTTGAAGAAGGTGGACATGATGATCAATGTAAAACTCTGGACTGATGAGTCACTGGCAGCAGGGAAGCTTACCACAGTCTGGGTCAAAGCCAAGGGAGTGCCGAAAACTTTAAAAAAATTCCATGGTTTGTGTGAAGTGGGCTCCACACTAGGACTACATCTGGAAGCTGATATGCACCTCCTGAAGAACACGGGTCAAGTGAGACTGAAAGTTGCGGTTGTCAATCACATGAAGATACCCAAGTGGACACGTCTCACTACATCCAAATTGTATTACTACAGGATATACTTTCAGCTAGAAGAAGTGGTTGAACTGGGATGGGACAGAGAAGAGGAAGACTTCCTGCAAGACTTTGAAGATATTATGGATAGCCAGCCGGAAGAAAAGAGTGACAGAGATCGAAAAGGCAGAAAAGTGCTGACAAAACAGCACCCTCGCCTTCGGGACAGATCATTACTTCTGAGAAGCAAGTGGTGGCAAGTACACATACCTTGATTGCGCTGGCAGACAGAGAGAAAAGTCTTAGGGAGCAAGATGAAGTGGACATTAGGAACAATACTGCAAAAACAGGGACAGTTCTTGTGCAGCAACTTGACAAAGAAACTGTAAACACCAGTGATATAGAGGGGACAGGAAATACCACAGAAGGTGGTGAAGATTCGGGAGAAGAGAGAGTGAAGCTATCTGACGAGGAAATGGATGAGGACTTCGAAGCTTCGCAGACTTTTAGTGAGAAAGTCAAAGAGTTTACTGGACGGGGAAAGAAAACAGTGAGCAATTCACAGGAAGATATTGGGACAAGGAACAGTGCGAGGTTGGCGGACAAGAACCCAGAAGACATGCCAGTTATGGATCTAGCAAAAAACATAAAAGCAAAAGGCCTGGATAAAGAAGAAGGTACTACTCCAGACATACCTACAGTTTTAAATTCTGATGATCAAACCTTGTTAGACATAGCTAGATTAATTGGAGTTGACTTGGGTACTTCTCTGGATCTAGTAGAACATAATTTAAATTTAATAAGGCTTCAGGAACAAGCTAGAGTTACTATGTTTGGCGAACAACACAAGGATCGGAGAGATAATATAGAACCTGACAGTACAAATCTAAATCCTAGTGATATAGATGCTATACTGCAGGAGCTTATTATTTTAAATAAAGAAGGAATAGAAGAGGATATGGAACAATGCAACTTCTTGAGTGGGCAAAGGATCAGTCCAAGTAGGGATATGTTGAATAAAGCCTCAATTGAGGTTTATTCTGTCAAATCACCTATTAGGACTGTGGTTAGGAGGAGAGGAAAACGAAAGAAAAAATGTTGAACGGTTTTATCTGGAATTCGAGGGGAGTGGGAGATAAAGGGAAAAGGGATTATATGTGTGAGTCTGCAAGCAAATATAAGTTAGACTTCATAGGGATTCAAGAAACCATGCGGCAGGACTTCTCTGAATCTATCTTGCATTCGATAAGTGGAGAAACTCCTTTTAATTGGACTTGGACTCCATCCAAAGGCAGATCGGGGGGATTCTTTTAGGAATTAACTCTGACACTTTGGA
Organism: Poa pratensis; assembly: GCA_947311845.1. NCBI lineage: Eukaryota > Viridiplantae > Streptophyta > Magnoliopsida > Poales > Poaceae > Poa > Poa pratensis. Next base: position 33,921,751 of record CAMZMU010000051.1, read on the forward strand.
AGTTTTAGAAACAGAAAAAGGTGATTATTTCATTAGGGTTCTAGTGCTTAGTAAAATTGGAATCTCTCGTGGAATTTGGTGGTGGTGTATGGTGATGCCCAACCTACTGGGAAGGCAAAATTCCTAGTTGAGTTGGTACATGTCATCAAACATAATCGCATTCCACTCTGTATAGCAGGAGATTTTAATCTCACTAGGAGAGCCAGCGATAGGAACAAACCTGGGGGTTTCAATAGATGGAGCGAGATTTTTAATGCCATTATTGCGCAAGGAGAGTTGATGGAAATACAACTCAGTGGGAGACAGTATACCTGGTCTAATAATCAAGAGGATCCCACTTTTGCATTATTAGATAGGGTTTTGGTTTCTCCTTCCTGGGAAGAACATTTTCCTCTGGTAACTGTAACTGCTCTAACAAGGGAGCTTTCTGACCATGTTCCTTTGTTAATTTCGACGGGTGAAGGTTTAAAAATCCAAAGAAATTTCAAATTTGAAAACTGCTGGTTCCTAAGGGATGATCTAGAAAGAATCATTACCAAAATTTGGAACCAGGAGGTTAGAGGTAGTTCAAATATAGATCGTTGGCAAAACAGATTTGGAAATGTCAGGAAAGCTCTCAAAGGTTGGAATATCAACTTTGAGAGTGCCAATAGAAAACTCAGGAAAAAACTTGCAGCAGATATTGATGAGCTAGATAAAAAAAGTGAGTTAAACGGATTGTCGTTGAGTGACTTTAATCACCTTCAACAATATCGTAGCGAACTTAATAAAATTCTCAAGGAAGAAGAGGTTAAATGGTTGCAAAGATCAAGGGAAAAAGAATTGCTTGAAGGGGATAGTAATACTAAATACTATCACTCAAAAGCTAATGGTAGAAGAAGGAGAAACAGAATAGTCAGTTTACATCAAGAGGAAGGGATGATCGAGGGGCAAGAGAATTTAAAAAAGTACATTACTGACTTTTACAAAAAACTCTTTGGCCGGCCGGATCATACTCAGATAAGACTGGACACTAAAGGGGTAGACAGAATTGATGAAATTGATAAGGAAAACTTAGTAAAAAAATTTAGCTTTGAGGAACTAAAGGAGGCAGTATTTGCATGGAAACAAACAAAGCTGCTGGTCCTGATGGCTTCAATGCTGATTTCTATCAGAAATTCTGGCACGTTGTACAAAAAGATTTGTTTGCTCTGGTAAATGATTTCTTTGACAACAGAATGAATATTGATAGACTTAATTATGGAATGATTACTTTGGTACCGAAAGGGGCAGATGCAGATAGAATACAGAAGTACAGGCCGATCTGTCTGTTAAATGTGGTTTTCAAGATTATAACGAAAATGCTGGTTAACAGAATGACTCCGGTGATACCAAAAGTGATTAAAATTACACAAACAGCTTTTATCAAAAACAGATATATAATGGAAGGAGTTGCAGTTCTACATGAAGTTCTTAATGACTTACATGTTAGAAAAACTCCTGGGGTGCTTTTTAAGATAGACTTTGAGAAAGCCTTTGATAAAATCAAATGGCCTTTCTTACTGCAAGTTCTTGAAATGAAAGGTTTCCCTAGTAAATTAAATGATAGAATTCTAAAAATCGTCTCTGGAGGGAAAGTTGGAATAAAAGTTAATGGGAAGATGGCAAATACTTTAATACCTATCAAGGACTGAGACAAGGGGATCCCCTGTCTCCAATCCTTTTTGATCTTGCCGCAGACGTTTTAGCAATTATGATAGATAGAGCAACAAAAAATGGAGTTTTATCTGGATTGTCCTGTCACCTTGTTGAGAGCGGGGTGTCGATTCTGCAATATGCAGATGACACCGTGCTGTTAATGCAAGATGATTTAGAACAAGCAAGGAACCTCAAATTTATTCTCTGTCTATTCGAGCAAATGTCAGGACTTAAAATAAACTTTCACAAAAGTGAAGTGTATTGTCTTGGCATGGATCAGAATAGAGAAAAGTATTTTGAGGAAATTCTAACATGTAAAGTTGGTGCTCTTCCAATGAAATACCTTGGGGTACCCATTGATGAAACCAGGCTAAACAATAGTGCGTGGGATCCTCTAGGTGAGAAGCTTATGAAGAAACTTGGGTGTTGGGATGGAAAAAACATGTCGATTGGAGGGAGATCCTTGCTAATCAACACATCCCTTTCTAGTACTCTTCTATATATGTCATCTTTTTACAGGATCCCAGTGGGGCCTAGAAAAAAGTATGATAAAATTAGATCGAGTTTCCTTTGGAGTAGATTCGTGGGTAAAAAGAAATACCATTTGGTCAATTGGAAAACGGTCTGCCTTCCAAAGGATCAGGGAGGTTTGGGGATTATTGATCTTGAAATCATGAACATAGCTTTGTTAGGTAAATGGTTGTGGAAACTCTTTAATGAGAAAGGGCTTTGGCAAACTATTCTCCAGAATAAATATCTGAGATCTACTACCTTAGGGCAGTGTACTCAGAAAACTGGAGATTCTCATTTCTGGCAGGGGCTCATGGAAATTAAGCCTCTGTTCTTATCTTGTTGCAAATTCGATATAGGAGATGGTGCCAAAACAAGGTTCTGGGAAGACCTGTGGGTCTCAGATACTTGTCTTGCGCAACAGTTTCCTAGATTGTATGCGGTTTCGAATAATCACAACATAACAGTGAAGGAAGTCTTTACCTCGGGGGTGGAATCCTTGCAGTTTAGGCGAGCTCTCACTGGTGTTAAAAAAGAAGAGTGGGATAATATGATGGTTTTAGTTGCTAGTACCACACCGAGTCAAGAGGAAGATAAGCTGATTTGGCTTTTATCTGCCTCGAAAAACTTCTCAGTCAAGTCCTTTTACCTGGCAATGCAGGTGTCAGAAAGTGTGCCGTATAGATTCATGTGGAAAGTGAAGCTTCCACTTCGAATCAAAACGTTTCTGTGGTTGATAATGAGGAAAAGCATACTAACTAGAGATACTTTGTTAAAAAGGGGTGGGACTTGTACCAAAAATTGTCTGTTCTGTGGTCAAGATGAATCTATTGATCATCTTTTCTTGCGTTGTCCTCTTGCTAGGAATGTTTGGAATGTGGTTAGTGTAGCAACTGGTTTTGATTGCCAGTTTGTGGAAGCTAGCCATTGCCTAACGACTTATCTAGATAGATTTGACAAAGGCTCGAAAAAACTGATGACAGTAGGGGCAGCTGCGGTTTTCTGGGGAATTTGGAAAACCAGAAACTTGGCATGCTTTGAACATAAGTGGCCGAACGAGCCGATTGAAGTTATTCACAGAATTTGTTACTGGATTGACTGGTGGGCAAATCTGCAGGGATCGGAGGACGCAAAACTGGAGCTACAGCGGGGCGCAAAACTACTGGCGCGAGTCGCGGATGAAGTGTTCAGAGGGGGAAAAAGCTGGGCACCCTGGAGATTGAGGCTAGATGATCATTGAAGCGGGGAATAAAAAGAAGGAAGTTGATGTTTGCTGGAGGAGGAGTAGATTAGATGTTCTCTTGTATTTTGCAAGAACTCTGTGTGCTGCCAGTTTATTTGGGTCGCTTTTTTCCTTTGTAAGCATGATTGTGTTTTGGGTGCGGTTTCATTTGGTGGTGCAGTGTTGCGGATGAAAACATTGTAATCTGGTTTCTATTAATGGAAATCGGGGAAAAACCCTTTAAATTCAAAAAAAAAATATCGAATTTCCTAAAGGACAAAAGGTGCGCAAATTTATAGCTTCGATTTTGTTTTTGAAATGTGCACTGTGAGTGTCAGGATTTCTGTTTTAGATTTAAGAAAAGGTTATTTCAAATTTTAATTTGGTCAAGCTGTTTGAAATTTGAACAAACTTTAGTAGTAAAAAAATTGTGGTTAGCAAAGAAATTAAAAGAAGTTGAATTCTATATATGAAACCGGCCATGAAACAATAGAAAATTGAGAAGAAAAAATGTTTCAGTGCCATCTATATTTCCTTCAAACTAGAAAGGGGGCCCTCGCCAATGCGAGGGCATCATCTTTAGCATATTGTACATGTCCACAGATTTTATTTAAGTAAACAAATACCTATTTGAAAATTTGTTAGACCAAATTTAACTTGTTGACTAATATTAATTGCAACATTTCCAAATATGCCATTTCCAACTTAGAGCAGTGGTATTTTGAGTTATTTTTTACTTCCTTCCTATTGTTCCCCACTCTTCAATCCAGGTGATCTATAACCTCACTCACATGTATATGTTGTGTCTAGTCACATGAGTACGCCGACTCAGATTGCTGATAATTTTTTTTTAAATTGTCACCGATTTACTACATATCTCGACATAATTAATCCCTACTATTTCCAAGGCACCACAAAATTCTTCGCAGCCTATCATAAACACTCCTTGGTAGCGTCATAGTTATTCCTCAATACCTTAGGTCAATTATTTGACTCACCTATCTAAAAGAGCAAATATCAAATAAAAATTAAAAACATTGATGTTTATTATACGTCCATTAAACTCTTACCGATTTCAAATCTAAATGTGACAAAAAAGTGTATTTGAATTCAAAAAAATTCACCTAAAGAAAAGTTTTAATTTCAATTTATGCGTGATCAGTTGAGAATCATTCTTAAGAATTATCCCGATGCAGCGAACATTCTCAATAGAAAAAAATCCTAGGAACAAATGTTCTTCAAAATCCCTTTGAAATTTCCTGTTTGATTTTTGTTAATAGTTGCAAAATCATAGCTATAAGTAAAATTTCTTGTCATATATATTACAATAGCCATTGAAATTCACGCCTGATTAATAACTGAGTTAAACAGTTCTCCTATATGGTGTACAATATCTAGGAAAGAAAGAATTAATCAAAGACAGTGATATCTGTATATCAGATGATGCGCTTCAAACAAAGCGAGTTAAACAGTTCTCCTATATGGTGTACAATATCTGAGAAGAAAAGAATTAATCAAAGACAAAGCTATCTGTTGATCAGATGATGCGCTACAAAGCAACATGAATCGATGGAGCAGTCAAAAGAATACACACGTACCAATGTCTAGTTCTAGTCTCTCTCTGCTGTGTATATTACATGCTGCTAATTTGCATGTGGGCCCATTGCCGTGGTCTGTTGCGATGGTTAATCTGCATGCAGGGATTTGATTTTAGGGCAACGGCTCGTGCTATCACGGAAATTAGAACATCAGTATACTATAACCGACGCACCTAGAGTCCCATGGAGATACGTCCTGATACGGTAATCCAGTTTGACCAATGAACGTCAACTTAATCAATTTTGTTTTGCACACCTTATCTGGTACGGTACTCCAGTTCAGCTCTATTTCATATTCGATGCGTACCTCCTCCAATATAGATCGTGCCAAACATGAGGTGCACGACTATTAATACCATGTTAAATCCTAACCATAAATTTCAGATCTAATACTCCCTCCGATCCGTTATTTCCGTCGCTACGAAATAACGGACCAAGGACAACTCGCTAGCCTAGCTCGCGAAACTTTTTCTGGACCGGAGGTAGTAGTTAAAAATAATTCAGAGTATGTGGCTCAATGTGGTGTCTCTATTTCAGACCCTGTATATATTGCTTTTAGTATATAATAAATTTTCACTCCTGTTAGTTATCAAGTTGCATTTATCTTATAAACTCAACTTAGGAGCGCAAGCAACAGAGGTAATTAGATTAAGATGGGCATATGTGGGAGCATGGGGAGGAATAATATTGTAGTAGAAAATGCAACTGCAATACAGTCATTGATGATTCGAGTAGAAGTAGAGAACACAATGTTTAAGTATGAGCCATAAAATGTTTAAATTTATTACTGGTGCATAATTCTTTGTAAAATTATTGGTGAAAAAATACACGGGGAATGGAAGAGAGAAAGCTAGATATTCATATGACAGTCCATGCTTTTGCATGGCAGACACATATCTTTTAAGCATGCCATTGGTATTTTGTTGTCACACAAAAAAGTCCTTAGCAACAGTCTAATACACTCAACTGAAAGGTCTTCACCACAATACCATCATATTTCTCAAAGTGAATATTATTCCTACAATCTTTTTATATGTATATTTTGAATTCTATATTAACGCTGATGCAGTGATGAATTAAATAAAATAGCAACTAGCATCGGGGCTAAATTACTGATAAAGAATACATTATCAAATATGACGATACATAGTAAAACCCATCGCGACCCAGCGCCGCCCGAGTGGGATCATCCCCATTCCGGCGATCTCCTTCGCCTAGTAGCCGCAGTCGAGGGCCGTGGCGAGGCACCGGCGAGACGGCAAACGCCGCGTCAACGTCATTGTTGCTGACATCATCGACGGGGGCCCAAAATCGTCCTCGCGCCGCCCCTCCTCCAAACGCGGACATGTAATATGTGTTCCCTGCGAATTAGTGTATGCCCAAGCTACTTTCGGTTGGGTTATGTGAGAAAGCGATTGAGATTCGCTGACTTCGGGTGACTTTGAGTCACTGACATGTGGACCCCACATACGGAGGTTCCACATGTCAGTGACTCTCACCTGACTTTTGGGCTTACTTTCTGTTGGAGCGATGGATTCCATGGGAAAGCAACCAGAGCCATTTGGTTGAGCTGGGGAAAAGAGTGCTGTGAGTTGAGATGTCTGAAGTGCTCCTAGAGTTTTGAATGCATGTTTATATACTTATTCAACTATAACCACTATATTTTAACGTTGTTTAACGAACAAATGATGCTAGTTAAAGGGATAAAACTCAAAAATAAGCATTTCAGAGGTTTACATAGAGCAAGATAAACCTAATTATTACAAAATGCTATAGTGGTGCAGCGGCCAGGAGATAGGATCGAATTAGCTATCACAAATACATACTGCAACGGAACTACTCCTCACTGATCACATGGACACGGCGCGACATAAACCACATACATCACCTCCGACGGCATCAAATCAATCGTCAGGCAGCAGGAAAGGGGCCTGAAAACCAAACAGAGGTTCATGGTAGCACGGCCGCCGCAGCACGTCCTGGTCGTTGATGCGAGACTTTTTTTTAGCTCCCTGGAGCCACTGCTCCACTCCCAGATGCCATTCATTTCAGAAGTGGTGTTGAGGGGATATATGCCAGACAGTCCTTTGGTAGTTCCTTAGCAGTATTTTAATTGCTTTGTAGTTTTTTCGATAAAGTGCGCTTTACTAAACTCGTAAGTTAACATCACGTTGATACAATTAATAAGAGTTTATACCCGGTCTCTGTATAGACAGGGTGCACGCAGCTGCTCAAACAAAAAGAAAAAGAAAAAAAATGGTGCAACACAAATATGTGGGAAACCGTAACAAAGCCTACGGCGATGGAGGGCCCATCCATAGTCTACGCTGTCATCCATGTGGAATAAAAATATCCCTCACCGCCTGCTACAACCATGTACAGCCCTCTGTAAACAGGTCTCTGAACTCCATACGCCGAATAGAGGCCCACAAACGGAGCAAATGAATACACCAGTAAATGATCTGCAAAGAAGTAGAATTCTTATCGTTAAGAACCAAATAATTTCTTAATAGTCATAGCGACCAAATAACGGCAAACACTCCTACCCCCATCGGCAACGGAAAAAGGGTTCATTGCCCGGGACCTGTCACCGATGTGAAGACTCAATTGCGACGATTCTTTACACCGTTGCCCATAGGCAACGGTCGGAATCTACGATCGTCACCTTAGTTTGATACATCAGTCAAGGACATTACAAATAACCTTTTCTAATGAGGGCTATACAAAACCAAAAAAAAAAGCACGACGATGCCGGCTGCGCCATCGACGGAGACCCGCTCCTGCGTCTTGACGGCTGCCGGTTCATCACCGTCTTCCAGGTCGCCCAGCTATACAAAAGTTGATCCGACGACGCCGGCTTCATTGCACCGTGGATAGAGCGCCGCTCCTATGTCTTCACGGCCGCCGGATAGGCGTCGTCTTCTACCTAATCTCCTGGAGACGCCAGTTTCAATGCATCGTGGATGGAGCTCTGCTTCTTCATCTTCACGGCCACTGCATCGTCTCCGGGCTGCCACCTCGCCTAAATTTAAGAAAATTCATTAGTAAGAAAAATGATCTTTCTTTGCAACTAAATAAGCTACTAGCAAAGTTTACAATCTAAATAGAGTAATTGAATCTAAAGAGACAAAAATTATCTTTCTTTGCAACTAAAATCAGCTACCAACAAAGTTTACAATCTAAACAGAGTAATTGAATCTAAATAGAGAAAAAATATCTTCCTTTGCAACTAAAATAAGCTACCAGCAAAGTTTACCTTCTAAACAGAGTAATTGAATCTAAACAGACCAAAATTATGTTTCTTTGCAACTAAAATAAGATAGCAGCAAAGTTTACCTTCCAAACAGAGAAATTGAACCTAAACAGACAAAAATTATCATTCTTTGCAACTAAAATAAGCTACGAACAAACTTTACTTTCTAAATAGAGTAATCGAACCTAAACAGACAAAAATTATCTTACTTTGCAATTGAAATAAGCTACCAGCAAAGTTTACCTTCAAACTAGAGTAATTGAACCTAAACAGGCAAAAAACTCTTACTTTGCAATTAAAATAAGCTACCAGGAAAGTTTACCTTCTAAACAGAGTAATTGAATCTAATCAACAAAAATTATCTTACTTTGCAACTAAAATAAGCTATCAGCAAAGTTTACAACCTAAACAGAGTAATTGAATCTAAACAGAGAAAAATTATCTTCCTTTGCAACTAAAATAAGCCAATTTATGCGCACGAAGGCTGGGCAAGGGCCCGTCGTTGTGGCTGCTGCACCGTACCGGCCGGGTGGTTGGCTGAGGGGATACGAGAGAGATCTGGGGGATAAGGAGAGAGAGGGGGGAAGGGATAAGGAGAGAGGGAGGAAGGGAGGGGAGAAATAGATGGAGGCCATTGGATCTTAGAGAATCCAACAGTTGGGAGGTGTCGTGGGAAAGTCATGGCGGGAGCCATCTCGGATGGCTAACGGAGAGGAGAGAGACGTGGGTGTTAGGCGGCGGATGATCCAGGTACGAGATTGGCACACGATGTACCCAGGTTCAGGCTCCCAACGGTGGAGGAACCCTATGTCCTGCTATAACTCACTATAGTCAAATATGCCTACAGGTTACAGAGTTGAGATTATGCGTAGTCCTAAGGCTTCCCGTAGGCCGGCTTTATATAGGCAGCCGGACCTAGGGTTTACAAGGAGAGCCATCACCGACAAGGAGATAGAGTCCTAGACTAATCCGGCTAAGGTGCGTGTCTTGTACTCCAAGGCGCATAGCACTTGGGCTTCTGGAAGACTCCGTCTTGGACCTTCCTTAACCCGGCTAGGCCTCCGTCTTGTGCTGCCAGTGGGCCACCCTGGCTTGCTAGAATAACTCTACGTTGTGGGTATACCTATTTGGTATATCCCCAACAAGAGGCACGATCCGATGTACTCAGATTCCGACAATCAGGACGCAGCGGCTTTGCCGAGTGTCGTATAAAAAAATACTCGGCAAACATTTTGACCACATTTTGAAAACTACAGAAGAAATTCAAAAAAAAAAAATGTAAAACTTGCGCCCTAGGTCCTTTTATGTGTAATAGTTGCAAGAAAAATGATAAATATGGATTTTGACAATTTTTGTAAAAACACCTTCACAAAACAACTATCATCTATAAACATTCGTGCCTTTCAAGCCAAATGACCATGTTCATGGCCATAGACATGGCTCAAATTTGAGCTACAAGCCGAAGCAAATGGCCATCTCTCGGAATTGGCCATCCCACTAGTTATACTTTTTTTTGAGAATTGTTGTGGTACAATTTTGCCATGGACTTTTTGTACTTCATTCACAAAAAAGTGCTTTTTGGCACTAATATAATGGAAAATCATTTTTGTGACAAAAAGTTGGAAACTCTAGTTGTCAATGTTGTTTGCCATGCAAATATGATGCCTTGTGCCCATTTTGGGCAAATTATAGCAAAGTATGACAAGGATTTGGCCATCAACATGGTCATCGGGTAGAAAGTCAAATTAAGTCATACATGATAGCATTGTTTTTTTAAATTATCATATTGCAAGTTGGTTATTTTTTCCTGATAACTAGGTCACATAAAATGACTCCATGCGCAAGTTTTCCATTTTTTTGATTTTTTTAAATTTCTTTGGTTGAATTCAAAATTGGTCAAAACTGCCTGCATGGGCATTCATACAAGGGGGCTGAATTTTTGAACCTTCTTCGTGTATAGTTCATAGAATCCTATCAGGGTAACTTAAAATTATTTTTTACAATTCTTGGACCAATAATTAGCATACCTTCAAATTTGAGCTACTTTTTGAAAATCGTCCAAAATTCAAAAATAAAATAAAATTTAGCTACAAGCCGAAGCAAATGGTCATCTCTCGGAATTAGCCATGCCACTATTATAGTTTTTTTTTGAAAATTGTTGTGGTGCAATTTTTACATGGACTTTTGTACTTCATTCACAAAAAAGCCATTTTTGGCGTTAATAAAATGAAAAATAAAATTTTGGACAAAAAGTTGGAAACTCTAGTTGGCAATGTTGTTTGCCATGCCAATATGAAGCTCTGTGCCCATTTTGGGCAAATTATAAGGAAGTTATGACATGTATTTGGCCATCAACATGGTCATCTTGGTAGAAAACCAAGTTAAGTCATACACGATAGCATTTTTTGTGAAAGTCTTTTTTTTCAAATTAGCTTGTTGCAAGTTTGGTATTTTTCCTGTGAACTAGGTCATATAAAAGAACTCCATTCGCAAGTTTTCAATATTTTTGATTTTTTTAATTTTCTTTGGTTGAATTCAAAATTTGATCAAAACTTTGCCGAGTGTCATGTAGATTTGCCGAGTACATTTTGTTTGCCGAGTGTAACACTCGGGAAAGTTTCTGATTTGCCGAGTATTTTTTGTTTGCCGAGTTTACCGAGTACCCTTTTTTTGCCGAGTGCTTTCTACAAAACACTCCCAAAGGCCTTGTTTACTCGGCTTATAAGATTTTTCCCGTAGTGCGTAGCATGGCACGGGCACCCTACTGGCTCAACTAACAACTACAAAGAAGCTAGGGGCCGTGGCATGTAACGTGTGAGTACACGCACACGTAAACCCGCCCTCGCCCATGTCGCTCCCGTTCTCATGCAGTCAATTGATTGGCCACAACTATATATACGGTGTAGAATGTGAATTACTCAAGAATGAATTTACAGCCTCATGCGGCGTCTGTGTACTAACAAACTATCTTGTGTAACCAACTTGCCTAGGTACCTAGTAATAATGATGACATATGGCATCGTGGAGAATGGGAGATCATCAGGAAGTGTTTTCCAGAAAATAATCTGCGCAGTAGAATTGTCATGACAACTCGTATTGATTCTGTACCAGGAGATGATTTCGATAATAACAAGCTATACAACAGAATGAAACCTGAATTGAGTTACGACGCCGCTCAGATGAAGCGTGACATGGTTGGAGAAGGTTTTGACTCTGAGCATCCTCTTGTGCGCATGTGTTTTGGTGTGCCGTTAGCACTACATTGCATGTTTGAAGCAATGGCAAAGGTCCGAGAGCAACAAGAACAACTAGGGGTACATGTAAAGGCACGTGATGTGCAAGATATGATTGAGAAGCAAGTCAAGCAAAGTGGAATCCAGAACACTCAAGGGTTTGAACCGTTGGTAGAGAGTTTGCAGCTCGACTACGACGATCTTCCTCACCATATGTTGAAGACCTGCTTGTTGTACTGCAGTATATACCCTGAGAATTACGAATTTCACAGGGATGATTTGGCCATGCGATGGGTCGCTGAAGGATTTACTTATAAAGAGGATGCAGCAAAAGGTTATTTCGAAGAGCTTGGCAACAGGGGATTGATTCTGCCGAAGGATTCCATAGCGGGGCCTACCAAATGAATCCGATGATGCGAAATTTCCTTGGATGGAAATCGCGTGAAGATAGTTTCATTACTTGGAGTTCCGACATCACATCGGCATATGCCTGTCGAAGCCATCGGCTATGCATCGACGATTATCCAGATGATGATGATTTTTTCGATAAAGGGCGATTGGATTGGTCTCAGATGATTCGATCTCTTGTTGTTTTTGAAGGTGCTAACAGACTCCCTTTTGAGAAGTTGCAACGCGTGCGAGTGCTGGATCTTCAATTCGGAAAGGGTATTGAATTCGGAAATGATCTTGAGAATCGCAATGTGAAGGATATATGTGGACTGCTCCGTTTGAGGCACCTATTCGGCCTAGAGAGGAGGGGAATTAGTGAGATACCACCAGAAATAGCAAGGCTGCAGTATCTGGAGACTTTGCAAGTAAGGGGAACAAATATCACAGAGCTACCCCGTGAGATTGGGAAGCTTCAGAAATTGAAGACTCTGGACGTGGGTGGCAACGTAAAGCTGGCAGAGCTGCCCAGGGATCGGGGACCTGCAGCATTTAGAGACACTGTGCATGAATGCAACAAATATCACAGAGCAGCCCTGGAAGATCATCGGAAAACTGAAGAAACTGAAGACTCTGGACGTGAGTCGCAACAGAGGGATCACAGAGCTGCCCAGGGAGATCGGGGACCTGCAGCATTTAGAGACTCTGGACCTGACTTTTAACTACGGGATCACAAATCTACCGCGTGAGATTGGGAAGTTGCAGCATTTGAAAACGCTGACGATGGATCGGGCAGGGCTCACAGAGCTGCCTCCTGAGATCGGGAACCTCCAGAATTTGGAGACTCTGGACCTGTCTTATAACAGGGGGCTCACAGAGCTGCCTCGTGAGATCGGGAAACTGCAGAATTTGAAGCGACTGCACGTGCTTATTACAGAGGTGAAGAAGATACCAAGGAGCATCGGGGGGATGAAGAAGCTGGAGATTTGAAATAGATGAGACCATCGGTGTACTACCCTGGGAAGCTGGCCAGCTTTCGAAATTGGAGGGAGTGTCCGAGTGCGTCCGCCAAGCTTGGAAGAATAGTGATCTTGTGTCTTGTGTGTTAGCCGGGGAGATCCTGTCCATTCAAATGATTCAAAGATCCTGCTTGGTCGGCGGTGATAGAAGAGGCCTAATCGTTGGCACAAAACAAATGCAAATTCCACAGTGGATCGAAGAGCACTTCAACGACCTTAGGTCCTTGGATATCAGGATCTGCAAACTAGAGGAGAAGGATCACAAGATTCTGCGGGAGATGCCCAAGTTGGAAGCTCTCAAGCTAAGGTTCGAAGTCGTCCCAAGAAAGCCCATAGCCATCATCGGTGAAGGGTTCCTAAAGCTCATGTATCTCGTTGTTGACAGCCGCGTGCCACGGGTTACCTTCGAGGAAGGAGCGATGCCGATGCTGGAAAACTCTGCTTTGAGTTCCAGTTCTACGGTGGCCCACCAAATACAGACCGTCTGGGTATCAACCACCTCGGGAACTTTCCTCGCTGGAATTTAAATGCAATGATTGGTATCGAGCAAGCAGCCCGTGCATCAGCGCGATGATTGACGTCGTGAGGGAAGAAGCCCAGGAGCATCCCCGCGTTATCGGCTTTCATGTCTCTGGCAGCAAGTCTGTCTATTTTCCACCGAGCAACAGCGCAGAGGTTTCCAGCAATGGGACGGGCGAGATCGAGGAGGAGATCCAAGCGTGATTGATTTCTTGCCGAGTATTGGCAAAACACACGATCGAGGTAATCCGTGTGGCTTCCCACTTGCAATCTTGGCTCTTTCATTACCAACAGACCACTCACTAATATACCCTGCTTGTATAGTCGTCTTCGCAGGTTGGTTACTACCTCCATCTGCAACCATCTTCAACTATGGCTATTCTTCAGGCTTCCTTCCTTCAAATCTTCTATCACCAAATGTGGGAATAAGATTTGACCACACAAATTTATTGGGAACCTCCTTCTCCATCTTATGCTAGCTGTGGCTTTCCATGTCATATAATGCTGCTGTTACACGCGGTTTGTTGTTTGCCCACATTATATATGCATGTTTCCGAGTTGATTTGCCGTATGGCCGGTGTTGCTTCTTTTTTCAATGAGCAGTGCAAGTGCGTCTGCCTGCACTGTGGAACATGTATTGTCATGTAATAATCCAAAACCATGTTATGTTTTATGCACTTGCTACCAAAACTCTGTTATGTAGTAGTAATAAGAAATGTGACGGTTTGTAATCGCAAGTTCAGTTCATTATCTCTTGTCATATATTTTGCGATGATATATATCTTGTCCAGTGGTACTTTCTTTTGTTGACCATTGTACCTACCAATTGGCAAGTTGGACTTGCTCTCGTCAAGAACGGAGGTAGGCCGAGCCCACCCCGTCCCACCACCACTGTCCACCCTACCGCCACCGCCTTGCTCGAGTACCTGCCCGACGACGCTGGCCTCAACCGCTGCCTACCGCCACCCGCACCCAGCATCACTACCGCGCCGCCTCCATTGGTCCGCGCGCGTGGCCAACCGCGTCATCTCCGTCTCCGGCTTGGCCGGTCGCCGTCCTCTCCGCCGCTAAATGGGCCGGGCCCATGTGTGCTGGGGGGTGCACGGAGCCGCTGTAGCGCACAGTACAGGTAGCAAATAGGATTTCCTTAACACTAAGTGGTGAGATCATGAGTCCCGGGTAGTCCCACAAAGGCAAAAGGAGGCCCAGTCGGACCACCCTTGGCCACCACGAGGGTTCGGACCCTAGGCGGAGGCCCGAACGCACCATTTTGGAGTACAAGCCATGCCAAGATCGCCAAACGGCGAACGCCGGACTTAGCGGGATACTCAATGTAAACCGACTTAGATCGGATATAGAATATTTTGTTAGGGTTTAGCGTAGGCGCACACATCCAAGGGCCCGCTCGGCACTCTGTAACCCTAATTCGCACAAAGTATATAACAGAATGGGGGCCGCTGAGCGGGGCACGGACACAAGTGGTGCTTATCCACATCGCGATCACCATCATCATCCACCCACCATAAACGAGATCGAGCTCTATCTCGAGATCGTCAAGCATACGACAGATAATACAAACGGCGACATCGCCCTTGCACCGGGACAGGTGATCCAATTCGGATTACTCTACTTCATCGCCGACCAATTCGGCGATCTCTCCCCGTGGCAGCCGATCCCGACCTCCACCGGCTCATCGCCTGTGGTCACCCCCGCCGGTCGGCGATGGTGACCGACATGCTGTCCGAGGAGAAACAGATCTACAATGACTTTGTCAACCAGCTGTGCCCGTGGCATGGCCCGCAGTCACGTCATCTCGCCAAGGAGTGTCGCGCCTACCCCGATGGGGGCGAGTGTAGCACCTTCGAGCCTTGAGCTCCGCACGGGCCCAAATCGAAGCACACGACAGTCGACCGCCTTGTCCTACGCAAGGAACCATGCAAACCCGACTTCGTTCCCTACGCCAAGCACGGCCCCACCTCGTGGCACACCTCAGAGGACTGTAGGCCTCGCCTCGGGCTTGCGAAGGATTCGGCGTTCGCGCCAAACACACCTTAGCCGTGTGTCACACTCGGTCGCCGCGGAAGATCTCCAACCCGGTCGTGTGCACTTGCTATGGCCCCGGGGGCTCAGCACTCGACTGCTGAGTGTGTCCTCCTCGAGAAGGAGGCACGTGATTCGAACTTCAAGCCTTGCACACACCATGGGCCCCGGTCTACGCACTCCACGTCCTAGTGTCGGACCGCCGACGAGAAGGCCACCGATCGCGACTTGAAGCAGTGCAGTAGGCACGGTCCCGACGCGAAGCACACCACGAAGTAGTGCCGGCGCCTTAACAGACCTCCGCCGACCCTGGTGCTAAGCCCCTACCGCGTCTTCCACGCTGAAGGGGTCCACACCGCACTCTGCCGAGGAGGGATGACCGGCCCCAAGCCTGCGCTCCGCATCAGCAACATCCGCATAGGCGCCCCCACCAGTGATGAAGAGGACATCTACACAGAGGATACTCTTTCAGAGGATGAGTGCCTCTCCCATTGGGAGGTACACACCATCACCAGCGAAGGTCCCGAGGGAGATACCAGGTGGGACCACATGCTCCTCACTCGGGAGGTCAACACCGCCGATGCCTCCGTACCAACGGTCTTGTCGTGGTCGGAGGTCTCGATCACCTTCGGCTAAGATGACCACCCAGGCACCTTCCGTAACAGAGGCGCCTCCCTCTTGTCGTGGATCCTCTCATCCACGGTGAACAGCTCGCCCGAGCCTTCTTGGATGGAGGCAGCGGAGTCAATGTCATCTTCACCGACACTCTTGACACCCTCAAGATCCCTCGATCGGACGTCCACCCGGCCGCACGAATGCTACACGGTTTCGTCCCTGGATGGAAGGTCCACCCACTCGGCCGGATCGACCTCAGCATCATGTTCAGCGACCCAGGAAACTCCCGAGTGAAAAGGCTGGACTTCGTCGTGGTGTCTCAACTGAGAGCATACCACATCATTCTTGGCCGACCCTTCTTCGCCAAGTTCATGGCCGTCTGCAGCTACGTGTACCTCAAGTTGAAGATCCCCGGCCCGAACGGGGTCATCACCATGTTCTCCGACCATCGGCAAGCCTACGAGTGTGACCAGGAGAGCACGCTCATCGCGGACACGCTCATTGCGATGGTTGATGTCTACTACGTGCTTCTATTCCTGTCGACAGTGTTGGGCCTCCAAGTGCAGAGGTTTGTAGGACAGCAGCAATTTTCCCTTAATTGAGTAACCCAAGGTTTATCGAACTCAGGGAGGTAGACGTTGAATGTATCCCTCTCAAGCAACCCTGCAATTAAGACACAAGAAGTCTCTTGTGTATCCAACACACCTAATACACTTGTCAGTAAAATGCAAGTGATATAGATGATAACGAGTGGTATTTGTAATCTGTAATAAAAAAGGCAGCAAGCAAACATGTAACAAAAGTGACTAAAAATGGTGTTCCGATGATTGCAAATAAGGCCTAGGAATCATACTTTCACTAGTGGTCTCTCTCAACACATTAGCACAACTGAACGCAACATATGTGCTACCCGGAACTATTCTTCTTCTCGATAAGAAACAAGAGTACTATGCGTAGGGCTACAAAAGCACACCTCAAAGTCGGAGTAAACAAACACCGCAGTTCCACAAAGAATAATCCATGGTAAGTATCCCTCTAATCTATTAACCAAACAGTGACACACGCCACCCACACTGTCACCAAGGCTTTGTGTTGTCAACAGTGACTCCGGAAATTATACTAGATAAACCAATTGAGTAGCATATACATCATATGAATTCAGCAACACTAACAATGCTCATGTTCACATAGAAATCACACCATGGGAGAGGGAGATAACCACATAGCTACCGGCACGAGCCCTCAGCCCCGATGAAGAACTACTCCCTCCTCATCGTGGGAGGCAGCAACGGCGATAAAGATGGCTCCGGGGGCAATTCCCCGTCCCGGCAGGGTGCCGAAACAGGACCTTCTGTCCCCCGAATTAGGGTTTTTGGTCGCGGCGGAGCTCGGACGCGTTTCTGGAGAAATCCTTCGAGGGTCTTCATTTTTAGATCAGGAGAGATTATATAGGCGAAGGGTCGACGAAAGGCGGTGGAGAGGGGGCCCCACACGGGCTGTGTGCGCGGGTCAGGCCCTGGCCGCGCCCTGGGCCCGTGTGGGGCTTGTTAGCTCTGCTTTGGACGATGTCCTAGTCCACGACGATCAGCGGAAAATTTCCAAAAACTTTTGCGACTAGACTTTTTCCATTTGACTTCGTCTTCAGGACGGTTTGGGGACATCAATAAAAACTGTCTGGTGGGGACAGATTTCAGGAAATCAGAGTCCATCTCCAACAAGGCTCCTTTTGCGTTCTTGTCAATTTCCAAGTAATTCCTACACATCAAAGTGTAGAACAAGAACATTGTGCAATTTTGCAACTATTAATAGGTTAGTCCAATAAATGTATTAAATGATATAAAACTATAATAGAAACATGTAGCATTTGATATAAAACAAGCATGAAACATCAAAAATTATAGATACGTTTGAGATGTATCAATGGCCAATCTCTAGGAAGCCAAGGAGACCGTCAAGGGCGAGCCTCCCCAGAGCAAGGGGGCGGCTAGCGCCGCATCGTTCCAACCGGCGAAGGACTGGAGGACGGTGCACATCTGCCCCGAGGACCCTGCCTAGAGGGTCACACTCGGTGTGGCGCTCGGGGACGAACTCGAGGCGTCACTTATCGCCTTCCTCCGTAACAACATCGACGTCTTCGCCTGTAAAGCATCCTACATCATCGGCGTGCCCCGGGAAATCGGGGTGGAGATCGCCAAGCTCCTAGATGCAGGCAGCATCTGGGAAGTTCTCCATCCCGAGTGGCTGGCTAACCCAGTCATGGTGGTCAAGAGCAATGGCAAGTGGAGGATGTGCGTCGACTACACAAGCCTCAACAAGGCATGCCCGAAGGATCCATACCTCCTCACCCGCATCGACCAAGTGGTTGATTCCACGGCGGGGTGCGACACCCTGTGTTTCCTTGACGCCTACTCGGGCTATCACCATATCCGAATGAAGAAGGAAGACGAGGAGAAGACCTCCTTCATCACATCGGTACATGCGCCATGTACCAACGCTGCATCCAGAACTAGCTCAACGACCAGATCGGGAGGAACGTTCAAGCCTACGTCAATGACATTGTGGTCAATTCCATGAGGAAGTCTGACCTCCTGGCAGACTTGTCTGAGACATTCAATAGCTTACGCCGCTACAACATGAAGCTGAACCTAGAGAAGTTCACTTTTGGCGTACCGACTGGGATACTCGTAGGCTTTATCGTCTCAGCGTGAGGAATCAAGGCCAACCCCGACAAGATTGTTGCCATCCTCAAGATGCTCCCCCCCCCCCCACAGATGCTCAAAGACGTCCAGAGGCTCACGGGATGCATGGTGGCTCTCAGTCGGTCATAGCCCGACTGGGGAAAAAGGCGTTCCCGCTGTACAAGCTCCTCAAGAAGTCTGATTCCTTCGCTTGGATGAACAAGGTGCAGGCAGCACTCGACCCCCTGAAGGCCATGCTCACGTCTCCACCCGTTCTCATGAAATCCATGCCAAGGGAGCCCTTGCAGCTATACATCTCCACCACCGACCGAGTGGTCAGCACCGCGCTCGTGGTGGAGCGGGAGGAGGAAGGACACGTGCAGATGGTGCAACGCCCTGTGTCGTGGGGTTAACACGGCAGATGTTACCATGGGGTAACTTGAGTTGTTGGGCCAGGCGAAACTAGTGTCTGGGAGTTTGTTTAGCTTTGCGAGGACAAAGGATTTATCCAGGTTCGGCCTCTCCATTGGAGATAAAGACCTACTTCCTGCTATGCTATTATTGATCTCGATCTCGATAACCCGGCTACGACAACAGAGCCGGATCTCGATCTAGGTTACAGGGTGTGCTTGATAGCGATGATCTCTCTCGTTCTCTCCTTGTGAAACTTGTCTCGTAAAGGCTTAACCCTAACTATGACCTAGGAGCCCGCTTATATAAACGGCCGGGTCTCCTGGTTCTATACAAGGTAAGGCCGGGTTGCACCCAGACTCGGAGTCCTACTCTAGGTCTTCTGGCCTTCGTGTTCTCCAAGTCCGGCACCGCCTTTGGGTGTTCAAGAATCTTCTCCATCCAAGCCGGGTCACCGCCAAACTTGCTGGCCCATCGACGTAATCCGGCCCATGCTGATGGTCGGCTGTCCTGGCCGGGCCTTCTGCCTGGCGGGTCACGCTTCCCTCTTCATGGGCCTACCGGGTTATTATTCCCCCACCAGTAGCCCCCAGGTTAACTTGGACGCCGGGTTTGGCGTGCTTCTCTTCTAGCTTCGATCTTTTATTTCTCGAGTGAAGCCGCCATTCTCGATGTTCGAGTTAACCCCCTGAAAAATAAGAACAAACATCATAATAACTCAAATGCCGGGTCACTTAGGCCAGCTCTTTTTGGCGGTCCATATTGTAACCCGGCTTGGTCATACCGGGTTCATACGCCTCCGGTTTTCACGCTCAACACTTAGCGAAAACTGCCACCCAACTGTAAATCCATCCCCAGTCTATCTCAATTGTGATCTTATCAATTAATATCCCGTAATTGTCTCATTCTGTTTGTCATTGACTTTTGGTCAAAGATCCTTATCTCTTCGCCTTTTTTACCGCAACACCCCTAGGGCTTTTACTGTGCCTATAAGAATAGGGTTAGGGTAAAATGCACTGTTACTTTCCCCATTCTCCTTGGCCCGTTCATCTTCAACCTCGCGCAGCCGCCGCAATCCATCTCCAATCGAGCTCCCAGATCCCGATAGAAAGCTTCGCAACCACAACCAATTCATCCAGCCGTGCTGCGCCCTTGATTCCGCGCTCAATCGCATCCGCACCAGCTCCATATCTTCCTCTCCTCGCATCCACTTCCTCGGCTAGGGTTAGTTCTTCCACTCTCCGAGATTGGGCACCACCATAGCTCTGCGGCAATGGGGAAGGAGAAGGTGAAGTCCGGAGGTCCCAAGGCCACGAAGAAGGGCGCGAAGAAGGGAGCAAGCACCAGCGCCGCCGCGGCTGCCGCTCCGGTGATCTGGACCCGATCCAGCGCCACGGACACGACGCTGCAGACGTACGTGAACCGGGGCGAGCTTCTGCCCAAGAACGAGATCCAATGGCGCGCCCCTGGAGAGGAAACACGTCCCAACCCCAAAGAAGGTGAAATCGTCATCTTGCTCGATCATGTTTCCCGTGGTCTCCGCCCTCCGGGCTCTCTCTTTTTCCGCCAAGTCTTTAAGTACTATGGTCTCACCACCATGGATGTTGCCCCCAACTCCATCCTCAACATTAGCAATTTCGTAGTTTTCTACGAAGATTATCTTCAGATGGCTCCCAGCCTTGAATTGTTTTTAGAACTCTTCTACTGCAACCCTCTCACAAGAACAAGCCTCTTGGCCCTTATGGAGGTGTTTCCATCCAACGTCGAAGGGAATGCGATTTCCCGGCTCTCATTCTGGCCAGCCACCTTAAGGGGTGGCAAAACTCTTACTTCTACTGCAAGGACACCTCCCCTGCATCAGACGAGGCCCGCTTCCCGGCCTTCAGAAACACTGCACTAGTTTATGACCCAAAGATGAACAGCTATGCCAGCGACGAGAACCGGGTCTTGGTTGAAGCAGTCCGCGTCCGGGCCAGAGCACTGCTTGCCCACTGCCTCCGCGGCACAGATCTAGTCAAGTGCTGGATTGGTTGGTTCATCCAGCCCCTCAGCATCAGGACCCGGTTAATCCACGAGTATACTGAAGAAACAACTGACAGCATGCGTTACTCTGAGATAACGCTCACTGATGATCAGATTGTGAAGAACGCCAAGAGACTGCTTGGCGAGACCAAGCATGACATCGCACTGACCGGGCTTGCCCCTTTCAGTGCCAAGAACAAACCACCCACTGTATGACACTATCCTTTGCTTTCCATCTTGCTAACCCGGCTTGTCTCGCATAACACACTTATATGTTCATCTTTCTTCATTTCAGGACCCAGAGTGGTGGAAAGCTGACTATGCCCCTGAGTCTCCTCCTGTCGATGAAGACACAGATGCCAGCGATGAAGAAGAAGAAGAAGGTGAGCTAGACTCAGCTGGCCGGCTCTTCCTCGACCTGATTAACAATGAAGCCACCGCTAAGGACCAATCATCTGATAACCCGGCATTTATTATTCCAGGACCCTCTGACCCGGCTGCTGATGAAACACCGGGTCCTCAAACTGCTGAACCTCCCTCTCTCAAGAGGACTCGAGCTACTGTTGCAAAGGTGCCTTATTCTCGTCTTTCAAATTATGCAATGAACACATCTCAACCCCAAGCACACACACATGCAAAGGAGCTTGAGAAGGAAACTGCTGCCAAGAAGAAACCCCGAACCCGGTCTGCTGCAAACCCGGGTTCCCTGAACACAGGTATCCTCCATGCTCCTTAGCCAGTTGGGCCAAATCCATCCAGAAGACACATCCTTTAGCTGGCAAAATCAGGGCCGCTAAATCATATTCTTTGTCAGCTTCATCCTTGGACAGCGTTAGCACTCCCGAGGATTTCCAGATCAACACCGGGTTAGAAATACTTTATATACCTTTTCCACACCTTTATATCTTACTGCCTTTTTTGACTAAATCACCATCTTGTTTCAGTGCCAGGGCCTTTGCAGATGAAGACCCGGACTCACCTCCAGCGGCGTCTCCTCCTCCAGCAACAACAGAGCCTTCTCATATGGAGGCACATATTGAAGAGCCGGCGGACAGAGATGAGCCAATGGAGCATGTAACCCCCGTGGCTTCTCCAAAAAGCCCAGTTGCTCCTGTGCCAGAATCATCTCCAGCTGCTCACTCGCACGGGTTAGGCTCTGGAACCAAAGAAGACGAAGTACAAGTTACGGGGACCCGACACGTTCCTGTACAAAGTGCTCCCGAAACTCTGGCCAAAGTGCCAACTCCTGATGCTAGGCCGGCATCTCCTGCCAAGGGAAAGGACCCGGCTCCTTCATCAGATTTGCCGGCTCTGGACTCCATGTCCGTCCTAGCCCTTTGCGATGAGTACTTCTCTCGCCTTGCTCAACATAAAAATCTGGAGACTGAACTGGTTGCCCTGATTCAGAAACGATACCAGGTACACTTTTGCTTCTTGCTTTTACCGTTTTTTGCATAACTATACCCTTAGTAGCCCCCAAGCTCCAAGTTCATCACTTGTTGATGAGCTTGGTGCTTATAGTATGAATGCATCCGATAGAAAACTTCAATCCTGTAGCCCCCAAGTGCCGCGTTGTCTGTTCACAGCTACCTGGGACTAAAAACTTCCATCATTTAAAACTTGTCAACCTTCACATCAAAATTTGAACACTGTAGCCCCCAAGTGCCGGGTTGCCTGCCTGCAGCAGCCTGGGACTAGAACATAGAAAATCTCAAAGTTTTGCACGTGTAGCCCCCAAGTGCCGGGTTGCCTGCCTGCAGCAACCTAGGACTCCACTTTAATCTATGTTGAACAAAATTTGATCACTGTAGCTCCCAAGTTCCGGGTTATCGTTCCTTCAGTAACCTGGGACTACCATACGTCTATATTTCTGCTTATGCACTGCTTAAAAAACTTCAAACTTGTAGCCCCCAAGTTCCGGGTTAACTTGCATGCGGTAACTTGGGACTAACATAAACTCTTGTATTGTAACAGGAAGACCATGCAAAAGCCGAGGACGAAATTACCCGGCTTAAAGGTGCTGTAAAAACTGAATCTGAAGCCCGGCTCACCCATGCTGAACAACTGCAGGCCCTGGAGAAAAATGTCACGGAGCCGACCCAGGAAAATTCTGATCTCAAAAAAGAACTAAACGACCATGAAGAGCACTGGAAAGAGCAACGCGCCAATCTCCAGAAGCAACTAGATGCAGTCACCAATGAGCTAACCCGGCTTAAGAAGATGGTCACTTCCATGGTTGAATCCTTAGTAGGTAAGCATTACTCCTTTAAAGTCAAACTGTATTGAGCAAGCAGACCCGGCTTTCAATTCTCACTGTTATACTTTATCTTACCCAGGCCCTCACAAGACTGCTGCAGAGAGGATCAAGTGCATGTACACGCTGACACGTCAGCTGTACTTTGGCGGCTGCGAGGTCATCAAAGCCGCAAGGAACTGGGAGAACCCACCAAGCGCATACACTGAGGTCCTTGGGCATCTGTCAACAATGCCACAATGGATTCATCTGTTGAAGAGATCTGCGTGCAGGGCCGGGGTGATGCGAGGTCTTGCTTTGGCAAAGGCCTACCATACCCAGCTAAACCCGGCTCCTCTGAAGAATGGCTTTCCCCAATATAACACTGATGGCAAGGAATTTGACAAGAAGTGCTACTCCCGGGTTGTGAAGCAAACCCGGCACATTGCCACTGTCATTGCCAGTAAGATGAAGCTCACCACGCTGCAGTATGGATACACCGAAGACGATGAGGAGATCATGGATGACGAGCCACAATGCATCGATCTCCTTCAAACCACTGAGGAGCAACCATCCAGCTCGCCGCCCCGTGACCCGGCTCCTGAAGCCGAGGCTTGAAAAACTCATGCAGATGCTTTTATCTCTGCAAAAAACACTCATTCGGCCCTTTGGGCAGTTTATTGTAATAACTTAGCACTTTATCCCTTGCTTGCAGTGGTGTAGTAGTACACCTTTGAAACTTTGCTTTTATTACTTGAAACTTTTGTTTTATGATATCTCTCTGTGGTTTTGATGACCCTTTTGATTTCTTTAACTGTGAGTTGGCTTTCGCATGGATTCTCTGTCGCAACTTCTCTGACAAAAACAGGGTCAAACCAAGTCCCATTGGGCCTCATGGTTGATTGAATTTTCAGGTGAGCAATCAGGCCATAAATTTGCGAGTCACATCAAACTCAACAGCAAGACAACCAAGAATAAACTGGTGGCATAAAAGCCGGGTCTTGGGATTGCAGCTACAAACTATTCAAGTAAGAGCCCCCAAGACCCGGATCAATGTTTATAAAGTAAAGGCTTCAACTATGCACATTACCCCATTGATCCAGATACTAGTGTGACGCGCTCAATGGGCATCTATCAAGATAAAAATAACTTTGCAACTATACTATAACATAACTATATCAAAAAGATGGATAAAAGCTGTAAAACTAAACATGCATACTAAAAAAGAAGATACTAAATGAACCTGAAACTTTCTCTGCCGGGTCATGGAAAATTATGTGACCCGGGAAATCTCAAAGCCGGGTCTTGGAAGGACAACTATGTCACCTTAATGACAAGCCCCCAAGACCTAGCACATCATCAACTGCACATCTTTTCAACTCAAATTTTTCAGAGAACTGCCGGCTTTCATAACGAAAACTGAAAAGTAAACTGAGAACACAAATTTCTGTTCAACCTTCACTTTATTGATAGAAAAGGTTAGGTCAGCAAGCCGCCTCATTAAAAACCTTCCAGTCCCCTTAGGTACCCTGGTAAGGAAAAGAGCGCGTCTGAAACCTGCTGCCTGTTACATCGTGTGTTACATCTGATATCTCAATCTCATGCTAAGTATAATATGGGCGCAGCTGGGCAATGTTCCATGGCCGCTCGCGCTCCTCTAATGAAGAAGTGGAATGTGTTGTGTCGTTCACATACTCAGATTTCTCTCTAGCATCCACCAAATAATACGAACCATTGTGCAGATTCTTGCTTATGATAAAGGGCCCCTCCCACGGAGGAGATAACTTGTGCATCCCTTCCTTGGATTGCGTCCACCGCAGCACTAAGTCACCCTCCTGGAAAGTGCGAGTTCTAACCCGGCGACTGTGATACCGCCTCAAATCTTGCTGATAAATTGCAGATCTTGCCAATGCTTGTTCTCTATTCTCCTCGAGCAAGTCCAAAGAATCTTGCCGGGTTTGCTCATTCTCAGCTTCAACGTAAGCCGCCACTCTAGGCGAGTCATGTATAATATCACTTGGGAGTACTGCCTCTGCCCCATACACCATGAAGAAGGGCGTCATCTTTGTGGATCTATTTGGCGTTGTATTGATTCCCCAAACCACGGATGGTAACTCCTCAACCCACGCTCCGGCGGCTCTGATGCACGGGACCCGGAGGCGTGGTTTTAAACCTCGCAGTAACTCTTGATTTGCTCTTTCTACTTGCCCATTGGCCTGTGGATGAGCAACTGAGGCCACATCCAAACGTATACCATTGTTTCCGCAAAACTTTGCCATCTCTCCAAGTGACATGTTGGTTCCATTATCTGTGATGATGCTATGAGGATACCCAAACCTGTGTATGATTTTCTTCACAAACTTTACTGCTGTAGCTGCTCACAGTTTGTAACTGGCATCACCTCAACCCACTTTGTAAACTTATCAATGGCAACAAGAGGTGGGTTTTCTTGCAAGGGACATATGAAAGGGACCCACCATATCAAGCCCCCAGACTGCAAAAGGCCAGGTCAAAGGTATTGTTCGCAATTCCTGAGCCGGCACATGAACTTGCCTTGCATATCTCTGACACCCATCACATCTGCTCACCAGCGTTCTGCATCTGCCTGGGCTGTGAGCCAGAAAAACCCGTGTCTAAATGCTTTCGCCACTAGAGATCTTGTTGATGCATGATGACCACAATCTCCCTCATGGATTTCTTTCAAAATTTGCCGGCCTTCCTTTCCAGATACGCATCGCTGAAATACTCCTGACACGCTCTTTTGTACAATTCACCATCAATGACCACGTAAGCCTTAGCCCGGCGTTGGATTTGCCGGGACACAACTTCCTGTGGTGGCAACTCCCCTCGCAAAGATACGCTAAGTAAGGTTCTGTCCACTCTGGAATTTCCCGGGTTGCTGCTACCAACTGTGAATCCGGGTCATCTTGACATGCAAGTTCTTCCTCATCTTGAAGCTTGACTGACGGAGTCCACAATTCATCTAAGAAAACATTGGGTGGAACCGGCTCTCTGCGTGAGCCGAGTCTTGATAAAGCATCTGCAGCGTCATTTTTCCTGCGATCAATGTGATCCACCTGATAGCCTGAGAAGAACCCGGCTACCCTATCCACTCTCTTCTGTAAGCCGCCATTGTTGCATCCTTTCTATCCCACGTTCCTGAAACTTGCTGTGCCACGAGGTCTGAATCTCCATAGCACTTGATACGCTTGATATTCATCTCCTTTGCCATGCGCAAACCATGCAGCAAGGCCTCATACTCTGCCACATTATTGGAACAATCAAAGTGAATTTGCAACACATAACTCAACTTGTCACCTTTTGGAGATGTTAACACAACTCCGGCTCCTGAACCTTGCTCTTGCTTAGACCCGTCAAAATGCATAACCCAGATTTGATACTTGGTGTAAGGGGTGGTGCACTTAACTGTGTCCAATCATTAAGAAAATCAGCCAACGCTTGAGACTTGATGGCTGTACGAGGCTCATAGTTGATGTGATACGGCCCCATCTCTATTGCCCACTTGGCAACTCTTCCTGTAGCTTCTGAATTTCTGATAATATCTGCCAATGGAATTGAACTAACCACTGTGATTGGATGCTCCTGAAAATACGGCTTCAACTTTCTTGCCATGAAAACACCAAACACCAATTTCTGCCAATGTGGATAGCGCTGCTTTGCCTCTGATAACACCTCACTGACGTAATAGACCGGCCTCTGACCGGGTTTTCTTTCCTGCCTCCTTACGCTCGACCACCACCACAGCGCTAACAGCCTGAGGCCCGGCGGCGATGTATAATAACATGGGCTCTTTGGGACCCGGCGCCGCAAGTATTGGCGCCTCTGACAGTGCTTCTTGAGAGCTTCAAATGCCTCATCTGCCTCTTGATTCCACACGAAGTTGTCCGTTTTCTTCAGCAATTTGTACAAAGGGATGGCCTTCTCTCCAAGCCGGGATATAAACCGGCTTAGCGCAGCTACGCACCCCGTCAACTTCTGAACATCTGCTAATTCCTCAGGTTTCTTCAAACTTTGAATAGCCTTGATTTTTCCGGGTTTGCCTCAATTCCTCTCTCTGATACGATGAAACCCAGGAGCTTCCCAGCTGGAACACCAAATACACACTTTGTAGGATTGAGCTTCATCTTGTACTTGCGCAAATTCACAAACGTCTCTCTTAGGTCATTAATGAATGACCCGGCTTTCTCTGTCTTGATCACCACATCATCCACATAAGCATGCACATTGCGCCAATCTGATCATGAAAACACTTCTGAATACACCTTTGATACGTTGCACCTGCGTTTTTCAACCCAAACGTCATGGTCTTGTAACAAAAAGCACCAAACGGGGTTATGAACGCTGTCTTTTCCCAATCCTGTCTATTAAGCTTGATCTGATGATCCTGAATACGCATCCAAAAAACACAAGAGCTCGCTGCCCGCAACTGCGTCAATGATTTGATCAATGCGCGGCAGTGCAAACGGGTCCTTGGGACAATGCTTATTCAAACTTGTAAAATCTATGCACATCCTCCACTCGTTATTCTTCTTCAGAACTAAACCGGGTTAGCCAACCACTCCGGGTGAAAAACTTCCATAATAAAGCCAGCTGCTAGGAGCCGGGCTATCTCCTCTCCTATTGCCTTTCTTCTCTCTGCATTCATTTTCCTCAAACCTTGTTTTACCGGCCTTGCCTTGGGATCAACATGTAAGCGGTGCTCAGCGAGTTCAGTCGGAATGCCAGGCATGTCACTAGGTGTCCATGCAAAAACATCCCGATTCTCACGGATGAACTCGATGAGCGCGCTTTCCTATTTATCAGTAAGATTGGACCCTATGGCGAACTGCTTGGAGGAATCTCCAGGCACAAAATCCACCATCTTTGTATCTTGGGCGGCCTTGAACTTTGCCCTGTCATCTTCTGTTGTTGGCTTCTTTAGTGCTGTGTTATCTGCCGGGTCAAGATTTGACCTGTAAGCTTTCAACTCCTCTTTCGCACAAACTTGCTCTGCCAAGGCCGCATCTCCTTCATCGCACTGTGCTGCTATCTCTTTGTTGCCATGAACTGTGATGATCCCCTTAGGACCCGGTATTTTCAACTGTAGGTACACATAACACGGCCTTGCCATGAACTTGGCATAAGCCGGCCTTCCAAATAACGCATGATACGGGCTCTGGAACTTCACCACTCAAACGTGAGCCACTCCGATCTAAAGTTGTCAATGGACTCGCCAAAAGCAACTTCTAACGAAATTTTTCCCTCTGGTGTGGCTGATTTCCCCGGAACTATGCCATGAAAAACTGTTGACGTCTTCTGTAACTGTGATACTTTGAGACCCATACGCAAAAATGTCTCCCAATACAAGATGTTGATACTACTTCCACCATCCATCAAACTTTCTTTAACTCAAAGCCATCCACTTGGGGGCCACAACTAAAGCTAGCAGACCCGGGTGCTCAACAACATCCGGGTGATCCGCTCTACTCCACGTGATCGTGTGCTCTGACCACCTCAAATATCTTGGAACTCCTGCAGCAACTGCATTAACCGCCCTTTTAACTACCTTTCGCTCCCTCTTGGTCGCACCACTGGTATATATGTGGTACTGGCCAAGTTGCTTTGGCTGCTGTGAGAACCCGCCTTGATTTCCTGTATTCTGACCCGGTCCTGCGTTGTTGGTGGGTACAGCATTAGCTCCAGTCAAAAGACCTGCAGCCGGGTTACCACCCGGGCCGGGTCCTCCACCTCTGCCTGCCCCTTGCAGTGCCCTTTGTATCTCATTGTTTTTCCATCTGTTCAAGTCCACGCACTGAGCCAACGAGTGATTGGCGGGTCTACCGTTCCTGCTATGGCGAGGACACGGCATCCTAAAAGCCTCCTCAAGACTGGTTGGGCTTGGGCGTGACATTTGATATTGTTTCCACCACTGTAGTTCCCATTATTTCCTTGATACCCTCTATTGTCCTGAAAATTTCCTTCCATCCTTTGCCTCTGAACCCGGCATTGGTGTTTGCCACCAGCTCTGAGCTTCCCTCATTGTGCCCACGCTTGTGTTGATTCTGGTTGTTGTTGTTGTTATTGCCTCCATTGCCATTGTTACTCTTTCCTCCATTATTTGCTGGACCTTTCCCTTTCTCTCTTCATTATCATCCTGGGTCTTGTCCGTGGCTGCGTGTCTGTTGCAAGCATCCATCAACTCAGCCATGGTGACTGGCTTGACCCGGTGACCCTCCTTCATACGGCCAAGCTTCTGAACCAGGGGAACAAATTTGCACGTTTTTCCATTGATGAAATCGCATCCTTGGGCTCAATACCAGACGAAGAATGAAGGATCTCCGTGACCCGTCTCATCCAATGCCGCGCTGACTCGCCCTTCCTCTGCACGCAACGATCAAGGTCTTCAATAGAAAACAAACGCTTGCAGGTACCTTGAAAGTGCTTGATGAAGATTGCTTTTAGCTCGTCCCAGGAATTGATTGATTTTTCTGGTAAGTTCTTGAACCACAATTTTGCTGCTCCATCACTCATCATCAAATACATGTACTTTGCGCAAACGTTCTCCGTGGCGTTGCGAATACACATAGCCATCTCATAACTGCTCAACCAAACCGCCGGGTCCACGCTAGGCTCGTAATTGGATATCTTGTTGGGCTCCTTGAACTTCTCAGGGAAAGGCTCCGCTCTAATGGCATCTGAAAGACACTTTGGCCCGGCTAGGTTAGAAGAACTTGCTAAAAAATTATTGTTACCTGGTGAGCCTACAGATACTGCTGCTGCGACGCCGGGTCCTCCTTGCGGCACCGCTACGACAGGTCCCGCCGGGTTCGCGCTGGCCGCTCTTCGCTCGCGATCCATTAACTATTTGCTGGGCCACTGATACTGCTGGGGCGGGTTGAGGTTGCTGGTTATTCTGGTTCTGCTGCTGGTGCCGCGGCTAACCCGGCTTGCGGCGGGGTTTCGCCGTGGCGGCTCTTGGTACGCTTACTACGATACGTTGTTGAATGAAGTGCACTTTTGTCCTTTGAGTACGGAACTTGCTGAACCACAGCGGTACGTAACATATCTATGGCACGCCGGGCTTCAATCTCTGCTGGCGAGTCTCCAAGGGGAATACGGTCGAGCGCTAAAGTTGCGGCGTACACGTTATCCGCGGGATTGGAATGATGACCCGTCGGCGTGTGGAACCTCGGCGTTCGCGGCGGCAGACCCGGATTTCCCCCGGCTCCCCCGGCGAGCAAACCCGGTGTCCCAACCACTGCTGCACCGGCTCCTGCAGTCCCTCTGTTCGGTTCTACACTTGTTCTGATAATTGGAGCTGCTTGAGTTACACCAATGGTTTGATCCACTGGAGTCCTAAATAACACTGCCGGGTGATACGTCTCAAACGTATCTATAATTTTTGATGTTCCATGCATGTTTTATATCAATTGCTACATGTTTTGCATCTACTTTATGTCACTTTTATACATTTTTGGGGACTAACCTATTAACAAGATGCCGAAGCGTCAGTTCCTGTTTTCTGCTGTTTTTGTATTCCAGAAAAGCTAGTCTGGAAATATTCTCGGAATTGGACGAAAATTTACGGAGGCCCCTATTTTATCAGAAGACACCTGGAGTCCGAAGGGGAGACGAAGTGGAGCCACAAGGGCCCCACACGTGGGCTCGGCGCGGCCAAGGATCTGCCGGCGCCCAGGGGTGGTGTCGTCACCTCGTGCACCGCCTCACGACGCCCTTTGGCCTATATATTTGCTCCTACCCCGAAAACCCTAAAAGAATAGACGATTTCTCCAGAAGAGTTCCGTAGCTCCGCCGCCACCAAAAACCCTAATTCGGGGGACAGAAGTCTCTGTTTCGGCACCTTGCCGGGACGGGGAATTGCCCCCGGAGCCATCTCCATCGACGCCACCGCCATCTTCATCGCCGTCGCTGCCTCCCATGATGAGGAGGGAGTAGTTCTTCATCAGGGCTGAGGGCTCTACCGGTAGCTATGTGGTTTATCTCTCTCTCCCATGGTGTGATCTTTATGTGATCATGAGCTTTGTAATCTAGTTGAATCCATAGATGTTACTCTTCATTATATTATGAATATGCTACTCAAGTGGTTTTATTAATGTAATCTTCGGAGTCACCTTTGTCCCACGGTGCGAAGTTGACAGTGTGCGCCCCGTGTGTGGCTCTTAGGCTAAAGATAACAGGAATACTTACCATGAGTTATTATTTGCGTTGGATGTCTCTATGAAATTGCGGTGTTTGTCTAGTACTATTTAGGGCGCTCAAGTTGACAGTGTGGGGTTCCCTAGATGTGGAATGCGACTTTAAGGTGTACTTTTATAGCCCTACGCGGTGGATTGGTGTTCGTTATCCAACGAGAGAATAACTCAGAGTAGCATAGTGAAGAGGAAATATCTATGTATTCAATTATATTATTATTGTTGAGAGTGTCCACTAGTGAAAGTATGATCCCTAGGCCTTGTTTCTAAGCATTGAAACACCGTTTACAACAAGTTCTGCTACATGTTTGCTTGCTGCCATTTTTTATTTCAGATTGCAATTACTTCTTATAATCATCCATATTACTTGTATTTCACTATCTCTTCGCCGAACTAGTGCACCTATACATCTGACAAGTGTATTAGGTGTGTTGGGGACACAAGAGACTTCTTGTATCTTAATTGCAGGGTTGCTTGAGAGGGATATCTTTGACCTCCACCTCCCTGAGTTCGATAAACCTTGGGTGATTCACTTAAGGGAAACTTGCTGCTGTTCTACAAACCTCTGCACTTGGAGGCCCAACACTGTCTACAAGAATAGAAGCATGCGTAGACATCACCGGGTTTATAGTATTCTCACCCGTTGCTAACCGGATTTCGTGCCTTCTCCTGTGAACCCGAGTCATCTCATTGAGGCGATTCTCCTGCTCTTCTATTTGCTTTTGCTTGGCTGCTATATGCTGCTTTTCTGCTATTGTGTCTCTTTGTTCCAAAGCCCGACGTGCTGTGTCTAACTCCGTAGCTCGCACTGCTGCGTTCTCTGGGGTAACCGATCTCGTAAGCGCTGTTGGGTCCAGGATCAAACCATTGTTGAACAAAGCAGGAGCACTAGCCGTGTTATCTCTTTCTTCGACCTGAACCCGGTTATTGAGGAAGCCAAAGCTGTTTCTGTAACGAGCCGTGTCATCACTCTCATCTGTCACCGAAGCCGGGTCCCCATCCATCCTCTGATCCGCCTTCTCCTGGATCGGTGGTAACTGTTGCTGCTGTTGTTGCTGCTGTTGATCTGGGTTTGGGATTGGTGGGACAATGGTTGATGGTGACGCTCCTGCATTGATCGAGGGAGCTGTGTAGACAGCCACCCTCCTGATTGTACTTGGGAAGGACTCCAGCTCCTCCTCGTCCTCTTCTTCAGCCTCATATCCATACCGGGTCTCAAATAAGGGCAAGATCGATTCAGCATCCTCCTCATGCTCCACTGCATCACCCGGGATCCATGACGGCTTTCCCGACCGTTCCTCGTGCGTGACCAATGGTGACCCGGCCTCTGCCGTTCCTACTGACTCTTGCCCGTCAGATTGAACGAGCGTGGCGGCTCCTGACACAGATTCACAATCCTCATCACTAGCAGATCTAATTGCATGTACCATACCAACGAAAACATTAATCTTGCCAATTGGAATAATATCACCTGATTCTAGCAGATCCGATTCTATCCCCCAGCCAGAATCGTCGACGATGGGTTCTCCATGCGAGTTGATGGTAACCTTTGGACGCAGGCCCCACGGTGGGCGCCAAATGTCGTGGGGTTAACACGGCAGATGTTACCATGGGGTAACTTGAGTTGTTGGGCCAGGCGAAACTAGTGTCTGCGAGTTTGTTTAACTTTGCGAGGACAAAGGATTTACCCAGGTTCGGCCTCTCCATTGGAGATAAAGACCTACTTCCTGCTATGCTATTATTGATCTCGATCTCGATAACCCGGCTACGACAACAGAGCCGGATCTCGATCTAGGTTACAGGGTGCGCTTGATAGCGATGATCTCTCTCGTTCTCTCCTTGTGAAACTTGTCTCGTAAAGGCTTAACCCTAACTATGACCTAGGAGCCCGCTTATATAGACGGCCGGGTCTCCTGGTTCTATACAAGGTAAGGCCGGGTTGCACCCAGGCTCGGAGTCCTACTCTAGGTCTTCTGGCCTTCGTGTTCTCCAAGTCCGACACCGCCTTTGGGTCTTCTAGAATCTTCTCCATCCAAGCCAGGTCACCGCCAAACTTGCTGGCCCATCGACGTAATCCGGCCCATGCTGATGGTCGGCTGTCCTGGCCGGGCCTTCTGCCTGGCGGGTCACGCTGCCCTCTTCATGGGCCTACCGGGTTATTATTCCCCCATCACCATGTCTAGTTCGTCAGCGAGGTCCTATCGGACTCAAAGACGAGATACCCACAGGTGTAGGAGATCATATATGGAGTCTTGCTCACTTCTCGGAAGCTAGTCCATTGCTTCCAAGCTCACCCCATCACGGTGGTCAGTCGCTTCCCGACCGCGGAGATCATCAACAACCCGAAGCTACCGGAAGGATCGCTAAGTGGGCCATCGAACTCATTCCCTATGGCATTACATACGTGCCCATGATGTCTACTACACACTCCTATTGTTGTAAACTCTGTTGGGCCTCCAAACGCAGATGTTTGTAGGATATCAGAAATTTTACTTAAGTGGATGACCCAAAGTTTATCGAACCGTGGGAGGTGTCGCATGGATTTTTTCTAGGACCAAGGCAGTCACGATCGGCTGAGGCCCTTTGGTTTTCATCGATGTTCCGATTCCCGCCAGACCCTATAAATATGTACTATTTTATTAATCGATTATTCTCTCCGGCCAGACCCTACTATACCTCGCCCGCCAATGGCCAGCCAAGCCGTTGTCGGCTTGTCCCCTTGCCGAATCCTATAGGCTTTTTCGAAATCTGTGGAGCAGACAGAGGCCTAGTTCATTTTAGCGGAGCGACGACTTCCGGGGTTCTAGTTTGACCCAAGCACGAAGATAGAGAAAATCACCCGCAAAATGCCATTATGAGATGAATTGTTTTCGTTTTCTTCTCTATCCCGTTTTCTCCACCGCGCCACCTCAAACCTGCCCTGCCACTATCCCAATAGCCTCTAGCTGGATCCACCTATATCCCGGCCAGGCATGCCCCCTCTCCCCTCCATCACCCATGTGAGATCCGTCTCTATCCCGCCAATCATGCCGCTGTCGGCTTGTCCCCTTGACGAATCCTAGACTTTTTTGAAATCTTCGAAGCGAACACAGGCCTAGTTCATTTTAGTGGAGCAACAACTTCCGGGGTTCTAGTTTGTCCCAAGCGGGGAGATAGAAAAATCACCTGTAAAATGCCATTACGAGACATTTTCCCCCTTTTTCTACTCTATACCGGCTTCTCCAACGTGCCACCTCCATCGTGACCCGCCTCTATCCCGCCCGCCTGTGGCCAGATTCTCCTTTGTCCCAGCAACATCCGGCCAGATCAACCTAGATCCCTACGCGGCATTATCCGCCTTCCCATTCACCCCTCCGGCCAGATCAACCAACATCACTAACAGGCATTCTCCCACTTCTCATTCACCCCTCTAGCCAGATCCACCTCTATACTACCCGCATCTGTGCTACATGGGTGAGACGCATATATCATCGACAACCATCTTGCCGAGCATATATCATCGACAACCATCTCGGCGAGACGCGTGCGGCAGCACTACCAGCCAGCACAGACAGATCGATCGTGGATCGATCTCTTT
The DNA here is from genome assembly GCA_947311845.1 of Poa pratensis. NCBI lineage: Eukaryota > Viridiplantae > Streptophyta > Magnoliopsida > Poales > Poaceae > Poa > Poa pratensis. Next base: position 33,956,958 of record CAMZMU010000051.1, read on the forward strand.
TTTACCAGCACAGACTCGGGATTGGGAATCGGAACGTCGATGAAAACCCAAGGGCCTCAGCCGATCGTGACTACCTTGGTCCCAGAAAAAATCCAAGCGACACCTCCCACGGTTCGATAAACTTTGGGTCATCCACTTAAGTAAAATTTCTGATATCCTACAAACATCTGCGCTTGGAGGCCCAACAGAGTTTACAACAATAGGAGTGTGTAGTAGACATCATGGGCACATATGTAATGCCGTAGGGCATGAGTTCGATGGTCCACTTGGCGATCCTTCCGGTAGCTTCGGGTTGTTGATGATCTCCGCGGTCGGGAAGCGACTGACCAACGTGATGGGGTGAGCTTGGAAGCAATGGACTAGCTTCCGAGCAGTGAGCAAGACTCCGTATATGATCTTCTACACCTGTGGGTATCTCGTCTTTGAGTCCGATAGGACCTCGCTGACGAACTAGATAGGGCGTTGCACCATCTGCACGTGTCCTTCCTCCTCCCGCTCCACCACGAGCGCGGTGCTGACCACTCGGTCGGTGGTGGAGATGTATAGCTGCAAGGGCTCCCTTGGCATGGATTTCACGACAACGGGTGGAGACGTGAGCATGGCCTTCAGGTGGTCGAGTGCTTCCTGCACCTTGTTCGTCCAAGCGAAGGAATCGGACTTCTTAAGGAGCTTGTACAGCGGGAACGCCTTTTTCCCCAGTCGGGCTATGACCGACTGAGAGCCACCATGCATCCCGTGAGCCTCTGGACGTCTTTGAGCATCTGGGGGAGGGGGGGCGGGAGCATCTTGAGGATGGCAACAATCTTGTCGGGGTTGGCCTTGATTCCTCTCGCTGAGACGATAAAGCCTACGAGTATCCCAGTCGGTACGCCAAAAGCGCACTTCTCTAGGTTCAGCTTCATGTTGTAGCAGCGTAAGCTATTGAATGTCTCAGACAAGTCTGCCAGGAGGTCAGACTTCCTCATGGAATTGACCACAATGTCATTGACGTAGGCTTGAACGTTCCTCCCGGTCTGGTCGTTGAGCTAGTTCTGGATGCAGCGTTGGTACATGGCGCTTGTACCGATGTGATGAAGGAGGTCTTCTCCTCGTCTTCCTTCTTCATTCGGATATGGTGATAGCCCGAGTAGGCGTCAAGGAAACACAGGGTCTCGCACCCCACCGTGGAATCAACCACTTGGTCGATACGGGAAAGGGGGTATGGATCCTTCGGGCATGCCTTGTTGAGTGTAGCGGACCTGCACTTAAAAATTGGCAAGATCCCTGTGTATAGTGCAAACCCCTGGATCGATTCATTTGCACACACAGTCTAAGATGAATATCATGCAAATGCGTCAAATTTTATTACATCGCATGATCCAGACTTACAATTTTCATTACAAATTGCATAGCTCAAGGCTAGCATTTACAAAGTTCAGCACAGCGGAAAAAAAGTAGCAGTGAGTCTCCATCATCTTCATGTGCCACAGGCGAAAACATGTTGGTTGTAGACTCGAAACCTTATACGAAACCTCACTCATCGTCTGAACATCCTGCAACAGGAAAAATGTTGCAACAAGGTGGGTCAGAACCATATAAAATGGAACTGGCAAGTGACACTCTGTGGACACTTAGTGGAACAACTCTAATATCCTATATGCATATTTGGCTGGTGGAGTTCAAAGGCTATTTTGCATAAAGCCAACTTTTTCCTAACTTTTGGAAAACATTTTTCTTCAAATCGAGACATCCATGGCATGAAAACCACTGTCTCTTCTACCCTTGTTCACCCATCAAATTTTACTTGAGAAATTAGAATGTTGGGATCCTCCGTTGACGTCCTTGATCAGCTGCTCAGAATTGTCCGTAACCGGGGACACGGCTAAGTACTTAGTTTGACACTCTCGAGAGGTTGTGCACGTTCACCATTTGACTCAATCAGCCCAAACTATCCTCTACACTCCAGCAGTGATAAGGAAAAGGAGAAGATTGAGACGAGATTTTTCAGAAGCATTTTCCCACCCCATACCGGCTTGACCCGTTCCACCTACATCCCTCTACATCTGCTTGTCAAGCCGAGGTGAGTCCACGCAACTTAATCCATCAAGACAGAGCCCATATGACAAATGGCTGCACTGGAAGCAATCTTCACTTGGAGTAACTTCAAATCCCTTTGTTCCTGGGTGGCCGTCCACAAGTGTAGTCTCAGGTAAAAACCACCATGCTCATGGCCCTAAGTATAGTAGAAACTACCTTAGGCGAAGACAACCACGAGCACAGCCCTAAGTAGCCACTCAACATAAACCAAGCAATACCAATTCCACCCAGGTGATTCATTAGCTTAGTAGATGTGTACTACCTCAGGTGATAACCACCACATACCATGGTCCTAAGTATAGTGAAAACTATCTTAGGTGAAAACCCCCATGAACATGGCCCTGAGAAGCCACTTAAGATTTTGTAAAACTTTCATCAATTGCATAGCTAAGCAAGTATATCATGTTATAATAGGATTCTAGACCAACTAGTATAGGGGTGCTACTCTAAACAGTTTTAGCATAGCAATACTAATAACACCTACACATGCTTAAGGAAAAATACACTAGACATGCATAGACAAAATAGTAGGAAGTTTATGAATGTGCCACTTGCCTTTGAAGTTGGTGAAGAATCACACTCTTCACAAGATGGAACGTTGCTCTCTGTACAATCTATACATTGAAAACACAACAACAATAATATAAACAAGCATGCTAACAATCATACAAACAAAAAGAAGAAAACATTCAAAGAACAAACATAGCAAACGAGTTTTAAACAAGTTAGTTAGAAAATGGTCAATGTTCAACTCTCAAAAGAGTTATGGAAAAAGGTTTTATGGTTAGCTACTAGGGCATGGGTTGGTCAAGGTTTAATAAATCAAACTCTAGTGGATCCCTATTTGTTGTGCTTCACCTTGGTCTTCTTCTCTTGTTTCTGAAACTTCTTATTTTGTGCCTTGAACTTCTCCTCTTGAGTGTTGGTCACATCTTGTTGAGTCTTGATCTTCTTTTCAGTTTCCTTGACTAAGTAGTAGGGATCTCCATTTTTGGTTAAGGCTAGTCTAGGTTCCAAAAGTGCAAAATAAAACTAAGTGCTAGTAAAAGAGGATTGCCTTTTGTGGTTAAGGGATGGTCAAGGCTAAAAGTTGGACATCAAAAAAAATTTAGCAAGATTGGTTAGTCTCATCTATTTCTGTCTAGTGTTTTTCTTCAAGTTCTTCTTCCATCTTCTTGAGTTGCTTCTGGTTGTGGTGAAGTCTAAGTCCTTTTCTCCAAGTGCGTCAATGGCCTTCCATGTTGTGATCAACAGATTATTAACAAGTCGTTGTAGATTGGATATTCACTATAGTGAGAGAGACAGACACCCGACTATGCCACTTTTGCATGTGGAACAAGTCTCATGTACGTGGACATGTAAGGTTAGTCTTCGGGCCGCTTCATCCCACTATGCCGCTAGGATCCAAAATACTTAAACTTGATACTAATCATATTGAATAGGTGGTATGGTTGCTCCAAGTCTTCACATGTTTGGTCTTCAAAGAATCTTCAACTCCCTTGTAGTAGCATCGTGTTGAAAATCCCAAGTTGACAAATGGGGCACCTTCATTGCACTTCATGGTTTTTTTACAAGTCCTAACTTGGTGGTTTTTCAACTGGGAGGGTCAACTAGGGAAAACATACATGGACTTGGTTTCATGGTGTCCAATGGCTTAGGCCTTGGTCTCTCTGGTCTAAAGTTAGTACTTAGAACAATTTTGCTAAAGAAAACATATTGAAAACATTGTCAGAAATTAAACTAAGTCAAAAATAGTCAAAAGAGCATCTAAAATTCTAAAACAATTTTTAAACTTAACCAAAATTATTTTGGACATGGGGAACTGTTAGAACACGACCTAAGGTCTCCAAAAATATTTTGTTTGCCAAAATTGGATTTACAGAATTTAAACTATGCCAAAAATCATCAAACAAGCATATTTGAATTTGAACCAATTTGATATTGTCAAATTTAAATTTGGACAGTGCTAAAAGATTCTATAAGTCCGGAGCTTTTCAAAAAGTCCAAGTTTCCTAAATTTGGAGTTGTGGTTAAAAAGTTATGAACGTTTGAAGTTCCAGGGGTTTTTCTACAAATCTGCAAATTAAATTTAAATATGAAAATTCACAGAAATTCCCAGGCCACGTGGATCTGACGTGGCGCTGACTGGGCGCTGACTGTGCATGCCACATAGGTGCTGACTGGACCTGATCTGGATCGTCAGATCTAGATCTGACGGCTAAGATCTGAAGGTAACTGTTCGCTTTAAGTGATCTAATCGTGGCCGTTGATTTCAGATCCAAGGGGCAGGAATGAGATGCTCACCGCGAGCGGCGCTAGGTCGTCGGAAATGGAGCATGCGGCGGCGCGGCGCTCGGGCGTGGACGGTGGCGACGCTTCGGTGGTTCCTGGGCTCAGGCGATGCCACGACGAGGTACGGCGTGTCGCGGCGGAGTCGATGGAGGTGACGGCGTCGACTGGAGCGTCCTGGAACGGCGTGGAGGAGCGAATGGAGTTGCCGTGGCTCCGGCGAGCTTCGGTTGATCAAGCTCCGCTTGATTTCCTGCACGCAAAAAAATAAAGGAAGGTCTCAGAAGGTGCGCAAGTTCGAGGGAAAGGAAGAGGAGTCAGCGAGAGGTGCCGAGGATCCTTGGTGTCGCCGGAAGTGACCTCGTACGGCGGCGGCAAGGCCGGGCTCCGGCAAACGATTTTAGCAGCCTGGAGGCGCGATTGAGAGAGGAACCAGAGGGGAAATGGAGAGGGGATCAAGGGCATTATATAGGACGAAGAATGGAAAGAAATGATGGCTTTAATGGCCCACAATCGCGCGTCGAATTTTCAGGCCGAAACTTCCGTGGTCAACGGCCAGAGGTTGAAGAAGAGTGACGTCAGCGCAGACGTGGCTGGGTCCCACATGTCGGTGAGGGAGAGGGGGTGCTGCGGGTTTGGGCTGTTGCTGGGCTACGAACGCGTGGGGTTGCTGGGCTTCGGCCCAGTTGGCCCTTTCCTATATTTTTTTTGTTCTCTTTTCTTTTTCTTTTTCTGGAATCTTTTATATCTTTTGATTTAAACATCCAAATGAATTCAAACTAATTTGTAAATATTTGTAAAAATCAATAAAGTCATTTTAAATACTTTGTGACCTTTTCCACATTATTTCAAATCTTGGAAAATTAAGATAATATATAAAGGCTTATTTGACACCTTTATGTCATTTTATAAAATATGGTTTTAAAATTTTCTCTTGATCTCAAATCAAATCCAAAAAATAATATGAGTAATATTATTCAATATGATAAACCCAATAAAATAATTTGGTACAAAACATTTTATTAAATAGAGTTTGGTAAATCACTTAAATATAATTACCCATTTATATCATGGGCTTTATAAATATCCAATAAAAATACCACAAATGTGAATATTCATAAATAGCTATTTTAAACTAATTTTTCAAATAAATATAATTGAATCAAAACCAATTTTTAAAGTAAAACAAGCTTTTAAATAGTTTAAAACACTTTATTGATATTGTTTTAGGTTTTAGCAAACTCCTAATTTTAAATCATATAATTTAACCAAATCCATTTTAGAAATAGGCATACTTTAATAATTTAAGCACTTTGCAAATAAGATTTTAGGTTTTAATAAATATCCAAAAGCTAAATCAAATGATGGGAATGAAATATTTTATGAGATGAAGGTTTCTTTGAAATACTTTGAATAAAAGAATTTTAAACTAAGCTCAAATTTGAAATTTAGGATTTCTTGGGTATTTAAAACTATTAAAGTTTTTGAAGATGCAAAAATGTCTTCTATTATTTGGTTTCTATTATGATTTGAATGTTTTCTTTTAATAAAAACAAAATTTTAAATTTTTAGTGATTTTTAAACATTCCAAAATATTGGGATGCTACATTGAGGCTGGTGTAGTCGACGCACATCCTCCACTTGCCATTGCTCTTGACCACCATGACTTGGTTAGCCAGCCACTCGGGATGGAGAACTTCCCAGATGCTGCCTGCATCTAGGAGCTTGGCGATCTCCACCCCGGTCGCCTTGCGCCGATCTTCCGCGTAGCGCCGAGTGTGCTGCTTGACAGACTAGGAGCCCGGCGAGATGCCGAGGGAGTGTTCCGCGATTTCCTGGGGCACACCGATGATGTAGGATGCTTTACAGCCGAAGACGTCGATGTTGTTACGGAGGAAGGCGATAAGTGACGCCTCGAGTTCGACCCCGAGCGCCACACCGAGTGTGACCTTCTAGGCAGGGTCCTCGGGGCAGATGTGCACCGTCCTCCAGTCCTTCGCCGGTTGGAACGATGCGGCGCTAGCCGCCCCCGTGCTCTGGGGAGGCTCGCCCTTGACGGTCTCCTTGGCTTCCTAGAGATTGGCCATTGATACGTATCAAACGTATCTATAATTTTTGATGTTTCATGCTTGTTTTATATCAAATGCTACATGTTTCTATTATAGTTTTATATCATTTAATACATTTATTGGACTAACCTATTAATAGTTGAAAAAGTGCACAATGTTCTTGTTTTACACTTTGATGTGTAGGAATTACTTGGAAATTGACAAGAACGCAAAAGGAGCCTTGTTGAAGGTGGACTCTGATTTCCTGAAATCTGTCCCCACCATATAGTTTTTATTGATGTCCCCGAACCGACCTGAAGACGAAGTCAAATGGAAAAAGTCTAGTCGCAAAAGGTTTTGGAAATTTTCCGCTGATCGTCGTGGACTAGGACATCGTCCAAAGCGGAGCTAACAGGCCCCACACGGGCCCAGGGCATGACCAGGGCCTGACCCGCGCACACAGCCCGTGTGGGGCCCCTCTCCACCGCCTTTCGTCGACCCTTCGCCTATATAATCTCTCCTGACCTAAAAACGAAGACCCCCGAAGGATTTCTCCAGAAACGCGTCCGAGCTCCGCCGCCACCAAAAACCCTAATTCGGGGGACAAAAGGTCCTGTTCCGGCACCCTGCCGGGACGGGGAATTGCCCCCGGAGCCATCTTCATCGCCGTTGCTGCCTCCCACGATGAGGAGGGAGTAGTTCTTCATCGGGGCTGAGGGCTCGTGCCGGTAGCTATGTGGTTATCTCTCTCTCCCATGGTGTGATGTTATGTGATCATGAGCAATGTTAGTGTTGCTGAATTCATATGATGTATATGCTACTCAATTGGTTTATCTAGTATAATTTCCGGAGTCACTGTTGACAACTCAAAGCCTTGGTGACAGAGTGAGTGGCGTGTGTGATTGTTTGGATAATAGATTAGAGGGATACTTACCATGGATTATTCTTTGTGGAACTGCAGTGTTTGTTTACTCCGACTTTGAGGTGTGCTTTTGTAGCCCTACGCATTGTACTCTTGTTTCTTATCGAGTACAAGAATAGTTCCGGGTAGCACCTATGTTGTGTTCAGTTGTGCTAATGTGTTGAGAGAGACCACTAGTGAAAGTATGATCCCTAGGCCTTGTTTCCAATCATCGAAACACCGTTTTTAGTCACTTTTGTTACATGTTTGCTTGCTGCCTTTTTTATTACAGATTACAAATACCACTCGTTATCATCTATATCACTTGCATTTTACTATCACTTCGCCGAACTAGTGCACCTATATATCTGACAAGTGTATTAGGTGTGTTGGGGACACAAGAGACTTCTTGTATCTTAATTGCAGGGTTGCTTGAGAGGGATACATTCAACCTCTACCTCCCTGAGTTCGATAAACCTTGGGTTACTCACTTAAGGGAAAATTGCTGCTGTCCTACAAACCTCTGCACTTGGAGGCCCAACACTGTCTACAGGAATAGAAGCGCGTAGTAGACATCAAACTCTTTTCTGGCGCCGTTGCCGGGGAGGTGAGTGCTTGAAGGTATCTTCTTTAGATTTTGCAATTTTATTTTATTTTCTTGTTTTTATTTCACTAGTTAGGCTAGCGCTGTTTTAAATTTTGTTTCGTTAGTTTATTTAATTATGGAGCCTTCTCCATTTGAATTGATGTTTGGGGATACCATCTCCGCTGCCCTTGCGGTGGAGAAGGGACCGCCGCCTACTGAAAGTGTTCCGTTTAAAATACCTATGGGAATTGTTGCACATGTTTTTAATAACCAATATGCAGGGGATGGGACAATCCATCCAAGTGCTCATTTGCTAGAACTTACAAAACTTTGTGAGTTGTTTAAGATTGCAGGTGTCTCAAGAGAAGAAATCATGAAGAAATTATTTCCCTTGTCACTGAAATACGAAGCAAGGGAGTGTATAGACTACTAGATCATCCTAGTCAATCGGATTGGAAAGAGCTTGAATCTCTCTATTACTCTAAATTTTATCCTCTTCATGAAATACATCTAGATAGGAATTACATTTATAATTTTTGGCCTCATGACGGAGAAAGTATCGCTCAAGCTTGGGGAAGACTGAAAACATTAATGCTCAAATGTCCCAACCATGGCTTTCCCAAGGAGATAATTATTACTAATTTTTATGCAAGGCTTTCAGGTCATTACAAGGATTTTCTAGATGCTTCTTCTAAGCGTTCTTTCACAAGTAAGAAGATTGAAGCTAAATGGGATCTTCTTGAAAGAATTCAACACAACGCTGAAAATTGGGAGATTGATAAAGGTAAAGAGTCAGGTATAAATTACGAGTATGATTGCATTAAGTCCTTTGTTGAAACAGATATTTTTAATAAGCTTAGTGCTAAGTTTGGGCTTGATTCTCAAATTGGTGTTGATTTTTGTAGAACTTTTGCTTCTCATATTAATATTCCTAAAGAAAAGTGGGACAAGTATCATGAACCTTTCAAAGATGTTTGCATAGGAAATGAAATTGTTACTAATGATTGCAATAGACATGCTCAAATTTCTGAAAATAATATTTCATATAAGCATGTTAATTTTTGTGGAGCCCTTAGACCTTGTGAAAAGACTCAGATTGAAGAAGAGAAATATTGTAAGCAACATAAGCATGAAATAACTACCATTTGGAATAAGGATTTAAATGATTTTGCTAAAAAAGTTTTTGACCTTTATCCTTTTATTTGTGAACTTTGCAATGAAGAGGGTCATTTCAATTTCCAATGCTGGCAAATTTGATGATAGAATAGTAAGTCCCTTTTGTGATGAAATGATCACTTATAATCTTTATGATGAACTTGCTTTATTTTTAGGGTGTGAAGAGTTATTAGGAAAAACTTCTTTGTTAGATATGAGTGCTTTTGGGATGAATAACATTCTTCAGGGATGCCATCTCTATTGTGTTGTGAATTGCCACGAAAATGCTTACATATAAAATATTAAAAAGAATGGAACTTTACCGAAATATGAAAGGAAAAATGTTTCTTATGTTGCCACTAATGAAAGGGAGAAATTTCCCAAGTTTCTCCTATTGTTTCGAATGATAAACCAGGTTATGTGGTGAAGCTTCCTTTCAAACCTCTCCCTCTTAAAGTGGCAAAGAAGAAGAAGAAGAAGAAGAAGAAGAGGAGGAAAAAGAGAGAGGAAACGGTATCTTCCCCCAAGCATGTTGCTCCTTTTATGGTTGTTCCTAGTGAGTCTAAATCAAAATTTATTGAAGATGATTCACTTGATTGTGTTCATTATTATCTTGAAACTAAATCTGTTTGCACTATTGAAGATGATTATATGCCTATTACTTATTGCAATGATCATGATTGGGAAAATAACACTACTTATGATCTTGAAAATCTTTTTGATACCGATTTTGAAAATGATGACATTAGTAATTGCTATACTATTGGTACTATCCATGTTGCTTCTAATGATTATATGGAAAGCTCTAAGCTTGGGGATGAGGGGTTTGAAAATCCTTTTGCTATTAATGATTATATTTGTGAAACCTCTTTTGCTAGTAAAAATGATGATGATATTTTTGCAAATATATATGCTTGGAAAGATAACTATCCCCTTGTTTATGATGATATTATGCATCCAGTCCTCGATAAATATTGTGATGATAACTATGCCATAGAGAATAATTATAATCATCCTTATGGAACTTGTCATAATTATGAAGGGAATCACTTCCCTACCAAAAACCATCCTTCTAATATACAATTGGTCGATCATGTTCAAGTTCTTTATGATGATCCTACTCCCATTGTTACTAATAAGAAAGATTTTGCTAATGTGGAGAATATTAATACTTTTATGCATAAGGATCATGATAAGAATGCTTTATGTGATGGTTATATTGTGGATTTTATTTATGATGCTACTGATAGTTTTTATGAGAGAGGAAAACACGGTTCTAAATATCTCAATAATATTCAGTTTCCTCTCTTCATGTTGAAGTTTTCAATGTTGCACTTGCTTAGCCTTCCTATGCTAGTCACTCTATGTTTCAATGATTTATTTTCTTACAAGATTCCTATGCATAGGAAGAGGGTTAGACTTAAATGTGTTTGATATTTGCTTCTTGATGCTCTCTTTTATGTTTCTACTCTAATTCTTATGAGAGCATCATTAAAAATACTTATGCCTAGCTAAAAGGCGTTAAAGAAAAGCGCTTATGGGAGGCAACCCATTTTATTTTGCTTTCTGTTTTCCTTTTGTTTTCTTTGTGTTTGGGTTTTGTTACCTCTGTAGCAACTCCCTTGTATCCTTTTTGTTTTGGTTTTTGTGTCAAGAGTAGCCTCTAATGAGAGGAAAGTTAAATTTTGAGTTTGTTGTCCAGAAACAGATTTCTGTTCGTCACTGTACGAAAATCCAAAACATCACAGAACGTGATCTGGTTCTGAAATTTTTTGACAGCAAGCATCTGGGATTTGTCTGCCTTTCGTTAGTTTTGAGTTTTCTGACTTGAGGTACGGAAGTATCCCGAAAAAATTCATCTTTACCGACAGATTCTGTCTTAGTTTTGCATTGCTTCTTTTACGAGTAAAGTGGAGTTCTCTTGGGTGGGAGAAAGTCACATTGATCTTTGTGACAGTAGCTAATGTTTAAAAATAAGTTCTTGCAATATGTTTTACTTAGAACTGAAGGTGGATTTAATTTTCGAGAACTAACCCCTCTAATGAAGTTTATGAGAAGTTTTGTGTGAAGGAAGTTTTCAAGTATTTAAGAGCAAGGTGATGAAGGAAGATCAAGAAGGGATAAAAGTTCAAGCTTGGGGAGGCTCCCCATGGACCTCCTCCGCAATATTCAAGAAGTCACAAGCGTCTAACCTTGGGGATGCCTTGGGCATCCCATTCTTCATCAACAATCATCAGTTTTCACCCGTGGTACTATATTTTTATTGCTTCACATATTATGTGTTATTCTTGGAGCGTCAGTTTGTTTTTACTTTCAGTTTTGTTTTTGTTTTGTTCTCCGGTCTTTGCAATGTTGGATCCTTGCATTCTTGTTGGGAGAGAGACACGCTCCGCTTTTTCATAAAACACTCATGTTCTTCACTTATATGTGTTGAGTGTTTCAGTTTTCATTATTTTTTAGCTTCTACCTCTTGTTTTTCATGTATCTATTATTCAAAAGCTATTAGTTTCTTGTAGTTATGAAGTACTCTCTTGTGTTTCATTCATACTTGCTTAGAGAGCTTGTTCAAATAAGTTGATTGGTGTTTGGTTGAAAGGAAAATATCATGTAGGAAGTGGTAAAAAGAGAAAAGCTTACATAATCGTGTAGATCATTGTCTCGAATAATTTGATACTTGTCAATTGTTTTGAGATATCAAGTAGGGTAATGCTTAAACTTGTGGATCATTTACTTAAGAACGTATTAGTGGAGAACTACCGTAAAGCTTAAAATTATGGCACTTGTCCTGGTTGGTAGCTCCCAAAGTCTAGATATTCTTTTTGCAAAGAGATGTTTTGATTAACAAGGAAGACAGTGTAGAGTCTAATGGTTATGCTTAATGTATATCTTGTGGTCATTCGTGTACTGGGTCGATGGTATGTGTTTGCTTGACACCTTGCTAAGCCTAAAAACTCTGTACTGAGAGGGAATGCTTCTCGTGCATCCAAATCCTTGAGCCAAATATCCATGCCATTCGTGTCCACCATACCTACCTACATGTGGTATTTCCTGCCACTCCAAGTAAATTTTTCGTGTGCTACCTTTAAAACTTTCAAAATTGTTATTACTCCATTTTGTGCCACTGCTGCCAGCTCATGAGGAAGTATTAGTTGGGTTTGTTATCTTCCATGCCAAATAAAGTTTATCTTGACTTGCATGCTTCATCTGCTCGTCTATAAAATTGCACAGAGCTGGTTAGACCACTATCAGAAAATAAAAATAGACACTCCTCCATGGATAAGTTGATTGATGGTGGACACCCGAGGATTTGGTTAGCCATGGTTTGTGTAAGCAAAGGTGGGGAGGAGTGTCAAAATATATATATATATATATAGTAAAAAGTATGATATCTCATAACCGCTCTTAAAACTTATTTGGTATGGAAGATGACAAGAACTCTACTGCCATTCGTTGACCATAGTATGCACCTCTCAAAATTTATTTTTATAACTCTATATGCTTTCAAAAACTAAAAAGCTCTAGCACACGATTAATCTCTGCTTCCCTCTGCGAAGAGCCTTTCTTTTACTTTTATGTTGAGTCAGTTTTCCTTTCCAATCTTTATCTCTCAAGCAAACGCATAGTATCAATTGTGGTACAAGTTTACTACATGTTATCTTTATGTCTAACCATGGAAACTTTGTATTGACCTTATCATGAGATAAATATGTTGCAAGTTGAAGCTTTTGCTGAAAACTTAAATCTTTCTTTGTGTTGGTCAAACACCTTTGACGAAAGAATGTTGCTTTGTGAGCTAGCAATCATGTCAAGTTTTATACTTTTAAGTCTCCAAAGTACTATTCATGAAAAATTCTTGCTTAGATGTTACACATGGTTAATCATTGTTTACTTTATATCAACTATAGACCATTGTCTTGGATCACTTCATTCAGTTCATATGCTTTACATTATTACTTGATCAAGAGTGTGTTGGTAGCATGTCACTTCAAAAATTATTTTGTTATCATTTACCTACTCAAGGACGAGCATGAATTAAACTTGGGGATGCTGATACGTGTCAAACGTATCTATAATTTTTGATGTTCCATGCTTGTTTTATATCAAATGCTACATGTTTCTATTATAGTTTTATATCATTTTATACATTTATTGGACTAACCTATTAATAGTTGCCAAAGTGCACAATGTTCTTGTTTTACACTTTGATGTGTAGGAATTACTTGGAAACTGACAAGAACGCAAAAGGAGCCTTGTTGGAGGTGGACTATGATTTCCTGAAATCTGTCCCCACCAGACAGTTTTTAAAGATGTCCGCGAACCGACCTGAAGACGACGTCAAATGGAAAAAGTCTAGTCGCAAAAGTTTTTCGAAATTTTCCGCTGATCGTCGTGGACTAGGACATCGTCCAAAAGGGAGCTCACAGGCCCCACAAGGGCCCAGGGCGCGACCAGGGCCTGACCCACGCACACAGCCCGTGTGGCCCCCCTCTCCGCCGCCTTTCGTCGACCCTTCACCTATATAATCTCTCCTGATCTAAAAAAGAAGACCCCCGAAGGATTTCTCCAGAAACGCGTCCGAGCTCCGCCGCCACCAAAAACCCTAATTCGTGGGACAGAAGGTCCTGTTCCGGCACCCTGCCGGGACGGGTAATTGCCCCTGGAGCCATCTTCATCGCCGTTGCTGCCTCCCACGATGAGGAGGGAGTAGTTCTTCATCGGGGCTGAGGGCTCGTGCTAGTAGCTATGTGGTTATCTCTCTCTCCCATGGTGTGATCTCTATGTGATCATGAGCATTGTTAGTGTTTCTGAATTCATATGATATATATGCTACTCAATTGGTTTATCTAGTATAAGTTCCGGAGTCACTGTTGACAACACAAAGCCTTGGTGACAGTGTGGGTGGCGTGTGTGACTGTTTGGATAATAGATTAGAGGGATACTTACCATGGATTATTCTTTGTGGAACTGCGGTGTTTGTTTACTCCGACTTTGAGGTGTGCTTTTGTAGCCCTACGCATAGTACTCTTGTTTCTTATCGAGAAGAAGAATAGTTCCGGGTAGCACCTATGTTGCGTTCAGTTGTGCTAATGTGTTGAGAGAGACCACTAGTGAAAGTATGATCCCTAGGCCTTGTTTCCAATCATCGGAACACCGTTTTTAGTCACTTTTGTTACATGTTTGCTTGCTGCCTTTTTTATTACAGATTACAAATACTACTCATTATCATCTATAACACTTGCATTTTACTATCTCTTCGCCGAACTAGTGCACCTATACATCTGACAAGTGTATTAGGTGTGTTGGGGACACAAGAGACTTCTTGTATCTTAATTGCAGGGTTGCTTGAGAGGGATACATTCAACCTCTACCTCCCTGAGTTCGATAAACCTTGGGTTACTCACTTAAGGGAAAATTGCTGATGTCCTACAAATCTCTGCACTTGGAGGCCCAACACTGTCTACAGGAATAGAAGCGCGTAGTAGACATCAGCCATCGCAATGAGCGTGTCCGCGATGAGCGTGCTCTCCTGGTCACACTCGTAGGTTTGCCGAGGGTCAGAGGACATGGTGATGACCCCGTTCGGGCCGGGGATCTTCAACTTGAGGTACACGTAGCCGCAGACGGCCATGAACTTGGCGAAGAAGGGTCGGCCAAGAATGATGTGGTATGCTCTCAGTTGAGACACCACGACGAAGTCCAGCCATTTCGCTCGGGAGTTTCCTGGGTCGCCGAACATGATGCTGAGGTCGATCCGGCCGAGTGGGTGGACCTTCCATCCAGGGACAAAACCGTGTAGCATTCGTGCGGCCGAGTGGACGTCCGATCGAGGGATCTTGAGGGTGTCAAGAGTGTCGGTGAAGATGACATTGACTCCGCTGCCTCCATCCAAGAAGGCTCGGGCGAGCTGTTCACCGTGGATGAGAGGATCCACGACAAGAGGGAGGCGCCTCTGCTACGGAAGGTGCCTGGGTGGTCATCTTAGCCGAAGGTGATCGAGACCTCCGACCACGACAAGACCGTTGGTACGGAGGCATCGGCGGTGTTGACCTCCCGAGTGAGGAGCTTGTGGTCCCACCTGGTATCTTCCTCGGGACCTTCGCTGGTGATGGTGAGTACCTCCCAATGGGAGAGGCGCTCATGCTCTGAAAGAGGATCCTCTGTGTAGATGTCCTCTTCATCACTGATGGGGGCGCCTATGTGGATGTTGTTGATGCGGAGCGCAGGCTTGGGGCCGGTCATCCCTCCTCGGCAGAGTGCGGTGTGGACCCCTTCAACATGGAAGACGAAGTCGGGGCTTAGCACCAGGGTCGGCGGAGGTCTGCTAAGGCGCCGGCACTACTTCGTGGTGTGCTTCGCGTCGGGACCGTGCCTACTGCACTGCTTCAAGTCGCGATCGGTGGCCTTCTCGTCGGCGGTCCGACACTCGGACGTGGAGTGCGTAGACCGGGGCCCATGGTGTGTGCAAGGCTTGAAGTTCGAATCACGTGCCTCCTTCTCGAGGAGGACACACTCAGCAGTCGAGTGCTGAGCCCTCGGGCCATAGCAAGTGCACAAGACCGGGTTGGAGATCTTCCGCGGCGACCGAGTGTGACACACGGCTAAGGTGTGTTTGGCGCGAACGCCGAATCCTTCGCAAGCCCGAGGCGAGGCCTACAGTCCTCTGAGGTGTGCCACGAGGTGGGGCCGTGCCTGGCTTAGGGAACGAAGTCGGGTTTGCATGGTTCCTTGCGCAGGACACGGCGGTCGACTGTCGTGTGCTTCGATTTGGGCCCGTGCGGAGCTCAGGGCTCGAAGGTGCTACACTCGCCCCCATCGGGGTAGGCACGACACTCCTTGGCGAGATGACGTGACTGCGGGCCATGCGACGGGCACAGCTGGTTGACAAAGTCATTGTAGATCTGTTTCTCCTCGGACAGCGTGTCGGTCACCATCGCCGACCGGCGGGGGGTGACCACAGGCGATGAGCCGGTGGAGGTTGGGATCGGCTGCCACGGGGAGAGATCGCCGAATTGGTCGGCGATGGAATTGAGTGATCCGAATTGGATCACCTGTCCCGGTGCAAGGGCGATGTCGCCGTTGTTGATGGTGATGTTGGCCATCTCGATCTAAGGCAATAAAACTTGGCGCGCCAACTATCGTTGTATTTTCTGACGGTAAATTTGTGTTCGGAGGGGTCACGCTCGAATCTCGAGCTGGTAGCAGACGGGAGACAGCGATGTATACAGGTTCGGGCCCCGTCGCACAACGCTTAGTAAAAACCCTAGTCCTGTTTCTGTGATCGCTTTGTATTATCTGTCGTATGCTTGACGATCTCGAGATAGAGCTCGATCTCGTTTATGGTGGGTGGATGATGATGGTGATCGCGATGTGGATAAGCACCACTTGTGTCCGTGTCCCGCTCAGCGGCCCCCATTCTCTTATATACTTTGTGCGAATTAGGGTAACAGAGTGTCGAGCGGGCCCTTGGATGTGTGCGCCTACGCTAAACCCTAACAAAATATTCTATATCCGATCTAAGTCGGTTTACATTGAGTATCCCGCTAAGTCCGGCGTTAGCCGTTTGGCGATCTTGGCGTGGCTTGTACTCCAAAATGGTGCGTTCGGGCCCCCGCCTAGGGTCCGAACCCTCGTGGTGGCCCAGGGTGGTCCGACTGGGGCTCCTTTTGCCTTTGTGGGACTACCCGGGACTCATGATCTCACCACTTAGTGTTAAGGAAATCCAATTTGCTACATGTACTGTGCGCTACAGCGGCTCCGTGCACCCCCCAGCACACATGGGCCCGGCCCATTTAGCGGCGGAGAGGACGGCGACCGGCCAAGCCGGAGACGGAGATGACGCGGTTGGCCACGCGCGCGGACCAACGGAGGCGGCGCGGTAGTGATGCTGGGTGCGGGTGGCGGTAGACAGCGGTTGAGGCCAGCCTGAAGAATAGCCATAGTTGAAGATGGTTGCAGATGGAGGTAGTAACCAACCTGCGAAGACGACTGTACAAGCAGGGTATATTAGTGAGTGGTCTGTTGGTAATGAAAGAGCCAAGATTGCAAGTGGGAAGCCACACGGATTACCTCGATCGTGTGTTTTGCCAATACTCGGCAAGAAATCAATCACGCTTGGATCTCCTCCTCGATCTCGCCCGTCCCATTGCTGGAAACCTCTGCGCTCTTGCTCGGTGGAAAATAGACAGACTTGCTGCCAGAGACATCAAAGCCGATAACGCGGGGATGCTCCTGGGCTTCTTCCCTCACGACGTCAATCATCGCGCTGATGCATGGGCTGCTTGCTCGATACCAATCATTGCATTTAAATTCCAGCCAGGAAAGTTCCCGGAGGTGGTTGATACCCAGACGGTCTGTATTTGGTGGGCCACCGTAGAACTGGAACTCAAAGCAGAGTGTTTCCAGCATCGGCATCGCTCCTTCCTCGAAGGTAACCCGTGGCACGCGGCTGTCAACAACGAGATACATGAGCTTTAGGAACCCTTCACCGATGATTGCTATGGGCTTTCTTGGGACGACTTCGAACCTTAGCTTGAGAGCTTCCAACTTGGGCATCTCCCGTAGAATCTTGTGATCCTTCTCCTCTAGTTTGCAGATCCTGATATCCAAGGACCTAAGGTCGTTGAAGTGCTCTTCGATCCACTGTGGAATTTGCATTTGTTTTGTGCCAACGATTAGGCCTCTTCTATCACCGCCGACCAAGCAGGATCTTTGAATCATTTGAATGGACAGGATCTCCCCGGCTTACACACAAGACACAAGATCACTATTCTTCCAAGCTTGGCGGACGCACTCGGGCACTCCCTCCAATTTCGAAAGCTGGCCAGCTTCCCAGGGTAGTACACCGATGGTCTCATCTATTTTCAAATCTCCAGCTTCTTCATCCCCCCGATGCTCCTTGGTATCTTCTTCACCTCTGTAATAAGCACGTGCAGTCGCTTCAAATTCTGCAGTTTCCCGATCTCACGAGGCAGCTCTGTGAGCCCCCTGTTATAAGACAGGTCCAGAGTCTCCAAATTCTGGAGGTTCCCGATCTCAGGAGGCAGCTCTGTGAGCCCTGCCCGATCCATCGTCAGCGTTTTCAAATGCTGCAACTTCCCAATCTCACGCGGTAGATTTGTGATCCCGTAGTTAAAAGTCAGGTCCAGAGTCTCTAAATGCTGCAGGTCCCCGATCTCCCTGGGCAGCTCTGTGATCCCTCTGTTGCGACTCACGTCCAGAGTCTTCAGTTTCTTCAGTTTCCCGATGATCTTCCAGGGCTGCTCTGTGATATTTGTTGCATTCATGCACAGTGTCTCTAAATGCTGCAGGTCCCCGATCTCCCTGGGCAGCTCTGCCAGCTTTACGTTGCCACCCACGTCCAGAGTCTTCAATTTCTGAAGCTTCCCAATCTCACGGGGTAGCTCTGTGATATTTGTTCCCCTTACTTGCAAAGTCTCCAGATACTGCAGCCTTGCTATTTCTGGTGGTATCTCACTAATTCCCCTCCTCTCTAGGCCGAATAGGTGCCTCAAACGGAGCAGTCCACATATATCCTTCACATTGCGATTCTCAAGATCATTTCCGAATTCAATACCCTTTCCGAATTGAAGATCCAGCACTCGCACGCGTTGCAACTTCTCAAAAGGGAGTCTGTTAGCACCTTCAAAAACAACAAGAGATCGAATCATCTGAGACCAATCCAATCGCCCTTTATTGAAAAAATCATCATCATCTGGATAATCGTCGATGCATAGCCGATGGCTTCGACGGGCATATGCCGATGTGATGTCGGAACTCCAAGTAATGAAACTATCTTCACACGATTTCTATCCAAGGAAATTTCGCATCATCGAATTCATTTGGTAGGCCCCGCTATGTGAATCCTTCGGCAGCATCAATCCCCTGTTGCCAAGCTCTTCGAAATAACCTTTTGCTGCATCCTCTTTATAAGTAAATCCTTCAGCGACCCATCGCATGGCCAAATCATCCCTGTGAAATTCGTAATTCTCAGGGTATATACTGCAGTACAACAAACAGGTCTTCAACATATGGTGAGGAAGATCGTCGTAGTTGAGCTGCAAACTCTCTACCAACGGTTCAAACCCTTGGGTGTTCTGGATTCCACTTTGCTTGACTTGCTTCTCAATCATATCTTGCACATCACGTGCCTTTACATGCACCCCTAGTTGTTCTTGTTGCTCTCGGACCTTTGCCATTGCTTCAAACATGCAATGTAGTGCTAACGGCACACCAAAACTGTAGAACGATGGTTTGGGGGAAGCCTCTCTCACGTAAGTACGTGGGGGTTCCGGTGTATATATGGGGGCAAAGGCCCAAGAGTCCTAATACAATACTACTAGGTTACAATACATGTACAACGTATATACAAACTCTAACACCCCCCTCTGTCGCAGCGGGAGGTTCTCGGACGCAGACACTGGACCGAAAATCAAGAAACAGTTGTGTTGGCAATCCCTTGGTCATAACATCAGCAAACTGAAGCGCAGAAGGGACATGTAGAACTCGTGCTTCGCCGAGAGAAACCTTCTCGCGAACGAAGTGGATGTCAATCTCAATGTGCTTAGTACGACGATGTTGCACCAGATTGGATGACATGTAGATAGCAGAAACGTTGTCGCAGTAGACAAGCGTCGCCGAGCTGAGAGGGCGATGAAGTTCCTGGAGGAGCTGGCGGAGCCAGCAACATTCAGCAACAGCATGGGCGACGGCACGATACTCTGCTTCGTCACTAGAGCGGGAGACGGTGGTCTGTCTCTTGGAAGACCAGGATATCAGACTGTCACCGTAGTAAACACAGTAGCCAGATGTAGAGCGTCGGGTGTCTGGACAGCCAGCCCAGTCAGCATCAGAATACGCGGTGAGGCCAGTAGTGGAGGAGGCACGAAGATGAAGACCAAGATCCAATGTACCACGAACATAGCGCAGAACTCGCTTCACCATAGCAAGATGAGGCTGTCGAGGAGCATTCATATGAAGACAAATCTGTTGAACCACATAGGAAAGATCCGGACGCGTCAATGTGAGGTATTGAAGTGCACCAGCAATACTCCTGTATTCCGTAGCATCAGAGACGAGGTCACCATCAGAGTCAGAGAGCTTGGCGTGGGTATCAACGGGTGTCAAGCAGGGGTGACACTCGGCCATGCCAGCGCGCTGAAGAAGATCCACAGCATACTGGCACTGAGAGAGAAACAGACTGTCGGATGATCTGGTCACAGCAATGCCATGGAAGAAGTGAAGATCGCCCAGATCAGTCATAGCAAACTCACTGTGTAGTCTAGCGAGAAGACGCTGCAGAAGACCAGTAGAGGATGCAGTAACGATGATATCATCAACGTATAGGAGCAGGTAAGCTGTGTCAGTCCCGGATCGCAGAACAAACAGTGATGTATCTGTACGGGAGGCAACAAATCCGAGAGTAGCAAGGTGAGCAGCAAACCGTTGGTACCAGGCACGCGGAGCTTGCTTCAAACCATAGAGAGACTTGTGTAGCTGACAGACATGATCAGGTCGAGATGCATCAATGAATCCAGGGGGCTGCTGACAGTAGACAACCTCGTCAAGAAACCCATTGAGAAAGGCATTCTTGACATCCAGTTGGCGGATGGGCCAGGAACTGGAGATTGCAATATGGAGTACCAGACGGATCGTCGCTGGCTTGACAACTGGACTGAAAGTTCATCGTAGTCGATGACAGGACGCTGTGAGAAACCGCGAACAACCCAGCGAGCCTTGTACCGAGCTAGAGTGTCGTCCGAGTGAAACTTATGCCGAAAGATCCACTTGCTAGTCACCACGTTGGCCTTCGACGGTCGTGGAACAAGAGACCAGGTTTTGTTGTCGACAAGAGTCTGATGTTCATCAGCCATTGCTTGGCGCCAGTGAGAACTTTGCATAGCGTGACGAAACGTAGTAGGGACCAGAGCAACAGCGACGGTTGTGTCCACGGCCGAGAGGTTGAGCCGGTCAGGTGGGCGAGAGAGACGACCAGCATGCGTTGTGCGCGGGGCAGAAGCCGAGGAGGGCACCGAGGCGCGCGAGGTGGTTGATGATAGATGCGGCGGGGCGTGCGGCGCTGCCGCGGCAGCTGGTGGTGGCGGAGCGACTGAGTCCGGGGCCGTGGCAGGAACCTGTGCCGTGGCAGGAACCTGTGTCGTGGCAGGTGGGCTCGCGTCTGTGGCCACCGCGCGATGAGCCGCAACTGGAGAGCGCGGTCTCGCAGGCGTGGCGGTGGTCGTAGCTGCAGGCGAGGCGGCCCGGCGCACTGGTGAATTCCAAATGTCGGTGAAGAGGAAATCTAGGCGCCGTGGCGACGAAGACAGGGAAGGTTCCTGTGTCGCAGCTGCAATCTGAAACGGGAAAATACCCTCATCGAAGACAACATGTCGGGAGATGATTAGTTTCCTAGAAACTGGGTCATAGCAGCGATAACCACGATGTTGCGGAGGATAGCCGAGGAAAACACAGGGTATAGAACGAGGCCGTAACTTGTGTTTGGCGGTGGACGCGACGTTGGGATAACAGAGGCAGCCGAAGACACGAAGCGAATCGTATGGTGGAGGACGATTATAGAGCTGGGTGTAAGGGATTTGCGAGCGTATAACTTTGCAAGGGCGTCTGTTAAGGAGCAGAGTAGCAGTAGCAAGGGCTTCGGCCCAAAAGGGCTCGGGAACATGTGCGTGAAACATAAGAGTGCGCATAGTATCATTTATAGTGCGAATTGCGCGCTCAGCCTTGCCGTTCTGCTGTGAGGTATAGGGACACGACATACGGAGTAGTGTGCCGTGTGTGCTAAGGAGAGTGTCTATGGTGGAGATGAGGAACTCGGTGCCATTGTCGGTTTGGATAGAACGGATAGTGGAACCAAACTGTGTGCAGACATAACTGAAAAACTTCTCGAGAGTGCTAATCGTACACGATTTTTGACGCAAGGGAAAAGTCCAGTAAAAATGAGAGTAGTCATCGACAATAACAAGGTAATATCGAAAACCAGAGTTGCTAATAACAGGCGATGTCCACAAATCACAATGTATTAAATCAAACTTGGCACTAGACACAGAAGTAGAGGAACTAAAAGGTAGGCGCACATATTTGCCAAGCTGACAAGCACGACATACAGGGGGGCGCCTAATTTTATTACACTTGATAAAAGAAAATTTCTGTAGGACCGACATTGCATCTTGATCGGGGTGTCCAAGTCGTTGGTGCTAGAGGTCAGTAGTGGTGGCGGCGAGCATGGCGGTGGGTGGTGCACAATGAGAGGTGCCGGGAAACGTGTAGAGGTCTCCTTCACTGTTGCAGCGAAGGATCACCCGACGAGTCTTCAGGTCCTTCACAAAGAAACCAAAAGCGTCAAACTCAACGGAACAGAAAATTGTCTCTAGTAAATTTTTTAATAGAAAGTAAATTGCGAATCAAGTGTGGAACAAGGAGAACATGATTAAGTTTAAACCTATGGCCAGAAGGAGACTGAAAATAGGTGTGACCGGAGGAAGAGATGGGCACAGATGTGCCGTTTCCGACGGTGACAGAGTGTGGACGGGAGAGAGGGGCAGAAAAGAAGATGTTACCCTCGTCGTTCGTCATGTGGGACGTGGCGCCAGAGTCCATGACCCAGCCACCCTGCTGGTAGAGAGCGTTGAGGGCGGCGATCAGCCCGGCGTTGTCCCAGGCAGGCGATGAAGAGGGCGACGGTCCCGACTGGAAGAGCGGGGCGGCCGTGGTTGTGTACGCCTGAGGTCGAGGGCCAATGATGCCAGGTGCAGGGGAGGGATGGCGCCACTGCCCGGCACCCGATGGACCAGGAGAGAAGCACACCCACGGTCCTGTCGGAGCGGGGTTCGCCGGGCGCTGGGGGGCGGTCGGCCGCCCGCCGTTCTTGTTCTTCTTCTTGCGGGGCGGGCCGGAGGTGGAGGACTCGCCGCGACATGCGGTGCCGGTGCAGACCGGAGCAGAAGGCCGCGCCTGGGCGACAAGAGCAGTGGAGGCGGCGTTTGCGGCCGCGTTCCCCTGCTGCATCTCCTCCATGAGAAGCATACTGCGGGCGCGGACGAAGGTGGGCAGCGGGTCAGTCATGGAGATGACGGTGGCTGCCGAGGCAAACTGGGGGCCGAGGCCGTGCAGTGTGTTGAGGACGAGGGCGCGCGCGGAGACGGGCGAGTCGTGGTCGGCGAGCGCATCGGAGAGCTGCTTCTGGCGGCGACAGTACTCCGTGATCGACGACGTGCCCTGGACGAGCTGACGGAAGTCGTTGTCGAGGTAGATCGCCTTGCTAGCCTTGTTGGCGGAGAAGAGCTCTTGGATGGCGTTCCAGAGCTGGCGAGCCGTCTGGTCGCGGGAGAGCACCATGTCGGCGACATCTTCGTCGATGGCCGAGTGAAGGTGATTGAGGACGGTGTAGTCGTCCGCCATCCAGGCGGCGTCAGTGAACGCGGCCGGAGTGGTGCCGTCGATGTGGCGAATGAGGCCGGCGCGCCCGATCGATGTCTTGAGGTAGATGCTCCACTTGGTGTAGTTGGCCGCATCGATGGAGAGGACGACGGGGGCGGCATGGCGAGGCGCACCACCGGTTGGGAGGGCACCGGTGTTGGACGGCACGAGAGCACCAGAGGAAGAGGAGAGGGCGGTCGAGTTGGTGGCCATGGCGGGTGGCGGCAGCGGAAGAGGGAGCCAGCGGCTAGGTTTAGGGTTTTGGTAGCGGCTAGGTTTTAGGATCGATAGAAAACTGGTACCATGTAGAACGATGGTTTGGGGGAAGCCTCTCTCACGTAAGTACGTGGGGGTTCCGGTGTATATATGGGGGCAAAGGCCCAAGAGTCCTAATACAATACTACTAGGTTACAATACATGTACAACGTATATGCAAACTCTAACAAAAACACATGCGCACAAGAGGATGCTCAGAGTCAAAACCTTCTCCAACCATGTCACGCTTCATCTGAGCGGCGACATGTACCTTATGAGGTCCGTAGTACCATTTCCTCTCGTCGTAACTCAATTCAGGTTTCATTCTGTTGTATAGCTTGTTATTATTGAAATCATCTCCTGGTACAGAATCAATACGAGTTGTCATGACAATTCTACTGCGCAGATTATTTTCTGGAAAACACTTCCTGATGATCTCCCATTCTCCACGATGCCATATGTCATCAATTATTACTAGGTACCTGGAAAATGCCTCTCTGAACGCAGCGGCAGATGCACGCATTCTAACTCGCGATGTCATTGGTCCACTGCTGCGTACGAGGTTCTGTATTAATCGGTCTGGGAAACTAGTTGGTTTTGTTATCTCAGTATATAGCGGTACGAATCAGTGGGGCCGCTGCCAAAAGCTGACATGAATTTATAGCGCCACATCACGCATGCAGGTTACCGTTGAAACCCTCTCAGGAGCACTGTATAACGTAAAGTTTTGTTTACCATGCCTATATAACGTAAAACTTAACATGAACAAAAATTTACCAGGTCTTTAATGACATCTCCCAGCGACCAATTTTTTTAGAGTATTAGCCTACATCTTCTTCATGTTCTGTAATCACGGGGCAAACTCCAAGCGCTAGCATTTTCAAAACTGAAAGTTTTCTGAGTTTGTACAAACTGAAAGTTTTCTGTCCACGATTCGTGTCATAAATGTACCAAGACATGTATTGCTCGCATTGTTTGATAGTATTGAGGTAGGAAAGGTTACTGGTATTGGTCGACCCAGTCACATCTGACACACATGCAGTCGCTTTCCATCCACATCGACAAGTGCACGAGTGTGCACTGAACAAAAGTTACCAGCTCTTTAATGACGTTTTCATCTCCCAACGACCAATAATTTTTAGAGTACTACTCCCTCCAATATCTTCTCCATGTTCTAATCAGAGATACAAAGCAATCTAGTAACAAAATTAATTTCGCCCACAAGATAAAAATTATTTGGGCCCACAAATGGACATTTTGGGCATAAGGGCAACTGCACCATTTAAAAGAAGTTTTAAAAATTTGTTCCGAAGTTAAGAAAAAGGACCCCAAAAAATCACACATCATTTTCGATTTTCATGTCTCTGCATATTTTTTTTGCGAAAAGACATTTCCTATTTAAAACGACAAAAGTTCGATGCTAGAAAAATCTTTTCACGAGACATTTCTCTGACATTTTTTCACAAGCTAAAATGACATTTTTCAAAATGTAATCGGAACGTGAAATATCTGACAATGTTTGAAGGTTTTAAAATCCCAGCGTGACTGTGAAAAGTTTGATGTTTTATATGAACATGTAAAATCACAATACAAAATATCTTTTAGTTTGGACATGAATTTTTCTGAGATTGTAGACACATATCTTATGGACACTCACATTGTTTCGTATATTTTTCTGAATAAATTACAAGTATTTTTCTAGTGGTAGCACGTGGAGCACCTAAAAGGGTGATAGCACTAAATACTCTTTCATACCCATTTCGACAAAGATATTTTCTCATACTACATGTCCACAATGCTGAAAGTTTTCTGAGTTTGTACAAACCAGATTGTGCAACGATGATTAGTTATGTCATAGGCGAGAGTGAATTTCTTCTGTCATATTAGGATTAGCACTTTCAGGTCGAGTAGTTAGAATTTCGAACGTGTAGTCGGTCAATTATCTAAGTAACCATTTGGGTTTGAAGTGCAGCAAATTCCGTTTTGTAACATGATCCTGACAGTAAATACTTGCAATTTGTCACTTTTTAGCAGACTTAATTTGATCAATCATTCAGTTTTACAACTACGATTTTTAACTGCATGCGTGTTCGCCGGACACGCTACTGCACTGGTACGGAAAGCTGCACGACGCACAGCGCAATTACCCATTAGGCTGCACAACACGCAAGCTGGCCACAGCGATCTTCTTCTGTATTGGAACTAGGCAAACATGTTTTCACCTTTACCGGCACACATCCCCACGAGAACCTGGATGTTGAGATAGCGCGCGGCAGCGGCCGCTGCGTTCAGAACGTCCGCTCTCAAGTTATCTGTACAATGTGTCGGTACGGATGTAGTTGTATTCTGTCTAGCTGCAGGCATATAGATGTGCACGACACCAATCATCCAGAGATTGGGCAAGCATAAACGTGAAATCTCGGTGGATGGGTAAACAAATCTGCCATCGTATTCATGTGCCCAAGTCATTATTACCCGTTGGACGGCTGGAGACCTCAGCGGCGTGGAAACTGGAAAGCACATTATTCACGAAATGCGGTGGTCGGAAGCAAAATGGATATAGCAGTTCAGGTGTGGAGCAGGAAAGAAACCTTATCGCAGTGAATCTCCGGCGAAGCACGCGGGGACAGGATGAGCCGGAGAGTGTGGGGAGGATCGCCGCAGGCGCCTCTGCCGCCGCCGTCTGCCACGGCAATATGTAGAGAGCGCCAACCCGCGGGGTCTATTCCGACTTCCCAGTGCGCGTGAGAGAGTAGACAGCCGGCCGCCGGGGGAATCGGTGCGGACTGGGAGAAGATTTCCTTGGCGAGGCTCGGCGGGCGTGATTCGGGGCGAGGACGAGGCAACAACGGCGGCGAGGGGGAAGGAGCGGAGCTGAGCTGGGCCGCTGGGCTAGCGCCTGGTAAGCTCCTAAACCTCGCCCCTTGTCGGAGGGAAGCCTTCCCATTATAGCCCGGCCTATTTAGTGAGTTTTTCTTATTGTTTTCTTTTTCTCGTTTTTTCATGTTTTATTTTTTCCTATTTTTTCGATTACATATTAACTTCTAATTTTTTTATCCTTTTATTTTTGGTTCCAATACATAACTTATTGATGCAACTTAGTGTCTTTCTAAGTTTTTCACTAATATATAATATGTTCTCACAATAATTCTTTGACGAAAATGTAAATTGAACATAAGAGATTTTATCATATTTGTTCGAGAAATATGAAACATTCACACATATTATTTAAAGTAATATTAGCACATGACATGGCAACGCTGACAACAACAACAACAACAACAACAACAACAACAACCATGGCTGAGGATCAAGGACCTGAACAAGTAGCTAGAGGAGGGACTACCGAATGTCGTTGATCCGGCGCCGCGTTATGCTTGTGTCCTAGGTCCCACCCTTCCTCTTGGCACGGTAGTCGGTAGAAGGGACTACCGAGTGATGAGTCGAGGGAGAAGGAGGTTGGGCTCTAGTCGATTTTTCAGCCCACCAAACTTTTTGGAGGGGCTCCCTCCACGGCCCCTACATAAGGGGGTACGAGGGTTTTTTTCGCCTCTAATTTTGTTAATAAATGGAGGCCATGTACGGAGTCTGCTCGACCACATTTTGTCTAGCTTTTGACGGTTTTTAAGAGGAGTTGTGACTTTATAGTATATTTCCAAGATATAGGCTACCTAGAAATAAGGAGCTTTTCTTGCTTCAAAGATTCTAGCAATGGATGGTCATGCTTGTTGGTGGGTATGTTTCTCTATACCTCAAGGGCCTGTTCTTCAGGGGTGTATGTGTCGTTTCTGTATTGGGTAGGTTTAAGTAGAAACTTTGACTTGGATCTGCTATCTTGATAGTTGATACGTTGTTGAGCTATTTTGTTCGAGGGTTTGCGTTGCTGGTCTTTAGTTTGTGATGGGTTGTGACATCGTTGATCTTGAGGCACCACGTTTTTTGTGGCTTCCGCAGGTGTTAGGATATAGTTTCTATTTCATGATGAAAAAAATGATGTCATTAAGAGGCTGAGAATAAAGATAGAGACAAAAGTCACAGAACGCCCGACAGATGTGCGACTCCTAATATGCTTAATTCTGGAGAAAAAAAAATCACGAAAGCATTGTTTAAAACTAAGAAGAATAAAAGAAATGTTCAAAATGAAAAAGAAAACTGAAGAGGGGAAATGAAAATTAACAAGAAAGGGCACCTCTTCGATAATTATGTTCACGGTATGGAAGGAAAGCAACACCGTTAGCCGACGGCGCTCAGCCCGACGTTAGTGGTTTGCACACAATCAAGGTGAAACCTAGGTCGTGGTGGCAGCCGGGGCATCAGGTCTTGCGACGATTCTTCGTCTTCCTCCGGTTTAGTTGTAGAGTGTTGTGTTGTACCGAGGTGTAGCTTTTTTAGGCTTGTATCCATGAAAACCTATATTGGAGCCCGAGCTACATGGCCCCTGGTATTTTCAAAATTCAAATTCGACATTTTGAAGTTTCACAAAATTCTGAATTTTTTTTCTAGATGTGGCCAATGATGTATTCTACCAATGGAAAAAATCTCAAAGTGAAATACATTGTTTTTTTTGCTACAGAAAAATGACAAGTCCGACAAATGTTGGAGGTTTCAAAATCTGCACTGTACACTTTTTCAGATCCACGATTTTATCAATTTTGCACAGCCCAAAATACAGAGTTTTTCGAATTGGATTTTTGCACACTATTAGAATACATCATCATCTACATCTACGATTTTTTTTCAGAATTTTCTGAAACTTTAAAATGTCGTTTCCGAATATTGAAAAATCCGGGATCCATATAGCCGGGCTCATTGGAAAGTTGGGTGATTTTTTATTTTTTTCTTGGCTGTATGCAGTTTACATTGATACATCTTTAATATATCTCTCAATTTTTGTGTCCATTCCCTTTTACCTTGTTTCCAAATTATCTCATTGGAGCTTGAGCAGTTTTGGGGCTTATAGGTCTGAAACATTGGTGGACTATCACAGTCTACAGGTTTTGTCGATAGTTTGAGAATTAGGTAATTTCTCTACTTTTTACTCCGTGCTTATTGTAGAAGTCATACCGTGACATACTTGATGTACCTTTACTCCTGGGTTTTCAAATTTCAAGTATTGGGAGAATGTAAGGAGGGAGTATTAATTTTAGTTCTTGGTCGCCTGCACCGTAACACAAGGTAGCGTGCTGTTCTTCAGATATTATTAATCCTCCTATCCTACACGATTGCATATGATCTCTCTCCGTTCTTGGCATATCGTTGTTCAGCAAAAGGATATGTAGCTCGGGTAGAAAAATGCACATGTTGTGCTAGTATTGTTTACTTTTGCAGTGAATGCCGATAGCATCTTCGTATGATTTGCGTGGAAGATGACACTAGCTAGTTTTGCCGTTTCAGTTGGAATTCATTTACATGGAAGTGGACACTACCGTTTTCTGTAGTTCAGTGGGAGTTTGGTTCACCTTCAACATGTCAGCTTCTGTAATTTGACCATGTCCATGGTGCTACGAACATCTGTAGCAGCCCCAGTTGGGAATTTGATACTCAACGGTATATAGCCTGCTTACTACAGGAAGGGTTAAGACTTATGAATGTTTTTTTTTCGAAAAGGGTCCCCCAGCCTCTACATCGATTGATGCATGCGGCTTTTATTTATTTTATTGAAAGTTAAGTCTTACAAAAATACATCATGGATCACACAGGGTTGATACATGTATCAACCATCTAAAAAACACGGACAACATGAAGTGACTATTCATCAACATGTAATCCTAAGATCAAAACGCCAGCTGCACTGGTTGTATATATCCCGCGCAACCAATTCCAGCCGGTTGCACCCAAAATCCAGAACACCTCGCTTTTCCGTTGACTGTAGGTCGGACCACGTACGGATCCAGTGGGCAGCCAATGGTATTACCTGCATGAAGGAAGATGATTTTGCATTGTTAAAAATATAATCATTGCGTATGTTCCAAATGGCCCAGAGTAAAGCACATACACCCACTCGGATTTGCACTTTCTCTTTTTTACCAACGCCCCTTAGCCAAGACTTATGAATGTGTGGTTTGATCTATTGATTTTGGAATTATTCTCTGGCAATCACGCACTGACCAAAATCTGGTGGATGGTATGGATTCTGCAAGTTTTTTTGGTGGAAATCTTGAGTATGTCACTGTGAGATAAATGGAACCCACCTGCATCTCTTCTGTTGGATACTTTATGCACTTGGAGCCTCTGGGGATCAACTAATTACTTTTGGAAGTAGTCTCTCCTCTGTTGGATACTGTCTGCGCTTGGAGCCTTTATGGAGTTACAAGAGCATCTACATATTCGGTCCTTCCAAAACAATCGTACACAAGATTCATGAAAATGGTAGAGATTGTTGCGTCATGTACTTTAGCAAGAGCAAAATGAACAAGATCCCCAAAATTGTGTGCCTTCATTCTTATCCTTCAATTCTCACATGTCACAAGCAAATAAATTGTAGTAGTAGGCATGAAAACCGTGGTGTGCAAATATTGATCCACTGTATTCAGGACATCAGCAATACACCATAAGAGCTGAACACTGGGATAAGAATGGAAACCATGTCGGGATGGGATTATACCACAAAGTTCCTTTTCTCCCTGTGTCCGCTGGAAAGAGATTTGATGTTGTATGTTGTTTGTTAACAGTTTAGAAGCGGATTTAATGAATAGCCAACCAGCGAGTAATTAATATTGATTGCAGTTCATTGACTCTCTACTGTGGTATGGCGGTGATGTTTGAATTTGGACTTTATGTCTGCCTTTCTAGCAAATGTATTATTACATCTCCTAGTGATTAACAACCAAAAAGTGCTCTCTTTGTTTGGTAATATAGGGTGTAATTTGACTATCAAGGTCGAGCTTTTGACCAACAATCAATCAAATGATAATATGTGAATTAAATTAGTATGTTACAAACAACTTACTATTAAACTCATATTCAGCTTTTCATTCTTACTTCGCTGGTTTGTTAGTTTTTATTTCTTTGATCTCCTTTTGTTTTCTTTTGCCTGTTGATTTTGTTCTGTTTGCTGTAGCTTCCCGTCATTTGGGCATGGTCCTTCTAATACAAAATGACACGCATTTTGATGCACGTTCAAGGAAAAACTAGTTTTAATGATTGTGATTTGTAACTATTCACTACGGGAAACCCACGATACGCCGACGGCCGGAAGCCGTCGGCGTAGGCACGTTTGCCGTCGGCGTAGGACTACGCCGACGGCGGCCGTCGGCGTATCGTCGTCGGCGTAGCAGCCCGTCGGCGTAGACTAATGACCGTCGGCGTATACGTAACCGTCGGCGACGCCGCAGTGGGACCCACAAAACGGAAGTCGTCCATCTCCGTCTGCTCCACCCATACGCCGACGGCAGTGCCGTCGGCCTAGCGTGCCACGTGGAACGATCTGGTACGCCTGGGAAGTGCTCTACGCCGACGGCAATGCCGTCGGCGTAGCCTTGACCATTTGGTCCTTTTTAGGCGATGTGTCATCGTCCTGTGCGCTGGGAGTTGCCCTACGCCGACGGCAATGCCGTCGGCGTAGCCTTGACCATAATTTCCAGTTTTAGCTGCTTGTTGCTGCTGGTTTCTGGCACATTTTAAATACAATTAAAATTGTACAAATTATAAAACATCACAGAAACATCACATAAAACATCACAGATATCCAAATGACACAAACATGATTCGAATTCATACAAGTATTCATACAAACTCCAAATGGCACAAACATAGTTCGAATTCACACCCGGAACACCCGAACTAATCCTACATCTCGTGAGAGGTCGAGCCACCCATGTCTGACCGCGTGATAATAGGCGACCGACCGCGTGGGCCAGTCGAACCTCACAAGGAATCCGGCGAGGCACGGGACGGTGTGGTCTCACGCGACGAACCCGGCGAGGCACCACCAGTGCCATGCTCCACGAGCGCGTGCGTCGAAGTCGGCGAGGCAAAAGCACGATCAAAGGGTGCATTCCTCGAGCATCTCGATCCCTACATGTTTGAGTCCAAGTTGGCAACTTGGAAAGCACAGCATGGCGGTAACAATTTGTTTGGCAAATAACTTACCGGAGTCGCTGGCTTGTATGTGCGAGCGACCGACTCCCTCGTTGGGCCGACGGGCGGGATCCCCGGCCTAGGTGGACGCGTAGGCAGCGCCTCCCGCTCTCCAGTGGCAAAAAACTTCTCGGTAGCCTACAAGATAGTTTAGATGTCAGGAGTTGTAGAAAAAGAAGGTTCAAACTAGAGGAAATGGGACTTGTCATATTTTGCAAATATAAAAGTTGAAACTTACAGCATCCTTCAACTCATTCCACTCCTCATACTCCTGGCTCCTCTGTAGCCACAAGCGATACTCTCTCTCATAGTCCGCGTAAGCGGCATCGAAGGCCGCCTCGAAATCAACCTACAGTGTTAAAAGGGAACGAATCTCGTCAACTTAGCCACTTAGCTAGGAACGAATGTCGGAAAGAGAATGAAATTGAGAAAAACTTACATCGGGGCGAGCTCGAGAAGGCCGACGAGGCAGGACGGGAGGGTCGTCGGCGGTGAGGGTAGCCTTGACACGCGAGAGGCCCAACTCAGGAGTACGCGTGAGTACCGCACTAAGACACATAGGACGGCCATGCTCCCAACCGTTCCCGGCAATGACCATCGCTCTCTCGTCGGTGGGATGCTCAAGAGGGTTGTCCACCTCCGGATTTATATCCTTGAACGTGTCGACGTACAGCTTGAGGTCCTCCTGGGCATTGCCGAAGTAATTGGCCGGCGAGGGCTGAGGCTCAGAAAAATCAGGCTTCCTCTGCTTCATCTTCTCCCATGTTTGCATGTCCGTAACAGGCTCCCCGAGATCGGCCTCCTGCAATGCCAAAGAAGTGTCATGCGTATCAAGTAGGAACATGAGGGGAAATAAATGAAGGTTGTTTCATGTATATATATACCAGCTATTCCTTGAAGCGCTCATGGTTGCGGGCTCCCGCACAATGTGTCCCCCCGCTACCGCGGTTTAACTTGTTCCGCTCGCTCAAGGCCTTGAACTCGGGGTCCATCCCAACCCACCTCGACACCAACGCCTCCCATGCGTCATCCTTACCATAGGCCCATGCGGGCTTAAACTGAAAAAACAATACTCATGTGAAGAACGGATAATGCAATTGCAACTTAGCAGCAACATGTAATCTCATTAACAAACTACTTACCGCCATGTATTCATCTATGGTCATCTCAAGTGGGCTCTCCACAATATCATGCTTCACCGCCGTCTTGCCTAACTTCTCAGTACTGAAATGATTGACGGAGGTATGCTTTACATTGTAGAACTGCTGCCGTGTCAACTTCTTGCAAGCCCCCTCCAAAGTCTTGTCCGCGATGCCCCGATGCTCAGGAAGTACCCTATAGAATTTCTTTAATCATGCACAAAAAACAAATTGTGAGAGCATGGTGGGGGCATCAAGTATGAACGAAATTAAAAAAGTTCAACTTACCCAAAACTTGTTGATCACGGCGTCAGAACATTTCCCGCCGCTCGCGTGATGGGCGGCCTGATAGTCTACCCAATGGGTGGCTAGCTTCTTCGCGCCGTTGGGGACGATACTGTACAAGCCCGGCCAAAACTTCCTAATCAAAGCTCCAATCAAGCAGTTAGGCACACGGGCTCCCACAGGATGTGTCCAGTTGCTGCACAATAATTAAACATTAGAACATGTCAAATTGTCATGACCACAATGAAGTTACCTTGTTCAAAATTAGTATATATATAGTCACTTACTCTTTCCCATTAGGCGTAATGAGGATCTTCTCCTCCTCGGTAGCAGGTTCCTTTGACTCATCAGGGACCTGGGATTCCCCTCGAATCTTTGGCTTCTTCGACGGCGTGGAGGGCCCCGCCCCCAAGTCCATGGAGGGACCCGCCCCCACGACCATGGAGGGGCCCGTCTCCTCCAAACCCTCGTCGACAGAAGCAGAGGGTATGTCCGAAGACACGTCGCCCCCACCTCGCCCTCGTCCTGCAGCTCGCCCTCGTCCTCCCTCACCTCGTGCTCGTCCTCCACCTCGCCCTCGTCCTGCACCTCGTCCCCTCGGAGGAAGTGGAGCATCGGCACCTCCCCCTCCTCCAGCATCTCCACCCTCACCTGCATTGAGAAAGGGTGAACAATTAAGCATAAAGACATGATCCAATTAAGAATTGCATCACCTGTACTCTCACCACTGTCAGACATGATCCAGTTGTGCGCCACACCATATCCCACATATCGTGGTCCTTTTCCCTCAGCAGGCACGAGAGCACTTAGCTCGGCGTCAATAGCTGCACCATCGAAAGTTGGTATCGCTTTTTCTTCACGCTCAACTCTGCCCTTCTTGAAGTTCTTTTTGTCTTCTCTAAACCGATGCCCTCTTTTGAGGAACTTTCGATGTGTGTCAAACGCGGAATACTTCCGTCCCGCCGTTAGCCACATGAACTCAAGTCGGTTCCTGCACACTGGGCATGGCCACTTACCAGTTGTACACCATCCGCATAATAGGGCGTACCCGGGCATGTCATGCATGGAATTGTGATACCAAACTTTCATCAAGAAGTTTGTCTTCGATGCACGATCATATGTCAACGTCCCGTGGTGCCAAGAGTGGTTCAGATCATCCACAATTGGCTACATGTAGACACTTAAATTCTTCCCCGGATATTCAGGACCTGGAATGATCAGCGACAGGAATATGGTCTTCCTTTGCATTAGGGCTCCGGGAAGGAGATTGAGCGGAATAACAAACACGGGCCAGCAGCTGCACGAGGTAGTCGACAAACCATATGGATTGAATCCATCGGTTGCTATCGCGATTCTCACGTTTCGAGCATCTGCTGCCTCATCAGGGTGGTTCGCATCAAAGTTCTTCCATGCCGTACCATCAGATGGATGTCCCATCAATTCCCGTCCGTGCTCATCCGTGTATCTCTTCCCCGTCTTGTGCCATTGCATCTGTGTGGCAGACTCTTTGTTCATGTAAAGCCGCTTGATTCTTTGTATGAATGGGAGGTAACGAAGAATCTTAACGGCGACTTTTGACTGCGTCTTCGTACCATCGGCTCCTTTTACCTCATGATACCTAGAGGCCTTACACAAGCTACAGTACTTGTCATTGGCAAACTGTTTCCAAAACAAAAGGCATCCTTTTGGACAACAATCTATCTTTACATAATCCATGCTGAGATCTCGCAGGATTTTCTTCGTTTCGTACATGCTTTTAGGCAGACAATGCCCTTCAGGCAACATGTTACCAGTTGTTTGCAGATGCGCTTCAAAGCATGAACGGGTGTTGCCATACTGGAGCTTGGTGGCTAGTGCTTGCGAGATGGCATCGAGCTGAGAAATTTTTGCACCCTCGTACAGAGGCCTCTGAGACGAGGCCATCATATCAAAGAAGGCCCTCGCGGTTGGCTCCGGGTCCTCTGGTTCACGTGGTTCCTCCGGTTCACACGGTTCCTCCGGTTCTAGAGGTTCCTCCGGTTCCTCCTGTGATGGTGGCGAATCTGGCAAGTCGCCATCACGGAGATCAGCTAGCCAGTTTCTAATCCCATCATCTTCATTGCCATTGATCCGCTGCCGCATCACCCTGCCATTCTCGCGCTCGTACTCATCAAAGTTGACTGTCGTCACGAAGTTCGGCATATACCCACGAGAGAAGAGGTGTTTAAGCATCTCATTCTTTCCCTGACGTGTACGAAACTTGCAACGAGGGCAAGGGCAGTTTCCACGAGCGCCTGACTCTGAACCCTTACGCGCTAACTCCTTCACTAACAAATGCGTCTTCCATACCCACTCATGTGTTTTGTCAACCGCACTAGTTCGGCCACTGTACATCCACCCATTATCAACCATCTTCTGCTTTACTGCATGTGAGCCAAATAATAATTACATGAAATTAAATGCATCATATTTTTATTTTCTTGCATGCAATGTCCCCATTTTATTACGGCCAAATTTTATCTTTTACAACATGCAAGGGTTCACATACACTTCTAATAGGTAGGGGCCTATCCCGCCCGAGTACGTGTAGATCGAGTCGTGTCCCATGTTCTACCCCGACCCGAGACGGAATTTCGGCAGCACCTCCCCGCTGTTCTTCAGAATACACGTCTCGAGCTTGTCAAGCCGAGAGGGTGTGCATCCGAAGAACAACGGGGAGGTGCTGCCGAAATTCCGTCTCAGGAAGGGGTAGAACATGGAACATGACCCGATCTACACATACTCGGACTGTCCAACAGGACAACCCGGAAGTGTTACGGTTATAAATATGCAAAGATGGACAATCCTGCATATTTATAAATTTGTAACCCTTCCGGATGGGATCTGACTCGGGTTACGCGACTGACTTGGTGATCTAGACCAAAGTAAACCTATGCATCAAAAGAGGCGAAAGATTTATACCCTCGAAGCGTGATCGGTGGTCGGAGAAGGTCGAGGACGAAACAGGGGCACCGAGGCTGCCCCTCCACGGCTGGTGAAGAAGCCCCGCAACGACGCGCGGGACTGACGGTGCTGGCAGGCGTGAAGCTACGTCATCTGAAAAAGGAAAAGAAAATAAACATTAGCACACATGTTTGAGAACATAAATATTCATGAAAGACACCGACACAATCTCCATTGTTCATCTATAGCCATTTGACAACATAAACATTCATCACATTCATGAATCAAGCAAATTACAACATACATACACTAAAGTAACACTAAACTAACACTAAACATACATACATAGTACATGCCTACCTAAACTACCCCATCTCGGCCGCCGAGCCCTTCATCCATCAAACAATTAGAGTTAGATCTCTGAAAATAAATAAGGTCTTACCTTTGATCTCAGCTAATCATGTCCAATTAACCGATGTCTTATGTATAATAAATATAAAAGAAAGATTTCTTAGACGATGTGCATAATCAGTTAACTGACAAAATAAAAACCAAACACACAATAGAAAGTAAATACAGACAGTTAGTATTTTTCGACATTGAAGGAAAAAATACTGCAGAAGTTTACATTCAAGAAGTCACTACTCGTTTAACATGTGTAGACTATGTCTATTACTGCTAGTATATTTTACAAGGTTGTCATTTATCTGCATTGTTAAGTATTTCCAGGGCCTTCCCTTCCACATCCACAATTAGGAGCTGTGACCCAATACGTCGACAACTATTATCCAAATGATGGGTCCCTGCTCAAAGCTCTCCTTAACCATGCCAACTTGGTGATGGGCTGAAAAGTGAGGTTACCCAGCTAATGCCAAAGACAGTATCGCACCACCTTCAGTGACCCAATACAAAATAGCAACCACAAATCTGAGGCTGTTAACTACACTAAACTAAACTAACACTAGCTCTACTAACCGTGGTGGAGCCGGGGGAGCTGCGGTGGTGGTGGAGGTGCCGGAGGAGGTGGTGGTGGCCGGGGCTGGAGGAGAGGGCATCGTGGAGGGCTGGGGGACGGCTGCCGGAGAGGGGAGGAGCTGCGGTGGTGGTGGAGGTGCCGGAGGTGGTGGAGGCGTGGCCGGGGCGACGCGGTGGGGGAGGTGTGCGGGGCAGGGTGGGTAGGAGGCGGCGGCGGCGTGGGGGCGGGGAGGAGGCGGCGGGGAGGAGGCGCACGGGGCCGGGAGGAGGCGGCGTGTGGGGAGCCCGGACTAGCTGTCCGAAATACCCGATTATGCTTAACACAACGATCCCGTGATCAGTCTGTCGTTGCACATAATCCGAATTGAATACCAAAGTTTACATCCATTACAATACCGAATTAAAAGTCTTACATAAATGGTCATTTAGACCAAGTCTTACATAGGTACCTTCATGGGCCAAACCAAAATATCAGCGGAAGCTACGGCGTAGTAGACATCGAATCCTAACGATGACGACCCGACAGGCAGCTGACTTGTGGAGATCCTTAGTTCGCGTAGAAGTCGCCATACTCCTGCTCGGCGTAGTGCTCCTCCTCGTAGTCTGGCTAGGACAATAGCCAGGGATGAAACCAATATGAGTACATTTGATTGTACTCGCAAACTACCCCAACATGAGTATGCACTAGTTTTATTTTACTTTCATACTTTTATTTATTTAAAACATCTCTATATCTTTATTGAAAAATGTAAGAAGAGTTTTATTTTTTTTAGAAAAGGAGGGTGCGAGTCCCCGGCCTCTGCATCGAGTGATGCACACAACCATTCGCACTTATTAATTCCAACCAGATTTACAAAGTACAATATTGAGAACAAACTGAAGTCAACCTCTCGACAAAAGGTCGCTACCACTATGATGGGGGTGACGAACACCAACGCACATCACCTAAAAACCTTCAGCTAAACACTCAACGCACACCGATGTGCACGCTTTAGTCGCTGCCGCCGTCTTCCACGAACCCATCTTCAGAAAGGATCAACACCATGACCTTGCAAAATCAGGTCTGCCGTCGGCATCGCCACGATGCCAGACAGCGCCACCATATGCGAGTCCATCAACCCGAAATCGAGTCCCCGCAGCGCCACGCCGCCGAGCCTCACTGACATCGACGTGGCAGATGAAACACCGCTCCACCAGCTGACTCCCTCCAGGTAGTTCGTGTTCCAAAACGATGCCCTCAAGAGGGTGAACGACACCGAAGGTGACGCCATCGTCTAATCTGGAAAACCAGATCTGGGGTTTCCCCCGGAACAAACAGGTTGAGGGCAGAGCAACGATGCCTTCAACAAGGTGATGACGCCCGGGGGCGCCACCATCGTCGTCTCCAAAACGGAGCCCGGTTCTCACCGGCCAACCCGCCCCACCCGTCGTCGATCTACCCGAAGAAGGCCGACCACCTTCGGCGAAGAAGGAGGTCACCACCACCACGCCCAGGGCCGGAGCCCCCGACGCCCTCGTGGTGCGGGTCTAGCCCAGGATCTGCCGCCATGGAGTTGGAGGTCCGGATTTCGGCCCGCCGGAACCCATAGGTCCAGACGAAACCATCGCCTTCCTCCCGTCCGCCGCCACTGCACGCCAACCCTGGCCGCCGCCGTCGGCCCGCACCACCGCCGAAGATCCAGCCGGAGAAAGTGCGCCGCCCCGCCGATCTAGATCGCGGCCGAGGGAGAACCGCCGCCGCCGCCGGCACGCCACACAGCCTAGGCCGGTGATGTCCCCAGCGACGGCGGCGGGAGAGGAGTTAGATCGGGGGAGGGGTTGAGGGCGGCTAGGAGGGGGCACCCCGGGGGCAGCGCGGCGCCGCCGCCTCGGGGGTAAGAAGAGTTTTATAACTATCTTTTAAAGAAATCACCATTTTATCTGTTTCTCCAAAACTCCTCCTTTTCCCGACCATAGCCCGTCATGGTCCACTTCCTCCAACAACCTCATACCGATCCATTGGTATAGGTGTATGGAACATTCGCCACTTCATTTTATTTTAAAACTCAAAGTTCTTCAAAAACTTGCACATGGTCAAAGTAGGGCCTCCCAACTGTCCATATCCGAGGACTCGGCTATTCGAATAGTTTTACACTCTGCAGAGTTAGCACGCTTTTCCCACATCCATCCGGCAACTCATCGTGTCCGCCACGTCTCGCCATACAAGGTGTATGCGAAGTAAGCCGCCGACCATAGCCTGTCCTTTGCTCATGCTAGTATAGGACCCTGCCCATATGACACTTCCATCAACACTTAACCCAGCCCGTCGGAATCTAAGTGTGAGGACTCATAGTTTTGCCCGGCGGTTTATGGTGGAACCTTCAATCCTCCTCCACCTCTTTTCATAGAGTTCGAGCGAGGACCCGGGTCAGGGGTAGATCAACACACTATCCCCTCATGCATAACGGAGTCATCTCCGTCGATGAGGCGTCCCATACTAATATGAGCAAATTATATGACTAAGCCCTTTCCCATATGTGGTAAATGTGGTCGCACAGGGTATCGGCTGGTTGACGTAAGTACAAGGACACACTGTGCATTTTTCATAAACAACTCCATTTTCCACTTCTCCATTCCAACACCGACATCTCGGCATTCCATAATCACACAAGTAATTTCAAAGGAGTTTTGAATAAACAATATTTATTTTTCCCATCCTATAATTTGATATAGCTATCTTATATTTCTACATAGAGTGGCAAAATAATTTTCATATACTTTGGAAAAAGGGTTTTATAAATCTTTGCCTCAAGAGTAAAACATGTTATTAAAGTAGATGCATATATTTGGGGTGCAAGCTCAGAGAGTAGCTTGCCTTGCTCGGCAAAGTGGCCTTGGTCTTGATCTTCAGATTCAACAAACTCTCCTTCCTCGATAAATCCGACAGCGTTCTCGTCTAATTAATAAACAAACAAATACAAACAATCACTAAACTACTCAAGCAATCATCTCAACATAACAATCATAAACATCACAAATAGCTACTGCACACATCAAACAATACAATTTGGTTTCAAATTAATTGAACTAAACATTATTTATTTATGTCTAAAATTATGGCAGAAACTTGTGGAACATGTTTAATTGCATAACTTGGGTTCTGCTGGTCACAAAAATACAAACTAAATTTCTATAGAAAGCTACTGACGTGTAGAAGACAACACAATTTAGTTTGGGTTAATTGGAGTTACCAAACTCTCTACACAAATGTTTTAATCCAGTAACTTAATAACCAAGTTTTGGCTACCAATTAAGTTCTGTTGATCCTAAAATTAAATCCTTTTAGGGGAACTAACCATGATTAAATGTGATCTACCAAAATTGGTCCTAATTCATTTGGGTTAAGAATTAAACATATTTAATTGTTTTAGTGCAGAAGGGTTCTCTAACTTCATTTTTAAACTAAACAATTATCACTGCACAATTAATTCTACCAAAATTAGGGAAGCTAATGCATGACATTACTAAGCTAAAAAAATTGGTTTGGAATTATTTGGACTAACAGAGTATCAGAAACAAACAAGTTTAGATTTTAAACCTTCTGTGGTATTTTTAATAATACATTTTTATTATTTATCTAAATGAATTGAATCCACTTGGGTTGGTTAAACATTTTCACAAGATTTTCAGAACAATTGGATTTGATTTATTTGGATGTCTAGATCTCAAGATATTGATTTTCTAAGTTGATGCCAGTACTGAAATTCCAGAGGAGATTTAAATTCGAATTTATTTGTTCTCTGGATAATGTTGAGAAATCTGACGGGTGGGGTCTACAGGTCAGTGACTCAGTGCACGGTGGAATTTAATTAAAACGCTGACGGGTGGGGCCATCCCGTCAGTGGCTAGCTACAGCGAAGCGTTACGCTGCCGTTGGATCTAGATCCAACGGCCCGTGAAGCACGCGTTCAACATCGACATGGAAACGGCGTCGCCGGAGCTCTGGCGACGGCGAGGTGCACGGATCCCTCACCTCGGGGCTCTGGAGGGCGCGGCGATGATGCAGGAGGGTCGCGGAGGCTCGAGGAAGCTCGTGGGAGGAGTGGCACTTCCTGGGGAGGGCTGGTTCGTCGGCGGCGAGGTGGCAGCACTTCCACGGGCGCGACAGCAACTCCGGCGAGGCTCCGGGGACGCGTCTGCACGAAAAAGAGGGGCAAAAGGCTCGGGTGAGTGCGGTGTCCAGGAGGAAGAGAGTACGGGCCAGAGGGGAGAGAATGAGAGGGTGTGGCGTCGCGGCCATGGTCGACCTCGACGGCGGCAGTAGCGGCAGCGTGCACGCCCTCCTGGCGGTGCACGGGCGAACTGAGAGTGGAGAGGGAGAGTGTGGGGTGGTGTGGAGCTGCAGCGGGGTCGGGGGGATTTTATAGGGCAGGGGCGGTCCACGGTGGTCGTGGAGCACGGACGGCGTCCATGGCGATACCGGGGAGGTCCTGCTCGATTCCGCGGCGACGCGTGCAGGGAGCTCGATGCAGGGGCGTTTGAGGGGTCCGGGCGGGAGCTATGAGCAGCTATGGCGACGGGTGCATGTCGGGGAGCAGAGGGGGGGCCGAATTTGGCCGGCGCCGTCGAGTTCACCTCGGCGGAGCAGAGAGGGACAGGGGCAGCGTAGGAGAGGGGGAAGCGCTCGATTTCTCTCCTCTGCGGGGCAGAGGATGCAGAGGTGCGGTGCGAGCTGGAGGGGGGGGGCCTGGGCGCGGCGTCGACGACCATGGCGACACGGCGCGGGCTACAGCTAGGAGAGAGGTAGGGGATGACCATTTTGCGAAAAACCCCCTGCCTCTTTTCCTTTTCTATTTTCTTTTATTTCTTTTTTTAGTCCAGTAGCATTTTAGGATTTTATTTAGGGCACTTATACTATTTAGAAAAATTTGCAAATATTTGTGAGGCTTCCCATAACATGTAGAAGCTCCACAAAATTTCGCATTTCAAAATAAAATGTTTTGAATCAGTTTTGTTCATAGGGTTTTAATTATGGTATTTTGGTTTATTTCAATTGATTTTACTTTAGAATTTTAAAACTAGTTCAAAATATTATTTGAGAGGGAAAAGTAGTAAGAATAAAATGGGAGTGTTTACATTACCACTCCACTGAATTTTATTTGAAAGAAGAGCAATTTCTCACTTGGAGAATTTGGGTGACACTTGTCACATTATTTTTCTTGCTTTAACTTTTTATTTTGTTTTCTTTCTTTTCTTCATGTGTTAATTAGAGCAAGCAACACACAAGCAACAAGAAATAATCATCACAAGTAACAACATGCAATCAACACTCATAAATCAATAAAAGTTTTTGTTGGCCCACATTTTTGGAATAACATTACTGATTATTAATTTGGGATGTTACAATCCTTCCCCCCTTAAAATAAATCTCGTCCCGAGATTTGCTAGGCTGGGTATTAAAGAGGTCTGGGAATGATGGGTTTCAGACACATACTCCACTTCTAC
Organism: Poa pratensis; assembly: GCA_947311845.1. NCBI lineage: Eukaryota > Viridiplantae > Streptophyta > Magnoliopsida > Poales > Poaceae > Poa > Poa pratensis. Next base: position 33,999,582 of record CAMZMU010000051.1, read on the forward strand.
TTCTTTGTCGGTGGTAATGGATACAGCTCTTCTGGCGCAGTCTATTCGACCATGGTACTTGGCTAGCCAATTCATACCGAGTATAACATCTATGCCTTGGGTTCCCAGAACGATTAAGTTAACTGGAAACTTTTCTCCTTTGATCTCAAGGGGTACATCGGAGCAAAACATTGGTCTCTACGGTGGATTTTGGGATTTGGATGACCATGGGTTTGGGTAAGAGGCTCTGACTAAACCTCCCTAAGCAACAAATTCTTGGGTAACAAAGGAATGGGTAGCACCAGAATCAAACAGAACAGTTGCAGGTACTGAGTTGACAAGGAACGTACCCAGCACAACATCGGGCGCATCCTGGGCTTTTTCAGCATTGATGTGGTGCAGACGGCCCTTGGCAACAGCAACATTTCCGCGGGGTGCGACATTCTTGCCATTTCCATTACGGCCTTGACCATTGTTCGGTGCCGGCGCATTGGGGCGCTGAACATTCCTCTTAGGATTGGGGCATTCTCTGGAGTAGTGACCCTTATTGCCGCATTCAAAGCAGATAACATTGGCATTGCGGTTGAAGTTGTTGAAGTTTCCTCCGGGACGGTTATTGTCATTGGGGCGGTTGAAGTTGTTTGGGCGGTTAGGGTAATTGGGGCGTGGAGCTTGTGGTGGTTGATATGCCGGCTCGGGGTTTTGCTGAAAGATACGAGGCTTCTGACTGCTCGAACCTTCCTGAGCATTCATCCTCCTCTTGCGACCTTCAAACATAGACTTGCGCTTGGTCTCCAGCTGGATGGCTTTGTCCACAAGTGACTCCAGATCATAGAAGTCATGGATAACCAGAGCACACTGCAGTTCATCATGAAGTCCACTCAGGAAACGCTCCATCTTCTTCTTCTCAGTGTCGGTGTCATCAGGAGCATACCGAGATAAGTCGGTAAACTCATCCAGATAACCGACCACATCTCTACTTCCCTGTCTCAGCTTGCGGAATTCATCCTTCTTCCTATCAATGAGTCCGCCGGGAATGTGCTTCTTGCGGAACTTCTCCTGGAACTCAGCCCAGTTGATAACATGACCAGCTTGCTGGAGAGCCTTGGTAGTTTCCCACCAAGCTCGTGCAGGTCCAGCAAGATAGTGGGTTGCATACAGCACTTTCTCATTTTCTCCTACAGCAGCAACTTCAGATTGTTGTCGATGGTGCGAAGCCAATCATCGGCTTCTAGTGGGTGAAGTCCCTTGGAATAGGTGGGTGGGTTGGTCTTCTGGAAATCGCCTAAGGTGGATCGCTGGTTTCATCGCCATTGCCATTGCCACCATTGTTGTTGTTGTTATTGTTGTTTGGGCGGCAGCGATCTGCTGCAGGGCAGCGAGATGAGCTTGGCGCTTCCCGGGCATTTTCGTTCCTCCATGATAAGCGCGAGAAGTTGGGCGGGGGTTGGGTCCGGTGGTGGTGGTGCTGATCCTCCGCACGACGGGGCGGCATCCTGAAGCACACCGGGTATAAGGGGCAAGGCAAAAAGGTTCAACTAAGGGAAAGGCGATTTCGCGAAGTGGTTGATTAATTACTGCTTATGGAAAATATTTCACACAGATCAAACAAGACAAACATACTTATATTTCACAAACATCACATCAAGGAGTTCACAACATCGGGATTACAACATCGCCTTACATCTACTGCACCTAATACAGGGTTTCCAAAAGAACCACTACTTCGACTCGACTAGCGATAGGGGTCAACCTAATCCTGCGATAGTACTCAAGTCACTCGCCTACTGAGGTGGAACTTTGGGCTCCATGCCCACATCTTCCATCAGGGAATCGCCATAGGACAGGAATTCTTCAACCTCTTTGCGGAGACTGGACCTTTCCTACGAGCTCCTTAACCTGAGACTCCTTCTGTTCCATCTTCTCCTGAAGGTCTCCCAGTTGCTCTCTGAGGTAATCATTCGAGAGCTGAATCCTTTTCTTTATCTTATTTAAACGGCTACGGGAGTTCTTGGATATCTTCAGCTTATCCTGGGATGCTTGTAGTTGGTTCTGAACAATCTGTAGCTCCTCCTGAGCATCAAATAGCTCCCCTTGATGTCAGCGATCTGCATGTCCTTGAGGTCACAATCCATACGTGCATGACAAAGCTTGTCCTGTGTCTGGTGGAGCAAGTGCTCCACGTCCTCCAGGTGTTGTCCGAAGTCGTGGTGCTGGCGAGTCGGAAGTGGATTTCCCATAGAGTCACGCCTCCCGTAGAACTGGAAACGGGAGTTTACCAACTCCTCCTTGTGCACTTCACAAAGTCGGGCCAATAACCTCTCCATGGCTTGACCCAGTCCGGCGTTCCAGCTAACGTCAATGATGGTGGTGATCATAGTCTCGGAATGGAGAGACTTGAGATTACCCCGAACAGACGACTCGATTAACCAACTCAGGTTTCCGTTGCCATTAATGTTAACCTGAGCTCCCTTAAACTCTGGAGCGGGGCGACCTAACAGCTTGCTCAACTCGAACAAGTCCTTCTCGAACATCAACTTGCCGTCCTCTCAAGCTGAACGAACTCGGTCCAATGGATCGCCATCTATAATTTTTAGCAAAATTTTAAGTTAGTGAGGTGACAAGTGTATCAAAATTTTAAATGTAGTAGGCAATATGTGAGCAAAATTTTAAGCTTAATGGGATGACAAGTGTGCAAAATTTTAAGGATACAAGGAAAATGTAATATTTATGAGAGTAAAATTTTGTATAAGTAAGAGGATTGGAGATAAGAAATTTTCGAAAATACTTCACTCCTTTATTTTTAGAAATTAACTTTTGTAACTTCTATCTAGCGACCATGCTAATCTAAGGTCTCTTAAAGTCAGGATGGCTCTGATACCAAGTCTGTGGGGACCCCGGACTAGCTGTCCGAAATACCCGATTATGCTTAACACAACGATCCCGTGATCAGTCTGTCGTTGCACATAATCCGAATTGGATACCAAAGTTTACATCCATTACAATACCGAATTAAAAGTCTTACATAAATGGTCATTTAGACCAAGTCTTACATAGGTGCCTTCATGGGCCAAACCAAAATATCAGCGGAAGCTACGGCGTAGTAGACATCAATCCTAACGACGACGACCCGACAGGCAGCTGACTTATGGAGATCCTTAGTTCGCGTAGAAGTCGCCATACTCCTGCTCGGCGTAGTGCTCCTCCTCGTAGTCTGGCTAGGACAATAGCCAGGGACGAAACCAATATGAGTACATTTGAATGTACTCGCAAACTACCCCAACATGAGTATGCACTAGTTTTATTTTACTTTCAACTTTTATTTATTTAAAACATCTCTATATCTTTATTGAAAAAGGTAAGAAGAGTTTTATAACATCTTTTAAAGAAATCACCATTTTATCTGTTTCTCCAAAACTCCTCCTTTTCCGACCATAGTCCGTCATGGTCCACTTCCTCCAACAACCTCATACCGATCCATTGGTATAGGTGTATGGAACATTCTCCACTTCATTTTTTTTTAAAACTCAAAGTCTTTCAAAAACTTGCACATGGTCAAAGTAGGGCCTCCCAACTGTCCATATCCGAGGACTCGGCTATTCGAATAGTTTTACACTCTGCAGAGTTAGCACGCTTTTCCCACATCCATCCGGCAACTCATCGTGTCTGCCACGTCTCGCCATACAAGGTGTATGCGAAGTAAGCCGCCGACCATAGCCTGTCCTTTGCTCATGCTAGTATAGGACCCTGCCCATATGACACTTCCATCAACACTTAACCCAGCCCGTCGGAATCTAAGTGTGAGGACTCATAGGTTTTGCCCGGCGGTTTATGGTGGAACCTTCAATCCTCCTCCATCTTTCCATAGAGTTTGAGCGAGGACCCGGGTCAGGGGTAGATCAACACACTATCCCCTCATGCATAACGGAGTCATCTCCGTCGATGAGGTCCCATACTAATATGAGCAAATTATATGACTAAGCCCTTTCCCATATGTGGGTAAATGTGGTCGCACAGGGTATCGGTGGTTGACGTAAGTACAAGGACACACTGTGCATTTTTCATAAACACTCCATTTCCACTTCTCCATTCAACACCGACATCTCGGTATTCCATAATCACACAAGTATTTTCAAAGGAGTTTTGAATAAACAATATTTATTTTTCCCATCCTATAATTTGATATACTATCTTATATTTCTACATAGGTGGCAAAATAATTTCCATATACTTTTGAAAAGGTTTTATAAATCTTTGCCTTAAGAGTAAATCATGATCAAATAGATGCATATATTTGGGTGCAAGCTCAGAGAGTAGCTTGCCTTGCTCGGCAAAGTGGCCTTGGTCTTGATCTTCAGATTCAACAAACTCTCCTTCCTCGATAAATCCGACAGCGTTCTCGTCTAATTAATAAACAAACAAATACAAACAATCACTAAACTACTCAAGCAATCATCTCAACATAACAATCATAAACATCACAAATAGCTACTGCACACATCAAACAATACAATTTGGTTTCAATTAATTGAATTAAACATTATTTATTTATGTCTAAATTATGGCAGAAACTTGTTGAACATGTTTAATTGCATAACTTGAGTTCTGTTGGTCACAAAAATACAAACTAAATTTCTATAGAAAGCTACTGATGTGTAGAAGACAAACAATTTAGTTTGGGTTAATTGGAGTTACCAAACTCCCTACACAATGTTTTAATCCAGTAACTTAATAATCAAGTTTTGCTACCAATTAAGTTTGTTGATCTAAAATTAAATCCTTTTAGGGGTAACTAACCATGACTAAATGTGACCTAAAAAATTGGTCCTAATTCATTTGGGTTAACCATTAAACATATTTAATTGTTTTAGTGCAGAAGGGTTCTCTAACTTCATTTTTACTAAACAATTATCACTGCACAATTAATTCTACCAAAATTAGGGAAGCTAATACATGACAGTACTAAGCTAACAAAATTGGTTTGGAATTATTTGGCTAACAGAGTATCAGAAACAAACAAGTTTAGATTTTAAACCTTCTGTAGTATTTTTAATAATACATTTTTATTATTTATCTAAATGAATTGAATCCACTTGGGTTGGTTAAACATTTTCACAAGCTTTTCAGAACAATTGGATTTGATTTATTTGGATGTACAATCTCAAGATATTGATTTTCTAAGTTGATGCCAGTACTGAAATTCCAGAGGAGATTTAAATTCGAATTTATTTGTTCTCTGGATAATGTTGAGAAATCTGACGGGTGGGGTCTACAGGTCAGTGACTCAGTGCACGGTGGAATTTAATTAAAACGCTGACGGGTGGGGCCATCCCGTCAGTGGCTAGCTACAGCGAAGCGTTACGCTGCCGTTGGATCTAGATCCAACGGCCCGTGAAGCACGCGTTCAACATCGACATGGAAACGGCGTCGCCGGAGCTCCGACGACGGCGAGGTGCACGGATCCCTCACCTGGGGCTCTGGAGGGCGCGGCGATGATGCAGGAGGGTCGCGGAGGCTCGAGGAAGCTCGTGGGAGGAGTGGCACTTCCTGGGGAGGGCTGGTTTGTCAGCGGCGAGGTGGCAGCACTTCCACGGGCGCGGCAGCAACTCCGGCGAGGCTCCGGGGACGCGTCTGCACGAAAAAGAGGGGCAAAAGGCTCGGGTGAGTGCGGTGTCCAGGAGGAAGAGAGTACGGGCCAGAGGGGAGAGAATGAGAGGGTGTGGCGTCGCGGCCATGGTCGACCTCGACGGCGGCAGTAGCGGCAGCGTGCACGCCCTCCTGGCGGTGCACGGGCGAACTGAGAGTGGAGAGGGAGAGTGTGGGGTGGTGTGGAGTTGCAGCGGGGTCGGAGGGGGATTTTATAGGGCAGGGGCGGTCCACGGTGGTCGTGGAGCACGGACGGCGTCCATGGCGATACCGGGGAGGTCCTGCTCGATTCCGCGGCGACGCGTGCAGGGAGCTCGATGCAGGGGCGTCTGAGGGGTCCGGGCGGGAGCTATGAGCAGCTATGGCGACGGGTGCAAGTCGGGGAGCAGAGGGGGGGCCGAATTTGGCCGGCGCCGTCGAGTTCACCTCGGCGGAGCAGAGGGGGACAGGGGCAGCGTAGGAGAGGGGGAAGCGCTCGATTTCTCTCCTCTGCGGGGCAGAGGATGCAGAGGTGCGGTGCGAGCTGGAGGGGGGGGGGGGGCCTGGGGGGCCTGGGCGCGGCGTCGACGACCATGGCGACACGGCGCGGGCTACAGCGAGCTAGGAGAGAGGTAGGGGATGACCATTTTGCGAAAAACCCCCTGCCTCTTTTCCTTTTCTATTTTCTTTTATTTCTTTTTTTAGTCCAGTAGCATTTTAGGATTTTATTTAGTGCACTTATACTATTTAGAAAAATTTGCAAATATTTGTGAGGCTTCCCCATAACATGTAGAAGCTCCACAAAATTTAGCATTTCAAAATAAAATGTTTTGAATCAGTTTTGTTCATAGGGTTTTAATTATGGTATTTTGGTTTATTTCAATTGATTTTACTTTAGAATTTTAAAACTAGTTCAAAATATTATTTGAGAGGGAAAAGTAGTAAGAATAAAATGGGAGTGTTTACATTACCACTCCACTGAATTTTATTTGAAAGAAGAGCAATTTCTCACTTAGACAATTTGGGTGACACTTGTCACATTATTTTTCTTGCTTTAACTTTTTATTTTGTTTTCTTTCTTTTCTTCATGTGTTAATTAGAGCAAGCAACACACAAGCAACAAGAAATAATCATCACAAGTAACAACATGCAATCAACACTCATAAATCAATAAAAGTTTTTGTTGGCCCACATTTTTGGAATAACATTACTGATTATTCAATTTGGGATGTTACACGGCGGTGGCGTGGGGCGCGGAGGATGCGCACGGTGCGGGAGGAGGCGGCGTCGGCGTGGGGCGGGGAGGACGCTGCGGCGGCGTGGGGCACGGAGAAGGCGCACGGGGCGGGGAGGCTGCGGCGGCGGCGGATCGAGGGCGGGGAGGAGGCGCACGGGATGGGGGAGGATGCGGCGGCGGCGGATCGAGGTCTGGGAGGAGGAGCACAGGATGGGGAAGAGCGAGCTTTTTTTTTTTGTTTGACTCAGCTCCGACCAGGTGGCGGCTATTAATTAGGGCAACCTATACGCCGACGGCAATGCCGTCGGCGTATGAGTTGACCATATTTTTTTATTTTTGCAGATTTTTTATTGCTGGTGTCTAGCACATTTCAAATACAATTTAAATTGCACAAAAAATCACAGAACATTTCAAAACATCACACTTGTATACATATGGTATGGCACAACCTAGGTTTGGGTGGGGTTCCGACGCTCCGGGGCCCCGCTTCGGCGAAACCCTGAATCCGCTGGAAAAACCCTAACGTTTTCGTCTACCCCCATAGACGTGCGTCGAAAGGGGGTAGGCCAGTGGAGTTTTTTGCTTGGTTGTGTTAGGTTAGGCCATAGGAAGGTGAGAAACCAAAGTTTACCCCAAATCAACACAAGATTCCATCCGGTTCACCCGAAAGGGGAGTTTTCACCTCTAAGTGCAGGAACTCACTAGAGAGAAAGTGAGGCCGGTGAAGCCGGTCACACCCCGGAGTAGGATATTGCACATTTACAACACACAACACACTTGTATACATATGGTATGGCACAACCTAGGTTTGGGTGGGGCTCCGACGCTCCGGGGCCCCGCTTCGGCGAAACCCTGAATCCGCTGGAAAAACCCTAACGTTTTCGTCTACCCCCATAGACGTGCGTCGAAAGGGGGTAGGCCAGTGGAGTTTTTTGCTTGGTTGTTGTAGGTTAGGCCATAGGAAGGTGAGAAACCAAAGTCTACCCCAAATCAACACAAGATTCCATCCGGTTCGCCCGAAAGGGGAGTTTTCACCTCTAAGTGCAGGAACTCACTAGAGAGAAAGTGAGGCCGGTGAAGCCGGTCACACCCCGGAGTAGGATATTGCACATTTACAACACACAACACACTTGTATACATATGGTATGGCACAACCTAGGTTTGGGTGGGGTTCCGACGCTCCGGGGCCCGCTTCGGCGAAACCCTGAATCCGCTGGAAAAACCCTAACGTTTTCGTCTACCTCCATAGACGTGCGTCGAAAGGGGGTAGGCCAGTGGAGTTTTTTGCTTGGTTGTGTTAGGTTAGGCCATAGGAAGGTGAGAAACCAAAGTCTACCCCAAATCAGCACAAGATTCCATCCGGTTCACCCGAAAGGGGAGTTTTCACCTCTAAGTGCAGGAACTCACTAGAGAGAAAGTGAGGCCGGTGAAGCCGGTCACACCCCGGAGTAGGATATTGCACATTTACAACACACAACACACTTGTATACATATGATATGGCACAACCTAGGTTTCGGTGGGGTTCCGACGCAACGGGGCCCCGCTTCGGCGAAACCCCGAATCCGCTGGAAAAACCCTAACGTTTTCGTCTACCCCCATAGACGTGCGTCGAAAGGGGGTAGGCCAGTGGAGTTTTTTGCTTGGTTGTGTTAGGTTAGGCCATAGGAAGGTGAGAAACCAAAGTCTACCCCAAATCAACACACGATTCCATCCGGTTCGCCCGAAAGGGGAGTTTTCACCTCTAAGTGCAGGAACTCACTAGAGAGAAAGTGAAGCCGGTGAAGCCGGTCACACCCCGGAGTAGGATATTGCACATTTACAACACACAACACACTTGTATACATATGGTATGGCACAACCTAGGTTTGGGTGGGGTTCCGATGCTCCGGGGCCCCGCTTCGGCGAAACCCCGAATCCGCTGGAAAAACCCTAACGTTTTCGTCTACCCCCATAGACGTGCGTCGAAAGTGGGTAGGCCAGTGGAGTTTTTTGCTTGGTTGTGTTAGGTTAGGCCATAGGAAGGTGAGAAACCAAAGTCTACCCCAAATCAACACAAGATTCCATCCGGTTCGCCCGAAAGGGGAGTTTTCACCTCTAAGTGCAGGAACTCACTATAAAGAAAGTGAGGCCGATGAAGCCGGTCACACCCCGGAGTAGGATATTGCACATTTACAACACACAACACACTTGTATACATATGGTATGGCACAACCTAGGTTTGGGTGGGGTTCCGACGCTCCGGGGCCCCGCTTCGGCGAAACCCCGAATCCGCTGGAAAAACCCTAACGTTTTCGTCTACCCCCATAGACGTGCGTCGAAAGGGGGTAGGCCAGTGGAGTTTTTTGCTTGGTTGTGTTAGGTTAGGCCATAGGAAGGTGAGAAACCAAAGTCTACCCCAAATCAACACAAGATTCCATCCGGTTCGCCCGAAAGGGGAGTTTTCACCTCTAAGTGCAGGAACTCACTAGAGAGAAAGTGAGGCCGGTGAAGCCGGTCACACCCCGGAGTAGGATATTGCACATTTACAACACACAACACACTTGTATACATATGGTATGGCACAACCTAGGTTTGGGTGGGGTTCCGACGCTCCGGGGCCCGCTTCGGCGAAACCCTGAATCCGCTGGAAAAACCCTAACGTTTTCGTCTACCTCCATAGACGTGCGTCGAAAGGGGGTAGGCCAGTGGAGTTTTTTGCTTTGTTGTGTTAGGTTAGGCCATAGGAAGGTGAGAAACCAAAGTCTACCCCAAATCAACACAAGATTCCATCCGGTTCGCCGAAAGGGGAGTTTTCACCTCTAAGTGCAGGAACTCACTAGAGAGAAAGTGAGGCCGGTGAAGCCGGTCACACCCCGGAGTAGGATATTGCACATTTACAACACACAACACAATTGTATACATATGGTATGGCACAACCTAGGTTTTGGTGGGGTTCCGACGCTCCGATGCCCCGGTTCGGCGAAACCCTTGGAAAAACGCTAACGTTTTCGTCTACCCCCTTGGACTCCGTCGAAAGGGGGTAGGACAGTGGACTTTTTGGCTTGGTTGTGTTAGGTTAGGCCATAGGAAGGTGGGAAACCAAAGTCTACCCCAAATAAACGCAATGTTCCATCCGGTTCGTCCGAAATAGGAGTTTTCACTTCTAAGTGCAGGAACTCACTAGAGAGAAAGTGAAGTCGGTGAAGACGGTCACACCCCGGAGTAGGATAATGGACATTTAGAACACACAACACACTTGTATACATATGGCATGGCACAACCTAGGTTTTGGTGGGTTTCGACGCTCCGATGCCCCGCTTCGACGAAACCCCGAATCCGCTGGAAAAGCCCTAACGTTTTCGTCTACCCCCTTGAACTCCGTCGAAAGGGGTAGGCAAGTGGACTTTTTGGCTTGGCTGTGTTAGGTTAGGCCATAGGAAGGTGGGAAACCAAAGTCTACCCCAAATAAACACAATGTTCCATCCGGTTCGTCCGAAACAGGAGTTTTCACCTCTAAGTGCAGGAAAAAAGTCAAAGTTCCTGTCACACCACGAGGCAGGATAAATTGAGCCATATATTTAATATTTATGTTGTAGGTGTATATTACATGTGTTGTTTTTATTTGTTTTACATGTATATGTTGTAGGGTTGGGTTCCGGAAAACTCAAACCGTTATTTTACGGGGGTGGGATACTGAAATTGGGAGGGCAATTATAGGTCCAATATATATATAAATTACAACTACATTAAATATTATATAGAGAAAAAATAAATGAATATTATATACGAAAATAAATAAATAAAGGAACAACTAAACGCCGACGGCCGCCGTCGGCGTATAAGAACGCGCGTACGCCGACGGCAGTGCCGTCGGCGTATCAACGATGCTGGACGGGCGACTTCGTTCCGTCACGGCGCCCTTTTGTACGCCGACGGGATTTACTACGCCGACGGCGGCCGTCGGGCACGGTAAGGCTACGCCGACGGCGCTTCGTACGCCGACGGCTTGTTGGTCGTCTGCCCTAGCTCGTGCTGTACGCCGACGGCCCCGACATTTGGCCGTCGGCGTACAGGACGGCCGTCGGCGTAGTGTGGCTTTCCCGTAGTGATTAACGGAATAGTGTACCAATAGTTTATGTATAAAGTACAAACTTACACAGTCAAACTATGCCCTAAATTTTCATGCAGAGGAATTATGGATTTTGTCTTACGAACAAATGTGTTGAGCACTGGTTGGTTGGTAATTTTAAGTCTAAGGACGCTGCCGCTACATTGACGGCTGCCAGATTCTTTAACCCCCGCTGTACGTAGTGTAGTGTAGCTCAGCATAACTCGTTTCTGTTCTTTTCTTTTGACCTTTTCTTAATTTTGGATTTGCTTTCTGTTTATTGGTCTATTTAGCCGCCTAAGTTTTTGTTTTTGGTCTCCTGCCTGCTGTTTTGTCTATTTTTGTTTGTCCTTGTTTTTTTGGCATCCTTCTCAGCATTCTTCTTCTAATAGGATGTGTGATTGAGAAAAAGTAAATTATTTTGTTGTACATATGAGTCTTGATATACGTTGTTATCATGCTTGTTTCAGACGTGAGGTTTCCAATTCATAAGTCCATTCATGTGCACTACTTGGAAGTAAGTTAGCTCATAAAAAAGACTTGCACTCGAAACAGTTAATGGATTATGAGCTAACTTACAAAACGTTGCTCTCAGGATGATGGCACACTAATAGCAGTATGTGCTTGTTTGTGTTACTTGTGGACATTTTGTCTCATGTGCCCCTTTTTCTACATTGATGTTAGTGAATGCCTTTTCTAATATTAAAATTTGGGTAAGTAGCAAGTAGCATAAATAGGCAACAATCTTTGATCAATCCTGCTGATGCTATCACTCCTTTGAATATGAATATCCACCTGCTTATTTATAACCATCTTATTGTGCGGCATGCCACAGGCAGGCAGACGAGCAGTAAGCAGGAGGAGGAAGAAGAAGCACCATGGCACTTGGAGTCTTTGTGGATTGGAGGGGAAACACCATCAATAGAGAGGTGCACGGCGGAGTCAGAGCAGCATGGTTTTTATATGGTAATCAAGTCACTACACACCGAGTCCTTATTGCAGACATGGTTGCATCTGTGCGGGCATGCATTATCTCACCGTAAGCTTCGGAGTTACTGAAGCATTTTTGTATGTTGTTTTCCCTTGCAGTTCTGACTGTGGTAACAAATGTGGTTATAGTCCCGAACGTGCTGAACATGGTTACGTATCTGCATGGAACAATGCATATGGGGGTTTCGGGCTCTGTAACTAGAGCCGCTAATTTTTTCGGTGCCACATCCGGTTTTGCGATGATTGGAGCTTTCCTGTCAGACTCCTATATTACGCGCTCTCGAACTATGCTCCTCTTTGGTCCATTTATGTTTCTGGTAATGTGCATCTCCGTCTGTTCAGTTATCTACATGGTTACTAATTTTCTCATGATCCGGAGGAGTTATTTGTTTCTTGCCTTCATCTTCTCCTGTTTATTTTTAACTAGAACCTAATAATAATATAGACGGCAATAATGCCTGCGTGTAAAAAGGAAAAGGACAGACCCACTGCACAGAGGGTCCCATACCAGGTGGGATCTGGGGAGGGATTATAGAAACCTAGTCTTAGCCCTGCAATGCACTGCAGGGAGGCTGGTTCAAACCAAGGCCACACCACTGCACCAAGGCCTGCCCTCCAATAATAATACCTGCGTGTATTATCAATTATTGTTTAAACAGAAGTGGTTATATCATTTACAGAAGTGAATATGAAATGTCAGTATCGTAAAAAATACCCTTAGATAGGTGCTAATGATGACTAACCATAGTATCATAAATTTGATTTTTTTTGGTAATTATTGTGTTGTGATATCACCAACTTTAAAGAAATTGTTGCTTGTGTTTGAAGTACAGTTGAAAAGAAACTTTAAATCTTAAAAATACCCTTAAATACACGATTTTGTTAACAATATCAATCACTATACAATTGTTTGAAAAAAAATAAAAGATGAAATGTCATCCAACCATTTAGCCTGGCATCAAACAGACACTATAAGAAACAATCCATTCTTGGGTGCACAAAACTATAATGGGCGTGGTGAGGTGAGAATGGGCTCCCAATATCCTTAACCTTAATTGAGTCTTTTGTCCCAAACAAGTTGGGTAGGCTAGATATGAAACCCTTTCACGAGGACTTCCTAGGAGGTCATCCATCCTAATACCACTCTCGCCAAAATGGGTTTCATACCTATAGGACTGGCTAGTTTTTACGTTGACTCGTCAAACCTATCACAACCCTTAGATATGAAACCCCTTCACGAGGACTTTTCAGGAGGTCACCCATCCTAGTACTACTCTCACCCAAATGGGTTTCATAGCCATGGGACTGGCTAGTTTTTACGTTGGCTCGGCAAGCCAATCACAACCCTCCTCCTTTACCCGGGCTTGGGACCGGCTATGTCTAGAAGACATAGGCGGAGTTAATGGGCTCCCAGTATACCTATCTAAAATAACGATGTGACTCTAACATACTGACCCGATGCGGAAAATTAGAACCGCCTTATAACTTATCATGTTTTCTTTGAGGAACGATATAACTTGTCTTGTAATGTTTTCATACAGCTCAATTCATGAAAAATATAGAATACCTACTCTGGCATATCCTTGAAAATGGAACCCACTCATTAATGGTGATATGAAGGGCCACCTTTTTCCGTAAAATGCTAGTATCGGTATCCCCTGTGCGCTAGGCTATGTTATCGTCCTTCACAATGTTTACATGTAAAAAATTCCTAACAACTTAGGATGTAAGTTATGATTCACAATAGTTTTCTCAGCTTCTAAAATCCCTTTATACGGATGTCCATGATTTCAAACAGGTTTCTCTTGTAAATTACTACCTCCGGCACCGGTCTCTCTCCTCTCACACACACACACACACACACGCACACACACACTAGCCATTTTATGCACCGTCCGTAGGAAATTAAATTTGTAACTTTATTGTAGAGTCTAATCAAACATGCATCTGTGCAGGGATATGGATTGCTCGCACTACAAGCCTACTTACCCTCCCTCCATCCACCACCGTGCAATATTGCAGTAGAGCCGAACTGCAAAGAGGTCCATGGCCGGAACGCTGCCATATTGTACATAGGCTTGTATATGAGTGCATTTGGTGATGGTTGTATACGTGCTTGCTTGTCATCCCTTGGAGCAGACCAATTTGACCATGAAGATCCCACTGAGTCTCGCCAGCAGTCCAGCTTCTTTAACTGGTATACCTTCGGAATCTCCTTTGGAGGCTTTGTAGGGCTGATTCTTGTAGTGTGGCTCCAGAAATACAAAGGGTGGGATATCGGACTTGGGTTATGTGCCGTCCTAATTCTTCTCGGATTGATCATAGTTGCTGCTGGTCTCCCTTTCTACCGCAACCAAATACCAGAAGGAAGTCCTCTAACTCGAATACTGCAGGTTGTGCTACTTCCTGGCTCAAAACATAAATGGCATCCCAGTTGTCAACAAATATGTTAGAATTATTAGTTGACTTCAATATTGCCTCTCCCAGGTTCTTGTGGTTGCATTCAGGAACATGAAGCTTGAAGTTCCTGAGAAACTGGAAGAAGCACAGAATAGCAATTCTGAGGCGGGGGCAGGTTCTGTTGACGCATTCTTTCAAGCAAATAGTTTGAAGTAAGACTTGGTGAAATGAACCTTTTGTTTCTTCTGTGCGGACTAATCAAGTTGGCATAGAGAGTACACTATAGAATCTTAATAGTGTTCCCTATTATAAACTCTTTCTTTAATCTTACCAGATTTCTCGACAAAGCTTGCATCAACCGTGGTAAAAATGGAGCCTGGTCAGTTTGCAGTGCGACAAAGGTGGAGGAGACAAAGATTGTGCTCCGTTTTCTTCCTATCTTCATCAGCTCCGTGATTGGGTACACATCGAACGTTATCCTCTTCACATTCACTGTGCAGCAAGGTGGCATGACGAACACAAGGCTGGGCACGATCCACGTTGAACCAGCAACACTCTTCATCATCCCCATAACATTCCAAATGCTAATGCTTGCCATCTATGATCAATTCATCGTGCGATTATTGCGAAGGCGCACCGGCTACATTGGTGGCATCACCCATTTGCAGCGCATCGGTATAGGCTACGCCTCCATGGTACTTGCCTTGGTCATCGCAGCCGTTGTTGAGAAAAAGAGAAAGGAAGTTGTAGTGCAGATGTCTCTTTTCTGGCTTGCACCTCAGTTCTTCCTACTTGGCGTGTCAGACGTAACATCATTCACTGGGCTCCTTGAGTTCTTCAACAGTGAAGCGCCACGGGGCATGAAGTCAATTGCCACGGCATTATTCTGGTGTGATCTAGGACTCGCATCATTGTTGGCCACATTCCTGGTAGATGCTGTGAACTGGGCGACAAGGCATGGTCACCAGGGAGGCTGGCTGGAGGGTTCAAGCTTGAACACTAGCCATCTGGACCTGTTCTACTGGGTTGTGGCTGTAGTAGGATTGCTTGGCTTCTTCAACTACCTGTACTGGGCGAAGAAGTATGTGTACCGGCACAATCAACGCATCGCTGAGCCAACGGCGTGCGTTGGGCCAATGGTTGATCAGGATTCTCCTTGAAATATCAGACATCCACGGTATATTACTTGGGAAAAGAGAAGGATGTGTGATTCACCTTGTCATGGTTTAGTCAAGTTTGCAAAGTAATTTACAAGCCTGCACCAGTATTCTGCTGTCATGTGCTGATTGTTGAGTTCATCCTTGATGCTCATTGCTAGAAGAAATGGCTCTCGCCAATCGCCATAGTATGCAGTGTGTTTCATGGACACTTCTTGGTGGCGAAGTAATGTCCAGGGACAAATATATACTACCTCCGATCCATAGTAAGTGTCGCAGTTTTGAACAAACTCCAATTCAAAACGGCGACACTTATTTTGGATAGGAGGGAGTAGTATCTTACATATGAACAATAAGTTATTGTCTCGATCATAGTTCAGCATTGTTTACTTGGGAAAAGAGAAGGACGTGTGATTAGTCAAGTTTTCAAAGTAATGTACAACCCTGCACCAGTATTCTGCTGTCATGTGCTGATTGGTTTAATTCATCCTTGATGCTCCATGCCAAAAGAAATGGCTCTCGCCATAGTGTGTGCAATGTGTTTTCATGGACACTTCTTCGTGGTGAAGTAATATCTAGGGACAAATATATAAGTTTCATATGTGAACAGTGAGTTATCGTCCCTGCCATATTTCAGCATTGGTTACTCCTGTAGAAACTAAATATCGCTCGTCTTCATAGTTACCTGATTTTATTGAAATTTTGCGAAGTAGTTGTGTCTTGTGTGTTCCGTACTGGTCTATTGGTTGTATCCATCAATTTGGGATGCAGTTTTCCTTTAGTTTTGCCAGATGGATTTTGTGGGGAAGAGAGCATATTCACTGAAACTGGCTGAGCTTATAGTTGCAAACGGAATCGTGATTTATTGCATATTATTCTGGCACTTCGCATAAAAAGTGCAAGCAGCGAGGAAACCTCGTTTTCTTGGCACGACTTTTCTCCTTTTCTCACCGATACTGCTCTGATCATCGAGAGGGTACCGAGTAGGTACTAGCCGACTAGACATGTTTTTATTATTACACGGTAGCTAATTTGCTTTACTCCAAGTAACATCTCTTATATTCTATAAAACTGGCCTGGTGGCTGATGCTCCCGGTGTGGAGCCAGTCCGCCCGGGTTCGAGTCCCAGCTATGGCATACTCGAAAAAATCAAGTACCAGCTGAGGCATACTCGAATAAACCGGGTGTCTCACTCTCACCTACCTAAAAACGTATAACCAAGAAAGCGATCATTCCCCCATTGAAAACGTTTTTATTCTTTAAAACTCGGATCATGACTTCAGGATAGGGAGTACAGGCACCATACGCGCCCGCCATCTAGGGAGCATGGTTGTTCTTGCTCCCCAGAGTGTCATCGCCGGGATACTGCTCTGATCATCGAGAGGGTACCGAGTAGGTACTAGACGACTAGACGTGTTTTCATCATTACACGGTAGCTAATTTGCTTTACTCCCGGTAACATCTCTTATATTCTATAAAACTGGCCTGGTGGCTGATGCTCCGGGTGTGGAGCCAGCCCGCCCGGGTTCGAGTCCCAGCTGTGGCATACTCGAAAAAATCGAGTCCGAGCTGAGGCATACTCGAATAAACCGGGTGTCTCGCCTACCTAAAAACGTATAACCAAGAAAGAGATTATTCCCCATTGACAACGTTTTTATTCTATAAAACTCGGATCATGACTTCAGGATAGGGAGTACATGCACCATATATACGCGCGCGCCATCTAGGGAGCATGCATGGTTGTTCTTGCTCCCCACGGTGTCATCGCCGGGAGCCTTACCCTCGGCGGCGACAAGACTCACCGTCACGGTGCATGGCCCAGACTGGCACCCGGAGCCGCAATAGTCTGAGCTTGTGTCGCAGTAGCGCCACTGGCGGCAGCACATGTTCGCCGGGCAGTTGCAGTTCTGCGCGGCTGCCGGACCGGCGGCGCAGAGGAGAAGCATAGCCAGCAGCATCGTCACGAGCGGCATCGTTAGCTTTGCCATCTCTGCTTGATCGGTGTCCGGGTAATTGATCAAGGTACCGTCGTTGTTTCTTTCGAAATGGAGGGTGTGCACCCAGCCTCTGCATTCAAAGGATGTACAGCCGAGTTTTATTAATATGGAAAAACAGTAAGCAGTAGGCTTTACAAAGAAATACATCGATCAACCAGAAGAACCACCGTCCAGCTGAAAACTCGCTACACCTACAGGCTTGATGAAGGGGGTGGAATAATCGGAGCCGATGCCCTGATCTCACGCACCTACGCACATCATCTAAATCCGTAGGCTTCAACCAGTCCGCCCAACAGCGCGCCGGAAGCACAAACCGGTCCAGTCGATCCTCGGTGCACGCCGCATGGGAACAACAGAAGCCGCTGCCACCATCTTCCGCCATCCCAGTTTTAGGAGCGATCAACGCGATGACCTTGCAAGGCCTGACATCGGTGCCGCCACGACGCCAGACAGCTCCACCATCCTACGCGAGCCCATCAACATACGCCCGTCGCCGAGACCCCGCTGCGCCACGCCGCCGAGACTCGCCGTCGTCAATGCGGTAGTTGTACACCGCTCCACCTCTTGCCTCCTCCGTCCAGCAGCTGCTCCACAAACAATGATCTCAAGAGGGAGAACGACACCGAGAGCGCCGCCATCGTCCGACCCGGGTATCCCAGGATCTGGGGTTTCCCCCAGAGCAGCGCGAGTGGGTAGACAGTAGTTGCAACGGCGATGCCTTCAACAAGTTAACGACGCGTAGACGCCGCCATCGCCTGCTTGAACGAAGTCAAGGCTGCTTGAACAAGAAGCCGTCGTTTTGTGCTACTGCTACTTGAGGTGGAGGAAGTGCTGGGGAGAGGGTTTATATAGGGAGTAGAAAAGGAAATGTGACGAACAGCAGAAACGAGTCGCGCTAGTAACGATGACGCCTACCACTACCGGAACAAACAACGATGCTGAGGGGGATTTCAACGCCGAGGGGGAAATGTCGAGGCCCTCGGCATAGCTCGCACGGTGCCCACGGCTGGAAAAAGACCGTCGGCGTAGCGTAACCGTCGGCATAGGTGAGCAACGCCGAGGGGGACCGTCGGTGTAGAATAACCTTCGGCATAGATAGAGCAACGCCGAGGGTCACCGTCGGCACAGGCTTGTCGTAGGCATAGCGCGCATCACGTCGTGCGCTGGCGACTACTGCTGGAGAAAAGTTCACGGCCCAGGGCAATGCCGAGGGGGTTGCCGTCGGCGTAATGCTGCGTATAGCAAGTTAACGGCGCATAACTGAGCATAGCAATGCCGAGGGTAACCTGTTGCGTCAGATCGTTGTGGGATTTGGGAGAGGACACGCCGGGTGAGCTATTAGCCGTATAGAGGACACTACGGCGCGGCCACACACTGCACACGCACGCCCAACAGTGATGGGCTTCGCGGTCCGGAACGGCGGTCTATGATCGAGCATATCTAACTATCTACGACGTGAGCATAGCTCACTTGGTCGAGGGAGTGAATGTATAGACTCAATACCTAGGTTCAAAACATCACCTAACGTTGTGTTCCTAATTATTTTTGGGCATTAGACACTTTTTTACTCATACAATTTATTTTTAAGGATCACACTTGAAGCGTAACCGAGATTAAAATCTTGGTTGTTTAAAATGTTGTGTGCATTCTAATTGGTGCAGAGGCCGGATAAGGGAAATTCTCACTCCCCCTACAATTTTTTAAGGGCGGATATCAAGCCACGTGGCTTGTGTCGCTCCTAGGGGGATTGAGATGAAACTCTAGCCGCCGCAATCCCAAACACCCCCTCCCCCACCCTGGATCCGCCGGAGAAGGTCGACGTGCACATGCCGCTTTGCGAACAACGGTGGCAGACTCTCACCCCCTACTTTTGCGGGGATCTCCGGACAAGCTCGGTGTGCGGCCTTGTTCGGCGAAGCTACAAAACTAGGTCAAGGACACCCATGACCTTTTGGTGGGGTGCCATGGTTGTGTTAGTTACAAAGACAATGATCGATGACGGAGCCGCCAGCGATGGTGAAACACATTACAACCGCATCCTGATCTAGAGAAGGCATGCCACTATAGATGGCATCAACGACTCATGCATGTCGATCCGCTTTGCTGTTAGGGATGGATCACGGTATCGGTTGTGGCTGGACAACTAACATGATATTGGAAGAGGGTCCCCATTTTTCCAAGTTCGTCATTTGCTGATTGCAAGGACTGCATGGGTCTGTCAGATGGGCCCTTTCGTATATTTCGTCGGTGCCTACCACTCCAGTTGTCGCCCGTAAACAAGCTCATACGGAAATGTTTTTGATCGGGTGGCATTGATCACGTTAGAAACATGCTTTGTGAGAATTTGTTCTAAGGCCAACATTTGGGATGTGGTGATCCCTTAAGACTCTCTGATTTGTCTTGTTCCATGTATCTCGTGCGCGAGGCTTCTGCATATTTTTTGATGAGTGGTATGGGACATGGACATATGCATATGGGCCTCTGTCTCTGTTTGATAGTGTATGCTAGAAGGAATAGAGTTGGTTGTCAAGCAAAGGCAACAACTCCTCGTGGTTGTGTGAGCTTCGTTGAATATACCTTGTAATGTGGGTGTTTGGCATCTTTACCTTGCTGAAGGCATTACGTAAAATTTGCCTACTTCTCCTTTTTAGGGTGAAAATCTGGTATATGTTCTTGAACTGGATCCGGCAATGGCGACACTTGCATGTCGCTGCCCTTCTTAGTGGTGTTTCTTTCGGAGAACCTTCTTGTCTTGAAATTCTCTCCATTTAGGCTTGTAGAGTTCGGGTGTACTTTATATCCTTTTTATTACCCTCCGTGTCTCTCCGGGACTGTTGCGGGTAGTTGACACAGAGGTTTGTTCACCCGGTGGTTCAGCGTGTTCTGCTGCTGATGCGCATCAAAAGGCTACGTCGCCTGGCTCGGATTCGTCACTGGGGATTCCTGTTGGATCAGAGAAGCAGCAGATAGCGGCCCAACGCGCGGAGGCGGCAGGTAACGGCCCAACTGGGTTGCAGCCGGCCTCGGCAGACTCACTCGAGGTGGCCCAGGCGGGAAAGGCCGAGCTGCTGCTAGGCCGGGCCGGTACACTGCCAGGCCAGATTGTGCTGCCGCCTGCGCCTCAGCTGGGCTGGCTACAGCCGGCGGGTCGGCCCAGCAGGCTGGGAATTCTGGTGGGCTGGACCTTGGGGGGGTTTCTACTTCAGCTCAACCCCCCCCCCCCCCCCCGCCGCGGAAGGTCTGGCCTTCGGTGCTGCTGGGTCGGGTGTGGTTTTGACTCCGACACAGACCCACCCGACTCGTATTGCTCCGGTTGAGGCTGCTGCAGTGGATGGGTCGGTTGCTACTTCAACCGTGCCGACCTATTCTATTGCTCCTCCGACGGCTACGCATACGGAGGTGGACTCTGTCTCGCCTCGCACACCCCCTCCCACTGCGACGGCTTTTGCCGATGGGGTCACTCTGACCCGCCGCAGTGAGAGGTTTGGGATGGCGGCGGATGGGACATGCATGACGGATTAATTCTAAGCTTAATAGTGTAGGTGTTAAACTTGGTAATAGTAAAAATCAAATTGACATCTCAACTAATGTCTTGAGGCATATGGAATTTGACCGTCTTACGGTTATTCCTAAAGTCTCGACTGTGTTGAGTGCCACCTATTTGGATGATGAAGAAGCGAATGCCACATCAGATGGTCAGCTTCTTTCTCATCTAATTGGTGAAGTGTCGGAGGTTGGTTTGAATGAGGACGGGTTGTGCTCATTGTATGAGTTAAAAGCATCCGGCCGGAATTCAAAATCTAACTCTAGCAAGGTGTCCCGGAAACGGGCAAAGTTATCCAAATCCCCCATTGTTTCCAAATGAATGGCATGTTCGCAAATAGCAGAGATCTTGGTGACTTGGCTAAACATTTGCATTTTGCTGGTTGCATTCGGGATCATAATTTGTATTTCTTAGCTATTTCCGAAACGGGTAGGCGGGAGTTCTCGCAAGGTCTATTGAACAGGCTTTCAGGCGGTATAGATTTTGGTATTCCCGTCCTCCGCGTGGTCACTCCGGGGGCATTTTACTAGGCATCAGGACTGATACCATGGATGTGTTGGCTGTTTCGGATGGCGATTTTCATATCAAAATGCACATCCGTAATAAAGCCGACAATTTCATTTGGAGTCTTGTCGCTGTGTATGGGCCGGCCCAGGAGGAGTTTAAATCTGCTTTTCTTTGTGAAATGGTAAACTTAGCAAAAGATAACCCACACCCATTTATCATTGGAGGGGACTTTAACTTGCTTCGTTATCCATTCGAGAAAAGTAGGGGTCGGTTCGACAATCGTTGGCCTCTTTTATTCAATGCAGTCATTGACTGCTTGGACTTAAGAGAGATCTCAATGGTTGGGAGACAGTTCACTTGGGCTAACTCTCTCCCTGAACCCACATACGAGAAATTAGACCGTGTACTGATGGACACCGATTGGGAATCTAGGTTCCCAATGGTATCGGTACAGGCTCTAGAACGTATTGAGGGTTTGTCAGACCATGCTCCTATTCTTTTGACCACTGGCATGCCTAGACACTAGTAGAGAAAAGCTTATAGATAGGTGGGATTCTGTGGCGCACCCTTAATCGGTGCGCCACAGAATTATTTGGAATCACTTTCTGTGGCGCACCGCTGTTTGGTGCACCACAGAAAGTTGGAATTCTGTGGCACACGGAACTGGGTGCGCCACAGAAATATGGCTTTCTGTGGCGCACCCTGTCCCGTGCGCCACAGAAATTCCACTTTCTGTGGCGCACCTGGTCCAGTGCGCCACAGAAATCAACATTTCTGTGGCGCACCGCGTCCCGTGCGCCACAGAAATGCTGATTTCTGTGGCGCACCCGGTTCCGTGCGCCACAGATATTTTTTTCAGATCCAGATCCAAACTCTCTCTCCTCTGGTCAAAACCCTGCAGGCCACAGATCGCATTATCCTCTTTTTTTTTCTACTCTCCTTCACGCACGCACACCACTCATCTCCTTCTCTGCCTTATCCCTTTCTTCAAGCACGCACAGCCGCCGCCGGCCCGATGCTTCTCCTCCCACCTCCTCCTTCCCCCGACCCACCCAGCGCCGTCCTCACAAGATCAAGCCGCCGCCGCGCTGCTCCCCGCCGGCCAGGCCACCCTCCGCCCCCGATTCCCTGCGCCTCTGGGACCGCCTGCGCCGGCTTCGTGCGCGACGCCCTCCCGCGCCTCCTCCTCGACACCTCCGCAAGGTCGAGATGGCGACGGCGGTGTGGTATGTTCGAGATGCGGAGCGGAAGGTCGGCAAGGCGGGGATCGCGCAGAAGTTCGTCGTCAACGCCCTGCACCGCGTGAGGGACGCCGGTGACCTCGTCAAGCTGTTCGGCCCAAGCCCTGGCTGCGAGGTCGAGCACCTCGAGTCCCTGGTCTACGTGGAGGCGGTCGCCGGAGCTTGCAAGACCTTCCTCCTCGCGGCGGACCCCGCGGCGGCATTCCGGGAGGCCATGGCGGGGGTCAACGCGGAGATGCACGCGGCTGGCTCGCATCTCGCCGCGCCTCCCATCTCGCCGGCGCTGCTCGACAGGGCGCCATCGCTACCAGGGACGGCGGGGAGACGCGGCCACCACCGCCGGAGCAGCAGCGGCTCGGGGTCCGGGCTCCGGCTCCTCACTTCCGGTCCCTCTCCTGGGCGCTGGATCCCGAGCTCCACGGCGGCGGCGAGCACCAGCAGCGTCCACCAGGAGCGGCGAGATGGCATCGGAGGAGGCGCGGCTGCGGCTGCGGGCCGTATTTTTTTTTTAAAATTGAAAACGAGATTCTGTGTTGCATGGTTGCATAGTGCGCCACAAAAATTCTAGCTATTTCTGTGGCGAACTGGCTCGGTGCGCCACAGAATTAAATTTAGTGGCGAGAATTCTGTGGCGCACCAAGCAAACCTGGGGGTGCGCCAAAGAATTGCAAAAACGTGCGCCACTGATAGGGTTTTCTGTACTAGTGAGACCACCGTGTAACCAACGGTTCAAGTTTGAACTTGGATGGTTCCATCGCGAGGGCTTCCATGAGTTGGTCCAAAGAATTTGGGAAAGACCGGTTGCCGGTGATACGCCTATCCAGAGGTGGAATAACAAGATCCGTGCTATACGTACACACCTTGTTGGTTGGGCTCGTCACACTACTGGTTTACTTAAAAAAGAAAAGATACGATTATCCTCGATAATTGATGCTCTAGAGGCATTAGCAGAAGTTCGACTGTTATCTACGCAAGAAATTGAGCTTAAGAGCCAATCTAACGCGCAGATAGGAAAACTCCTGCGTGAGGAAGACTTAAAATAGTATCAACGTTCAAAAGCCCAATTTATCCTCGAAGATGATTCGAATACTCGCTACTTCCATAGTATTGCCAATGGCAGACACAGGAAAAAGCGTATTCATTCCCTTGTCCAGGATGAGGGAACGAATGAGGGCCATGAACAACTAAAGTCGTATATCATTAATTATTAGAAAGGCATGTTCGGAGCACCGGAGGAAGGGAACTTCACCTTGGATGAGTCTAGAACGGCCGATATACCCCGGGTTTCAGATGAGGAAAATTGTCT
This sequence comes from Poa pratensis, assembly GCA_947311845.1. Taxonomy (NCBI): domain Eukaryota; kingdom Viridiplantae; phylum Streptophyta; class Magnoliopsida; order Poales; family Poaceae; genus Poa; species Poa pratensis. The sequence goes on from CAMZMU010000051.1 coordinate 34,023,653, forward strand.
ACTTACTAATCCCTATTCAGAGGATGAAGTGAGAAAGGCGATTTTCCAAATGGAACACAATAAAGCCCCTGGACCTGATGGTTTCCCAACTGAGTTCTATCAGAACTTCTGGGATGTAATCAAGTCTGATCTGCTTCAACTGTTTGCATGTCTACATGATGGACAATTGGAGCTGTTTCGGCTCAACTTTGGTGAAATAATTCTATTACCTAAGGTTAATGAGGCAGAGAGGATCCAACAATTCAGACATATATGCCTTCTTAACGTTAGTTTTAAAATATTCACTAAAGTTGCTACGATTCGGCTGAACAGTGTGGCAGATCATGTGGTTCGCCCGTCATAGACTGCTTTTATGCAAGGTCGCAACATCCTTGATGGGGTGGCGATTCTCCACGAAACAGTTCACGAACTAGATAGGAAAAAGCTGAATGGGGTAATTTTGAAAATAGATTTCGAGAAGGCTTATGATAAAGTTAAATGGTCTTTCCTTCAGCAGACTCTCAGAATGAAAGGATTTTCTGATGAGTGGCGTGCGCTCATTAATAGCTTTTTTTCGGGAGGAAGTGTAGCCATTAAAGTCAATGATGACACTGGTAAATACTTTCAAACCAAAAAAGGGCTTAGACAAGGTGACCCGTTATCGCCAATACTATTTATCATAGTGGCTGATATGTTGGCTATCTTGATCGAACGCGCTAAGTCTGAGGGCCAAATTGAAGGAGTGATTCCACATCTAGTTGATGGGGGCTTATCGATCCTTCAATATGCTGATGACACAATTCTTTTTATGGAACATGACATCGAGAAAGCTCATAACCTCAAGTTTGATGCGGCCCAAGATAGGAGGGTCCTGACCCAGCAGGAGGCCTGGCTCCGGAAGGCCCTGAAGCAGCACGTTTTGGGCCTCGCTTCGCCGGAGAGAACGATCGCAAGACAGCGGTCTCAGATGTGCTGGTTGTGCGATGGGGATGCTAACACCAAACTCTTTCACTCGGTGGCAAATGGAAGGAGGATTAAGAACTTTATTCCGGTAATCAAGGTGGGTGAGGAGCTAATCATGGAGCAAAGCCGCAAAGAAGAATGTGTTTACCAAGCCTACAATGACCTTTTGGGAAGGATGCAGACTGGGGATTACACACTGGATTTGGAGAGCCTAGGTTTGCCGCAGCATGATTTACATGACCTGGACACAATCTTCACCGAAGAGGAAGTATGGGCAACAATCAAGGACTTGCCAGCGGATAGAGCGCCGGGACCTGACGGCTTTGGTGGGGCCTTCTACCAGCTTGCTTGGCAGGTTATTAAAGGCGATATCATGGCGGCGCTTCTGAAATTGTATGTCGGTGATGGGCGGGGTTTTGGGAAGCTGAACAGAGCTCTAATCACTCTCATTCCCAAGAAATCTAATGCGCTGGTGATTGGGGATTACCGGCCTATAAGCCTTGTGCATAGTTTCGCCAAATTGTTCTCGAAACTGTTGGCGAATAGGCTCAGACCGAAGATGGCACAGCTTGTGAGTGCGAATCAGTCGGCGTTCATAAAGGGAAGGTGTCTTCATGATAATTTCATCATGGTTAGGCAGGTGGCAAGAAAGATCAACACAAGGCAGCAATCAGGTGTGCTTCTTAAGCTTGATATATCGCGTGTGTTCGATTCGATTTCTTGGCCGTTCTTATTGGAGGTTCTGCAAAGAATGGGTTTCAGTGGCTTGTGGACTCGTTGGGTTGCTTTGATGCTTTTCACCGCAAGTACAAAGGTTTTGGTCAATGGCATGCCAAGCAAGCGCATTCACCATGCCCGCGGTTTGCGGCAGGGAGATCCCATCTCCCCTTTGTTCTTTGTTATGGCTATGGAGGTTCTGACTGCATTTGTGTTGAAAGCAGTAGAGGATGAGCTCTTGAGTCCTTTGGCTGCCATCAGTCCCTTGCAGCAGATATCTGTCTTTGCGGACGATGTGGTATTGTTCGTGAAACCGTTGGCTGTGGATTTGTTTGGGGGATTAGGAGTGAAAAACTTGAAGTTGCAGGGTTTGGCTCTTAGAACCCGCTGGGAGTGGCTCAAGAGGACGGATCCAACCAGACCTTGGCAGGGTTTGCCGATGCTTAAGGATGAGAATTGTGCCCAAGTCTTCAATAGTCTGGTCAGAATTGAGCTCGGAAGGGGAGACACGGTGCGGTTTTGGACGGACAAGTGGATCAATGGGTATACAGCGAAGCAGATTGCACCGCTGGTGGCACGGATCGTCAGTACAAGGCGTCAGAATAGCATAACCGTGTTCCAAGCGATGCACCAAAATTTGTGGATTTAGGATTTGGAAGGGCCGTTGTGTGCGCAAGGAGTTCAGCAGTGCATACGGCTATGGGCCTGTGTGAACAATGTGCATCGAGACAATCTGGCGCAAGATAACTACATTTGGCCATGGGCGATGGGGAAGCACTACTCTGCAAGCTCAACCTACAGGATGCTTTGCCACGGGAGTGTCTACTTTGCTTCGGCGAGCTGCATTTGGAAAGCACAGGCACCGGCCAAGTGCAAATTCTTTTGTTGGCTTGCCGTGCAGCATCGGGTATGGACATCGGATAGGAGGTTTAGGCATGGGTTGCAGGACGCGACGAGTGCGTGTTATGCTTGCCTTCAGGAGGAAGATACGATAGAACATATCGTCGTACAATGCGTGTATGCACGCGAGGTGTGGTTCAGGTGCTTCGGCAGGGTGGGGTTGTAGGCAGCGGCTCCCGAAGTTACAGACAGTTTTGAGGACTGGTGGCTAAAGGTTCGACAGGCGTACAACAAGAGGGACAAGCGACGCCTCGATGCCTTCATCATCCTCATTGCTTGGAGTCTTTGGAAGCAACGCAATGCAAGATTGTTCAATAATGTGAGCCAGCAGTTTTCGGTCACAATGTTGGTTGATCGCATTGTCGATGAATTCAAGATTTGTCAAGCGGCAGGGGTGGCGAGAGGGAGGATCACCATACCGCGAGAGTAGGCTTTAGGCTTTTTGGGTGTGTGGTGTGAGTGTGTGTGAGGCTGCTCTGTTTACAGAGTATGCAGCCACTTGTAATGTTACCTTGCTGCCTTCTATTAAAGTTTAGTACGCCGCTTTGGCGTACTCTCTAAAAAAATTATTCGGTTGTACGCAAGGCCAATTTCCTATCAACTATTTGGGTATCCCGATCCATTATCGGAGACTCACCAATGCTGAATGGAAATTGGTGGAGGAGAGACTGCAAATCCGGTTAAATAGCTGGAAAGGCAAACTCCTATCCTTGGGGGGAAGATTGGTTCTCATTAACTCAGTACTAACGAACATGGTACTGTATATGATTTCTTTCTTCCAACTACCCAAAGGAGTCTTAAAACGATTGGATTATTTCCGGTCAAGATTATTTTGGCAAGGGGATAATGAAAAGAAAACATATCGACTGACCAAATGGAGTGTGGTTTGCCGTCCAAAAGACCAAGGTGGGCTCGGTGTTCATGACCTTGAGGTCAAGAATAGAGCCTTACTTGGTAAATGACTATTCAAGATTCTTTCTGAAGATGGAATTTGGCAAACCCTCCCTAGGAGAAAGAATGTGGGTTCCAATGCTTTATCTCAGGTTCTTTGGAAACCTGGTGATTCTCACTTCTGGGCAGGCCTTATGGCTACGAAGAAGTTCTTTTTCCCACATGGATCATTCTCAATTAGGGATGGATCGGAAATTCGTTTCTGGGAGGATAAGTGGCTAGGCCAATCAACTCTCAGAGAACAATATCCGGCTTTGTACAATATTGTGCGATACAAAGGCGACACGCTCGTGAAGGTAATGGGTACTTCCCCACCAAATGTATCGTTCAGAAGAAGTTTATTAGGTCCTAGACAAGCATCCTGGAATGCCTTGCTACTCCGGTTGGACTCTGTCGAGTTGACGGAAGGCTCAGATAAATTTCGATGGAATCTAACTAAGAATGGCAAATTCACGGTTGTATCTATGTATAGAGCTTTAACCCTGCCCGATGTTCCAATCGATAATAATAAGAAAATCTGGAAGATGAAGATTCCGCTAAAAACGAAAGTGTTTGCGTGGTATCTTCGTCGAGGTGTAATTCTTACAAAAGATAACATTGCCAAACGCAATTGGCACGGGAGTACAAAGTGTGTCTTCTGTCAGCATGATGAGACTATTAAACACTTATTCTTCCAGTGTGAATTTGCTAGGTCTATATGGTCAGCCATCCAAATAGGTTCTACCTTATATCCCCCGCGCAGCATTGCAAACATTTTCGGCAATTGGCTAAACGGGTTGGATCCTAGGTTTAAACTACTTATTAGGGTGGGAGCGATTGCCGTTATTTGGTCGCTATGGCTATGTAGAAAGGACAAGGTTTCTAACGATAAAAATTCTTCTGTTATGCAGGTTATCTACCGGTGCACAGCTACGCTCCGATCGTGGTCAGCCCTACAACGTGTGGAGCACCGCGAGTTGTTCTTGGAGGTTTCTTCGCGTTTGGAGGCAGCGGCGAGGGAGTTGTTCTCCTAGCATGGATGGCCACATAATCTCCGGATCGATTCTCCACCACCTTAGGCGTCTTTACAATTTCTCATTATGATATGTAATTCGCCTTTTTATTTTCTGTCTACTTCGGAACTTTTGAACTTGTTGGGTTGTATGCATCCTTGTTATGCAGAGGCCGGGTGTAATGCTTAATACTCTTGAGTAATAAAATCTCTTTATCAAAAAAAAAACATGGTGGTGATCTATAGGGTGCAAAGCTCCAATATTGTAAGGTGCAAGCAAAAATTCGGAGATTTTCACTTCCTGTTTGTAGGCTCCTTTGTAGCTATTTGGGGATTCCAGAAAATGCTTAATGACAAGCTACCTCTGAATTGAGACCAGTAGAAGAGAAGACGTCGAAGAACTGGTGGGATGGAAAGGTAACATGCACACTACTTTCTCTGTCCCGGAATACAAAACGTTTTGGTAGGCTAAACAAGCCTAGCAAAACGGTCTTATATTTCAAGATAGATGTAGTATTTATTAAATATGTTAGTTTGGTAAAATGAGTATTTAAGTAGTATGCTGTTGTATGTGCTTTATTTTCTCTGAGGTCCCAATGGTGTTGTCAAAAGAATGAACTATCATAGGGCTGGAAATGTCCTGGCAACGGATCAATGGTACGTAAGAACAAATATCATCAGGTGAATTGACATGTTGTTTGCTTACCAAAGGATTGGCGGATTGGGAATTTTGAATCTAAAAACCTTGAATCAATTTTTTTTGCAAGTGGTTGAGTAAATTGGAAAACAAAGATGTCACACCTTGCAGAAAATGTTGTTAGATAAATATCTAAGGAATCAAATTATGTCATAAATCACATCTAGTGTTACGGTTTCTCATTTTTATCTAGAGATTCCTTAGATATCTAAAGATTCCTTAGATATTGATTCCTTAAATCATATCAAAAGATTCCTTAGATATTTATCTAACAATATTTTGAATCTAAAAACCTTGAATCAATTTTTTTGCAAAGCTTGTTGAGCATTAATCATATATGGCAAAGTTTGATGTCATGGGTGATTGGTGATCCAACTAAAGCTCGTTTTAAAATATAAAGCTCACACCACCTATAGCATTGTTTATACAATACAAATTATTGGAGTGGAACGAATCATCAGTACTACGCAAGCGAAAAAACCGAGGCATCGCCTGTCTCATGCGCCATATTGTATTTCAGAATTTACGCTTGAGACGGTCGAAGCACCCACAACTACTTAATTGATTGAATTGCATTGTTTGACCATACACAAATCTTATTTGAATAAATACGTAAAAGAAGATAAATATCATACAAAAAGTTTCCATATCACACCGCTCCATGTCGTGTCATATAGAAAATATTATAATATGTTATCTCAACAAGACATGATGACCACAATGGAGTTAATCTACACAAAACAAGTTATATTCTGAATATAAGTATGCATAATTAAAATGGATACGTGATGGAATGGTAGTATGAAAAAAAAGAAAAAATAAAAAGGAAGTGTGGAAAAAATGACAAGAAGATATTGGAACATCAATTTGAAAGAGATGATAGAAGTAGGAGTTCATTTTGGTCATGGTATTAAGAAATGGAATCCAAAAATGGCCCCTTACATTTTGGCAAAGCGCAAAGGTACTCATATTATAAATCTCGCTAGAACGGCTCGTTTTTTATCAGAAGCCCACCCGACTCTTTAGTTATATAGAACCTTCGCCTGATTGATCGAATGGCTTCCTCTCTAGGGTTTTTAGAAGATGTCAGTAGTTCTGGTTGAAGACAGTGGACTTTGGCGCCTACGCTTTTAGAAGTACCAAGGAAACCATAAAAGTATGATTACTGAAATTTTAAGTGCCAAATATCCCACCTATGATGTAAGGATCTCTCTATAGACGATGTACTTCGTGTATGTACCAACAGGAAAGTCAGAGCTCTTGTTTCGACTATCATCTGAGTTCTTTATTATTACAAGCATCCGAGATGACTAGAATCTTCATGTTGTTTCTAGCAGTGGATCTAGATCGCGGGACATACAACTTCCTGTGTGAGAACACCAGCTCAGGCAAGTAAATACCGAACTCGGGATATGTACTCTGCACATGTGCCTTGTTAACCTTTATGGCGAAGCTGAGCGTAGCATAATACTGCTTCCTTTTGAACTGAAAATAGAACATCTCATCATCAAAGGGAAAAGCGGGATACTTGGCAAGAAAATCCTCTTTCCCGCATATTGTCCCAATACAATTTCTGCATCGATGAAATTCCTTTGGAATTCTCGAAACACCAGCCTCGTACCATTGCAAAGTATGTCCGTTGGGTCATTGTTTCTGAACAATATGATAGGGCAGTTAATCTTGATTTCAACAATTGTGTGGGCAGCCCATTCGGGGTCAATGCGATAAGGAAATCAGATAAGTAGTAGTTTATCAGGGTCGTCCACCACATAATTAAAGATATGGTCCACCATCTTATCTCGCTGAAATCTATTGATCATCTTCAGTTAACCCTATCCACGCAATCATTTCGGGTCGACAAGATTGCTCTGAACGTCATATAGTTTGGGTCTGACATGTTAGCACAAAGATTTTTTTATTAATGTATCAAGGTCAGTGTCCTTCCTGGTACACAACACACATATCTCGTCTGAATGACAAACCTCACCATCACCATCGGTCTCCTCCTTACCATTGCCGATTCACAATAGGTATTCCGCAAACCACGGTCACTATGTGCCCTCATAATACGTACAAGCTTGAGGTGACAGATGCAGTCCTAAAGGTAAGACCTATGTAGTGACGCATCAATTATCCGAGCCCTCAATCCTTTACGAACAACAGGGAGGACCTGGTTGAAATCTCCACCCAAGGACTACTGTCTTTAATTCCACCAAACGGCTAAAGTAAGGAAAAGGCTATGTAGAAATTTTCTTCCTATACCTCACAATGCGTGGGAGATTTCCGACTAAGGAGCCTTTTATAGTGCACGAGAAATTTGTTGTACTGCCGTATGTAGACCACGGTACACATGCTCATCCTTTCTGTCTTGCGCAGACAGCTTAATAATATGCGTGCATTATGCACACGTTTAAATTTTCATTTCTCCAAGAAAAGAAAAAATTGCAGTACTTTCACCCTCTCATGTCTCTGTCTCTCTCATACACATCCGACAAGTAGCAAGCAGAGAGGCAATCCCACAGGAGCTATGCGGAAGGAGATCATGACACCTGGCACGAGGAGACCACGCCAGAAGAGACCGTAGGTGAGGATGGGTTTTTCTAGTGATTTGGATGGAAATTGGAAAAAAAAAAAAACCAAGCAGCACACATGGGCCAGTGTGAACGACCAGGCAGTCTGGGCTGTGTTGGGAGCTCAACATTCATCCAGGGCGCAAAACTCACTCTGTGCATAGGAAATCGATGAGCCGATTGTTTCCCTTCCATCTTTTTCGGAGGGCTATGTGCGTACATCCTTTCATATACTAGGCCCAGATTCACTGTGGGCCTGTATGGCGTCTCACCTCATGTTGCAGATATCCCTAAAAAAAAGATAGTGCGCAATAATTTTGTTGTATTTTACTGCGCAATGTAGACCACAATACACATGTTCTTCCTTTATTTCTTGCGTAGACAGCTTAATAAGACGCGTACATTATGCACACGTTTAACATTATTCATGCGTGATGCATGAGTATGTCCGAGTCCGACTAACAGAAAGTGAGGAGCGCCTAGCATGTGAGGCTGTTCCCGGGGTCGACGCCGAACTGCTTGCAGTAGTCCCTGTAGTAGCCCGCCCGAGCGTTCACCGCAGCAGAGTTCCCGCCGTTGCACTCCCCGCCGTTAATGGCTCTGGTGGTCGCGCCGAAACCCCGCGGCAGGACCTGGTGCACGTTGTTCATCCAGAACCAGAGCGCCGCCTTGAATGCCACGACCGGGTCCTGCGCCACCTTCTCTGGGTTCCTGAGCCCGTCGAAGCCGACGCTCCTCCCCGCCGGCCCGTAGTTGTAGTTCCAGGACAGCTGCAGCGGCCCGCGCCCGTAGTACCCCTTGCCCGAGGAGCACGGCCACTGCGTGTTCTTCTCGTCGCAGTAGTCCTTGCTGGCGCCGTTGATCTCCTCGATGTAGCAGAAATCTGTATACAGAATTACAGATTTACTTACATATATACAGGCTTAATTAGTTATGCGTTAATTGCTCCATTCATCCATGGTTGAACTAAACTTACGTCCGGTCTCGTGCGTGACGTGGGCGAAGAAGGCGGCTAGCTCCCTCTTGGAGTCGTCGTTCGACCTGCCTTTCCCGAAGCCGGAGTTGGCCTGGGCGGCAGTCAGGAACGACTGGCGCGTGTAGAAGCTCTTGCCGGCGCACCCGCTGCCGGCCTGGGACATGATCCTGTTGAAGAACGCCGCGGTAACGACGCTCTCCACGGGCACGCCGGTCCCGCCGCCGCTCCCCGAGCACGGGCCCGACCGGCACCCGTCTCCGCAGTAGGCGCTAGTGGTGCCGCAGTAGCCGTACTGGCTGCAGCAGTCGTTCGACTGGCAGCCGCAGTTCTGCGAGGCCGCGGGGCCTGCGGCGGAGAGGACTAGCGCTGCTAGGCCGAGAGCCAAGAACGAGAACATCACCATGGGCGAGTTCGCCATATCGAATCAGTGAGGTTTATTTGCTGCAGCTCTGCACGTTTACTAGGTGGCTGTACATGTCAAGGTGGTGGCGAGTGGCAAGCGGTTTATATAGACAGTGGACGTTGATCTTGACGACGACTTCGGCGTCAAGGATCGACGACTAAATCAGAACCCCGAGCATTAATTGGTCAACAAATCACGCGGCTCATCTATCAGGACTTTTCTTGTGCTTGCTGTCCTTGCAGTTGGACGTCTGTCCTTGCACTTGGCCACGCAAGTCTCCTTTCTACGCTTAGAGCATCTCTAGCAGAACCCGCAAAACTAGTCAAACCTGCAAATTTACAGTTTTTACTGAAAAAACGTCCCGAATAGAGCCTGCAAAACTGGTCAAAACCGCAAAACTTTTGCGGGCGCCCGAGAAATCGTAGCCGCAACCTGGAAACATGGAGATTTTGAGGCAATATGCGGATTCTTTGAAGGGTGCCTGCAAACTGGTCAACGCTCGTGAGATGGGATCTCCGCCGTGCGTTCCCCATCCTACGGCCGCCGTTCACCGGCCGGAGTTTGCCGGCGACGCCATTGTCTGCTCCCTCCATCGGGGGTGCTGCCCGCCGGTAGCCGGCCGTCGGCCGCCGGCTTCGTCGATGGATCAATTGAGCATGAGATAGCTAGCTAGAGCTAGTACGTGGATCTGATCGGTGCCGGCTGTTCCTGCTAGCTGCCCATGAGCTAGCTAGCTAGCTAGTACGTGGATCGATCGGTGCCGGCTGTTCCTGCTAGCTGCCCATGAGCTAGCTAGCACGAGCTAGCTAGTACATCCATCCATCGATCCTTGCACGAGCTAGCTAGTACGGGCGGCGGCGGACGCTGATTAGATTTGATCAAGGAGGAAGACAAAGGAATATTCTACCGCATTTTCTGTTTTGCAGTTTTGGTTTAAGGGTTCTGTTCTGGGCGGCGAGTTTTTTGGTACAAAAATACGAAAAACGCGAACCGTAAAACAGTTTTAAAGTTCCTGCGTTTGCGGGTTCTGCTAGAGATGCTCTTAGTCTCCCACGAGGTACCCTGCACGTCCTTGCACTTGCTGTGGCACTATACCGGAATTTGGAAAATTTAGACCCAATTGCTCGTCGGCGTGCTGCTCTCTTTCCAGTTCTTTTTTCCAGTTCTCCCCAGTTGCCCACATGCATGGATCGTACTGCCGTTTCCCGGCAGACAGGTACTCCCTCAGTCCATGAATAAGTTTACTTCTACCTTTTGGGATAAGTCAAACTTATTAAATTTTGATAAACTTTTTTTGGAAAAATTACCCGCATTTGTGACAGAAAATTAATATCACTAGATTCATCTTGAAATGAAGTTCCAAAATATACTAATGTTATGTCGTTTTTTTCAAAAAGAGAGTCTCCCCTCCGATTTCTATTAATAGAAACCCGGGTTCTGGGTGTTCGTACAAGGAAGTAAACGAAAGCAGTAAAAATTACAGGCTAGAAAGCTCAAACCACCCACATCCAGGGATAAGAGAGGTAGGCAAAACCTACAGGATCGAAAAGAGACTTCGAGCCAAACTTTATACATCACGGGCAGAGAAAAAAAGAGCAGACATGCTCGAAAAACTTCCTCTAAAAATCTAACTACAGCTTCCACCTCTTCAAATTTGGTCAAGTTTAAGAAAAAATGAATTAGTACTAAAGTTAGAAGTAAACTTATTCGAGAGTATGTGTATTGTGCCGAGTAGTCAATACCATCCATTGGGATTCTGGTAATGTGCGAATTTGTTGATGCACTGACGGGTTCAGTAAACAACACTAAGACTCCATGATCAGTCTAAAAATGAAAACTTACATTACATGGCCACTGGAATCGGGAAATATTGGATCATTCGACGGCTAAGAAAAACTAGTAATATATTTATTGTAAGAGTAAATATATGGTCACCCACAAACTTGTATTTGATGTGCAAATTTCCCCATAAATTGGCAAAGTGGGATTCAGTGACCCTTAAACTTGTATTTTAGACTCTTTTTTAAGTCTGAATCACTGAGAGGTTGACACCCAGCATGCCACATGGGCAATTGTCACACACGCGTGTATGGCTATCTTGTAGAAACCCCCCATTTTTCATAGAACTCACGAGACGGTCATCTCTTCGGTTAAAACAGGGATAGCAAATCAAACCCCCAAAATCGTACATATAACTGTACCCTGAGAACGGAAAAACGAGGCTACGGGGAGGGCAAAAAACTTACCGTAGTCAGGCAGACCATCCTCCTTGAAGGGCCTCTAGCGGGATTCCGTTGGCATCGCCGCGGACGTGCGGCGTCCTCCTCCTAGCTAGCCACGAACATGTTCTACGTGATGAACGTCGTGGGGGAGCAGGTCATACGGCTGAGTCAAGTTTTTTTTGTGAGAATAGATGTACGAAAAATAACATAAAAATAAAAAAATGGGCCAGTTTTGACAATTTCTTCCGGCCAAACTTAGCCTAGACTAAAACAGAACTTTTTTTTCCTGGGAATTACAGACCCAACCGCTCCAATGTGGTAGCTGATTGTGCAAATTCGGAATAAGCTGATATTGTTTTACACTATAATACTCCCTCTGTTTATAAATATAAGATATATTATTTTTCAGGCGTAGTGCTTTCCAGCAATCATCTGAATATTTTAAAAACATGATTCCTAAATTCCGAATATTCATCCTTTTTTGTTTGAGTTATCCAGCATATTCCTCTAGCCTGGGCCATGGAAATGGGCTGACCACCAGATCTTAATTCGTCTGCACTTGTTTCAGCCCGTGTCTCCCTCCCCGCCCTTTATCGATAAGCTGATACAGCAAGCCTTTCTTAAGCCCACCGGACGTAGTAGGACTGAAGTTCTGATTCAGGAGCTCCACCGTTTCCCCTAAAAAAAAGTAGCTCCACCGTCCCAAAAAAAGGAGCTCTACCATTTCCGCTATTTGTTGTTTTACTTTTATTTTATTTCATATAAAATTTCTTAAAAGTTCCCCAGAAAAGATTAATTTAGCTAATTGAAGTTCGTCTGGTCACTCCTTAAATATAGCCAGCCCTGTGAGGCTGTGACATGGCCACAGAATGGACTTCAACCGCAAGCATCTGCGTTTCCATTGCAGCCTGGAACTGCGACGACTCGTAGATGATGCGATCTTGCAAATCAAGTCCACATGAACTCTGAACCACCTGATCAAACTACCTGATCAGATCAAGTACAGATGGCACGAACGCAGAGCTGAGCTGATGTAGCTCATCAATCAAACTGCCGACGAAGACTATTCCCGCTGCCGAGAGACCCAGCGACGAACACGTACCCTACGCCGGACGCCTGGCCGATCGAGGGGACAGCGGAATCCTTCCATGGTTCCATTCCAACGGCCTCGCACATGCCTCACATGTCCACGTGACCGCGCGCAGCGGGGCCGGCCGTCGCGCTGGCGCCCATTTCATCGATCAAAATTCGAACCGATCGAATCAGGGATCAGGAGGACGGTGCAGCGCCCGCTTCATGGCATCGTGCACCCGCGTTCCCCGGCCCGCGCCGCGCGCACTGGTCGACCATCGATCGGCGTATTGTTTTTCTTCTCACGATCAGGGCGCAGACGGGTCCCCTATAAGTGCAGTCGAACGGGTGACTTCCCAGATAAGCTCTGTCCCAGGTAGAACCACACTTGAGAGTATTATTCCAGTCTTCCAGAGTCCCCAGAAACAGGCCGATCGAGAAGAGTTTGAGGTACTACTAGGTGGGTGCATTTGCCGAGAAGGTGAACTGGAGAGCGGGAGATCGATGATGATGGTGATCAAGGGCGCGCGTCGCGTCGCTGTGTTCTTCTTGGTCGTCGTCTGTGCCGCTGCTCGAGCTGCTTCGGCCAGCGATGGTGAGAACTAGCCGCAAAAGTTACCTATATATTCTCGTTGCATGATTAGTCCGTATTTCGGTGGAACGGCTGCCTTTTCTTTGTGAACGGAGCTGCCAGGTTCACGATGCAGGAATTAATATTGTTCTCAATGTTCTTACTTACAGATAGCCTGCTAGGTTAGTATCAGCTTCAGTAATGCTAGCCTAGCTGGTAGGAATATTTTGTGAAATTGCACGGCTAGTGTCAGCATAATTTTGAGCACTGATTAGATTTACAGGGGAACAGTAAGACCCATGAGTACACTTCACGTAGTAACAGCCACACGCTTATATATAACGGTTTTGCTAATTCTCAATCGAATGAGAATTAGCGTAGTTCTCATTCGCATGACGTCATCAGTTGTAAGTGGACATGCAACTGATTCGGACCATTTGATTTGCTTCATGATTCGTGCATCAGTTGCAAGTTGCAACTGGGATTTGATGACATCATGCGAATGAGAATTAAGTTCGACTGAGTTGCAAGTGGGATTGCAAGTGATCCGGACCATTTGATTTGCTTCGCGATTCGTGCTAATCATGAGTTGCAATTTGACTTGCAACTAGAATTGATTACGTCATGTGAATAAGAACTAAGATAATTCTCATTCGACTAAGCGCTCGAGAGTAGAGAGACCCTATATAATGTAATAAGGCAGCAAGCCAGCAACAGAGGTTGTGAGCGTCGCTTCACCCAAAATGCCGGAGTTGACTGTTTGTGTTGCTGAATGTATAGTGAGCCTTCAGACAAGTTGAATGCGTACCAGTAGTAAGTGGTACGACTAGTTAGCCGTAGTACTGCAGAATATCATCACGTGAGATCAGATCTAGATGCATGCTTTCTGATTTCGTAACTCGTATTGCTAGCTAGACAATTTTCAACGGCCAGCTCGCCAGATGGCGATCTATGCTGCCGATCGAATGATAGCTTCGAGGCCTACATGACACGTACACGTTCTCTTGTTCTTCTTGAACTTCTGCACATTCTCCCTGTCTATACTATACAAGTCCGTAGCGTGCCTCTAACATGTGATGTTACGCCACTGCAGGCCCGCTGCCGAATGGCAACTTCGAGGACTCGCCGGACAGGTCCCAGATGGACGGCTCGAGGGTCACCGGAGAGTACGCGATCCCGCACTGGAAGATCTCCGGGCACGTGGAGTACATCGAGTCCGGGCAGAAGGACGGGGACATGATCCTGGCGGTGCCGGAGGGCGCGCACGCCGTGCGGCTGGGCGACGACGCCTCCATCCAGCAGCAGCACAGCGTGACGCCGGGAACGCAGTACTCCGTCACCTTCAGCGCGGCGCGCACCTGCGCCCAGGATGAGAAGCTGGCCCTGTCCGTCGCTCCGGGCGGCGCGCCCGGCGAGGTCTCCATCCAGACCGTGTACACCAGCAGCGGCTGGGACTCCTGCTGGGCGTTCCAGGCCACGGACAGCGTCATCTCGCTCACCATCCATAACCCCTTGCACGAGGAGGACGCCGCGTGCGGCCCCATCATCGACGCCGTCGCCATCAAGACGCTCTACCTTCCTCAAGCCACCCCCAGTAAGCCACAACACCGCATGATCGACACATATACATCAGATGATCAGCCCTTTGCCTGACTCTCGGACGAATTGTGTGTGCAGGTAACTTGCTGAGGAATGGTGACTTCGAGGAGGGGCCGTCCATCGCCTCGGAATCGCAGTATGGGGTGCTCGTGCCAGGGAGTGACGGGCACGAAGTCTCACCGCTGCCGGGGTGGGCGGTCATGTCGGATTCCAAGGTCGTCAAGTACTACACAAACTCCCCGCCCTTCGTGGTGCCGCATGGCTCCTACGCCGTGGAGCTGGTGGCCGGCGGGGAGGCCGCGCTGGTCCAGGAGGTGGACACCGTGCCTGGGAGCTCCTGCAGGCTGGAGTTCTCGGTCGGGGACGCAGGCAACGGGTGCAAAGCGAAGGAACAGCCCATGCGCGTCCAGGCGTCCACGCCGGACGGGAGCACGACCGCGGTGTACACATCCGAGGGTTCCGGCGGGAGCACGCGCGCGTCGCTCGACTTCACGCCGACCGGAAGCCGGACGCTGGTGGCGTTTTGCAGCTCGGCCTACCACACCACGTCCGACGACAGTGGCACCCGCTGCGGGCCCGTCGTCGACGACATCCCGCTCGTCTGTGTTTCGCCGCCGCCTGCTCGCCGCCTGCTGCGTTAACTGGTTACATAGGTACTGTAGAAGGTAGTAGTGTTCATCTTGGCTGCACACCAAGCGGTCTGCGGTGCATCTTTGTTATGTAAAGACTGGGTATAATGCTTAATATTTTCAATTAATAAAGCTCTAGAAAAATCACGCAAGAGCCTGGTGTAAGCCTGAATTCTTGAAGTGAGTTCTATACACAGATTAATAGAACCGCTTGTTGCACGCTATTTATTTTACTTCCTACATGGTACTTTTTTTTTGCCAAAAGGACTGGCATTAAAATAAACATCGAACACTACAAAATATCTCAACATTACCAGAAAGCGCAGCTGCGCTCATTGGACGAGTCGAGCGCTCACTCCAACCTCCCGTCCCGACCCCAATCCACTTCCTCAACCTGACGCAACTGTTCCTCCCCTATCGGCGCAAGGCCGTCGCACCTTCCCTGCTCCGACCCCGCGGACGTCCACCCTGGTCCTCCTGCGCCGGCGCGAGGCCGCGCGCCGCCTCCTCCCGCGACTACGCGAAGCCGTACGCCGCCCCTGCTCCCTGGCAAGAGGCGACAGCCGTTCCAAATCCTGCCCCGACGGCGCGAAGGCGCCACCGCCCCTGCTCTTCCCTTCCGACGCAAGACCGCCGCGCCCCTGCGTCTGAGACATGTCTCGGTCCCGCGCCGCCCCGTCTCCTTGTCGCAGGTTGTGCAGGGCGACAGCTGCAGCCGCGCCTTGCTTCCTCCCGCTGGCCACAGGCCACCACCCGCTCGATGCTGCCCTCCTTTCTTTTCTCTGCAGCCAGCCATGCCCACAGCAGCATGCACACTTACCCAGCTCCTCATCGGCAGGCGTGCTAGCTGGAGGAGCACGCCTCCTAATCCTTGGCAAATCCAGCTACTTGGTTGCTTGCACACCTTGCCTAGGTTCATGTAGCTTGTTAGGACACGCATGATGTACTTCTTGCTCTATACTGTACTTCACTAAATGGACTGCTGCAAATGGAGGGTAATTACACAATCTAGTTGCCTAATAACATTGTCAAGTTTTCCTGCAACTCCACTAAAGTCATCTTTTTAGCCGAAGCAATTGTTTACCGGTGTTTTGAAGTTGTCTTATCGCACATTATTTTTGCTTACTGTTGTCGTGAAGTTATCTTAACGCATAACAAACTTTCTTACCGCTATTGTGAAGTTGGCTAAACGCACAGCAAAGTTGCTAAATGTTGCTGTTAAGTTTCCTCAACCCACATCAAAGTTGCTTACAGATGTTTTGAAGTTAGCTCAACACACACCAAAGTTGCTTACCGATGTTGCGAAGTCGTCTTAAACACACCAAAATTGCTTAACGTTGTTGTGAAATTGTCTCAACACACACCAAATTTGCTCCACGTCATACCCAAGTTGCATTGTTGTGGGGCTGCTTACTCATGTTGTGAAGTTGCCTCGTCGCTCAAAAAAGTAGTTTTGTCGCTCGCAAAAGTTGCTTCATCACCCACAAAATTTGTTTCGCCACCAACAAAATTTGCTTCGCCACCTACAAAAGTTGCTTCTCCGCCCACAAAGTTGCTTCGTCTCACACAAAAGTTGCTTTGCCACCGACAAAAGTTGTCTCGCCGCCCACAAAGTTGCTTCATTGTTCATGAAAGTTGCGTCGGCGCGCACTAAAGTTGCATCATCGCCCACAAAATTTGCTTCCCCGCCCACAAAGTTGCTTCGTCTCACACAAAAGTTGCTTCGCCAACAACAAAAGTTGTCTCACCGCCCACAAAGTTGCTTCATCGTTCATGAAAGTTGCGTCGGCGCACACTAAAGTTGCATCATCACCCACAAAATTTGCTTCTTCGCCCACAAAAGTTGCTTGCTCAGCCACAAAAGTTGCTTCGACGCCCACAAATATTGTTTCAAACGTCACAAAAGTTAGCAACTACAACACCCCAACGGGGCGACTAGTTAAGCTGTTGCTAACGCTGTTTTGAATCTAGTTTCCTTGCCACCCACAAAAGTTGCTTCCTTTTTTTTTTTTTGAGAAACTACATCTGGATTAATAGATCAAAGCTTACATCCGTGATACACTGGAATCATCCAGGCCCCATTTACAGAAACTATCCTAAGAAAGAAGAAAAGACACACGCAACCAAGGAAGCTTCTGCAAATCCAGATCCGCCGCTGTCCATAACCTCGTCGCTGCACCACCGGAGTGGAAAGCGAAAAGAAGAAGGTCAGCCGCTTGGTCACCTGCACAAGACGATTGGAAACGAGTTCCGTTGATGTCGCCGCATCTGCCGCTCGCCGCAGCGAGACCTTGACGTCGAAGAAGGAGAATCGGCGGGGGGCACGCCCCGACTTGCACAGGATGTCGAGCCGGAGTAGCCAGCAAAGGCCACCGACGAAGCTCGCCATGAACACAGCATAGGGGAAATCACCTCTGGCACCAGATCCAGCAAACAGCTTCCACGAGCCGCCACCACGACGGCCATCTCGGAAACGTCGATGAAGATCGAGCTTATTTAGCGGAGACTCCGGCTCCAGCACCTCCAGCTCTCCTCCGCACCATGCGGCCGCCGCCGGAGATATCTTCACCGCTAGCAACCAAACGCCGCTCGGAAACGCCGGCCGCAAGCTCCAAACCGGCATAGCGCCACACGCCATAGAGGCAAACTCTAACCTAGACCTAGATCTACTATATACAAAGCACCGGCACCTCACCAGCACCAGCTCCGGCCAGCTACTCCGGCGGAGAGGCCAGCTCGGCCCGGAAATCACACGACGACTCTCAAAACTACTGTAGCGTGTCGAGAGCAAAGGAAGGGGAAAGTAGGGGAGCCATTTTAAAAGTTGCTTCCTAGCATAACAAAGTTGCTTCCTAGCATACCCAAGTTGCTTTGTCGCGTATAAAAGTTGCTTCAAAAAAAAAATTCATCGAAATATATGCAAGTGAGACCTAGTTTTAAAGAGCTCGTCGCGAGGATTCCAAAAGTGTAGACCGATCGAAATTCCGACGCTCAACACAAAAGTTATAGCATTTTGAATTTTTAAAATTGTAAATAATGCTCACGGCGTCATCTCGTATGTACATGCATGTGCAGCATTTCGGCTACTAACTACACGTACGTGGGCTGATTTTTCTCTTTCTTGTTTAATCATGCGAGCCGAGGATTCCTTTTGGATTAGATAGTTGGTCACTTACTTTCCTAATTACCTAATTAGAGCGAGCGTCCCAGGCTACCATCGAGCGCCTGGGCGCTCCCTAGACGCGTCCCAACGAAAATTATAACGAGATCCTTAAAATGCCCTTCATCTTCAACCTGCAGACCGTGTCTATGGCGCGCCGCCGCTGCCGCTCCTCCCAGAGCCGGCCTGACATTGCTGGTTGTGGACGGGAAGTCGCCGAACGGGTCAAGACGACCACAACGTTCCGGAGCCGAAGAACAAGGATAAACCGCCGATGAAGGTTCATGACGATCCAAAGAACGTCACCGCCAGAAGAAGTCCTCGAGAACCACACAACTCCGACAAGCTTCTCGACGTCGCCGTCGAGATGGGACTGAAACCGGGGAGATTTTATTGGAAAAGACGTCGCCGCCACCATCTAAGCGCCGCCCCCACCAAACCTTAAACCTAAAACATGGAAAACGAAGTCCTCCCAGGTATTCCTTAAATTGTAGATTATGGTTGCTACGTAGTTCCCGGGATACAGATACATGAAAATCAAGTGTCTTATTCATTTTATCAGTGTTTAGCAAATTAGCTTGGTAATGTATATGCATATTTCATTGAAGGACATCTAACGTACATCATCATGTCTGCAAAATTTCTTTCGTATCTCTATGTGGTTATTTTAAATGGTCTTTCATGTAGTGTAGCTCAATTCAAATTGAGAGCCATTCCAGCCTTCGATTTTTCTTAGATAATTTACACTACATATTTTCACAGATATTTTTTTCTTTTTCCAGGATGGACGGGTGCGGCAAAGCGCGTTTTTATGGTCGAGGAATTACAGCTGATACATTAAGGGGGAAAAATGGAACAAAAAACGTTCCATTAAGTGGAAGTATTTAAAACCCAGTCTAAGAGAGGTTGCACAACATCAGCCTTAATACGAAACTTATGAATCAAAATGTAACTTTGAAAGCGAACTTTCCACCGATCCAAAGAGGGTTGCTGCTGTTTGAAGATAAAGTGGTTACGTTCCTTCCAAATGTTCCACGTGGCGCAAGTCAATTTCTATAAAACATGGTCCAGAGAAAGCCGCTTTAGCCGAGAGCAATCTGTTGGCAATAGGCAGTAAGATCTCCCACTGGATCGAAATAAAACTCAGGCACTCAATTGCAAAGGGGCAAGAGAAAAATAGGTGATCACATGATTCCAACATTTGAGAGTTAAACAGAATGCAGGCAGGCACATCTTCAATCTGCCAGTTTTTTCTCTGCATCATATCTTTCGTGTTAAGACGATCAAGAGGAGCAGCCAATCAAACACATGTAATTTAGGGAGACATTTAGATTTCAAAATGGACTGAAGAGATTTTTCTTGAGGGAGATGTGAAAAATAAACTGATAAATTTAGCCGAGGTGAACCTTGAACCCCATATGAAAATCCTAGCGTCACGTATCTCAGGGTTAATTTGAACCTCATCCATCAGCTGAACCACTTCTGTCAGATATTGGAACGCTTGGACCAACAACGGTAATGAAAACGATGAAAGCATCTCCGAGACATAACATCCGCTACTGTCAAGTCTTCATTCTGCACATAATGATGAACATAAGATGAGTTATCAATACCTTGTCCTCGTCGAAGAAATAAGCGAACTAATCATGAGTTATATAAATTAACCCTTCATTGAAGCTTTAGGAACTCCCAAATTACAAATGCATTTACCTGATGCTATAAGAGTACCCATAAATAAAAGAAAATTTAGATATATTTTGAACAATAAAAAACTTTTCCCCTCACTGAAACAAAGTAGTCATAACTAGTTATCAAGTTGAATGTAAATCACCAGCTAAACTAAGAGACCCAGGAAAAGCTACAATATCATGTACTACTAAAACCGACATGCGCACATTGCCGCGCTCGTCCATAGTATATAGTAATTGAGTAAGTACATTTATATCAATATCCTACTAAAGTAGTAGAAAACTTTAGTTTCTCAGATATAAAAAAATCTTCAGAAAAATGATTTAGACGTGGTTTATTAAATTTCAGGTATACCACCATTTAAATCAGCAAATATCATGTCATCAAGGGAAGGAAATGATGAAACAATTGATATTGATGGGAATGCCAGAGCCGTGTCAATAATATTAATTTTTTTAGCGGGAAAGAGATAATGATATTAGCACACCGTTCTTACAGAAAGATCCAGAACAAAAACAGAAATTATGTACTTGTATTAATCCTTGTATGCAGGGTAAGTCTAAAAGTACCAATTATGTACTTGTATTAAACCTTCATTCGGCTAAAACGGCTAAATTTGCACAACGTGGTCACTGATGTCGAGAAAGCGAGGAAGGTGGTGACCACCGAGATGCAGCCTAATCTTCCCTGTGTGCAGCTCCACACCTATCGTCACCAAACATATTATATTTGTAGTTTACAAAGTTGAACATATTAGCAAAAAAAATGACAGTACTTTTTATAAAGCATAAGAAATGCGAATAAAATGTATTCCCATAATTTTATCAACATGAGTAGCCTTCAACAACATATTCAATAACTGCAAAACGAAAAGCTCAAAAGATAAACCTTGAATCCAGCAAAAGTCAAAAACAAAACACTCAAAATCTAAGTATTATGTTAACCAGCTTTACAGCACGAGCCAACTTCCAAATATTGCTCCTTCTTCACCATTCTAAAATACGGACAAAAAGCAAACGAAGGACAAATTGGTAAACACAATCTGGTTAGGAGATCATGGACCATATTCCTTAATTCCAAAATTGTCATTCCCACAATAGCAAGCGTATCGCTTCCACATCAAGATCTAAAAAGAGAGTTCACTTTTATAATCCCTGTCAAGTGCATTCTCTATTGAGAAAGGTGT
The DNA here is from genome assembly GCA_947311845.1 of Poa pratensis. Taxonomy (NCBI): domain Eukaryota; kingdom Viridiplantae; phylum Streptophyta; class Magnoliopsida; order Poales; family Poaceae; genus Poa; species Poa pratensis. Next base: position 34,044,927 of record CAMZMU010000051.1, read on the forward strand.
TCCTGCCCAAAGATTTTTTTAGCATTTGTCGTCGCGCCCCCATTTTTATTTAAACTTCGTTTGCATAATAAGCTAGTTTAACTTATCCTTGGTGACGGTCGAGACCACACCAATTATCACTTATTTAAATGATACTTGTGTCAATTAGAGGATAGAGGTTGACATCGCAGATAGCCTACAAAAAAATCGGTAGTAATTGAAATACATAGAACAGTCATTTTAGAAAGACCACGGAAAAAGACATCAAAGGCATCTTGGATTTGTAGCTGCCTACACATTGGAACTTTCAATTCCGGGAGGAAGCAATGCTAACACTATTCAAACATGATTTGTCTTTTTTGTTTCTCAATGGGATTTTTTTGAAGATTGTGCACACATTACTTTTGAACATGCACACTTTTTCTTCGAATTTTTTGAAACATTTAAAATTGATTCTTTTGCACTAGATATTTCCTCAAATGTGAGGTTAAAACGGTGCTTTGATAGCTCTCACCGAATTTTACGAGACAACTTCGAGTTGACCAGCAACCAAGTTCGCCGTTGACACTCTAGGGCATGCATTCTTCATGTGTTGTGCATTTGCCAGAAAGTCGGCGCGAGAGGCTCTTTCTGGACAAATACACTCACTTAGCCGGTTCTGATTTCTTCCGAATAAAAGATTAATTCGACGGATCACCATATCGCAATAGAAGACGATACTATTCATCATCTGGATGTCGTCCGGTCGCCAAGCTATAGGCGAAATTAGTCAAAAGTATTTCTAGTAAAATATCGGTCAAACACATGGGATTTCTAGTCAAAAATTCCAAACATAAAAGATTTTAGCGAACAAAATCTTAGGCTGGGGGGGGGGGGGGGGGGGGGGGGGGGGGGGGGGGGGCAATGGCCCCCCTAAGTACACCTAGCTACTCAACTTAACTGAAATCGATACATATATACATATATGCATGTGAGTTTTATTTACTATACTATTATTGAAAGGGCCCATCTTTTAGTTGACCCAGGGCCTTTAGAACGTCAGGACCAGCCCTGGGCGGCACCTCAATAGCCACAACTGCGACAAGCAGGCCGCCCAACTGACTATGCCACATCTTTCGGCGGCGGCGCCCACTGGTGGTGACGTTGACGAAGCTGCATGGCAAAATATCGATGACCTACGAACGGATCCCAACTTTGACGACAGGCTCTACTATGGACGAGCAACCTGTCACCAATGGCGGCGAGGTGGCCGCCGGCTAAGAAGCTGGCGGGGCTGACTAACTGGCCGCTCCGAGTTCTACTCTGATTACTCTGTTATAACCTAGAACTTCTTTACTTCTGGTTCTTTTGTAGTTGATTAAAATATCAAGCAGTTAATGTTCTCAAGCGATTTTTTGGTTCCATCTCCAGCACCTCCCCACGATGAGCACCAACCTCTCCTGCCGAGTTCCTGCTAGTTCTCCATGTACTGCGTGTCATGAGGAAGGAGATGAACCAGCACCACCGATCTTTAGATGAACGACCATCATCCTGCCTGAGCCCTTCTATTTCTGGCCGTTAGATTCAAATCGTAAGGTAGCGTACCCCTCCCGCCCTCCCGCGCGTGAATACGGGACAGCCCGACACTGCTTTCATGCCAAAACCTTTTCTATAAATTTCTGGCCGTTAGATTCATAACCGTTTTCATGCCAAAAGCTTTTCTATAAATTTATCTAAATTGTAATCCCTCAAAAAGTGTCCTTTTCAATCAAAAATCAATTACCAAAGTAATATGAATTCATGTGAAACGAATCCAATTTCAAGTGCTTTTATTTTGCATCTCATTTCATATGCATCTTGTTTGAACTCAAATAGATCTGTGAAATTCAAATGGTTTTGAAAACAAAATTCAAGTTTAAAATGCATATTTCAATTAAATTTAGGAAAAATGGAAAATTTGCGGTGGATTCCAATTGGAATTGCTAACACGTACTAGTGGCGCATTTCTCACACACGCCACAGCTAACAAGTACTAGTGGCAAGCTCACCGATTGCCACTGGCACCCTATTTTCCTATGGCGCGTCCGATACCTGCCACTGATATCAATTATCAGTACCGCACAATCAGTGGCGTATGAAAAACGCGCCACTAAGGGCCAAAACGGAACGGCATTAGTAGGCTCTTCCTACTATCGTAGACTCCTTTTTCACAAAAGCTTACTTGAATCTTTTTAATTTTTCCCCTCGTTTCCTGCAGAAAAGACAAAAAAAAGAGGTAATTTTTTTCTAAAAACAATGCCAATTCAGACGGTTTTATTTCATATGTTCAGTGAGATTCCGGACAAAACCTTATCAAAAGTGAATGGAAAAGTATATGTGTTTGGACGTATCAAACTACACATCTCTAAGTTTATTGCTCTTAGTAGCGTTACTATTTCACATGGAAACATAAACCATTTGTTTTTTTTGAAACAAGGCAAGAACTTTGCCTTATATATTGATATAGTAGGATCAATCAGGAAGGACAAGGCCTAAAGAAAAAAGTTACAACTCAAAACATTTTACTTCAGCCTCGAGGCCGCGCCCCACACCAGTCGACGACCAAGTTGCCCAAACAACCAAGGCCGACACCAAAAACCCCTTAACGCAACACGACAAAGGTGAAAACGGAGCCACCGCTCCAAAATCCACGCCAGCCAAGGCCGAGTCCCACACGGGTCGACGACCTTGTCGCCCTAGCGACCAAAGCCGACACAACCAGCTCAACGTAACACGGCGTAGGCGACCTCAATGCAACACAACAGAGGATAAACATCCGGAGCCTCCGCTCCGACATCCACGTCAGCCGCAAGACCGCGTCCACTCGAGCCAACGACCAAGACCCCAAATGATCAAAGTCGACGCTCAAACATCTCAACGCAACAAAGCGTACGTGAATCCCGGAGCTGCCGCTTCGACATCCACGCTAGCCCAGGGCCGCGCACCACCTAGCCGAAGACGAAAGCTCGCCGCCGCCAACCACCAACTCACTCCACAGATCCCTCTGTGAGGACCAAAAGCCCTCCGTTTCATTTGTAACGCAAACTCCACTAATACAAATGCTTACATTTCTTATTGCAAGGTCCATGAAGTTTGTTACTGACGCCTACAAACTGCACACTTGACTACTTGACTGTCACGGGAGCTCCTGCATTACGTTTGTTGTGTCATATAAGGGGCAACACCCACGCAATTGGTGAATTGGGCCGGCACAATAAGCATTTATTTACTTTTTTCTCTTTTTGCTTTTTAATTTTTGTTCATGTTTCTAATATAGTTTTTAAATAGTGTTCACGAGGTCTTAAAAAATCTCCGTATGATTCAAAATAAATGATGGAGGGGGGGGGGGGGGGGGGGGGGATTAGAAAAAGTGCTGTATAGTTCAAAAAGATGTTCATCTGAAAATATTCACAAGTTGTACATCATGTTCAAGTTGTTTAGAAATAGTTGTTCACGGTGTTAAAAAAATATTGGTGTATACTGAAATAATTGTGCATGCGATACAAAAAGTTTAAACACAAAATAAAACAAATACAAAAGTAAAATTAACAGTAAAATGAAAACATAAAATTAAATAGAAAAACATAAAAGAAAAAGAAAAGGAAGAAACATAGAGAAAACATGAGAGGAGGAAAAGCCATTTTGTGGCCAGCGTGAGCCTTGCTAGGCAAACGGCCGCAGTGAGCGTCAAATAGGAAACACCCACAATCAAGCATCTTGGTTGCGGATTTAAATGAGGATATTCCGAATTTAACTGATGAGGAAAATAACAACTTGGTTGCGGATTTTACTTCTAAGGAGGTTTATGACGCCATTATGCAAATGGAACATAATAAAGCTCCAGGACCAGAAGGGTTCCCTGCTGAGTTTTATCAAGTGTTTTGGATAGTTATCAAGGATGATTTAATGTCAATGTTTGTAGAGCTGAAGGTAGGCGAGCTTGATCTGTATAAATTAAATTTTGGTGTTATCACCTTGCTACCTAAAAAGGAAAATGCGGTTGAAATCCAGTAGTACCGACCTATTTGTTTGCTCAATGTGAGTTTCAAAATCTTCACGAAGGTTGGAACAAATAGGATTTCCGCTGTTGTTGACAAAGTTATAAAACCAACCCAAACTGCTTTTATGCCAGGAAGACATATTCTTGAGGGGGTGGTAGTGTTACATGAAACCATTCATGAACTTCATAGGAAGAAAATGGATGGGGTTTTGTTTAAGATTGATTTCAAAAAGGCCTATGATAAGGTTAAATGGTCTTTTTACAACAAGCTTTACGAATGAAGGGTTTTGATCAAACTTGGTGTAAGATGATTGAGAATTTTGTTCAGCTTGGAAGTGTGGGAATAAGGGTTAATGACGATATTGGCCATTATTTTCAAACAAAAAAAAGGACCGCGGCAAGGAGATCCCTTATCTCCTATTCTTTTTAATGTGGTAGCAAATATGCTTGCTATTTTAATTAATAGAGCCAAGGATGATGGATAGGTCGGTGGACTGGTGCCTCATCTTGTGGAAGGGGGTGTATCAATTTTACAACATGCAGATGATACGATCCTTTTTATGGAACATGATTTACAAAAAGTTGTTAACATGAAGCTTATCCTCTACATTTTCGAACAATTATCTGGTCTGAAAATTAACTTTCATAAGAGTGAGATCTTTTGTTTTGGTAAGGCACAAGACGAGGTAAACACTTATAAGGATATTTTTGGTTATGAATGCGGATCACTACCATTTAAATATCTTGGTATTCCCATACATTATAGGTGGCTGCTCAGTAGTGAGTGGAAACCGATTGAAAATCGTTTTGAACGAAAGTTTGGGTGTTGGCATGGAAAGTCACTCTCATATGGAGATAGACTTATCCTAATAAACTCAGTACTCACTAGCTTACCAATGTTCATGCTCTCTTTCTTTCAAGTACGAAAAGATTTGATTTTTATAGATCACGTTTTTTCTGGGATAGCGACCACATCAAGAAGAAGTATCGCTTAACAAAGTGGAATATTATATGCAGACCCAAGGATCAGGGAGGTCTAGGAGTAGAAGTTTTTTATGTTAAGAACAATTGTTTACTAAGCAAGTGGCTGTTTAAGCTTCTCAATGAGGAAGGAATGTGGCAAGAATTGCTACATAATAAGTATCTTAGCAATAAATCTTTGTCACAAGTGACAAGTAATCCAACTGATTCTCCATTTTGGAAAGGTCTTATGGCTGTCAAAGATCAATTTTTTTCTCGTGGTCATTTTGTTGTGGGCAACGGCATGATCACTCGTTTCTGGGAGGATGTTTGGTTAGGGAACACGTCTCTAGCTATTCAGTACCCTTCTCTCTATAATCTGGTGCGTCGAAAAAACGTTCTGGTAGCAACTGTGCTTGCAGCGCAGCCTTTGAACATTGAGCTTAGACGTAATCTGGTTGGAAACAATTGGGACCGATGGGTGCACTTGGTGCAACGCCTAATGCAGGTAACTTTGGTGGATGCGACTGATGTTTTTGTTTGGAATCTAACTCCTACTGGACTTTTCTCAGTTAAATCGATGTATCATGATTTGTTGAATGATCGTACGGTCTTTCTGAGGAAATATATTTGGAAACCAAAAGTTCCTTTAAAGATTAAGATCTTTATGTGGTTCTTGTATAAAAAGTTAATCCTTACCAAAGATAATTTGGCTAAACGAAAATGGAAAGGGTGCACAAAATGCGAATTTTGTGATTCAACGGAGTCAATTCAGCATTTATTTTTAACCTGCCCTTTAGCATGTTTCATATGGAGAATTGTCGAATTCACCTTTGATTTACCACCACCACCCAATATCACGAATATGTTCGGGAATTGGTTGAGAGGGATGCAAAAAATAGATAAAGCACATGTACGAGTAGGCGTGTGTGCTATACTTTAGTCCCTTTGGACATGCAGAAATGATTTAGTGTTTAACAAATCCAAACATATAAACTATTTGCAGGTTATTTACAAGGCTACGTCCCTGCTTGGTGCGTGGTCTCTCCTCCTCCCTTTGGAGCAACGGGAGGAAGTGGCTTCTGGGTGTGGCCGGCTTGAAGCGGTTGCTCGAGCGTTCTACTATTGAAGTTTATTTCCTGTATTCTTCCCTGTATACATGACATGGTTATGGTGTAGTACACTGATACGTCTCAAACGTATCTATAATTTTTTATGCTCCATGTTGATATTATACCAATTGTTACATGTTTTACATACACTTCATATCATTTTTATACATTTTCTGGGACTAACCTATTAACAAGATGCCACAGTGCCAGTTCCTGTTTTCTGCTGTTTTTGTATTTCAGAAAAGTTGTTAAGGAAATATTCTCGGAATTGGACGAAAATCAACGGAGGTCCCTATTTCACCGACACGTCCACGGAGTCCAAAGGAGAGACGGAGAAGCGCCAGGAGGCGGCCACACCATGCCTGGGCGCCCCCTGCCTGCCGCGCCGAGGGGTGGTGTGGGCCCCTCGGGTGGCCTCCGACGCCGCCCTTTCGCCTATTTATTCCTCCCGTCTGGAAAATCCTAAATACCCGAGCCATATTCCACGAAAAGTTCCAGAGGCGCCGCCGTCGTCAACCCTAGCTCGGGAGGGTTCTGAAACTCTTCTCGGCACCCTGCCGGGGAGGGGAATCATCACCGGAGGGCTCTACATCGCCATGCCTGTCTCCGGAGTGATGCGTGAGTAGTTCATTCTTGGACTACGGGTCCATAGCAGTAGCTAGATGGTTGTCTCTCCACTTTATGCTATCATGTTTAGATCTTGTGAGCTGCCTAACATGATCAAGATCATCTTATTGTAATGCTACATGTTGTGTTTGCTGGGATCCGATGAATATTGAATACTATGATCAAGTTGATTATTAATCTATGTTACATGTTATTTATGATCTTGCATGCTCTTCGTTACTAGTAGATACTTTGGCCAAGTAGATGCTTGTAACTCCAAGAGGGGGTATTTATGCTAGATAGTGGGTTCATGCCTCCAGTAATCTGGGCGAGTGACAGCAACGTCTAAGATTGTGGATGTGTTGTTGCCACTAGGGATAACATAACAATGCTATGTCTACGGTCATATGTATTTGTTTACATTACGCACATTACTTAATGCGATTATCCGTTGCTTGCAACTTAATACCAACGGGGGACACGGATGTTAACCTGACGGTGGATTATTAGTCATAGATGCGGTTGGATAACGGTCTATGTATCTTGCCGTAATGCCCAATTAAATATCATGGTAGTCATCTTGTCATTTATATGCATTGTCATGCGCTCACTATTTTATCAATTGCCCAGCTGTAATTTGTTTACCCAACATGTTATTTATCTTTATGGAGAGACAGCACTAGTGAACTGTGGACCCCGGTCCATTCTTTTACACAGATAAAACCACCAACTGCAAACAATTTTTCTCTTTTACTTCCTGCAATTAAATACTATTTTCCACACCATACGTTTAATCTTTTGTTACAGCAAACCGGGAAGATTGACAACCTTCCTATTTCGTTGGGGCAAATTAGTTTGATTGTGTTGTGTGCAGATTCCACATTGGTGATCGAGCAACGGCGCCACCAACAACCTTCTGAAGTGCTCCTACTCCTCCTGGATCTGACAACCTTGGTTTCTTACTGAGTGAAAACTTGCTGCTGCACAGCTGCACTGCTTCATAAATTCCTCTTGGGGTCTCCCAACGAACGTGTGTTTCACGTCATCATACACCACTCCTGATCAGTATCCATCTTGTATACGCCACGAAGGGGCTTTTCCTTCTCGATATAATACATACCCGGTGCGCCTCAACAGGGCATCGTTTCCGCCTAGGGTAATTCACATGGTATCAGAGCTTGGCTCTTCCATGACCTAGCCGCCGCCGATTCACAAGAAAAATCTACAACCAAGAAAACCAATAGATCGATCCCTCCCTCCAAAACCATGGCGTCTTCCTCATCCACGGTGACGCCCGCTGCTCTGGCCGCAGCCCTTGGGGCCCCGCCCTCGCAACAACTGACGCAAGAGAACCTCCTGTTCTGGCAGGATCTCGTCTACCCTGCCCTGCGTGGTGCCCGTGCCATGGGCCTGCTAGATGGCACTGATGCCGCGCCGATAGAAAAGCTTGAGGTCGAGGATGAAGAAAACAAAAAGAAAATCATTGACAATCCAGCCTACTTCGATTGGGTTGCACGAGACCAGTAGGTGATGCGGTATCTTCTCAACTCGATGTCGCCGGGTGTGCTGTCGCACGTCCTTGGTCTGACGACCACTGCTGAAGTCTGGAGCGCAATCACGGAGATGTTTTCCTCTCAGTCCCGCTCGAGGATTCAACACCTCCGGTCTGCCCTCAATAACACAAAAAAGCCTTATATGACCGCCGCGCAGTTCTTCACGAAGATGAAGGGCTTCAGCTCCGAGATGGCCGCCGCGGGAAAACCTATTGATGAAGACGAACTGGTGGGCTACATACGGAACGGGCTAGATGGCTCGTACAATTCCATCGTGTCCACTGCCAATGCCGTGAAGACCTCCCTCGCCGATCTGTTTGGACAGGTCTCCGCGTATGACATGCGCCAGGAGATGTTAGCTGTCACCGGTCAGACGGCTCCTGATGCGTTTACCTCCTCTACTAATGCTGCTCGCCGTGACCATGGTGGACACGGAGATGATGATGGCCGTGGGCGCTCTGCTGATCGTGGCGCGCGTGGTGACCGCGGCGACCGCTATGACAATGGACGCCCATATGATGATGGCCGCAAAGGTGGCCGATATGACAATGTCCGCCGTGATGGTGGTGGTCAGGATAGGCGCCGTGATGATGGTGGACGCCACGATGGTGATCGTGGCTGTCGAGATGATGATGGTGGACGTGATGGTGGTCACCGTCGTCGCGATGGGCGCCGAGGCTGTGCTCCTACTCCTTATGTTGATGTTACTTGTCAAATCTGCAAAATCCAAGGTCACCCGGCAAGCCAATGATGGTGGCGCTTTCAGCGTGATGATTCTGACGATGATGGTGACCGTGACACAAAGGGTGCCCATGTTTCATCCTATGGAGTTGATACCAACTGGTATTCTGACACCGGAGCGACAAACCACATCACGGGGGAGTTGAGCAAGCTCTCCACACATGACAAGTACAAGGGACGGGACTACGTCCGCACGGCCGATGGTAACGGTATGCACATAAGCCATATTGGTCATTCAATTTTGCGCACCCCACATGATTCTTTACATCTCAAAAATATCCTTCATATTCCTACTGCTTCTAAAAATCTTTTATCTGTTCATAAGCTTACACTTGATAATAATGTGTTTCTTGAGTTTCACCCATACTTCTTTTTTATTAAGGATCAGGCCACAAGGAGAATTCTATTTAAGGGTCCCTGTCATGGTGGCCTCTACCCGCTAGTGCCTATCTCTTCCGGGTCGTCCAAGCAAGCCTTCATTACAATAAAGCCTTCGTCTTCCACGTGGCATCGTCGTCTAGGCCATCCTTCTTCATTCGTAGTCAATAAAATTCTTAGGAAACACAATATTGCTTATTCTCCTGAAACTAGTCCTTACATTTGTGATCCTTGTCAACTAGCTAAGAGTCATCAATTACCATATCCTGTCTCTACTAGTGTTTCCACTATTTCCTTGGAACAAGTGTTTTCTGATGTATGGGGTCCAGCACCTCTTTCTATTGGCAAGCACTCATATTATGTAAGATTTATCGATGATTTCAGTAAATTTACTTGGATATATTTGCTCAAGAAACGTTCTGATGTTTATCAAGTTTTCTTGAACTTTCAAGCACTAGTTGAACGCAAATTTGATAGAAAAATTATCACCATGCAAACTGATTGGGGTGGTGAGTATGAAAAACTCCATGGTTTCTTCCAGAAAATTGGCATCACACATCATGTATCTTGTCCTCATGCTCACCAACAAAATGGTTCTGCCGAACGAAAACATCGTCACATTGTGGAAGTTGGTCTCTCCTTACTTGCTAATGCCTATATGCCTCTCAAGTTTTGGGATGATGCATTCCTTACAACCACCTTTCTCATAAACTTGCTTCCTAGTAAGGTCATAAATTTTGACACTCCTGTTGAGCGTCTCTTGCACACTAAACCCAACTATGATTCTCTTAGAGTTTTTGGCTGTGCTTGCTGGCCAAACTTACGTCCATATAATAAGAGAAAACTTGCTTTTCGTTCCACTCGATGTGTGTTTCTTGGCTATAGCCCTCATCATAAAGGAGTGCGCTGTTTAGACACATCCACATGCCGTGTTTATGTCTCCCGAGATGTAGTGTTTGATGAAAACGTTTTTCCGTTTGCATCCTTGAATCCCAATGCTGGAAAGTGTCTTCAAAAGGACATTCTACTTTTGCCTTCAAATTCTACTCATGGGGATGCACAAATTGATGATCATATGCCTTTACCGTTTGTGCCAATTGTTACTAATGATCTTGACAAGTCTACTGTAGAACATACAATTTCAGATGATAGTGGTGATGAAAATAATGATCCTGGAGAAAATTCGGTTCAAAATGATGATCAAAATGATGCAAATAGTGAAGAAACAGATTCTGAAGATGAGGACAGAACTGGCGCTGAATCTGATGCTGATTCCCCTATTTTTTCTGATCCCGATGCAGCGGATCCTGAGCCGGATTCGCCTGAGCTGACACCGACCGGATCTTCCTCAGGTGCTGCGCGCGGCTCCACCTCACCTCCCGTGCGCAGCAGCGATGGCATGACCCGTGACGACTCAGCGCATGACACGCGTGCAAGCGATAGCGACTCCCCCACCGCATGCAGAAGCCGACAGCGAGCCCTCCCAGCATGCAGACTTCGACAGCGACAGCCCGCATGTGCAAGGCGACAGCGACAGCACACAGCATGCAGAAAACGACAACCAGCATGCAGATTCTGGGGGTCCTCCTCCAGATTCCTCCAAAATCCAAACACGTCTACAGAAAGGTATTCGACAACCCCGGCAATATAAAGATGGTACTGTTACTTATGGTCGACAAACTAAAATTTATATGGAGGGAAATCCTGTTAGATATGGCATGCTAACGTCCACAGGAGAATCATGTTCATTATCTGAGGCACTAGATGATTCCAAGTGGAGAAAGGCAATGCAGGAAGAATATGATGCACTCCTTCTGAACAAGACCTGGCATCTTGTCCCACCAAGTACAAACAGATAACTAAATTTGATTGACTGTAAGTGGGTTTATCGTATTAAAAAGAATGCCGATGGTACAGTTGACAGGTATAAGGCACGGTTAGTTGCAAAAGGCTTTAAGCAAAGATATGTTATAGATTATGAAGATACTTTTAGTCCAGTGGTTAAGGCAGCTACTATTAGAATTGTTTTAGCAATTTCAGTCTCTCGAGGTTGGAGTTTGCGGCAGCTAGACGTCAAGAACGCGTTTCTTCATGGTGTTCTGGAAGAGGAAGTGTACATGAAACAGCCACCAGGTTTTGAAGACCCCAATGCTCCTAATCACATATGTAAGTTGGATAAAACTCTTTATGGACTAAAACAAGCACCTCGAGCCTGGTTCTCTCGGTTGAGTTCCAAGTTGCAAGATCTTGGTTTTGTACCATCCAAGGCCGACACCTCTTTGTTCCTCTATGCAAAGTCAGGTATCACAGTGTTTATTTTGATTTATGTGGATGATATTATTGTGACAAGTTCTTCAGATCATGCCATTTCTGCTTTACTAAGAGATCTAAATGAACACTTTGCCATAAAAGATCTTGGTGATTTACATTTCTTCCTTGGTATTGAGGTTAAAAAGGTACATAATGGTCTGTTGTTGACTCAAGGAAAATATGCAACTGATTTACTTGCAAGGGTTGGTATGAGAGATTGCAAATCTTCTCCCACACCATTGTCCTCTACAGAACCTTTATCTCTAACCGAAGGTACACTTCTTGGTCCGAATGATGTTACACACAATAGAAGTATTGTTGGAGCTCTTCAGTATTTGACTTTGACACGACCAGATATAGCATTTTCTGTTAATAAGCTTTGTCAATATCTTCATGCTCCAACTACAGTACATTGGACAGCTGCCAAGAGAATTCTGAGATATGTACAGGGTACTATTAATGTTGGCCTCACATTTCAATAGTCACCTTCTACTCTTTTGAGTGCCTTTTCAGATGCAGATTGGGCAGGTTGTCTTGATGATAGGAGATCTACAGGAGGTTTTGCTATATTTATCGGACCAAATTTGGTTTCATGGAGTGCAAGAAAACAAGCTACTGTATCTCGTTCTAGTACAGAAGCTGAATATAAAGCCTTGGCAAATGCAACAGCTGAGTTGATATGGGTTGAACTCTTCTTGGTGAACTTGGTATAATGCTAAAAGAAAAACCTTGCTTGTGGTGTGATAACTTAGGAGCCACCTATTTATCAGCAAATCCAGTGTTTCATGCACGCACAAAGCACATCAAGATTGATTTTCATTTTGTGAGAGAACGAGTTGCAAATAAAAGATTAGATATCAAGTTTATTTCAAGCAAGGATCAAGTTGCAGATGGGTTTACCAAGGTGCATCCTGTCAAACAACTACATGAGTTCAGGCGTAATCTCAACCTTTCCAAGGTTTAGATTAAGGGGGATGTTGAAGTTATTTCCTGTATTCTTCCCTGTATACATGTACGTTATATTCACCGACATGGTTATGGTGTAGTACACCACTCCTGATCGGTATCCATCTTGTATACACCACGAAGGGGCTTTTCCTTCTCGATATAACACGTACCCGGTGCGCCTCAACAGGGCATCGTTTCCGCCTAGGGTAATTCACATCTACAACTTTGCTGGCTGGCAGATTTTCAATAGATTAAGTGATGCATAAGTGTTTCATTCTTGTTGTTTTTCGCTGGCTAGTGTTTATCGCTACCCTTTCTGATGCTTGAGTTGTAATCTTTTGAACCTGATACTCCAAAAATGTAATAAAACAGTTGTGTGCATCCTCGTGATGCAAGGCTGGGGCTTCTCCCCATTTCTAAAAAAAAACCACTATCAAGCAGGAATTCCCCTAAAAAAAAATCAAGCAGGAATGATCAAGGCCTATTTCTTGGGGGCATCGGCACGAACAATCAGAGGTAGTCTATCATGTATACCCTAGCCGAGAGGCAAACCAGGGCAGAACGGCGATTGCGTGCCATTTCCTCCCGTCTGAGGCGAGATGCTTGGCTCTGGCTGCCACTGCCACTCTGTCAGCCTTGCCTGTCGTGCGAACTCAGGTCGGCAGCTCCGCCGTCCCCAGTCGCCACCCGCTCGATCCCAGCGTGGAGCGCGCGCCGCCCGACCGTGCGAACAGAGGAACCTTCCATGCCTTGGGTTCCATCCACAATCCATGGAAACGCAGCACAAGTACACGTGACCGCACGCAGGGGCTGTTCTGTTGAGCACGCGACTGCGGCAGGCGAGCGCACGACGCGCCTCCGACTGTCCGCTTATAAATGTGGCGCCGGATGGCACCTTCCCAGTTAAGTGACTCCGTGCCAGTGTTCAAAAGAAGACTCCATTGCTCCATGCTAGGTAGAAGAAGCTAGAGAGCACTGTTCTACCCAGTCCCGATCAGGACGAGATAAGCAAGCGACGCAGCCGGACATGGTGCTCAATGGTGCGCTGTTCTTGCTTCTCTGCGTGGCTGCTCAAGCTGCTGCGCCGGGCGGACACGGTGAGAGCCTCGATTGCTACTGCTACTCCTTAATTGCATCGTTAATTACTTCATTCTCCGTCGGTCTGTCAGCCATCACTAGTTAACACTGCGGAGAGCAGTCACCATCGAGCTCATCCTCTTTTTTCATGGCGTTGTTCGAAGAGATCTTTCATAGATAGTGCTGCTGCTGTTTAGAACCTTAGATGCACTGTAACATATCCTAGTATTCGCTCCTTCAGTGCCACTCAGATAAAAGGATCATTATTTATCGGAGTGCATTCATGTGAGATGCAGTATAACGGTTATCGAAATGCATGCATATGCGTTGACTTGTTAGTTCCATTATAAGTTGCCACAGCAATTCAGATCGGGACGTCTCATCACGTTCTCGCGTGCGTAGGACGTCTCATCACGTGAGATAAGCTGAATTCTGAAATGAGCGTTCGACTAGTTTAGTGCTACCTGCAGAATCTCATCACGTTAGATGCAGATGCTCTGATTGATTCCCCTGGTTCAGTAAAACCATGTTGGTCGTTCGTTACAGGATTTTACATCGTGAAATGACTGAATAAAAACTTACACTTGATGCACAGTGCTGAACGGCAACTTCGAGCTCCCGCCCAACAGGTCCCAGATGAACGGCACGAGGGTGCTGGGCGCGCACGCCATCCCGTACTGGAAGGTCACCGGCTTCGTGGAGCACATCAACTCCGGCGACAAGCAGGGCCACATGGTGCTGGCGGTGCCGGAGGGGAGGCACGCCGTGCGGCTGGGCACCGAGTCCTCCGTCCAGCAACAGCTCAGCGTGACGCGAGGCCACTACTACTCCATCACCTTCAGCGCGGCGCGCACCTGCGCCCAGTCCGAGACACTGAACGTGTCCATCGTCCCCGGCGACCCGACCGGCGAGCTCCCGATCCAGACGGTGTACTCCAGCAGCGGCTGGGACTCCTACGCCTGGGCCTTCAAGGCCAAGCAGGGCGTCGTGACGTTCATCATCCACCATGGGGACGACATGGTCGACGACCCCGCATGTGGCCCCATCATCGACTCCGTCGCCATCAAACCACTCAACCCTCCTCACGCCACCCACAGTAAGACTAAATTCTACCCCCGTACGATCTTGTAAACTCCACCTAAAACACTTTGTCATGAAATTTCTTGCGTGATAGTTAATTTACGTGCCTGCCTGCCTGGATTGAACAGATAACCTTCTGAAGAATGGGGACTTTGAGGAGGGGCCGTACATGACGCCGGGCTCCCCGTGGGGGGTGCTGGTGCCGCCGATGGACGAAGACGCCGTCTCGCCGCTGCCCGGGTGGATGGTCATGTCCTACTCCAAGGTCGTCAAGTACATCGACTCCGCGCACTTCCGGGTGCCCCACGGCTCCCGCGCCGTGGAGCTGGTGGCCGGCCTGGAGGTCGCGCTGGTCCAGGAGGTGGACACCGTGCCTGGGAGCTCCTGCACGCTGCAGTTCTCCATCGGGGACGCGAACGACCGGTGCGCGGCGCCCATGCGCGTGCAGGTGGCCACGGCAAACGAGACTAAGAGCGCAGAGTATAGTTCCAACGGCACGGGCGGGTTCACGCGCGACAAGCTCAAGTTCACCGCGGAAGAGAACCGCACGCGGGTGGTGTTCTACAGTATGGGATACCACAGCATGTCCGACGGCACCGGCACGCTCTGCGGACCCGTCATCGACGACGTCTCGCTCGTCTGCGTTCCGCAGCATCATGCTCGCCGCTTACGTCGCTAACACATTGCCAGTGACGGCCCAAAGAAAAGAAGAAACACATTGCGGGGGTGCATGGTGTGCGTTTTCTTTTTTCTTTTTGTTTTGCGACAGAGCTTCGAAGTGGAAAATGAATGCCGAGGAAGGGGTTTGGAATTTCGATAAAATTCGATGATAATATTGATGGAACTGAATTAAAAATTTCCGTCTCACAGTTTAGACTAGATTCAAATTTGCTCAAATTTTATCTAAAAACTGACACTCTGAAAGAAAATGGGTCCTAAAAGGTTAAACCACAGCCGCGTGTTAGAATACGTGTACAACACGATTAGAGATAGATTCGGTTTTGTATGACTTGACTTGTACTCCAATCCTCTCTACCTCCTTGTACCACTATATATATCCTGACGAGGGTCCAATCAAACAATAACAGAAATTAGGGATTCTAAAAATTCCACATGGTATCAGAGCCTTTAGGTCTGGACATTCGGTTTTAATCGGTATTCATTTCGGGGGTTTTCGGTTTTAAAGCCGACAGAAAACACTTTAGGTGGGCGACTCTCCGCTCCGCGCGTCTCGACCGCTGCCGCTCGGGTCGTCATCACCATCCGGTGAAAGGAGTAATTATACAAGGGGTACCAACCGGAGACGTTGCCCCTGACGGCTCACGCCAAACACTACACACAATGTCGTACCTTACGACGGATCGTAGGAGTGCATCGGCTGGTACGACAAGTGCGACAAATGCCCACAAAAAGAGAGCATGGACTCAACACATGTGGTCTCGGCTACAACTGTCGCAGCAGTGGAACATGGGTTCCCCTGATGCTGCCAAAGTGGTTCCGCTGCACGTGGGCCCACCTAGAAGATAGACAAGGCCAAGTATCAAGACAGGTTGGTGGGTCCGCCCACCAACCCCCTGAAGACCCGTCAAGATCGACATCGACACCCTGCGGCTAAGGACTCAGGTCCTGGAGACCTCCCGGGGTTTCCCTCATCGCGGGATACAAGACAAGACTTCCGAGAGCCCGAGTACCCGGCAGGAGGCTGGACTCCCTCTCGGGTACACTTCCGTACAAGCTATGGATAAGCACTACAGCGTGCACTCGACGCTCCTAGAAGACTTGGGAAGCAAGGCGAAGGAGGCGCGGCTCGGGGACATGGCCGGTGGAGCTGTCAGCCCCTGTCCGCCCGCTTTCGCTAAAGGTGGACGCCCTCACCTAACTCAGAGAAGATACTTGGAGGAGAATGAACCACGTCTCCCCAATTAGACTGTGAGGGGAATGACATCAATGTGCTCTTGCGGTCACCACCTTTTGCTAAGTTAACAACATGGGCTACTACCCGGCGGAGATAATATAGCCGAATTAGGCTACTTTTGTAAAAAGCCAATTTGAAACCCCAAATGAGGTTTTTTTCTTATCTCGAGGCTTGAAATTGGAATATAACCGAATTAGGCTAGTACCATGCCAATGTTATGTTTTTCTAACGCAGAGGCCTTCACACTAGGCTCGTAGTAAGCGGATCGAAATTTTCAGAATGTCGAACTTCTTACGATCTCATAGGGGATCTGACCGATTACACCCGAGGAGAACAGCGCGGCCATCCCGACGATCCCGTGTCACTCCATCGTCGTACCTCACTATCTTGGGATCGAGAGACGCTTTGCTACCGTTGTCTCGATCATGCCGACCCGGCGCGTTTCTCTCTGCCTGCTGAAGACAACGCAGTGGTCAACTTGGAAATTATTGCCGCCTCGAGGCCATTAATCAACGAGAACGAGATCTCCTCTATAAGTGGACGCACACCACTGGAGTAGTGCGTACACTTCAGGAAGTTCAAAGTGCATCACTCCTTGTGCCGTAAGACTTGAGAAGGGATACAGAGATGGTGCAAGGTTGCATCGCACTAGTGCTGCTCGTCTGGATGACTGCTCGATCGGCATAGGCCATCACGGATGGTGAGAGCTTGCAAATCTTCTTAGTTTTTGAAGCACTTGCAAAGTTGCAAACTGGATATATGTTTTATTTGTAGTGCCCTCTGGGGTTATTCTTAGATTAATGCAGGCTCGGGTATGAAAAGTATGATGATTAACTTTTCATACCTGAGCCTGCACTAACCTAAGAATAACCCCCGAGTATGCTGTATGAAAGTAGGTTTTAGAGTCTTCTCACAGGCGGTTGATGCACGAATAAGTTCTGACATATATCGTGGTTCCATGCTCAGGCCTACTGCCGAACGGCAACTTCGAGCAACCGCCGGACAGGTCGCAGATGAACGGGACGAGGGTGACGGGTCGCTACGCGATACCGCGCTGGGAGATCTCTGGGTACGTGGAGTACATCAGCTCGGGCCAAAAGCAGGGGGACATGGTCCTGCCGGTCCCGGAGGGCGCCTCCGCCGTGCGGCTGGGCAACGAGGCCTCCGTCCAGCAGCAGCTCAGCCTGACGCCGGGAACGCACTACGCCATCACCTTCAGCGCGGCGCGCACCTGCGCTCAGGCCGAGAAGCTGAACGTGACCGTCGGTCCCGACTCCGACGAGCTCCCGATCCAGACGGTGTACACCAGCAGCGGCTGGGACTCCTACTCGTGGGCGTTCGAGGCCAAGGAGAGCGTGGTGTCGCTCGTGGTCCATAACCCCGGTGTCACCGAAGACGCGGCATGCGGCCCCCTCGTCGACGCCTTTGCCATCAAGACTCTCCTCCGACCTCAACGCACAACGGGTACGTAGCATCCTTACTAGCTCCATGTTTGGATGTACACATTTCTAACTGAACATATCAAATTGTTCAGCAAAATTAACGACTTAATAAGTAAAACCCGAGCAGACAACATGCTGGCTAATGGGGACTTCGAGGAGGGGCCGTACATCTTCCCCAACGCGTCGTGGGGGGTGCTGGTGCCGCCCATGGAAGAGGACAGCTACTCCCCTCTGTATCCGTGGATGGTTTTGTCAACGACCAAGTCCGTCAAGTACGTGGACGCGGCGCACTACGCCGTGACGCGAGGCGCCCGGGCAGTGGAGCTGGTGGACGGCGGGGAGAGCGCTCTCGTGCAGGACGTGGGCACCGTGCCGGGGCGCTCGTACAGGATGGAGTTCTCGGTCGGGGACGGAGCTGACGGGTGCGAGGGGTCACTGGCCGTCGAGGCGTACACGGCGAGCGCGAGCGTGAAGGTCCCGTACGAATCCAAGGGCACCGGCGGGTACAAGCGCGGCGTGCTTGTCTTCACGGCGACGGAGGACAGGACGAGGGTGGTGTTTGTCAGTGCTTACTACAACACGAAGCCCGACGGCACCCTCTGTGGGCCAGTCGTCGACGACGCCTCGCTCGTGGTCGTTGTGCAGAACCATGCTCGCCGTTTGCTATTGTGAAGTACAGTATGATAGTTGCTAACTTCAAACATATTTTGTAAGCTATAATATTGTAAGACTTGATTTTGTTATTTACTATGTTGTTATTTAATAAAATTGCGTGTTATATGTCGCAGAGAATTTTTTTGAGTGTGCACAGCCTCCGAAAATTTTCTAGCTCCGCCACTAAAGTTAGGCGGAGTGTGTTGGATTAAAACTGTCGGGCTCATATGGTCTAGTATAAAGAACGGGCCATGCAATACAAATATTTGGAAATATTGTTTTATATGAATAAAAGATAACATGAGTAGATAATTATGTCTCTACTCTACGCCTTCGCATTTCAATGAGAATACCAACTATATCGTCCTCGCTAATTTTCATTACTTTCAAGAATAGAGCTCACTCAATAAATGCCACCAAACAATACTTTAAGGTCATCATCCGTGCTATTTCTCAATTAATTCGTCAGTAGGCTTATTGCGGAAAAGTCTCTTTCGATGCTCGCCATAAAAACCAATAAGATCAATAAACTTGAGAAGTAAATACACATGCTTTTTCCGTTTCAACAAGCTTAATAGAGAGCTCACCAAGAGTACTTAGCTATTTGAATCTATCGTGTTTTCTCATATCTTCAATAAAGGTGTCAAGTTGGAATTCAAACATTAACAAATATGTGGTTTATATGTCCTTGACATAAAATTCGGCAAATCTCATTACCTTGTGTGCATCATAATAAGTAAATGAATTGATGGGATTCAAACATGATATGCAAACAAGCAACTCTATATTAACCACATCAAACTGATTGTTAGGCTCTTAGATAATCTTATCAATGACACCAAGATAGACTTGTCAGTGCTTCATTATTTGAAGTGGCCCCTGGAGCTTTCTGGCTGCGGGGTTCAGTTCAAGCACTCTGAATCCATCGAGAGCCAATCCCTGTCGGACTTCACCGTTTACCCGAAAAGAGGATCCTAACTCACGGAGCATGTAGTTCGACGGGTCCTTCTCACGTGGCAAGACGGATTGTAATAATTATATTTTTATATCAAACTTTTATACTTCAAACAAATTTATAGAATGCCATGGTCTTATATATTAAGTATTATTTTCTATTATTTTTTCAACATAGTTAACCACATAATAAAGTTACTACATATTAGTTAACTGTTGTTTGTATAAAGTTACAACGCATATCGATGAAAAATACACTTGCATTGCGCTATATTAGAAATTGTTTGTGTACTATTATTTTCTTCATAATTTTTTTTTACAATTGCATACACTATATATTATTATACATATTTAGAGATCTCTAAACTATATCGTCTAACGCTTGTCTTCACAAATGTGACTAGTTAAGCATATATACCCGTAGAAACTTCCAAAGCATAAATGTAATTGTTAGTAATATTATTTATTGGGTTTTTCATAGTCACAACTCGAATACGACCGGAACATGCAGAGAGAGAAGACCCAACAGCATATCGGAAGAAAATGATAAGAAGAGGACGGAGCGCAGTTGAGGATGGAGCGCTGCGGACGCGGTCGAAGATAACTAGTACTTGTTGTTCTTGGAAAAGCTGAACGACAACGGTAAGAAGTGCTCGTGTTCACGGTCATACATTGCGTTCAAGGAACATCTATCCCCTTATTCAGTTATTCATAAGAGCATTTCTAGTGGAGTGTGGAAATTTGGGTGTGTATATGACCATGTACACACCCGTGTAAAAAATAATCCTTTTTAGACACTCCCAGTTTTTCAGCGTAGTGTCTAAAATACAGGACGTGTATATTTTCTCTAGGGCTGTGGCTTTTCGTGTTGAGTAGAGGGAAGGGTGACCCAATGAAGTGACACATACAGTAAGCTAAACAAAATGCCGACAAATATCAGCGCGAAAGAACTAATGGCTGCTACGACCAAAGACTAGCCAATTTCCCTAAATAAAGAACCTCTCAAAGGCTCCCCGAATGGGGCAGTTAAACTTTTAGCTCCGGATATTGGCCTGACGGATCAAGGGTCCAGGAGATACTAAAATCGTGCTCGGTGGTAAGAGTAGTTGAGGTGATGATGTTTTCAAGCTCTCTCCATTGGTTCGCCCCTGCGAGACCTAAGGATCTTCTAAATCTGCACCCACTAGTTATTGCTCGCTCGGCAGAGATGTTTTGGTCGTCACATATGCTGAACAGCAAGGTGAAGCGTAATTTGAGAGGCTCATCCCCAAGCCACCAATCTCCTCGAAACAGGCTTTCGCCCCGCTATATTAATATAGCAACCACCAATACAACCGTGAGACCACCGCTGGGGCAAAACAGCACAAAGCAAGCCCAAGCCACCAGTCTTGCCAGAAGTTTGTACGCTTCCCATTTTCCAAACGGTGTTTGGCTCCCACTTTATAGGACTGTTTAATTTTATGCAGACTATTCCAGAACTACAAACCCCCTTAGTCCGAGCTCAAGAAAATGTCTCCGGTCTAGGTATATTTGGCTCTAATCAACACAACCCAAATAGAGTTGTCCATCTTATAGATTTTCCAAATCTACTTCAACATAAGTGCCACGTTCATGTGCCAGGAGTTGAGATTGCTGAGACCCCCACATTCTTTGGGTCTGCAGACCGCAGGCCAATTCACCATATGATACTTACGCTTCAGACCCGATCCCTCCCAAAAGAATCTGGCACGGTGGGTATCGAGCTGCTCGTGGACACCCTCTTGGAGAAGAAATAGGCTTCTATGTAGCGGAGAAGACTGGGGATAAATTCTGGTGCGAAATACATGTCGATGTGAGTTAAAACTCACACAAAAATAGGAAATTCGTAAAGGTACCTGATCTTGTAGGCCTGTGGCCGCTTCCCATCGAGTCCACCAATTGGTTCCGGCCCTTCCAGCCTGCCACTTTCCCAGTCCAGAGGGATGCCACGCGAGGGCGGCAGAGCGGAAACTGAAGCTTCCGTAGAACTAACGAAACAGAACGAGACCCCAGGTACGCAAAAAATATGCGAAATTATGTCGTCCTCGTGCCTTGGAACCCGGCGTGCGTATCTCGACCGGCGTCATCTGTTGCGTGCCTATGCATTTGTAAGCGGATCCACGGCGCCGCTTTGCTCCCCACTGTCCAATCGATCCATCCCCATTTTAAGCTCCATACTTCAGAGTCGGGAGTCCACCACCATCCGAGAGCTCCCGGGGCAAGGAAAGCGAGCTGCTCAGCTAGGCTCATGGCGAAGGGGACACGATGCATGGCGCTGCTCGTGATCCTCGGCGTGGCTGCGCGAGCGGTGTCGATCGTCACGGACGGTGAGGTCTCACAAACTTTCTCTGCTCGCAATTCACATATTAAGCAAAGTATCTAGCTAGATTGCTGCTTTTTAGAGAGCCTGCTGTAAAAACTTTGACTACTGCTAGTATTTTGTTTTTTTGTGAATTAACTTTGACTACTGCTAGTGCCAGCAAAAGTATCTAGCTAGATAGCCATGACAATATAATATTACTCCCTCCGTCCCAAAATAAGTCTCTTATTTTGCCCGAAATTGGATGCATCTATGTCTTGATGTATCTACTTTTGGACAAATTTAAGACACTTATTTAGGTTTGGGACGAAGGGAGTACTAGTATTAACCTTAAACCAGTGCCCAGCTTTAAGACAACAAACTTGTAAGCCGAAGGAGTTGCTAGTCGGACATACAGTATGTGAAAAATCCCTTGTAGGTTCAGTTATGCAATCTTATGGTTCCTCCCCAATGCCATATTTGCCAGCGTTGACTTATACCCTCCAACACCAAGAAAGAGAAAGGAATCCTAGTAGAAGCGTGGTTAACTCTTGGGATGTGCAATAGGAAAAATAATTCATACATGTTGTCAATCCAAGACATAAACAGGGGGTGGTCGGACTGCGAAATTAATGGTTGGATCATGTGGCACTTACTCAACCTGTCAACATATAAGCATCATGGCAAGAACTGTAAGTGTAAGTTGGCGAACTGTTAGTGGACAACATTTCATCAGAACTCAAAGTTCAGTATTGATTATTTTCATTTAAAGGAGCTTTAATTTGCGTGGTGACTTACACTGGGTTCACTAGTGTAACCATAAATACTATACATTCACGTCCATGCACAACTCAAAGCCTGCAACACAACAGATCTACTACTCGTTTGCTTCTCACTGAAGATTGCAGCAAGATGATCTCAAGTACAAGAATTGCTGTTTTCCATCTTATTATTCTTAACGCTGACTCGTGCGATCATCTTGTGTGCATATAGGCCTATTACCGAACGGCAACTTCGAGGAAAGGCCGGACAAATCCCAGCTGAACGGCACCATCGTCACGGGTCGCAACTCGATACCGCGATGGGAGATCTCCGGGTTCGTGGAGTACATCCAGTCCGGACAGCAGCAGGGGGACATGATCCTGCCGGTGCCGGAGGGCGCGGTTGCCCTGCGGCTGGGCAACGACGCCTCCATCCGGCAGAGGATCAGCGTGACGCGGCGCACGGAGTACTCCATCACCTTCAGCGCCGCGCGCACCTGCGCCCAGGCCGAGCAGCTCAACGTGTCGGTCATGCCGGACTCCGGCCTGCTCCCCATCCAGACCGTCTACACCACCAGCGGCTGGGATTCCTACGCCTGGGCCTTCAAGGCTAAGCACAGCGTGGTGTGGTTCGCCATCCACAACCCCGGCGTCGAGGAGGATCCGGCGTGCGGCCCCCTCATCGACTCAGTTGCTATCAAGACACTTAATCCTCCCCACCACACCAAGGGTATGATCAATTAACCTTAACTTGACGGTGATTATAAAAGCACAATCTGACTCGTCATTGTTGCCCAACTCGCGCAGGTAATATGCTGAGGAATGGGGACTTCGAGGAGGGGCCATACATCTTCCCGGGCTCCACGTGGGGCGTGCTGGTGCCGCCCATGGACGAGGACGACTTCTCGCCGCTGCCGGGGTGGATGATCATGTCGGACACCAAGTCCGTCAAGTACGTGGACGCGCCGCGCCACAGGGTGCCGCATGGCGCACGGGCCGTGGAGCTGGTGGCCGGGAGGGAGACGGCGCTGGTGCAGGAGGTGGCCACCGTGCCCGGGCGCTCCTACAGGATGCTCTTCTACGTCGGGGACGCGGCCGACGGATGCGAGGCCTCCATGGTGGTCGAGGCATACGCGGCGAGGGAGAGACAGCAGGTGCAGTACGAGTCGCAGGGCGTGGGCGGGTACAAGCGTGGGCAGATCGATTTTGTGGCGGTCGAGAACCTCACGCGCGTGGTGCTCCAGAGCATGAACTACCACATGAAGCCTGACGGGACGCTCTGTGGACCGGTCGTGGACGACGTGTCTCTCGTCAGCCTTCGCAAGCACGCAGCTCGCAGGTTATTCAGGTGAACTCCTATAGTTCTAAGTAGTACCAAGCGACTTTTTAAGGGACATGTACAATACTGTCTAATCAGCTGTCTGTAACATGTGCCGCGTGAGAGGGAGAAAATGTGGAG
This sequence comes from Poa pratensis, assembly GCA_947311845.1. Classification (NCBI taxonomy): domain Eukaryota; kingdom Viridiplantae; phylum Streptophyta; class Magnoliopsida; order Poales; family Poaceae; genus Poa; species Poa pratensis. The sequence goes on from CAMZMU010000051.1 coordinate 34,069,191, forward strand.
AGAGAAAGATGGTAATTCTATAGACAGTCGATATCGCCGAAAAATCGCTAAATATAATGTCTTTTAGTTTTTCTTTCTTGATTTGAATGTATCTAGACTTAGTTTATACATATATTCATTCATTTTAGTATGTATGTACTTAAAATTGAAACGATGGGGCCCATGGCTTACATTAGTAAACGGAGTAAGTAGTACTAATGGACATGCACGAGTCAACATTGTTCTCTCCGAGAACGCTAAGAACAACACCCTTGAGAAGGGTATCGACTTCCAGAAAAGCTTTCTGCTCTAGAGATGTAAGCTCTCGGCAAACTTGTCTTTCGACGTGTCAAATCATTTCGTAGACTGAAACCAATGAATTTATGTCGCACTCCATCTCTTGTAGTGCACATTCGTGAATGGAGATGCTTCAGAGCAGCAACAAAGGCTCAAAGAAGTTGCAAAATTCCCCCATGGGAGAGAAAGCTTAGCAATAATGCCTTTGACCATAAACTTGCACGTGAAGTGCTCAAGTTTCTTAGCAATTGACTTTCTTATAATAGCGTCCATCAGTTCTTATACTCATAGAAGTGCTTCATAACATAAAATTCATTGTGGTTCGAGCGCATCCCACATATACTTGCCAAAGTAATAGACATATACAAGTCAACAATGCTCTTCCCAAAACCGTTGAGAACAACGCCCATGAAACATAGGACAACGGAAGAAATAACAATAGGCAAACCTTTCGATGAATGCACGGGACACGACGTGAGGCGAGGTGGGCGGCGGTGGAGGAGTGAGTGTATGTGTATTCTGAACATGCTCTTATTATTAGTGGTAGAAGATTCCCCCTTATCATAGGGTCCAACTCGTTATAATTGGCGAGGGTGTTTGCAGGTGTACTAAATTTTTTTGTCTGTTTAGTGCATGTTTCAATCTCCGGATGTCCTTGAACAACCGAAAGAGGAAGCCGACCAGTATAATTTTCAGTGTATCTTTTTTTTGTACTGGCATGGCCGGGTTACGTCGAGTTGTAACTCTTTTGTACCAGTTGTTGTTTTTCTTGATAAATATGGATATAAGCCGGTTTCGGGTGCCTTGAAAAAATGATTTTGGCTTTCAAATATGATGGAGTTCGTATGCACATTGGGCAGAGTAGCAGGAGACAAAGAGATGCGATTGATCAGAGTTAAAAGTGATTTTGGACGGTGGAAACCGCAGCCAAGGGAATCGATGAACTGTGCGAAGTAAATAACCTGTCAATTTTGGGCGACGCGACGCTGCGGTCACCGGCGGGAGACCAGGAGGCACGGCGCCGACACACCAGGCGCGCGCGGGGAAGAAGCCGCTCACCCTGTGGGGGTGAGCCGTTGTCACTATGGCACGGCAGATGGCGCTGGGTACCGTGGCCGTGCAGAGTCTGGATCACTGGAAGCCGAATCTTCTTACGCATCAGAGGAATCAGATGCCACGTGATCACACGCGGGAACAGGGTGTTCCTGCAGATTGCAAGACGCGCGGCCGGCTATGTGCATCGCCTCAGAAAACGAGAGATGCCCGCTGCCGCTTCCCGCTCGTGCTCGCCCGGCGTATCTCGCGGCGCTCCGCCCGGCCGGCCGGCCGGTGGCCTGATTTCCCTTGGCTGCGCCTCGTTGACCAGCTCCGGGCACTGCTTATAAGCCACACGGCCCGCACCGCGGCAGCTTTCTTCGTTCATCCTCTCCCCACTCCAACTCGAGAGAAGGGAGTGGCCGAGTGGGAGATCATGGCGAACAGCTCGCGTTGCGTGGCGCTGTTCTTGCTCCTTCTCCTTGCCGTGGCTGCTCCAGCGGTTTTGGCCGTCACCGATGGTAAGAACTCGGATCACTCTGACATGTACAAATTTTACAGTATAGGCTTCAAAATTCCATTCCATTTCAAATATGCACAATTGTATGTATGTCCCACGAAATCGAAGGTGGCGTTGACTTGCACGTGCACTGCATAGCTCACGGGTCATGTATGTATGATCTTCTATGGTGTGGTGTGTCATGCTTCTTGGGCATTGTAGTGGAATGTCGTTTCGGTCCAAGATCACTTTTCAATTAGATCGAACATATAACTGGAGTTTGCTTCCGCATTGTAGTTTAGTCTAGATCACTCTGTAATCAGATCGTCCAGCTAACTGGAGTTTGCTTTCTTGACGAACGCTAACCAGAGTTTATCAAACTAGCGTTGCTTTCTTTGACGAAAGCTAATCTGAGTTTATCGAACTAGTTCTTCATGTAGTCTTCTCATGGAAAAGTTACCTTGTTGCCCTCTCAAACAAGTTGACAATGCATAAATCGACTGTTGATGCAATGGTTAAGCTTCAAAACCTTTAATACCTTACGGGAACAAGTTAACAGTGTATATCTAAAGTGCAACAGATCTTATTTCTTGAAGTATACCCACTGCTGAATGCTGATCAATTTCAATCGGAGTGTGTGCGCAATCTCTAAAGAGATAATGTTGCATCAGTATGCTAAAATTGAAAGGATTTTCTGGAGATCAGTGGAGTGGAATTTTCTTTCCCACAAGTCGACTGCTTTTTTTTGTGAGTTTTGTCAAAAATTCTTGTTTCCTCTGAAGTTAATTGATTACAATTTTGAGAAAGTGATTTTTATGTTTTCCCCATGTGCACTTCTAATCTACACCAATGGCATATTAAAAAAAGGCGCAACCATTACATCTGTAATGTGCATTTTACTTCCATTTTTATTTACTACACTAGTTGCCCATTTAAAAGAAGGGCAACAAGTGCATTGTAATGTGTAGGAAAATTACACTACTAAAATATGTATTGATAAGTAATTTTGGTTTTAATAGTTTATTTGGTCTGTTGCACTTTACACTAGTTGCAGCTTGTGTTTTTGCAATTTCTGAAAGACTTTTTGTTATTGTTCTTTCAAAAAAATCTTGCATTTAATTTCCACTTTCTAAATTTATCAGCTGACCTTGTCGCTCCCATGGCACCGTTGTCGATCATCATCCAACAATTTCCTTCATCTTCACATGGCATTTCTGTTTCAGACAAAACAGAGCTCATGATATGTTGTTGCCACTTTAGGCATCAATATATCGAATAGACTAACAAAGAAAATAGTCAAATGTGTGCACTCAGAAATCACAATGATGACATTATTTTTTGTGTTTCTTGGCTTAAATGTAACCCTCCAGCAGCCGACTGCCAGCCCTCATTGTACTGATACTATTTCCTGGCAGGTAGGTCAGATCACCATTTTATGTCACTCAACAAAATACAAAGCAATCATAAATGCATATCAATTGTCTTTCCGTGCTCAGCATGTTTACTGTGATAAAGCATTCTACCTTACTTCGAGCATGTCTGAGTTCTGTCGATTATTATCTGTAAAAAAAAGATTCTGACAATTCGATGATGTTTGTGCGCATAGGGCTACTGCCCAACGGAAACTTCGCCCAGGCTCCGGACAGGTCCCAGATGAAGGGCGTGGTGGTGACGGGACGCCACGCGATACCGTGCTGGGAGATTTCCGGGTTCGTGGAGTACATCGAGCCCGGGCACAAGGAGGAAGACATGATCCTGGCGCTGCCGGAGGGCGCGTCCGCCGTGCGGCTGGGCAACGACGCCACCATCCAGCAGCGGATCAACGTCACCCGCAAAACGTTCTACTCCATCAGCTTCATGGCCGCGCGGTCATGCGCCCAGGCCGAGAAGCTGAACGTGTCGGTCGACCCGGAGTTCGGCGTGCTTCCGATTCAGACCGTCTACACCAGTACCGGCTGGGACTCCTACTCCTGGGCTTTCAAGGCCAGGCACAGCAGCGTGTCGCTGCGCATCCACAATACCGGCGTCGAGGAGGACCCGGCGTGCGGCCCCCTCATCATCGCCGTCGCGATCAAAACCCTATATGCTCCCCATCTCCCCAAAGGTACGTCCTATATGTTCCCCAGATTATCGAAAACTTTTTTCAACTTGTTCCAACAAATTAACACTATATATGAAATATGATAGATTTGAATATCTTAACTTGATCAGGAAACATGTTGAGGAATGGGGATTTCGAGCTGGGGCCGTACATCTTCCCTGCCACGCCGTGGGGCGTGCTGGTGCCGCCGATCCTCGAGGATGTAAACTCGCCGCTTTCGGGGTGGATGGTCATGTCGGACACCAAGGTGGTCAAGTACGTGGACTCGCCGCACCACAAGGTGCCGCAGGGCGCGCGCGCCGTGGAGCTGGTGGCCGGCAGGGAATGCGCGCTGCTGCAGGAGGTGGCCACCGTGCCCGGGTCGTCGTACAGGCTGTCGTTCTCCGTCGGAGACGCGGCCAACGGGTGCAACGGGTCCCTTCAGGTGGAGGCATACGCGGGGCACGAGAGCTTCAAGGTGCCGTACGACTCCCATGGCACGGGCGGGTCCAAATCCGCCGTGCTCGAGTTCACGGCGATCGCGAACACGACGCGCGTGGTGTTCCAGAGCTCGTACCATCTCACGAAATCCGACGCCACGCTGTGTGGCCCAGTCGTTGATGATGTGTTGCTCGTCAGCGTGCGCAAGCCCGCATCCCGCCGGCTGCGTTTGTAGAGCGTGTATTTTTTGTATAACAGTTTTTGGAAGTCCCTTAATTAGACTGTGCCGCTGGTGTTTTTGCACTAAATTTTGAATATGCCTGACGTATGTGCGTGTTCCTCTTCTTATCTTCAGAAAAAGGTGAGCCAGAGACCAAACGAAGTTAACGTCAATTCATCATTGTTGATACTCTGTTTACTATTATGATGTTTTAGTTTCTTTTCCGAAAATGCATGTATTTTGACTCGTTCTAGTGTATCGATCTACTCATTTCGGTCCATATCTAGTCCATTTTAAAATATCTAATGCTCCGTTCGGATGTTCGCATTGGGAGCTCCATATTGAGTCTGAATGTCAATATCTTCTGTTTGGATGTGTTAGATATTCAGACCTAGACAAGATATTGAGTTTGAATATCAAATGCTGTTTGGATGTTATAAAAGCAGTTTTTCGAGACATTGATCATTGTACTGTTATATTCATGACAAAATGTGCAAAACAACCACATATTTTCTATAATTTGACACTAGAGAATATTTGCTAGAGAATTGCCACAAATCCACACGGCGGCTCGGCAGGCGATGCAGCCAGGCTGCTCGCCATGTACACCATCGCCTGAAGCACTCGACCGGAAGGCCATTAAAAACTCACCCAGAACTCAAACTCAAGCTACACCACGTTGCTTTCCACACCATCGCCCGAAGCACTCGACAGGAAGGCCATTAAATTATCTATACATCCCACGTCTTCTTCTCCACGGTCCTTCTCCATGGTCAGCAACAGGCCAGCAGCGGTAGCAGCAAATCAAACGGGGGTAGCAGCAGCAGTTCAAACGAGCCAGGCAGCAGCAGCAGCTCTTGCCGGCGTGCTGGTAGGAGAAGAGGGGCAGGAGGTGGTCGCGACCGCGCGGGGGAGCGCTTGTCCAGGCGAGGACGGTCCACAGAGCGGCTCTCACGGCCATGGAGAGGAGCGTCGTGCGGGGGGCAGCGAACTCCGGCGCCGGCGGACGCGGGGTGGAGATGGCGGGGGGCAGCGAGCTCCGGCGCCGGTGGACGCGAGGTGGAGATGACGCGAGGTGGAGATGGACGCCACAGATGCCCCGTTCGGATGTTGACATTTTCGTTTGATATTGAGCTTCATAACCCACGGAGGAGCAGAGGAGCAGAGGCGGGAAGCCGGAGGAGAGGAGCAGAGGCGAGGATGCCGTCCTCGGCCGTGCGACGCGGAGCCAGAAGAGAGGAGCAGAGCAGAGGCGGCGCGGGGAAGGAGCAGGCGGGGCGGCACGGGGAAGGAGAAGGAGGCGGCGCGGGGAAGGAGCAGGCGGGGTGGCACGGGGAAGGAGAAGGGGGCGGCGCGGGAAGGAGGAGGCGGGGCGGCGCCGGCGTGGGGAAGGAGAAGGGGGCGGCGCGGGGAAGGAGGAGGCGGGGCGGCGCCGGCGCGGGGAAGTAGAAGGCGATTCGGTGCGGCGCTGGCATGGTCGTGGTCGCGAGGGAGATGATGGAGAGAGGACGCGCACGGGCACGAAGTGAATATCGACCCAATGTCGAGCTAAACAGCTCGACATTCGCTGGGAGGTTTTTTCCACTACGGATGCCATCCTCGATATCTAACGCGAATATAGCTCGACATTCGCTAGGAGGTTTTTTCCACTACGGATGCCATCCTCGATATCTAACGCGAATACCTCGTTTGAATATCTAGTACATCTGAAAAGCCCAGTTTCAGATATTCAGGTAAGAAAAGCTCCGAATATCCAATATCGACCCTCAATATCAACATCCGAACAGGGCATAATAGATTTTATAATAGTGAACGGAGTGACTACATTTTTTCATAGCAGGCAGATGTGGGACCTCCTTTAGGTCGCCTTACGACGACACGGAACCCAGCGTCGCCTCAAGCAGCTGCTTCAGGGCCGCATTTTGGATAGGCCCAGTACAAACTTTTTCTTCTGTTTTTAAATTTGAATAAATTGTAAATTTGAACAAATTTCGAATTTAAACAAATTTCAAATTGATTTTTTTAATAATCTGTATAAATTTCAAATTTGAACAAAATTAAATCTGAACAAAAAAATCCGAACAAATTTCAAAACTGAAAAAATTTCAAAATCGAACAAAAAATTAAATCCGAACAAAAATCAAATCCGAACAAATTACAAAATTGAACAAAAATTCAAATCCGAACAAATTTCAAAATCGAACAAATTTCACCATTTAAAAAAATACAAATCTGAACAAAAATCAAATCCGAACAAATTTCAAAAATTGAAAAAAAAATCAAAATTGAACGAAAATTCAAATCCGAACGAAAATCAAATCCGAACAAATTTTAAAATCCGAACAAATTTAAAAAATCGAACAAATTGAAAAACTTGAAAAAAAATCAAAATCGAACAAATTTCAAAATTGAACAAAAATTTAAATCCGAACAAATTTCAAAAATTGAACAAAAATTCAAATTCGAACAAAAACTCAAATCCGAACAAAAATCAAAATCTGAAAAGATTTCAAAATCTAAAAAAAATTCAAATCCGGACAAAAATTAAATCCAAGTTTCAAAAAAAGATAATAAACAGAAGAAAAAGAAAAAAGAAAAACAGAAACAGAAAAAGAAAAAGAAAAAGAAAAACGGAAAGAAAAAATCGACTGTTGGACCGGCCCACCCGCGGCGACGCGCGCGTCCCTTCAGGCGACGCAAGCGGGTAGCGTCGCCGCGGGGCAATATATAGGATTAGCCGGCAGATGTTTTGAATATGATCTTAGCAGCGAACGATGAGGAGCTGCGGGATCAGACAAAGGGGTTGACCTATGGGATCCGGCCCAATGTAGCCCAAAGAAAGTAGAGGATAAAAATGCAATGTTTATGTGATAAAATTATTTTTGGCCCATTATTTTTGGCCCACTAAACTATATATTTTGAAGATTCTTCTGATTTTCATCTTTCTAAATGGTCCATATCGACTGACTGATTCACCGGATCAATTAGTCCAAGTTTGCGCCCAACGCTCCAAGATTTCCTTTCTCACTGCAACAACAATTCACAAAGTGTGGCGAACTCTGCGCCCCTATCTTCCTCATTGCTACTTCTTCCCCGTTGTTCCGCGCACGTCTGAAAGAGCATAATTTGCTCTTACTCATATTTTGGTGATGTTGACAATACAACATGTGCTCCTAACTCCTTGTCTAAGTGTGATCAGGTTTTGTAAACATCTCCGTTGTCCTCGCATCGGAAAAAGGAAGAGAACGAGTGGTTTCTGTATTCGGGCGGTAGTACCGCCCCTTCGGGCAGTAGTACCGCTGGGTACTCTTTGCCAAAAGGCAGGCGGCAGTACCGCTCGCGGTACCGCCCAAAGGAGGTTCTGGCGACCATGTGCGGAAGTATCAGCGGTACTACGGGAGGTAGTACCGCTGGATCTAGTTGGTCAGCGCTGGTGGTTGACCAGCTCAGCGGCAGTACCGCTCGCGGTACCGCCGAAAGGAGGTTCGGAAGGCCATGTGCGGTACTACCGGCACTTCGGGCGGTAGTACCGCTCGTGAGGTTTCGAAGCGCAGTCAACGCGCTGTTTTGACCGTGGCGCAGAAGGCGCCAGCGGTAGTACCGCCCAACGCAGCGGTACTACCGCTGGCTCGGGAAAAAGGTCTCAACGGCCAATTTTTGTGAGGCCTATTTAATGCCCTCCACCTACCTCCAGCTTGGTAGCTCGCCCAAAAAGAAGAACACCATTGTTGCAAGCTCAAGAATCACTAGATCTCCCAATCCCTCCACCCAAACTCGTTGATCTTGGAGGATTGAAGGAGAAGCCCGGATCTACATCTTCACCAAGCCGTTCTTCATTTCCCCCTCATTTACTTGAGGGCCCCTTGGCTAGGATTTCCATTAGGAAAACCTAGCTTCTTATTGTACTCACTTGTTGTCTTTGTGACAGATTTGTAGCTGTTCGGGAGCCCCCAATCCTCTTGTGGGTTGTGCCCCGGATCGTTGTTGTAAGGGCTCCGGATTCCGCCTTGAAGGATTCCGATAGTGGAAGGTGAACCAAACCTTTGTGGTGCGGTTCATCGGAGAAGAAGGTGCGTCCGCCTTTGTGGCGGTTGAGTTTTGACCTTCGTGGTAGCTCACACCTCTCCAACGAGACGTACTCCCCTAAAAAGGAGGAACTCGGGATTACATCCGTGTCTCCGCGTGCTTTCACTTCGGTTACTTCTATCCTTGTTTATAGTCTTTACTTCGTGTATCTTGTTTAGTTGCTAGCTTGTCATATAGGTAAATTCACCTTAGTTGCATATCTAGAGAATTTACCTTTTGTGTCAAGCCTAATTTGAAAAAGTACTAAAATTGAAGTAGCACCTATTCACCCCCCCTCTAGGTGTCATACGATCCTTTCAATTGGTATCAGAGCCTCGGCTCTCTTGTTGGGCTTAACCGCCTAAGAGAAGTATGACACGAAGTGATGGTGATCCCTGGATGACCAAGCCACTACGGCATCCATGGCCGATCTCAAATTGATGGAGACATCTTTGATATCGTCCATGGATACCAAATTTGCCGAGATGCGTGAGTTGATCACACAACTCGCAAGTGGCAAGGTTCCTAAGGAGACCACCCCACTAGATGACTCCGCTACCTCCATGACGGTGAAACCGAGGAGGGAAAAGGGAAAAGAAAGGGGTTGAAGATAAAGAAACCGACCCTAAGAAATCTTCCACATCTACCACCACTCCCGAAGGTGGGAAGCCGGAGTACCATGGGGTTCCCTTTGTACTCTCCCGACCCACCTATCCATCATACTCGCATAAACCCTTTGGGTCCACCTCCTAAACTTAATGCATTGGCTTTTGCTACTTGGCAACACTTAATGAAATCTCATATCAACAGTTCCTCTATCGAGCTTTGGAGGATCATTCAAGAGGGATACAAGGCCGTGAATCCTAACAACTTGACAAGAAGAGAGGTGGCCGAGAAACAACTCAATGCTTCCGCTCTCCACATGATTGAACTTGCCGTTGGAGAAAGTGGTCTTCATCACATTCAAAACGTCTCCACCGCCAAAGAAGCTTGGGTGCCTTGAGGTGGCATTTCTTGGAAATGAAAGCATGAAGAGGAATAGATTTGATGCTTTGAACAATGAAGCCGAAGGCTTCTACATGCTTGATAGTGAAACTCATGAAGAGATGTATGCAAGACTCAAGATTCTTGCCAAGCCTTTTCAATGTTGGGGCAACCTATGTGGATGATGCTTGGATCAAGAGGAAGTATGTGAATGCACTCATGCCCTTCGAGCCCGTTGACTTGAAGGCCCTTCAAGGAAAATTCAACTACCTTGAGATGACATCCAATGAAGTTATGCAAGAGATGCAAGCCTCCAAGGTTGCCACCAAGAATGCTCTAGACAACCGTGCTAGGGCCATGGGAATGAAGCAAGGTCCCTCTCTTGCTTTGAAGGCCAAGGTTGTGTGCCTTGATGAACATGATGAAGTTGAAGCATGCCCGAACAACCTTCCTCCCGATGAACTTGAACAGCCCTCCATGGTCACATAGCTCTTGCAACAAGGACATTTTGGAATGACCCGGCCAAGGCAAAGGCTCAACTTGATCGAACAAACAATCCAAGTGGGAAGAAGGAGTTTGCTAATAGGATAAAGACTTGCTACAATTGTCATAACAAGCATCACTTCATCAAGATTGTCCTATGAGAATAGAGAGCAAAACGGTGGAAGGCTTGTCCTCAAGGGCGAATCAAACATGATACAAAAGAAGCCTTTTGTCAAGAGGAAGCCATTCTTCAAGAAAGCACCAAGAATTGTGTTGTTGACTCAAGAAGAGTATCCTTCCGAGGATTCCGAAGAAGAAGAAGAACCCACTCGTGAGGTGGCCGCTTTGGCCATTGTATCAACTCCACCTCCTTCTCTCTTCGAATCCCCCAATGAGAACCTCTCCATCAACACCGCTCGTTGCCTCATGGCTCCGTCACCGAGGTATCATCTTCTACTCCCAAGACTATGCATGAAATAGATGATAAAACTAGTCTTGTGATTAAGAAAGAACTTGTTGCTTCCGATACTATTGTGGCTAACTTGCAAGGTGAACTAAGGCATATGTTGAGTCTCTCTTGAGACAACTTGATGCGGCCGAAGAAATCCTTGATGACAAGGGAAAAATTGAGAGAGAGGATTCTCTCACCATAGCATCCTTGAATGCTTCCATAGAATCCTTGAATGCTTCTCTTGAAGAAGAGAGTGAATATAGAACCTCTCTTGAGGAAAGAATTGAGTCTCTTGATGATAAAAATGATGAAATAATTGCTAAAATCATTAAGGATAGAGATCATGTCTTTGCTAAATATAAAGTGATTAAAAAGGAGAAAGCCGAGTTTGTGGTTGCTAATGCTAGACTCCTTGAGGATGTGGAGAAACTTAACAAGGCTCACAAGGCCTTGGAAAGTACCCACTCTCTTCTAGTCAAGTCTCATGAGCAACTTCAAACTCAACTTTCTAAATCTAACTCACCTAGCACCTCTACTCCCTCTTGTGATCATGCAAATGTTATTGAGGAAAATGCTAGGTTGAAGGTTGAGCTTGCCAAGGCCACTAGTGCCAAGACCTCTATTCCTAAAGGTAAAGAAAAGGTTGTTGCTCAAATTTTTGAGCAAAAGCCACACAAAGGGAAGGAGGGCCTTGGTTATGTGGCCAAGGCAAAGAAGAAGAAGAGCAACACCAATGCCAAGCCCGCACAAGCCAAGACTCCATTGCGGGTGGTAATGCCACTAGGGGCAAGACCACTCGTAGTGACTTTGCGGGGCATAACAATCCCAACTACTTCTTTATGTTGATTATTATGGGGATGTTTATGCAAAATATGTTGGTCCTTATGATGGTTACATTGCTTACTCTATTTGGGTTCCTAAGACCCTTGTTGCTAACAAAAGAGGACCCATTGAGAAATGGGTACCTAAAACCAAGCAATGATTTCTTGTAGGACTATGCTTCCGGTGGGTCTAAATGGGTGGTTGATAGTGGATGCACTAGTCATATGACCGGAAGCAAGGAGATCATGACGGAGTTGGGACCAAATATAAATCAAGCATCCGTCTCCTATGGTGATAAATCAAAAGCGGAGGTAACGGGTCTCGGCAAGGTGGTAGTTGCAAAGGATATCACCCTTGTAAATGTCATGCTTGTCGAGTCCCTCGGTTACAATCTTATGTCCGTTCGTGCACTTAATAAGATGAATTTTGATGTCCATTTTACTATTGATATGGTGGTACTCTTGAGGAGCAAGACTCTAAAGGTCATGTTCGTTGGGTATGTTGAAAATGAGTTGTTCGTGGTGGACTTTTCGGGGTCTACCAACACTCAAGCAATATGCCTATTCGGAAAGGCCGACGTGGGATGGTTGTGGCATCGCCGCTTGTCCCATGTCAACATGAGAACTTTGCAAAGTCTTCACAAGGGTGGCCACATTCTTGGACTAAAAGACAATGTTTCTTTTTCTAGAGATCGTCTTTGTAGGGCTTGTGTTGAAGGAAAGATGCATGATTCTCCCCATCCAAGCAAGACCATCATTTCATCAAAGAGGATATTGGAACTTCTTCATGTTGATCTCTTTGGTGCCGTGCCTCAACCAGTCTTGGTGGGAAGAAATATTGTTTGGTGATTGTTGATGACTATTCAAGATTTACTTGGGTTTATTTCTTCAAGACGAAGGATGAGACCCAACAAGCCGTCATCGACTTTTCCAATGAAGTTCAACGCCAACACAATGTCCCTATTTGGTCATTAGGAGTGATAATGGCTCCGAGTTCAAGAACTACACCTTAAATGAGTTTCTTAGTGAAGAGGGGATTCGTCATCAATATTCCGCTGCATATACCCCTCAACAAAATGGTGTAGCCGAAAGGAAGAACCGGACTCTCATGGATATGGCAAGGTCTATGTTGGCGGAGTTTAAGTCTCCACTATTCTTATGGGCCGAGGCTATCTCCACGGCGTGTCATTCATCTAACCGGCTATTCTTTCGTGTTGGCAAGAAGTTTACATCTTATGAGATGCTCACCGGCAACAAGCCCAATGTCTCCTACTACCGAGTATTTGGTTGTAAGTGTTTCTATAAGAACAAAAGTGTTCGTTTGTCTAAATTTGAATCTAAAGCTTTAGAGGGTGTTTTTGTTGGGTACGGTGCCGAATCTCACACCTATAGAGTCTATGACAAAACCGTTGGGAAAGTCATAGAATCTTGTGATGTGAGGTTCGATGAGAATGACGGCTCCCAAGTGGCGCAATTTCATGTTTGTGATGTAGATAATGAAGAGCCTCAAGATGCTATAAGAAGAATGGGCATTGGTTTCCATCGTCCCGTTGAGATTCATTACGAGTCTCCTCAAGCAAGTCCAAGCTCCATTCAAGTGGAGGCCTCTTCATCACAAGTTGAAACGGCGCCTATCATGGAAGCAAATGATGCACCACCCCAAGAACAAGTTCAAGACCCTCCTCATGTTGACCAAGTTGCTATGCAAGAACCAAGTTCTCCTATTGTTGATGCTAGCCAAGGTCATGACCAAGATCAACCCTCTCCTTCATTGTTGAAGATGTGCTTCAAGATGATCAAGGTCAACATTCCGGTCAAGACGGGGACTCAAATGATCAAGATGATCAAGAGATACCTCCAAGATGCAATAGAGATATCGAAGCCCGTCGTAAAGCAAGAGTTGTAAAGACTTTGAATAAAGAGTCACCATCTAGAAAACATCCTTGGTGACCACAAGAAGGGTGTTACCACAAGAAGGCAATTGGCAAACTTTAGTGAACATCAAGCTCATATTTCCATGGTGGAACCAAAGAAAGTGTTTGAAGCTCTTGAAGATCCGGATTGGTTAGAAGCTATGCATGATGAACTCAATAACTTCAAGCGCAACAAAGTGTGGAATCTAGTTGAGAAGCCAAAAGATTGCCGCAATGTTATAGGCACAAAGTGGATATTCAAGAACAAGCAAGATGAGCATGGAATGGTTGTGAGAACAAGGCAAGATTGGTTGCACAAGGGTACTCTCAAGTTGAAGGCATTGATTTTGGAGAGACTTATGCACCCGTGGCTCGCCTTGAGTCCATCCGTATCCTTCTTGCATATGCATCACATCATAACTTTAAATTGCAACAAATGGATGTGAAAAGTGCCTTTCTTAATGGTCCTTTAAAGGAGTTGGTATATGTTAAGCAACCACCGGGTTTCGAGGACCCTAAATTCCCTAACCATGTCTACAAGCTTGATAAGGCGCTCTATGGTCTCAAACAAGCACCTCGTGCTTGGTATGAGCACCTAAGAGAGCTATTGCTAGACCGTGGATTTGAATTGGGGCAAATCGATCCCACTCTCTTTACCAAGAGGGTCAAAGGGGAGCTTTTCATATGCCAACTTTATGTTGATGATATTATATTTGGCTCATCTAACAAAGCTTTCAATGATGAATTTTCAAAGCTTATGACCGATAGGTTCGAGATGTCTATGATGGGCGAATTGAAGTTCTTTCTCGGTTTTGAGATCAAGCAATTGAATGAAGGGACTTTCATCTCTCAAACCAAATATACCCAAGACATGCTCAAGAGGTTCAATATGCACAATGCTAAGGGAAGCGGTTTCCCATGGACACCAAATGCCATCTTGAACTTAACCCGACGGTATCGATGTTTCAAAAACTTTATCGCTCTATGATTGGTTCTTTGCTTTATCTTTGTGCATCTAGACCCGATATTGTGTTGAGTGTAGGGGTGTGTGCAAGGTATCAAGCCGCTCCTAAAGAAAGCCACATGGTGGCGGTCAATAGAATCCTTCGATATTTGGTTGATACCCCAAGGTTTGGTTTGTGGTACCCAAAGGGCACTAATTTCTCTCTTGCCGGGTACACGGATTCGGATTGGGCCGGTTGCAAGGATGATAGGAAATCAACTTCCGGGGCATGCCAATTTCTTGGTAGGTCCTTGGTGAGTTGGTCTTCTAAGAAGCAAAATTGCATATCTCTATCCTCCGCCGAAGCCGAGTATGTGGCGGCCGCTAGTGCATGCACTCAATTGTTATGGATGAGGCAAACTTTAAAGGAATACGGTGTCAATTGTGACAAAGTGCCTCTTTTGTGTGACAATGAAAGTGCTATCAAGATTGGCCACAATCCGGTGCAACACTCAAGAACGAAGCATATTGAGATTCGTCATCATTTTATTCGGGATCATATTGCTCGTGGTGATATTGAGCTTGGCTATATTCCAACCAAAGATCAACTTGCCGACATATTCACGAAGCCACTTGATGAAGCAAGATTCACCTTCTTGAGGCATGAGCTAAATATCGTGGATTCTAGGAGCTTGACTTGACCATCTTGCATACACACCTATATTTTGACTATCTATTTGGTTTAGGTGTAGGCATGGACATAGGGGGAGTGCGGTCCTAATCCATTGGACTATCCCTCCCCCCATTATGCCGACATTAAGAATTCATTTGCCTCTCTATATTCGTGCTATGAATTGTGAGCTTAAATGATGAGTAGTGGTTGTGAACCCAAGATACATCTTCGCGGTGTCACGCCACATACACTCTTACATGGTGGCCTAGGCCACCGCCCTCCTCCTTATGAGGAGTTGATCTTATTTGGCTCTTATTTGGGTGTTTTAGACCTTTCGCTTTGGGAGAGTGCTCAAATTTGGCCTTTCGTGTCGATTCTTGCATTTTTGGGCAAACTCTCTCTCTCCAGTTTCGAGTTCTATCCTAAGCCACAACCTTATCCTAAGCCACTCCGTCTCAAATACCTTTTATTTCATGCTCTCGGCAAAGTTGTTGGTCGGAACCGGTGACAAATCCTTTTTACGGCTTCGATTTGGGCCATAAAAAGTTTTTGCCCCCTGGCACCGGTACTACCGGCCCCTGGAGCGGTACTACCGCTGGCTCGGGTGCCTCAGCCCCTTGCCAGCGCGTGGGACCGCTGCCCGGGCCGCGCAGGAATCGGGGGCGGTACTCGTGCGGTTTGTCACAGGATAAGGCTCGGGCGGATGGGTGAAAGTCAAACCTTTCACTTTCCCCATCCGCCCCTCTCTCTCCTCTCGTGAAACCGCCGCCGCCGGCCATCCTCACCGCCGGGACCGAGCTCCCCCCGTGGATCTTGCACCCCCGGCCCGGGACCTCTCGGGCATCTCTCCCTCCCTCGATCCTTGCCATGAGCACCGGTAAGCTCTCTCCCTCTCTCTCATCTAGTTGATGGATGGAGATGACTAGATTGCTTCCCTCTTGGTGTTCTTGACAAATTGGTGTGGTAGAGATGCAATCTAGGATGCCTAGAACCCTGTGTATGAATCTTGTGAAGAATCTTTGGCTAGTTTTGTAGTTCTCCATCTAGATTTGTTGGATATGACTATGGATGTTTTTCATGTTCCTCTTTGAATGTATCACCATCTTGTGTCAAATCCAACCTTCCTAGATGTTGTACTCCCACCTAGCATTTGTTTCCTCCAAGTTATGTTCACTCGTGTTCTTGGTTTCCTATTCGTGAAATATTTGTGTGTTACTCATCTCCATGCTTTCCAATCCCATGCTATTCACAGGTGGTTCGAGTGGTTCTAAGTCTCGGGGCAAGAAACCTAGGGTTGACGAGATGGACGAGGAGTTTGATCCCACAATGGAAGAGGTGTATGGTCCCCGGTCACCAAGAGCAAGAAGGCTGCTCCGAAGAAGAAAGTTGCAGGAACAAGAGCAAGAACTTGACAGCTAGTGAAATGTCTGACAAAGATTACACTTCTTGAGGAAAAGAGATCCATATGCAGTTGATCGAGAGAATTTGACACCTCAGTTTCGGGGCAACAATCCTTTCTTCTATACCCGCTTTCAAGAGGAGTGCTACAATGAGATACTACATCGCAAGCCCAATGACAATGTGCTAGAGCTGAGGTACATTGATATCCCTCACATGGAAAGAAAGCCAGAATACTTTGGAGAAGCCTTGTCTATGTGCCATGAGTTTGGGATTGTTCCTTTCATCACCCTCCAACAGAATTATGATGAAGCTCTAGTTTGCCAATTCCTTGCCACAGTCTATTTTGGCACCGAGGAGCCACGCTACATCACTTGGATGACTAAAGACAGGAAGCTCACCGCTCTTTGGAGTGATATTGGCTCTATGCTTGGGTATGAAGATTTTGGTCCTCATTGGACCGATGCCCTCGACGAGAAGTACTTTCGGGTTCATGTTGATCCAAGGCCCAAGCCCAAGGATGACCTTGCTCCTCTCTATTTTGGAAAAGTATACCGTTGGCAACTCGGAGGGTCTTTACCCTCCATATGAGATCATGCATCGCATTTACCGGGAAACCATCAACCCCAAGGTTGGAAATTTTGATCAAATTCACAGCTACCTAGTTACCTTGATGGTCATGACTCATCAATTGAGATCCAAAGGGAAGAAACTGGATGTTATGGATTACCTTTGGAATGAGATATGGAACGTCACCATATTCAAGAAGAATGCTTGCTTCGGCCCTCTCATCATGAAGATTATCCTTTGGAAGTGGGGCAAAGAGCTTCCCGCTGTGGGACTTAGTGACCCCAACACTTGGATCATCCACAAGCCCAAGCAACTCCGTGTCAAAGATCATAGCGAGAAGGACAAGGGTACCAAAACTGCTAAGGCAAGGACAAGGGAGTTGTAGGTGATGAAGGCCCCTCTCGGGCTGCCAAGGAGAGTGGCTTCACTTGGATGGCTCGTCAAATGAAAAAGTGTTTGGTATGTCCAAGGCTCTTGAGAAGCGCTCGTGGGAACGTGAAGAGAAAGAGAAGTGTGCTCGTCAACTCGACATTCAACGTCGCCGTGAGCTAGGTGAACAAGTTGCTTCCGGCTCGGAGAAGAACATTCCAACTTATGAAGAGTGGCAAGCGAAGAACTCCCAAGGCGAAATCTTCACTTGGTCGGACTATGAAGATGTTGAAGAAGAAGTGTCCTCTCGTCGTCGCCCTCGCCCTCAAGCACCGAGTGAACCCGGGACGTTAGCATCGGTTTCTCTCCTTTTTGGTGTCTTGATGCCAAAGGGGGGAAACATCTATTAGGCTTTCGAAGGGTTTTGCATGGGAAGTTACAAGCTTTGCGTTTCTTGGTTGTTTTTATGAGCTTGTGAACTTGGTTTGTCGTTTTTAAGTTGTGGACCTCGTTTGTTATGCATGGTGTAAGACATGTTGAACTCTAAACTTTTATTCCCATGCTCTTGTTGTAATATGCTCTATATTTTATCTTGCACGGTTTGTAAAATCTAGGGGGAGTGTTGATCCTATTTGTTGTGCATTTGAGCATTCAAAAGCTATCCTTGAATATGCACACATATAGGGGGAGCTCCGTCTAAATTTTACAAATTGTTTGTGGCAAATTGTTGTATTGTCATCATCCACCAAAAAGGGGGAGATTGAAAGAGCATAATTTGCTCTTACTCATATTTTGGTGATGTTGACAATACAACATGTGCTCCTAACTCCTTGTCTAAGTGTGATCAGGTTTTATAAACATCTCCGTTGTCCTCGCATCGGAAAAAGGAAGAGAAGGAGTGGTTTCTGTATTCGGGCGGTAGTACCGCTGGGTACTCTTTGCCAAAAGGCAGGCGGCAGTACCGCTTGCGGTACCGCCCAAAGGAGGTTCTGGCGACCATGTGCGGAAGTACCAGCGGTACTACGGGCGGTAGTACCACTGGCTCTAGTTGGTCAGCGCTGGTGGTTGACCACTCAGCGGCAGTACCGCTTGCGGTACCGCCGAAAGGAGGTTCGGAAGGCCATGTGCGGTACTAGCGGCACTTCGGGCGGTTGTACCGCTCGTGAGGTTTCGAAGCGCAGTCAACGCGCTGTTTTGACCGTGGCGCAGAAGGCGCCAGCGGTAGTACCGCCCGACGCAGCGGTACTACCGCTGGCTCGGGAAAAAGGTCTCAACGGCCAGATTTTTGTGAGGCCTATTTAATGCCCTCCAGCTTGGTAGCTCGCCCAAAAAGAAGAACACCATTGTTGCAAGCTCAAGAATCACTAGATCTCCCAGTCCCTCCACCCAAACTCGTTGATCTTTGGAGGATTGAAGGAGAAGACCCGGATCTACATCTTCACCAAGCCGTTCTTCATTTCCCCCTCATTTACTTGAGGGCCCCTTGGCTAGGATTTCCATTAGGAAAACCTAGCTTCTTATTGTACTCACTTGTTGTCTTTGTGACAGATTTGTAGCTGTTCGGGTGCCCGCAATCCTCTTGTGGGTTGTGCCCCGGATCGTTGTTGTAAGGGCTCCGGATTCTGCCTTGAAGGATTCTGATAGTGGAAGGTGAACCAAACCTTTGTGGTGCGGTTCATCGGAGAAGAAGGTGCGTCCGCCTTTGTGGCGGTTGAGTTTTGACCTTCGTGGTAGCTCACACCTCTCCAACGAGACGTACTCCCCTAAAAAGAGGAACTCGGGATTACATCCGTGTCTCCGCGTGCTTTCACTTCGGTTACTTCTATCCTTGTTTATAGTCTTTACTTCGTGTATCTTGTTTATTTGCTTGCTTGTCATATAGGTAAATTCACCTTAGTTGTATATCTAGAGAATTTACCTTTTGTGTCAAGCCTAATTTGAAAAAGTACTAAAATTGAAGTAGCACCTATTCACCCCCCCCCCCCCCTCTACGTGTCATACGATCCTTTCAACGTCCTTCCCCACTCATTCGTCCCTAGTTCGACGTCATCTCTTTCTAATTTCTTGCTCCTGCGCTCAGGAATCCTCATATGGATTTTGATTGCTGCCATGTACATATATAGGATTGAGGTTGTAATCAAAGTCTTCAGTGCTACCATGCTCCGGGAAAACGGACCCCTGGCTCACAAAATTTGATTCTAGCGCAGCTTCGGCAATCCAGATTTGTTATCGGCATGGTCGGTACCCCAACACAAAGGTTAGTGATTTTTGATTTCCACTGACAGGCGTGTTAGTTGACAAGCTGCAAACTCGTGTGTATTTTGTTGTAAACACGAGGGTGACATGTTGCGTGGATTCTGTGTTTCTGTTGCAAATATTATGTTCTTGTTGCAGTCATTTTTTCGGCATGCAGGCGTTGTTGGTCTTGCTACATACAGCAGATGAGGAGACCGATCGATATGGCTCACATCACGCCTAGCGTTACCATTCCTTTTGGTCGTAATATGGGTACATAGTGATGGATGCGGTAGATGGAAATGTGTGGTCTAATGTATTTCAAGAATTGAAACCTGTCTTCGTGCTGGTGCTACATCATACCACCCACATACTGCTAACTACTGTTATGACATTGATGAGCATTGGGATGAGCTAGTTATGTCTAATGATGAAGATCTAGACATTGTAATGTTCAAATTAGTATATGGTGGATTGTCTCGGATGCTAATGTCATTGTTGCTGTTCAGGAAGGTTGGCTGTGTTTACGTTCGGATGGTGTACTTGTGGACTCTATAGCTGAAACCCTGGACACATCGCCTTAAATTGTGATGTAACATTTTGTTTTAGATGCTTCAAATTGATATTCTGTGATTTTCACTATTGCACGGTATAAAAAACAGGTTAATCAAGGACTCGATGCCATTTCATTTTCATGGATGCATGTATCTAAACATACGAAAGGAAGTTCATTTGATTTAGTGTGACACAGCAGCAACAAGACTAAAGGTTGATGCAGTTGTATGTTTAGTTTGTCTGCGAGAATAGTACTATCTATAGAACAGGAGTTCCATGACTTTCTTGTCTATGCATGTGCATTGCGTCGTCAGAAGAAAATGTAGGCATATGCATGTGCGTTGTCCTAGGGATTTGTCCCTGATCGATGCATAATACATGATCATTAATTATTTAGCATGAACAATGGAGCGGTCGACTGCACAAGAGTATAAACCTCGAATGGGCGGGGCTTTCTTTTCTACGTTTAGTTCGGATTTGAGCTAAACTCAGTGGATCTGTTGTTTCTTTTATATCCAGCAGAAGCTCTATTGACTTTAGCTTTCTGCGTCAATAACATAAACAGGTAATAGATGATGACTATGCAGGTAGCACAGGACTATTAGAGTTATACTATGTTTCCATGTATTGTCTGTATGTTTTACATTACTCATTATATAAAAGCTGTGCCGAATTGCGGCCTCTCCGCGCTCGTGTACTGTAGCCGCTACAGTAATCACTGTAGAAAAATAAACAGTGTTGAACAGTGACTCAATCCCGGCCGTCCGCTGGCGATCCGACGATCCAAAGAAGACGTCCGTGACGGATTTGCAAAAAAACCCCTCTCTAAACGATTAATCAACCCGCAATCCACACAAACGCGAGGCGAGGGACCGATTAAAAAATTGCAAAAACAATAAGGACTAAATTGAAAAATTCCCCGCACACCCCTCCTCCCTCCTCCTCCTCCCGCGCGACATGGAAGTCGCCGCGGCGGCGCCGACGCGCCTCGCCGCCGTTCCAGACCTTCCCGCTTAAATCGGTGGTCATGACGAGATGCGCCGTCGCGCGCTCTCCCTCCCCGCTAAGTGGCGCGTGCCGGAAGGCCGGCAGCTCGCCGGAATCGACGCTGCCACGCCCGCAGACCGCCGCCGCGTCCGCACGTCGCCGGCGACGATACGGCGACCTAAAAGTGGCGGCGCCGCCACCTGCCGCCACCCCGCGGCCGCGCGCGTCCCGGCTCGCCCTGCTGCGGCTCCGGCGAGCTTCACGTCGCCGCGGCAGAGCCCGGCCGCCCGTGACGTCATAGTGACGTCGTAACGGGCCTGGGCTGCGCAGTTGCTGGGCTGGGCTGGCTCCTGTGCGGCCCGTTCGGCTCTTTTTTTTTCCCTTCCTGTTCTATTTTCCTTTTTCCAAAAACATTTATTTCTTTTTTTTATTTCCGAAAACTTCTGCAATTTCAAGATACAAATTTAAATCAGACCAAATGAAATCCTTCGAACTTTTAACAAGTTAAAATCAACATTTTAGAAACTTTTGTAAAAAAAAACTTCAATATTCAATTTTAACAAGTTAAAATCAACATATTTATACAACTCACATAAATAAAATCTTCAATATTGAATTTTCAAAAATCCGAGCAATTTCTAAACACAGACTTTCTTTGCATTTCAAAAACTTTCATCTCTCTGCAATTTTTAAATACCACCATTTCGAAATTTTATTTTCAGCCTCACATACGCGCCATTAAAATATAAAATACAAATGCAATTACGCAAATTATATATTCGCTTAACTAAATGCTCATATAATGCACACCTTCTAATTACGAAACAAAAAAAACAATTAGTAATGCTATCATATAAACATAACCAAACATTTAAATTTACTAACTATTCGAAGATACCCTACCATTTTCGAAAAGAAAAAAAACGAGTACCATTCGGATACAATTTAAACACATTTTCTCCAATTACATTTAAAAATTCGTATCAACATACGAACATATTTGAATATTTCAATTTGCTACGTATTTCGATATTCTCTAATACAACTATAAAGTAATTCAGAGTAACTTTTTTTTAAGCAACAAAATAACCATTCCAAATACTGTGGAACATTGCCAAAATTATTGCAAATCTTGGAAATTTAAAATCCTACACATTTACATCAATTTACAATATATGGATCCCATAAGTCTCCTTTCAAATCAAGAAGAATCTTTAAAAAAAAACAATTAATAATACCAGTAAATGAATTTCTACAATCAAAATTGACTTCCTCTAATTTGATGCATTCAATTTTATTACATTTCATGCAAATGGATGTATCTCTACAAAATCTCATCTGGAAATAATGAAAGAACACAACAAAATGCTCCGACAAAACAAATAGTAATTATTTACGTCAGAAAACACAAAATTTTAACATTTTAAATTGATGAATATCTACCGCACTTCCTCTTTGGAACAATTTCCAAAGCATGAAAATATTTTCATAAATACCCTCACAACAATAAATGTTGATTATTTGTGCCGGACAAAAAAAAATTCATACTTACATATTCCACAATCTTTAATATCTTTGGAACCTACTCATTTTACAAACGCAAATTATTCTAATCTTAAAAACACCCCAACTTCAACAATTTCAAAAAACTAATCAATTTTTAGCTGCAAGCTTCTTTCAATTTTAGTAATAAAAGAGTAGAACCAACAGAAAAAAAATCTATAAATACCCATCGCCAAAATATAAAAAAATATATGAAAATAGTAGAGGAAAAAAAAAGATCACCTATTTTTTCACAAAAGACAAATAAATTCGAACAATTCAAATTGCCCTAGATGTGCACAATTTTATGAGAAAAGCAATCATATTTCACCATTCCAACTCAAATTACAAATATCAATATTTTCATAGTGTCATATGACTTTCAAGTCTCCTGATTCCGCAACCACTACGACTTGAAAATGTGGACATTTCCAAAAAATTGAAATTCACCATATTTACTCTGGTTTTTTTCCCCAAAAACTTTCGTACCTTCTGAAATACATCTTCAACAATTTTCAGATCTGCACAACTTCAAAATGTAGACATTTTCAACATTTCAATTCCACCACATAACCACATCATACAAATTTGAAAATTCCAAAAAAAATCGAATCCTTCCAAACACATAATGCATTTCCTCTAATTACGTAACTAAATTAGATATCTATGGCAAAATACAACCACATTTAAACATTTAAATTTGGAAAATATTTCAAGATAATTCGAATGCATTTTCTCTAATTACATTTAAACATTCATAACACAATACAAATATGTTTGAACATTCCAACTTGCTAGATATTTTTATATTTGTTAAAAAAAACTATAAAAAAATGCTCAGAAAAAAATACTAACTATTTATGGTAAAATACAAACATATTTGAACATTCCAAATTGGTCAATATTTGGATGCAATATAAAAAAACTTTCCCTAATTCTAGAATCAAATCCAAAAAATGTGCATTCCCACTAATTACGTACTTACGGGAAAATAGAAGCATAGTTGAGCATTTCCTCTAATTATGGCTTGATTTTAAATTGAAATTAATAAGTGCTCAAACAATTTATTCCCTCCAATTAATGAGTTCGATTAAATATTTAACACAAAAACAGACATATCATACCAACTCAACTAAGTTAATATTTACAAATAATATTACTAAACTTCCTTCAATTATGCAGTTCAATTTAATAAATGTTCAACTTGAACTTAATTCTCTCTAATTATGTGGTAAAATTTAAATAATGCTTCATTCCATTCACATTTAAAGAAATCAAAAATTTGTTTCCTCTAAAGATGGATTCAATTTAATAGATGTTAACACAAAATATTTCCTCTAACCAACGAGCTAAATCACATATTTACGTCGAAATAGAAACATAATATTTAGACATAACCATAATATATTCTCTCTAATTATGGTGGTTCGTATGAAAATAATGGCAAAATAAAACCATATTTAACCATTCAAATTGCCTAACATATTTGCAAGTAATATAACTTACATCCTCTAATTATGTAGTTACATTTAAAAAAAATTGTTTATATGAATATTTCCAGAAAATACAAACACGTCTGCTCTAATTATGGATTGCTTCCAAAATGAATTCCACCTAACTACATTATACAAATTAGAACTACCACCTTCCTTTACAATATATATACCGCAAATAAGAAAACAAAGAAATTATTACAATATATATACATGCTTACAAAAAAATAAATGTGAACTATTTAAGTCAACATACCAGCATTTTCAGACATTTCCAACTGCTTAATATTCCGATGTTCCACAAAATATAACGCAAATGCTCAAAAAAACAACTAACTACTGATAAAAAAATAGAAACATTTTCCAACCATTTCGATTTTAGATATACCAACATGCTAACAAAAAAAATGTGAACTAATATATCCGAAATTCACAAAAAAAAATGCTACCTATTCATGACAGAATAAAAACATGTTCCAACATACCAATTTAGCTGACATTTTAGTTAACAAAAAATATATATACTACACAAAAAAAAAACATCAAGGGCGTGCCATGACGGCACGCCAAATTCAACTAGTATATTGTCATACTAGAAGTAATTGGCGCACGTTGCTGCGCCCGCAAGAACAACGCGCCCGCAAGAACAATCTAGTTCATCTTTTCCATTTCCCCGCAAGAACAACGCGCCCGCAAGAACAATCTAGTTTATCTTTTCCATTTCTTTTCTGACTGGACACTGTCATTTGTCTTTGCTAGTTTAGCCCATTTTTTTTTTTTTTTTTGAACAGGGGAAGGACCCGAAGGGTCCAGACTGCATTACTCGGTGGGATTACATTTTACATCAAGGACCTCAAAGAAAAAACAAATTACAATCAAGTCCCTGGATTTTACAAAAAGGACCTTACTAAAAGAAATAGGAATGCAATTCGATCCTTCTCCACCGAAATCGAGCAGCTCGACGCAGCGGCCGTCGGCGTCGTCGCCGGGGACGATACCACTTGGAGACGGAGCGACGTGGGATGCCGCAGCGGAACTGAAAGAAGGCCTCCGCAATGGCACGATGGCCTGGAGGTTGAAGACGTCATGGCAGAGGAAACGCCATGGCACGGAGCAGCCCCTTCGGCCCTGGAAAACAGAGGCGTAATTTCGCCACCGTTGATGATCTCCGTATATCGCAGTCGAAGAAATCCCCTGCAGAACTCCAAATCCAAAGAGCCAACGCTTCTTCTCGCATCCATTGCGACATAGAAGATCGAACTCTTCATCTCCAGAAATTCTGCCAAGCCTAGCTTCTCTCTGCCTAGCAAGAAGCACGAATCCGCCATCCAACTCTGCACTGCCACTAGCCAGAGGAGGCAGATCGAAGAAGCTTCAACAGAGAAGTAGGGATTCGACCTTATGGAAGCCGCCAGATCTTCTCCTCTCCGTGAGCTCCGACCTCCGGAGCACCGCTAGAAGACGAAGAACAGCCCGAATCCAGAGCTGGCCGGAGCACTCCAGATCGAAACTTCCTTTGCTCGCCTTATTAGGAGGGATGCGCGGCTTCCACGCCCTCACTTGCACCACCGCCCGCCACCAGCGAGGCACAGCTTGAGCGAGGAAGGACGCGGCGCCATGGATCTGGCCGCCAAGATCCATGAGCCTACCCTCAAGCAGAAACGGCATAAAGCCACAGAACGGCATAGAGCCAGACAAAGCTACAGCTAAACCTATACTACAGATATGTACAGGCCAAGCTACGACACCATGTCCACGCCGAGCGGCAACGCCGCCGGAGGGGAGCACGGCGCGAGCCGGCAAGGCGGAGAAAAAGTCGAGAACGACTCTCAAGTTACTGTTTCCAAGTGTTACTTCTTTGCCTCGCCGAGACGAGGAGTCTTCATCCACCGTCACCAGGTTTTCAGGTGGTGAATCGGTCCGTCATTTTATCCTGTCATTTTGACTAATTAATGCTAGGACCTGATTCATCGGTTCTTTGGTTTTGTTAATTCATCGGTACTACAAAACTGCAGCATGACATCTCTATACCATTCAAGGACAACGGATTCAGTCAACATACATGTATGACTTCTGTCATGCCCTCATATAAACATGTACACTGCTTATAAAAGAAACGCTATCATAATGTATACCTTCTAGCATGCCCTCAATAAACATGTACATTTCTTATACATATACCTTTTGACATGCCCTCATCTTTCCAAAATAAAAACTTCCGAATTTAGAACCTCAACCCTCGTGCTGCGTTTGTGAAAGGTGGAGTGAGAGTAAGGTAAAATGTTGATAAGTAGGAGAATGGACCACTCTTAACACAAGAGTACCTATTATTAATAACTTCTCTCACCCTATGTTGATTGCGAAAATGGATCCGGGTACATCAATGCTTGTTAGACCATCATGTATCATTAACTTGTTGGCTCTTTCATATGCAGCAATAGCTTATTGCATCCATTTCATATGCAAACTGTATGCTTGTCAAACCATCAGGAATCCATTTCTGCACAATCAACCCGAGCATTGAGAATCTGAGAGGCAGCAAGGACCAGAGTGGTTAAGCTAGTTGTAACACACTAGCGGTTCAGCGAAGTACTAATACTATTTTATGAGCAACCAATGTTCAACCAAAACAACATTTCCGTGACAAGAAAAGCAGAGATGATCGCCAGGTCATGATAGAAATCGTATTAGCAGGATCACATAATTAGTTGCATCGGACCCTCTTGTTAACAAGCTAGGATGATGTTCTCTATTCATACCCAAAGACAAACCAAGATTTAATAGCCCCATTGCATGGTAGGCCAGTCGATAAGACTATTTCACCTATCTTAATTTTAGAAACTCTAATTTAACTGATCCATTGGAAAAGCATTTCAGTTTCTTCATAGTATGGTCATCGGCACTGAGTAGCACATAAGGCAGAAACAACACTAAATAATCGCTATTTTGTTATACAGAAAGCAAACACAAAACGTCACTACTCAAAGGGAAACCGTAAAATATCATACAATCAGAACTCTACTGGCACATACCGTGATGGTGTGATGCTTGCATAAAAGATCATACAACCAGAACTCTACTGGCACGTACGTTGATGCTTGCTTTTCTTGGCTCCTCTCGAAAATCTCGGATAGGAGTAAATCAAGCACAACCTACATAATTAAAAGTACAACGTGGACTATTTCCCAGGCTAAATCAGACATCACAAGCTAACTTAGTACCATAACTCTTGGCAAAAGAGTCCCATGATCTATGAGCTTCCCATTCATCCTAAAATGAAGGAAAATGGCAATGTCATTATGCCAGAAAATGGAAATTTGGAATGAGCCGCACCACGTGTTATGACATCAATTTGACCAGAGACAAACTAAAATACTAACTAACCAATGTGTCTTCACCATGTGAATTTACAGTAAGGTCTAAATTATCAAGAGTATAGTAAATCATTAAGCATAGCTACTATTGCCAAATCTAGCTTAGTTGGGCTATTTTATCAAACTTAACGCATTAGAAGACGCTACTACGGTACTACCCATTACCACAAAATGATTCATTTCGATGCACCAGTGTAGAGGCAAAAGCATTAAGCGCCAGTGTTTAGAGAATCTCTAAACACCTATTTAAGAAACAGATTATTACCTCTATATCCTGTAAAACAAAATATTTTGTTGTATTTTCTCACCTCCCAAAAAATCAATTTTCTCCTTAAAGGTGGTATTGTAATAAGGCTAACCGAAGAAAACCAAGCATGATAATTTGATAACGAAATATTAGGAGAAGGAGCAAAATATCTTGATAGGTAAGGAACCGAAAAACGCCTGGACCAAGCTATCCGGATACAGTTCTAGATGAAGTTTGATTTAAGACATTATTGAGAAAAAGATAACATTATTGTAGAAAATACCCTGGCTAGAATCGCCGACATATATCTGTTTACGGCCAATCTTAAGCGAAAGTCGTGGGAGTAAGACCAATTTTAGAATGGACATACCACTTCTTCTCCATTTTCACTCTTGATCCATATGGCAAAAAAAGGCATCCTAGTTAATTTTCTTCTATTTGTGGCAAGTTGTAATGAAAACCGGGAAATGGAAATGACGCACACTGAACCCCTCCTTTTTCATCACCCGAAAACAGGCTAGTACAATGTTTTCTATGGAAGCCCATAGAAAGTAATGAACTGTTCACATATAGCTTAGGATGCTGAATTATAAGTTATCTCACTTTCTAACTTTTGACACTTCAGCTTAGCTTAACTCGTACCAAAAAGGTGAGCTCTACACATAGTCTAATCATTACCAACTGAACATCAGCTAAGTCAGAAGCGTTACTCAAATAGTGAAATAGAGCTATGCTGGCAAGTTAAAATACAATCACAAAACATGCGCCATTGATGCTCATCAGGAGACCATAAAACAACATAAAGACTGGTGTATCCAAAATCATATAAATCGATAATCACATACCTGAACCAAAAGGCACACATCCTACATTAGCTTATATTATAATCTCAAATGTCTCATAATGGCAGAAAGCATGAAGTGATCCAACTTTAAGATGACCTCCATACCATTGAAGGAAAGCACGAAGTGCTCCGACTCGAAGCTAACCTCCATCTGATTTGCAGAAAGCACGAAGTGCTGCAACTCTAAGCTGACCTCCCCATTCGTTTCAAGAACTGAAAAAGGCGCACTAAATTCTAAACCCAAACTTTCCCAGCTCCATCAAACAACAATCTAGAGCTCAAGTGTAGAATGCACAAACCCAAGAAAATAGGGCATCTTCATCCAACGGAGAAATCAACTTAATCAGCTCACCTTATCAAGTGGTGATCCAGAGCAGGCAGCAAATCATCCTGCAGGCCGTACAATCAACTGTAGGCTGTAACCCGGCGTCCCAGCTTGACCCGCAGCAACAGACCATCCATACCATCATGCGGGCAGCAGCACACCGGGGGAAGGCAACAACACGTCCCATCAACCGGCCGTGCCTAATGATTGGTGAGCACTGCAGCGGGGGCGGCCGACAGCGGGCGCATGGGTGCGGCCAGCGCTCAACCGCAGCTCGTCCCGCGCGGACGCCTGCAGGGAAAGCGACCCAGAAGGCGGCGACCGAGCTTGACGTGAAGTAGCGAGGTGTCCTCCTCCAGGTCGCCGTCGTAGCTGGTTCCCGAGCTCGACGCCTCCTGGCCGCCGTCCACGACCACCTAGACTGGCGGCCGATCTCGACGCGAGGTATGGAACCACGCAGGTCATTATGTGGGCGGAAGCGCACCAGGGAAAAGCGACGGCGTGGCTCATCCGAGGAGACGACCCGTCCCTGCAGCGTAAGGTGGACGGCGGCTTCCGCGGCTCGCGCCGGCGTCGTCGCCGGCTTGTAGCACCGCGACCCCAAATCTTAGGTCACACGCGCCGCGGTCTGGCCAGCTCGACGGAGCGCCGCGCTCTGGCGAGCAAACCAGCCGTGATGCCGTAGCTCCTGGGTGGGGGAGCCTCTCTCGCCGGCGAGCGCGGTCGATCAGATGCGCGAGGACAAGCGGGAGCGGCTTGGATGAAGAGTGGAGTGGCGGCGAGAGGAAGGGGGCGGCGATGGGGGCGGAGGCGACGGCGGTGGTTCGGTTGAATCTAGGAGAGAGAATGAGAGGGGATCGAGAGGGAGGAGCTGGGCGTCGATAACCCGGACACGGGATTCGACGGGAGACTTCCAGAGGCAACGGGACACGCGGAGAGAAACGAAATGAGGTCCCCGATAGTCGGTAACCGACGCTTCATTGGATGATATGCGGGCTCCACAGCCCAGGAAACTAAACTGACGCTGACAGGTGGGGCCGCACGGCAGAACGCACCACAGCTCGCTATTTCCTGTGGGATTAGATGTTGTAGAGATTTCACCACAAGGCCGAACGCAACCAACGCCATGCGTCCTTACAAAGATCCTGACAGTCACATTATCGCCGTGTTGAGGTGTGGAAGCCTGAAGCCTTAGCTCTGTATTATTGTCCGTACACATGTATCGATCAAAACAGTATCATATATAGGAACAGACCTAACACAACAACACGTACGTGATGAGAATTGAAAAAAGCAACGCGTACTTGATGATGCGTGGAAATAGTAGAAACTTATTAAGCATAAGAATAGGCTCTCGGCGGCCGGCTTGCTTCTAGCTAGTGGCCGGGACCCCTAGGGCTAGGCCCTGCGGTGAGCTGCGCCATCCACGTCGTGATCAGCGACCTCGCCTTCTCATGCAGGAGCGTCGCCGCGTGGGCGGTGGCTCTGTAGTAATGCTCCTCTGGCGGCAGCCTCCTTGCCGCGTCGACGGCAGTCAGGACAGTGCTCGATGACATGGCCACCAGGAGCAAGAACACGACGAGGATCTCTCTCGGTGACATGTCGGCTAGTAGCGGGAGGCCGTGAGGAGGTTGAAGATGACACCGACCAGTTCTTGCTAAGCAGTGTACGTGTGTGTGTAGTTTCAGGTTGGTAGTGGGAGTTAGGTTGCCGGCCGGGTTAGCTGTATATATAAGCTGCTGCACTGGTCTTGCACGTAGAGTTTGTCTGTTGTACATGCGCTTAAAACAAGAGGTCTCCCTACTGCTCCGTGGCGTGCTTACTTGCTTGCATGCGACGAATCTTTGATGAACTGTGAGTTTGCCCTTAATTGCGGCGAGGAGAATTACGAGGCAGATCGCTCGACTTTTCATGTGGGGGACAATATGCATCACTAGGCCTTGAGCCACTCCTAGCTAGGGTTAGCTAGTTAAGTTCGTTGCAGACTTGTAGTGCCCGTAGTAGGTTCTAATACGTGCCTATGCATGCATGCTGGCCGGCCGGTATGTAGGACAAAGTTCATGTGGCAGATTCAGGTTTAACTATTCTTGAACTCCATAAAGCAGGCATGTCAAAGATCTAGTACAAAGTCAGTTAGGCTATAAGCATAGACCAACATACTATTAGCTGAAGGACCAGCTGTTAAAAATGCAGACATGTCAAAGATGTAGTACAAAGTTCAGCTGTTAAAAATGCATAAGAGTTTTGTTTCAGTAAATTGATACTATCATACTCCTCTGAGTTTATCTTCTTTCCTTACTTATTAAGACAGAAAATGTGCAGGAGAATGTGTCGACGTTTACTCCAGTTTCTCTTCAGTGTCATAGAACAAGCAATATTGCATAGCTAAACTAGCTCGACTGAAGCTAGGCATAACCACCTCACATTGTCCTCAGAAAAAGAACTTGCACAAGTAGCAAGCTACCACCTGTTGGCCGTTGCATTCAGAGCTCTCGGAAATTTAGGAGGAGACGGAAGTTTCTTCCGGACGCTTCAGCATATCTGACTTTGTTTACCTTCCCCAACATCTACCGTCGTGGGCGCTCATGGTTTTCAGGCCATGCGTGCAGCGGCCGGCACCAAGCACAAGAGGCCGCGATCTCGCGCCTCCTGCCCCTACAACGGCGCCATGGCGTACCAGAATTAACTGACCTATGATCGTACCGTATCACATGCATAGATCGCCAGATCACGAACACTCTGTTGACCCTAAGCATTTCTATACAAGCTACTACATGTCGGTCGGTCATGTGATCGATTGAACGATCTAGTAAAAGGAGTAGTTCGTCAAGTCGTAGAGTACAATGGAGTTGTCCAGAAACATGGCTCATGGGTTCCACTATAAGGGTATCTCCAATAGTTTGTAGGTTAATTTGTTGGTAAACATAGCCAAGTCATCAACCATAACTTATCTTACAACTACTTTAATGCGATTTATGTAGTTTGTCCAATTGGAGGTGACAGAATGTATAAGGCCTCTCTCTCATTTTACCTTAGAGTTGTGCTAGGGTTTAGTTCCCGAATTTACAATCTTCAACTCTCTTCATTTATTTTATGCCACGTCATCAAAAAATCTTTTAGGGCAAAATCTACCAACAACTATCATACAACTATTGGAGATGCCCTTACATAATAGCATTGCCAATAACCCCACAACACTTACATAATAGCATTGCCAATAACCCCACAAAACTAACCGACTTTATGACTAATGACCTCAATGGACGACAGTCTTTTTAGTTTGAAAAAGTATCACTAACGACCAGTGCTAACAACACGTGGTCAGTAGTGTAGCCGGATTGGAGTGAAATATACCACGGATAGGCCTGTCGGTATTGGCTTAACACCACTTATCGGTGCTATTACTGACAGGGGCTTACTTGTGCCAATCAGTGGTAACTCATACTACTCAAATTAGCGGGCAAGTCAATTAACTATCAATTGCATGTAATCAATAATCCAATAATAGCCCCTGTTTGTCATGCCCGTGAGGATGACATTAGTACCTAGCTGCTAGAACATAACACAGATGCAGTGCAGAAACTTAAGATTAGCAAAGTAGCCGGAGCAACCAAAAAAAAGTTAGTTAGAAATGATAACTAGTTTCAAATATTTCTTCGGAGACACTGACATCGTAGACTCACAAGTTTCAAATGAACCCGTATGTGTCGTTCAGATTCAAACTGTCAGATCACATAGTTTTAGGTTCCACAAGGGTAGATATTAGATATGTGCATTTGGCATGCATGCATACGAAATTCTAAGAAAATCTAAACTTTTGGGTTAAAAGAGGCAAAGTGATCCCAACTTTTCTCTTTTTAATGATTTGGAAAACAAATTTTCGATAATGAGTGCGATAAGTCTCGGCCCAAACTTTGCATAATTATCTATTTTAAATCACAAGTCTAAATAGAAAAACCTCATATATGAGCTAAGTATCAACACCAAATTCAAATTACATTACATTCTAATATTTGATTTCAAAGCAAATGACAACTGGAATATTTCCATTTCCGTTACATGAGTAAATACCCATAATTCTTACATGGTGAAATAATCAAGAAAAACAATAAAAATAGAATTCATGTTTGAGAAATAATTTACGATCACCAAAAACTTACTACACTAGAGTTTTTACAAAAAATGTGCAAGAAGAAGAAATTTATAAAGGAAATTAAATTCCTAAAACTATACTATGTCTTTATCTTCTTAGTCTTCCATTCTACTTATCTCCAAACCTACAAACTAGGAAGCAAAACAAAGAGTAACTTTTGTTGAAGTTAAAAATGTTTGCCAACACCACTTGGGTAAGGAAATATTTGATGATGAAACTTAACAATGGATCAATAAAGATTAATATTTTAACAAACCATATAATGACTAGGGGCATTTCTTATCAAGAAGGCAACAATTGGGTCTAGCTTATCTCGGGTCTGATAATGCTTAAGGCATGGACAATAGTTAACCTTAGGGACAAGTGGTAGTATAGTCAGAAGGGAACATCAACCATTACAACAAATATAGTTTGGCATGATCACATGGTCTAAATTTCGCAAAGGAAACAATAACAAGGAAACAAATAGCCCTAATCTAGTTAAGCTCATGAAAGAAGCAGCCCACCTAACCAATTTATCTAGGTTAACAAGGACATGTCAATCTGATTAGATAATTTATTTCAACTAAAATTCGAACATAAAGAGTCAAGCCCACATGTGAATTAACCGGAAAGCCCACAAAGAGATTATCGAGAAGTCAACATCAGCTAAAGCCCACATGTGTGAGATATTTGCCCAAAAAGTGTAAGCAACATCAAACATTAGCCAAACCCATCCCCAAAGGGGAAACACCCATGGACACACTGAACTTTTACTGTTAGGGTAAATAGCCAAGAAGCACATTCACACATGCAAAATTATCCATGTATCGAACCAACAAATGTCTCGAAGCACTACAAAACAATGTGACAGACACACCAGCAAGCTACAAACCAGCATATCCGTTCTACACTCCCAGAACAGCAAGAACAACTGACATGGTCCTACCCTCCGGGTGTCCCACTACAAGGACATCAGGTCCGATCCAGCAAAGAAGGCCCATTAACGAGAAGTGCGCCTCAAGGCAAGCGCAACCTAAGGTGGTAGAGTCTTTCCTTACATGTAACCTTAACTGGGTGCGAACTCCCGAGACCCAGCCTACTATATAAAGGCTGGGAGGGCCGCCAGTCTAGGGTGCGCAATCTCCCTCATACACCGAACCTCTGCTCAGATCGCATCTGAGCATCGTCATTTAATCTCTCCATCAATACAAGAGCAGACAAGCAGGAGTAGGTCTTTACCTCACCACGAGGGGCTGAACCTGGGTAAACCTTGCTTCTTAGCTGTCGTTACTACCAGCGCCATCTTTTCCCCCCTCTCAGGAAACCCAAGAATGTCATCCAAGGGATTTGCCATGGTACCCCCATGACAATTGGCGTCGTCTGTGGGAAATCCAGGCGCTGGATCTACGGTCTCTGCGGCTTCGTCGACAAAATCAGCATCTCGCCGATCCTGGGAAAATCGATTTTTTTCGGCTCCCTGGAGTTCATCCCGCACTCGCCGGCCATGCGCCCGGCATTCGTGGACCTTCACGTTGGAGTAGATCTGATATTCGGCACTCTGCAATTCCACGTCAACCAGTGGGGCACGCTACGCCTGGTGGGCTTGGCTCGTTCGCTGGCGGAGACACCTGCATCTTCGTCGACCGCTGTGACACCTGCATCTCCATCGGCCTCGGCGACTCTCGCATCGCCATCGACTGTGCCGACAAGCGCATCTCCAACGTCACCCACGGCTTCGTCGACAACGGTGATGCGCGCTCCACCGGTCACCATGGACTCCCCAAGCGAGATCGGATCGGCCCTCTAACCGACATACTATTCCGATTGTGATTCTTATCACGTCGCGGTGGTCATCAGCTCCATGGACCCGGATCTGTCCGACCCGGAAAGCTGCAACAGCAGCCGACGCAGCGGGCCATCCCCATCCAAGTCTACATGGCGCTGGGTCAAGGAGGACGCACAGGCGACGCGTCCACGAGTGACCGCGAAAGGCAGACTTATACCTACACGGCGACAACTTAGGATGGTCGCACCACCATCCAGATCACCGAAGAGATGGCGACAAAAGCTCTAAGGGTCATACAAGAAGGCACATCCATGGCAGACGATGCTTCCCGCGAGGAGTGGCATGTTTATCAGTACTTCTTGTGGCAGGAGGCTAACAAGATCAAGCAGGCTCAAGCCGATCTCGCCGAGCACAGGAGGCACGCGGACGATCGATCGAACAGCGAGCCGCGCTCTCCCTCGAGTCTTTGGGTAATCCGCCATCCACTAGAAGGCACCAGCGATATCGCAGTTGGATGCCTCACATACCCGAGGGCCAGCGGCAAATCCCATCGGTAAGATAAACACTTGCGATATAAAACAAGTAGTTAGGAGGAACAGGCTAAATCTGAAGACGCGGGTTCTTCAACCACCTAAAGAACAAGCTACAAAACAACATGATGTAGAACCAATCCAGGCCTAGACTAGGAATTGTGAGCATAAGGTCTATAAAGACACGACAAGAAAGCATAAAACATAGGGTGTGGGGTGTCGGCAATGTGGAACCCGAATCAATACAGGCCCAGAGAAAGACCACCAATGTGTCCTTAGCCCCATGGACTGTCGCCGATCGATCGAGCCAATCAAGGCCAGAGCATGGTTAGGAGAGACAGCTCCTTCAAAAAGGATATGATGTTAGTAGCTAGAAGGCCAGATCAACAATTTTCATTCAGGATATGGAGTGGTGTTTCATTCTCCATATATTGATGGAGGATCTTCCAACAACTGCTCCACCCATTACTCTGAGCGAGTCAGTTGTGGTGTCCTCTGTCCTCGAAAGATAGACGTCTGGGACACCACATCAACTCTACTCGATTGTGCATCAACTCATTCAAAATCATCTTTGATCAAAACGGATAGTAATCTTTAACCTTGTGCACAAGCCTCCATTAGTTAGGGGCGAGGACAACCACAATGAACGACCATGAAAAGTGTTAAACTATATTAATACATCCCTAAATATAAAATACATGTTTAAGCCACTATGGTGTAGATCTATAAATGTATTCATGGGTTTCTTATTGATCCTCAATTTTCTTAGTAGGTTACCTAATGTATGTATTAGCTTTGTTCTTATATTCGATACAGGTTGTGTTTCATTATAATATTCATTCAAATTTCAACAATGAGAATATGAATGTGAAAGACCACACTGTATGGTTCCAGTCCTAGCAGTTTACACT
The DNA here is from genome assembly GCA_947311845.1 of Poa pratensis. Classification (NCBI taxonomy): domain Eukaryota; kingdom Viridiplantae; phylum Streptophyta; class Magnoliopsida; order Poales; family Poaceae; genus Poa; species Poa pratensis. The sequence continues at coordinate 34,105,376 of CAMZMU010000051.1, forward strand.
CCCTTTTTTTCTTCGAGGTTTGCAGTTTACACAACTAAACATCTGAAAATAGGGAAAAACGTTTACACACCTAGTTCTCTCTGGGCTCTGGCCCAGTGGATAAAAAATGGAAGGGTTTCACGATCACAACGCTATGAGCCTATCATACACCCACAGGTCTAGCCAACTGAAGAGTACCATACGAGCCCATGGAGACGATCCTACAGCCCAGTCTCTAGCAAAATTACCACTGGTATACAGCCTGAGGAATCATTCCAAAGCCCACACACTCCCATCACGCCACCCAATCCAATCCACCGAGATGGGCCTCAGCCCCTCGAAGCGCGTGGACGCGGCGCTCCGGCGGGCGCCGGCATTTGCCGCCGCCTGCGACGCCTCCTTCGACCGCTGCCTCGCCGACGCCCAGCGCGCCTTTGCCGGCGTCCGCCCCTACCAGCTCGCCGACGCGTCCGAGCACCTCCACTCGGCGCTCCGGGTCTCCCTCCCGCTCGTCCGCCGCTGGGTGCCCTCGCCGCCGCCACGCGTCCGCGTCGACTCCGCGCTGCGCGCCGCCGGACTGGAAGCCGCTGGCGAGCTCTCGCGGGTTCAGTTCGGGGAATTCGCCGTCGGGCTGTTCAGGGAGGCCGTGCTCGCCGGCGCGGCCGAGGCGGCGCTCGTCCGCGCCCCGGCCGGCGCCGCCGGGATCGTCGGGGTGGGCCTCGTGTCCCGCGCCGGCGCCGGGGCGGTCGGGAGGTTAGTCGCCATCTACGCCGCCGGCGTGGCCGCTGCTGTTTACCTCAGCTTGGGCTAGGCTTTGTGAAGTTGTAAATCTGCAGAATAAACTACCCCGATGTATGCTGCGGAGCCGTTTCTTGCACAGTATGGTCAGTAAAAATACGGCTTCTGCTGTTGTGTTCTCGTTACTCGGATGCTTCCACTAAGATATGTTTGATCAGACCAAACCGGAATAAGCGGATCAATGATGAAGCTGTCAAGTGTAATTGGATCAGCAATGTGTAACGAACTAATGATGCTACTTAGCTTGAGCAGGCACTGCAGTGTAGGAAGTTCAGAACTTCAAGTGTGAGCTTGCGAAGTTTTCCCCAACTGCAACTGGCTTGATCGCCAGTACTCTGAAGCTATCCAGGCCTTGTACCACATTTTCCGATGAGCCGGGCATGGTAAGCTCAGCTTGGTTTAGCTTTCTAACAAGGTCGTTCTTTATATGGATCTCTCGGGTGATGAGCTGTGTGAGAATGGTCTATTTCTCAATTCTGTTCGATAGAGGTAAAACATAGGAGTTTAAAGTTTAAACCCATCTGAGGAATTAGACAGGGCAATCCAATCTCCCCATGCTTATTCTTGATTGCGGCAAAGGGTCTCTCTTTTCTTCTCAAATCTGGTGGTGCTGATCTGGAGATCGCAGGGATTAATGTGGCACCAACTGCATCAGCGATCAACCACTTATTGTTTGCTGATAATAGTTTGATAATTTTTAGGGTGAGCTTGGCTCAAAAGACTCATGGCACGATGCAAGCATATTGTGAAGCATCCGGTGAGAAGGTGAACTTGAGTAAGTCCTCAATTTTTTTGGAAAAGGCTGTTCACAACCTACTCGAGAAGAAATAAAATCATGGACTCTAGAAGTGTCAAATGAATCTTTAATGGAGCTGTATCTTGGACTCCCAACTGGTGTGGGGCAGCCGAAGGATGGGGCTTTCAAATACCTCAAAGACTGAGTTTGTAAAACAGTTCAAGGATGGATGGGACAACTTTTAGCTTTGGGGGTGGAACGGAGATTTTAGTTAAATCAGTAGCACGAGCTGTTCCGACATACTCAATGTCGTGTTTTCTTCCGCGAGGTCTCTGTCAGCATATTAATGGTATGCTGCGGAAGTTTTCGTGGGGCAGTCAAAAGGGGGAAAGGAAAACGACGTGGATCTTATGGCATACAATGGAGACGCCGAAGTATGAATGGGAGGACTGGGATTTCGAGATACGCTTGCCTTGCTAATAAGCAGGCTTGGCGCATCTAAATGGAACCGGATTCGTTGAGTGCTACAATCCTAAAGTTACTATCCTAATGAGGAGGTCCATTCCTCTATCCTCGGTTTCAGACCATCTCGGATTTGCAGGGCTCTTTGTGAAGGGTAATAAGTTTTAAAGCAAGGCCTTATTAGGTGGATCGGCAATGGAAGGTTGAAGGCCATGAAGATTGCCTGCGACAAATATCAAGCAAACTGCATTTCCATGCTAAATGGATTGGTGATGGGTCGGGATTTGGTTAAATTCTTCCTTTCACCCAATTCCCACAAATAACTTTCCTCCCAAAAATACACTAGCATGTCGTAGTATTTTCAATCTAGACAAAATGAGGTGGTCTGTGGGGATATCTTGGGATTAATCCCATCCAAAACCAGCGTGGTAAATGGGCTATTGGGGATTTTGGGGATCCGGGATAATTCTCTCAAATATGTTAAAATACATTTCAAATATGCTAGAACTAAACAAGGACTAAAGATGTCAACAGTTTTTGGAGAGTGAATTATTGGCTCCAGTGGTCTGATATTTTAAAATTTTCACAAATGGTATTTTGAAAAAATCTACATGGAGACATATACATGGTATTTATATATCTGCAAAGCTTTGCTCGATAATACGTTAAATCTTAGGCTACACAAAGTCACAAAATCTTTGCTCTGAAAATGTAAAAAAGAACTCATTTTAAGTGCTACATTTGTCTTTTTGTGTAGATCACGTTTGAAAAGATATTAACTGTAAATATGGTCATACGTAGAGATGTATATGTAGTTATGTACTAGTACGCTTTTTTCAAAACTTTTTGATTTTTTTTTAAACGAGATCACTGGAGCTCGTGTGCTACAAGTATGTTTTAGACTTTTTGTTCCTTCACAATTAGAGTTCGCCAAATTGTCCTTCGAGAAATCTAAAAATATATCCTTTACAACAACATCTCCATAAATAAGTTCTTGTTTCGACTGGAATCAAGCTAACCAAAGTATCCACTCTGCCATTGCCATGCCCGATCGAGTTGTCAACAGGCATCGGACTGATCACATACTGCTTTAATACGGTCCATGCAGCAGGTGACCTCGTAGGTTCAAGTGTTCAACCTGATTCATGCTTATGAAAAGGCAAAATGGGATCAATAAACCTACACAGGAAAACAAACCGTAGCTGAACAACATTAGTAAGTGGATAGAAGATTGCGATTATACAACCGTAGCTGAACAACATTAGTAAGTGAACAGAAGATTGCGATCCCACATTTTTCTCATGCCAAAAAGGCATCACATTGCATTGCGGAATACATGATGCGATAAGAGTTCTTCTATTTTTCAATATACTGCCACAGAGAAGTTAAGTACAATTACAAAGCATAGTATGAGCGATAGTCTGCTCTGTTTCAAACTTTCAATACACCCAGTGTGATTCTGAAGGTAATTACAATTACAAAGCATAGTGGTATGAGCAGTTTCTGCTCTGCTCTGTTCCAGTAAACCCACCGTGATTCTGAAGGTAAGTAGAAATACAAAGCATAGTATGTTGGACGGTTCAGTCATCGAATTCAAGATCCTCAAGGTAAGAGGAAAGCCCAAAATCCTCCACGTCCGGCATAACATCAGGGAGCCCTCCAAAGATTTCTTGAATATGTAGTTCGGATTCCCAGGCATTGATGGTGTAGCTGGAGAGGAGCTGGATGATCGTGAAAGGAGGTTCAGCATCAATCAGGAAGACACAGTTTATTGCGTTTATGGCTCCAGAGACCCTCTCTTCCTTCTCATCCTTGAGGTCATACATGTAGATGTCACAGGATAATCCATACTTTTCAGGTAGTAGATGCAGTTCGCGTCGACCGACGGGAACTTATCGGCATCGACAGACACGCACGTACGATAACCGAGGAAGATGGCATGGTTGCCGATGCTCTTCACGGGCTCAAACACACCTCTGTCGGTGTTCATCCTGAAGACCTCCATGCCATGCTGCAGCTTCATGATTATCAGCATTTCACCGGCAGATTCCAGGAGGAAGCAACGATTAGATTCCCCCATTTCAGAAGGATAGACAGCCAACATCTGAGAAGGATGAACAGCGTATGGCAACATGAGGTCGAAGATCTTGCTGCTCACGTCGTCGCCGGTGTAGATGGTACCTAGGACACGCAGCCTGGTGAAAGGATATTTCTTCTTGTCGTCCTCGTACACACCGAAACATCCGCTGTCAGGCTTCGCCGTGTACAGCTTACGGCAGGAGTCACAGAACAGAATGAGGGTGGGAGCAGCCGCCGGACCATAGACAGCAGCAGCGTCCACCTCCTCGGTGACCATGGGCGCCACGAAACGAACCAGGTAGCCGGTGAACGGGTTGAGGACGCTCGCAGCGTGCGGCGGCTCCCTGTCCGCGAGGACGAAGAAGCCCCCGGCAGTGGCGGTGACGACGTGGTACCTGCGGAGCATAGGCAGGTCCTTGCGGAGGACACGGCCTGTGGCGGTGTTCACCAGCAGGCGCGTGCGGTCCTCAGCGTCCAGGGAGTAGCTGACCTCGTCGATCACGATCCACCGGGTCGGGTGGAAGCGCTTGTCGGGGCTGTTCTTGGCGTCGGCGGTGGCGGAGCGCCAGGTTGCGCAGACGGCGCGGAGGTCAGTGTAGTAGTCGACGTCGTTGGTGGCGAGGAGGCGGTCGGCGACGCGGTTGACGAGGTCGGACGGGAGCGTGGACCAGTCTGCAGAAGCCGCCATGGTGGACGGTCCGAAGGTTTCACGGAGGATCTACGGGCGGGAACTTGGATTATGCCTTTTTTTTGTCCCTCTCCTTTTTGCACGCGGATGAACAGGAGTGGTGAAGGGGATCGGTAGTTGCTCCCGTCAGTTCATACGGATTTCACCATACCACTTGTGAAATAATAGGAATTCAGAGGGCAGTCGCTAGTTCTTGGTTCCAAGGGAGGGAAAGCTGGAGGGGATGGACACTCACCGTAGGTCCGTAGCCATGTCTGCTGGGACGGCGGCGAGCCGCGAATGGGTCGGCTGCTCCGGGACGAACTATCGCCGAACCGAAGCGATCGTCGCTCCCGGCAGCGGAGCGTGGAGCGATGGGGACGGATTCAACCGGGGTTTAAGGTTCAAGGAGGAGCCGTCGCTGCCGAGGGGAGAGGGGCAGGCGAGAACGATGGGAGTGACTGATTTGGGAAGGATGGCGATCAACTGCGCATCACCGACGACTTGACTTGGACCTTTGGTCTTGGGCCCGCCTGTCATGGACCAAAAATGGTAGTGTTGGTTCCTGCGGTTCTCAAGCCATCTACCATCTCAGATCTAATGACCTTCCCAAAAAGGTTACTCAACGAACATTAAAGATTGGTGGAAAAATTAGCTTTATAAAGAGGAAAAGCTAGTAAAGCAACGGCCTCCATGATTGTGCTTGTCTCCTTGGAAATTTTGGAAGGAGGTTTTTCTGACATAAGGCCATCACCTCGACCATTTTTGAGTGGCCGGGGCAATTTTTTGAGTAGTGTAATACTGGGAGACTAAGACAGTTGTCCTATAAACCTCTGAAAAAAATCTTAACCGATGCAAATAGCAAAGTATTTTGCATTGTATAAGACAAAATAAGAAACTTCCCAAACATTACAGAAACTAGGTGTATAGCGCATGTACGTCGGGTTGGTGATTCTCCGTTGTGATACTCTGTAACCTCTGTGGATTCAAGCGGAGTTCATGAGCGTTTGACAGAAAACACACATTGTTGTATATGTAATCAGCTATAAAACAGAAAATTTGGATATGAACCCAATACACATGCCCTTGTCCATAGAGAAAATGTACACGGTTCTCTCAACGTTACTTTCCGATAAAAGAAGCACCAGTTTTCCTTTGAAAAATAATTGGGTGCCCTGTTTCATTAACAAAACAATATAGGGCTACTAACACCAAAATATATAAAGCAACCTACCATCTGAAATGGATAAAATGACACGAGCACTAACGCCATTCAGATCATAGGATAAACAAAAACATAACTGCAAAACATAGTGTATATTTAGTTGACTTCCAGAAATTCACTTTGACTCCCGAGCTCATATGCTCTGGCCGAATAAAAAATGAAGCAAATAGTTAAAAAAATGAAAAAAAATGAAAAATTGGTGAAGAACATATACAGGTTTTCTACATACGTTTCAAATTTCATTGTCCAATGACCTTTTTAATGCTCTGGGCAAAAAAAGCAAATAGTATAGTATGTATATATATATATCGACGCGGATTTGGTGCCATGGGGGATAGCGGTGCATAGGGTGTCCACCGTTGGATATAGTAGATAAATGCTCCCTTGATGAATCTATGCATGGGGACATGCGTTTGTGCATGCGACGGCGGCAGTTCACCGTGAGTTTTTTGACACTTACATTTGCATGCATGTGCTAGCTGGCCACGTCCATATAACATTTCAATGTGGAAATCTACACATGTGGTGGATGGTGTGGGGTCCCAGGCACCATAGCCATATGACATTTCCCATAACATTTCCCATATGACATTTCCCGAGCAGCCAATTTGGTACAAACCTTTTCTGCTAGTAACATATCTAGATCCAGGACGAACTGTGGAAAACAACAATTCCACTTTAGACAATTCCCACCACTAGAATTCCCTAAAGGACTATGTCCATCCATGAAACATTGCATGACATGGGTGTGAACTGTGGAAAACAACAATTCCACTTTAGACAATTCCCACCACTAGAATTCCCTAAAGGACTATGTCCATCCATGAAACATTGCATGACATGGGTGTAAAATTCAGAGATGGCCACTGACCTGGAAAAACAACGCAGTTCCCGCGGGTGGCTCCAGTTTGTGTTCTTTTATGAACTTCATTTTGGCCTATACTTCAGTTTGGCATGTTGCTGTTATGATCATACTTTCGGAAATGTCGACGCGGAGCTATCAACATTTCTCTAAAATCACCAAAATTCAGGAAAAAAAAAACAGGTAGTGGCTGAGCAGGTAAATAAAGAGTTTGACATGACAGGGAGTGCCTCACTAAAGATGTTAGTACATGATCCAAAATAAAACAGGCATCGTAGTTCCAGCTACTTAGTACATGATCAAAAAAATAAACAGACATCGTAGTTCCAGCTACTTCGTACATGATTCCAGGTACAATTCGACAGTACATAAACACTAGAATAGAAATGGCGTGGTATCTAGCCCAAATCTTCTAGAACGAACTAAACTTTGGCACTCGACTATGCAGTTAAGCTCCTCGAGCAGCTCTGAATTCCCGTATGATGCTTGCTTTACGACTCCCCGAGGATTTGCTGCCTTGCAGGTTGCCGCATCCCTTTGTGTTCGTCCTTTCCGGCTCTTCCAGGAAGTCTCCGCGCTGCTCATCGTGCTTTAAATCCTTGCACTAGTTCTTGGAATATGTAACAAAATCATAAAAAATAGCAGATTAAACACCCATGGAAGCTTAAGCTAAAAAAAAAACACCCGTGGAACCAAAAAAGAGAAAGGTAGATAATGCATCATTTCCTAATCGCCCCTTCCCATCTTTTTCGAGTCTCAAAATCGGTTGGAAGTCTCATGGAAACTTACCTAGAACCTGCGTATCAACGATATTGCTGCTTGCTTGATGCGAGATGAGCAGCGTGGATGCGAGATGCTTAGAGTGGAAAATCGAGTTGAAAAGGCCGGCTCACTGGCTGCTGCTATCCCTCGCACTCAACCAGAGTATTTGTAACTTTTGTATGGGCGGTGAGGTTGGGCGGGTAGATTTGGAAGCGCCTTCCGAGTTTTGAAAAAGGATGCAGCCCGAACTCTTGCATGAAATATGCACTCTTCCATGAAAATATGCTTTTCTCCGTGGTAGCAACGAAGAAACAATTCCACTTTAGACAATTCCCATCACTAGAATTCCATAAAGGACTAGTTCAAAGCATGAAACATTTCATGTCATGGGTGTGGAATTCCCTAAAAGGTGATGGGTAGGAGAGAGAAAGAGGAATCAACATGTAATCGTTTTGTGCTCTCGGTGTGACGCCGTGAATATTTGCCGTTTGCATTGGATCCAATCTTATGCTCTCTATAGTGTATCCAACGGTTGGATGAGGGTGCACCACTATCCCCCATGGCACCCCACTATTTTGCATATATATATATACTATATATAAAAGTTGGAAGAGTCCACGCCCAGTCCCGCTATCCACGTCGCGCAACGACTGCTGGCCGTCCGATCGTCGGGATGGACATCCCAGATGCGGTCACGTCGCCCCCCAGAACATGCGGAACTGTAGCAGTCGACTTTTAGCCAATCACATCGTGCCACGTCGCCCGGTCACCAACCGGTCACCCCGTCGCGCACGGCTTTTGGCGCGGTATTTTCCAAAAAAAACCTCGCTAACGACTTATTTGCAATTTCAAGAAAACCCAGGGGCCTTACTGCAAAAAAACACGCACACATCCCCCTCCCTCTTCTTCTCTCTCCCGCGCGAGCCGGAGGTCGCCGCCGCTCTGCTCCTCCCCGGTCAAATCGAAGCCCACGGCGAGCTCCGCCGCCTTCTCCTTTACCTCCTCGCCGAGTATCGCGTGCCAGGACGCCCGGAATCGCCGCCAAACCGCCGCGGTTCGTCGTCGCCGTTTTCGCCGTCCGCCGCCGGCGACTCCGCTGACCATTTGGTCCGCCGTGCCGTCCGTTCGGCTCGCCTCGACCTCCTCTCGCGGATCCACGCGGTCCCAGCCCCGCGCGCGTGCGCCGCTTCTCGAGCGCGAGCTCGGCAGCGCGGCCGCGTCCGCCGGCGTGTGACGTCACATGCCGACGTCAACGCGGGCCCGCCTGTCGGAATTTTAACATTTTCGTAAGTGATTTCCAAAATTAATAAAATCCTAAACTGTGGGTCCCGTCTGTCAGACATTTAATAATTACAGGAAATGCTAAAATTCATAAAATTTATATCTTTTGATCTGTAATTCAGAATAATGCAAACAATATATCAAAATTTGCAGAAAAATAAGCCCTTTGCAACTATTGCATTCCATACATGATTAATCAACTTGAATTCCTGTTTAATTAGAAGAAATAAAATGTCAAATATGAAATTTGTGGAAATGACATCTCACTTCCATTTAAATTAATCTACATATCTTAGGGGTGCATTTTAATGCCTTTAATTTGTCATATCATCCATATTGTTTGCAGTGCATCGATGTCGTATGTTGATTGCTCTTTTCCTTTTCCGGTGTTTGGTTCTTATCGACAGAACACGAATCCGGAGTTGGTTCTGAAAGCACCAACAATCCGTACCTCGCTGCCAACAAACAAGGCAAGTGTAACCCAACTTTTGAGAATTTCTAGGCTATGTTTCCCCCCAATTATTTTGAGTCCCATTTTGTTTGGGAATCTCAAGACCATCATAATATCTTTAGTTCAATCGGTTATTTAGCTCACACATTAATAACACAATACTAGACCACACAATATACCGACATTTTTAAAAATAAATTTGTTTTCCATCCTCATGTGTTAGTGTATTTTGGGACGAAATTTACGTTGCGGCGTCATTTTCCAACAATAGTTGATTTTTCCCGTGGCGACATCCTCGACGTGCACAACAATATTATTTCAGCTCCTCTTTTCTTAATTTCTAACCGTATTCCAACAGTATTGTCCATTGTAAATTCCAAAAAAAAATTCCAACCTCCTCGACGATAATTTCCAGCCGATAATATTTAACCGCATCAGACAAATTAACGGAAAGGGTGCAGCGTGTCGCCGCGCCGAGTTGCCTAGTAGTGGTCAAAGTAAGAGTTAGAAAATATAAAGCACTGATTTTGTTTTCTCAAAAGAGAACGTCAAGCATGTCATTTAATCACGAAACTTGGCGTGTATTTAAAACACTTCTATATATTCATCACCAATTTTTCAAAAAAATTTAAAACATTTTACTAATATTTTTGACTTTTTTATTCAACCAGGAGCATATGAGCTCGGTAGCCAAAACGCCCCTCTTGTTTACTACACCTACATTGTATTAGGCAGTACATACAAATAGGCAACCAACTCTGATCTTACATACTCCCTCCGTTCCATATATAAGGTGTATAGTTTTTTCTGAAAAATCAAACTTGACTATCTTTGACCAAAATTTTAGAAAATATTATTAGTATTTACAATATCAAATCATTACCATTAGATTCATCATGAAATATATTTTTGTATTTTATTTTCTTAGTATTTAAAATATTGATAGTTTTTACTAAACTCCTGGTCAAAGTTAGTCGAGTTTGACTTTTCAGGAAAAACTATACACCTTAATATAAGGAACGGAGGGAGTATATCTAAATGCCATCGTCAATCTTGGTTTTGCATGACTCCGAGCTTTGGCCATGCAAATTTGTTAATACTCTAGACCACAACCATAGTACTATGGACCTCGTTTAGAACCACCATCTCTAGAAAAGGCCCACGAGTACAACTTCAAATTAGCACCATCACATTTGCCTCAAACTTACCTCAGAAAGTTCAAATTTAGAACCCTCATGTCTCAATGTAAGGATGTATAAGCTGAGCTGATGGGCATATGCAACTCATCAATCAAGCTATTTTGAAAGCAAACAATTGTGTATAGAATGGAGGCATTGCAAGTATGTATTGCAGGTTGCAGCATTACAAAATGGCACCAAGCACAACTCGGCAGTTTTTTTTAACCTTTTATGTCTGTCCCACATTGTCATTTCAAAAGTTTTTGCAGATCACATATTATGTTGTTTTATGGTGATCCAAATTCATATAAAGATAAAGCTAACTTCGGACGGAGCGAAGCGAGGCCCGTCACCGGGTAGGCTTAGGGTTTTGCAGCCCCCTGCGATACGGTAAGGATTGTTTCCGAGTTGTACTGCAGCCGACTTTGGGTTTTGCCACCATATATACCTCTTGTAAGCCGCCGGTTTGGGATAAGTCGCAAGTTGTAAGTCTCGGGCGTTTGTAACCTCACCCGATCATAGTGAAGTTTTGCTGGCCGGCGCCCGTGGTTTTTTCTCTCCTATTGTTGGGAGGGTTTTTCACGTTTTGTTGCCTATCGTTTATAACATATTAGAGCATCTCTAGCAAACCCCTTATCCCGTGAGGCTTTAAACCCGAGATAAAGGACGCGGAAAACATGTTTTGAGGTCTTGTTTGGGCTACGACCGAACAGACCCCGCAAAGCCAAGCAGTAAAATAGAATTCTAGCTAACTAAGTTTGTGCGCACATACAGAGCTGCCAAACTGCCCCGTTGGCTCCACTGAAATGACCGTTGAGGCGACCGCGGAGGTGGCCGCGGAGGTGGCCACGACCGCGGAGGTGGTCGTTGATTGGACGGCGGCGACAACTGCGGAGGCAACGGCGGACGTAGCCTGTGTGGCGGCAGTCTCTGCCGGTGCACACCAGCAACCTAAGGTCGGTGGTCGCTTTTGGGCGCTTGCCGTGGAGGAAGACAACGAGGTCTCGAATCTTGAAGGACATGGTGGTGGCGAATCGTACTTGGAGCTGTGCTCCACGCCGGCATCGGCACCAGGTCGATCAAGATCGGCAACGTCATCTTGGGCATCAAAGAGATTAGCGAAGCGACGGGGACAAAGGTTAGCGGCGCTGACTCTGTTCCTTCCTTCCTCAGTTTGTGCTGTAAATATGGACACACCGGCGGCGACCAATCGACGTTTCCGTGTTCCCAAGAGGCCGGTAATGGAGCCCATGGTCACCGTGGATGACGGTGAACTCGGCGGATGGATCTTCGTTATCAGACGACGGAACCGGCGTACGTCTACGCCGCCGGTGAGTACAAACGGTAATCGCGGATCTCGGATTCGAAATTCAAAAAACCGATGGCTAGGGGGCTTTGGCCCTGCCCGGCCCGGTTTGCATGCTAGCCCGCATGGCCTGTTGGGCTCGGGGTCAATGGCATCGAGCTATTCTGTATGTAAACTAGTTGGTGCCGGGGAAGGACTCCGAAAACCGTTAGGGTTTACGTGGAGGCGTGCCGCCGCTTCACGCTTGATCGATCTGGAGAGTGGCACCATGGCGTTTTGAGGCGGCGGACGCGGTGGTGCCGATCGGGGGCGAGGCTTTCCCCCCGGCCGGGGTGCTCACAATGGTGGACGTTTCAACAACTTCGAGGTTGGCGGTCCTAGCGGCTCCGCCGGCGTGCCGGACGGCCCCGCGGCCTACGGTAGCCATGGCGGGTACAAGGGCTTCGCTCAAGGCGGAGGCGCGGGGTTCCGCGGCGGTTTCCATGACGGAGCCGGCTTCTTCAACCGAGGCCACCACAGCGCCTATCGAGGTGCTGCTGGTTTCCATGGACGCCATGCGGTGGCTATGGATATGGCGGAAGACAAGGTGGACATGGGTATGGCGGAGGACAGGGGGCTACGGCCGTGGTTTTGGCTATGGCCGTGGCGTTGCGGCTGGCCGTGGAGATGCTGGAAGAGGGGACCGTGGGGTACGTGGCCGTTTCGACAACGGCTATGTATTCGCTGCGGGCAGGGGCGCTCAGCAAGCTGCTGCTGGAGGCGTGGCCCTGAATGTTGTGGCCATGCCGGCGGCGCAACCAGTGCCGCAACCGGCGGCTCCTCCTCAACCAGTGGTTGTCACGGCCCCTGTCGCCGAGCCTCAGCCGGTGGCGGCGCCTGATCAACAAGTGTTGCCGGATGTTGGAGTGCAGGGGGTTGCTGCAGCGGTGTCGGCGACGCAGTTGGCGACTGCCCTAGCTGCTGCTGCTCCAAAGAAGGGAAAGAAGTGCTTCCGATGTGGACAGACTGGGCATCTTCTCGCTGACTGTCCCGCAGCGGTGTGCGACATCTGTGAAGGACCAAAACAAGTGGGCCCGGGCTTGGAGTGTCCGTTGTTGTCGGCACCAAAACCACAGGTTAGGATTTATGGTTATGCCCATGAGGAGCTGCTCTTCTTCTCGATGCCATTGACAGAGACTTAGAACCGAAGCTCAAAAATGTTCGTTTGGCTTCGGTTACGGTAGCTGGAGGGGAGATGACTATCACCCGCATTGTTTCACAGCTTCAGAGACTTGTACCTTCAGATCAGTTTGTCTGGGACGTGCAACAAGTTGGTCACAATATCTTCAAGGTCCAGTTCCCCACCAGAAATGAGTTGGATCGTTTACGGGTGTTTGGCGCTTGTAAGGTGCCTAATACACCGTGTGAGCTCACTGTAGATAGCTGGGCACACACACCGGAGCCGATGGAGACGCTGCCTCAAATTTGGGTGAGGGTACAAGGCATCCCATGGATTCACCAAGGTGATTTTTTGGCTCTTTGGCCGGTCGGAGACATGTTTGGTATGACCCTCAAAATTGACATGGCATATACTAGGAAACATGGTGTGTTAAGAATCTTGATCAGGTGTTTGAATTGGTCCAAAATTCCAAAGCACTTTCCTATGTTTATCAAAGATGGTTTTTACAACCTCACTTTTATTTTTGATGGGGAGACAATGGGGATATGGCGGATATGGACTTGGATGATCCAAGGGATGATGATGATGGAGACGATGGGAATGATGGTGATTTGGGAGATGATATTCAAGATGCTCTAGCCAAAGAGGACCAACAGAATGTTTCCAAGGAGATGGGTGAGAATGGGGCTACGGCTGAACCTGTTTTACCAACGCAAGAGGGGGGGGTCGAACAGCGAGTAGCCTTCGGAAAATAGAAATATGACAGGAGTGGTTTTCTCACCAATGGTTCATCGGTCTATAAAACAAGCTAAGGAGGAAATAGCTATATTGCAGATGAAGGAGAACTTTGAAAAATTCTCTAACCTAGCTCATGGAGGCTCTGATCAACAGCATGCACGGACTGGCGACGTCGGCTCACTAGATGCTTATGATGAATGTGACGGCATGATCATCTCTCCGATGGTCCACGAACCGGAGTCGCCGGTTACTGATCCCGCGGTTGTGGAAGGAGCCCTTGACGATGCTACTTCTTCGGCTGGTGCGGCGGTGTCTCCTACGCCGCTCCATGTCATGACCGCGGCCGGTGCGAGCTGGGCTTTCGAGTCACTCTCCATCGAGGTAACGACCGCGTGCTGCACTGTCCCTTGCGGCGTTGGAGGTGGAGAGGATCGGTCCTCTTCTACGACTATGATGGTCCGCTCTCCGGGTACCCCAGGTGGGGGTATGGGATTGAGCGGGCCGATGCGGCCTCCTCTTGACTCGACGGCCGGCACGGTGGTGCCGCCGCTGAGCTTGATCCATCACTCGGGTGGACTGGACGACGGCGTAACTAGGCGCAAGGTGGTGGAATTCGGTGGGATACAAGATGGTGCGGTGCTTGGGATACGATCAAGTGGCCGTATTCGAGCTCAACCTAATGATGGGGGATGCCCAACCGGGTAGGCCCAGGACCCCGGGTCGGCTCACAAGGCCGGGTGGCCCAAAGCCCACCCGGAGAGCATCTTCCAGGATACCGGGTCCCCGAGGATCCCGGTACGTCGGCTCGGGAAGGCGGCAGCGGATATCTCCGAATCGGTTTACGATCTGCGTATCCCGAAGAGTGCGCATCAAGCAGCCGCACTTGTAGGCAGGATAGCTAGCGCCGCCTGCGGCACCCGTCATTTCCCTGTAAACCCTAGCCGGCTCCCTATATAAAGCCGGCAAGGTGCAACCCTAGAGGCAGACTCATCTCATTCCATAGCCTTCGGAGCACCCGCAAGCTCTGTTGCGCACACCATTGTACACCCCATTCAGATCCAATACATACAAGCAGGAGTAGGTCTTTACCTCATACAGAGGGGCCGAACCTGGGTAACTCCGCGTGTGCTATCTCTTCGTGAATCCTACATCGCCTGGCTCACACTCGAGTTAAGCCACCCCCTATGGCTTCTGCCGTGACTAACCCACGACAGTTGGCGCCCACCGTGGGGCCAGCGATCGCTGGAGTTTACTTCGCGAAGAGTCCTGAACCCGGCACTGGCGTCATCCTCAGCCGCCAGGCCACGCCGAACCGCGGCGACATCGTCACCGGCACCTACTTCGAGCATGGAGGGATCAGCTACGTCGTTGACCCGCACACTTGGGGCAAGCCCAATTACGGGCCCATCACCCGCTCGATGGTGATCCCATTCGGGATGGCTGTCACCGCCTACGTTGGCTTCAGCGGTGTGGACGGAGGCGTCATCGTCGATGACAATGACAGCGCCTCCTCTCGCCTCGACACGACGGACTACGTCGTCATTAACACCACGGATGCGGATCTCACCGCACCCGCTTCACCCGCTGGGACCGTCCTGATCTCGGACGACGACGACACCGGGT
Organism: Poa pratensis; assembly: GCA_947311845.1. NCBI lineage: Eukaryota > Viridiplantae > Streptophyta > Magnoliopsida > Poales > Poaceae > Poa > Poa pratensis. The sequence continues at coordinate 34,120,682 of CAMZMU010000051.1, forward strand.
CGATCTTGCCCGTCCTCGGCTACGAGTCGGAGGGCTCGACCGATCTGGCCTCGGACGGCTCGGCCACACCCGCCTTCATCGGCATGACGGGTGAGGCGGCTAAAAGCCGCCGCCAACACTGCTGCTGCATTTGCCGCAGCGACGGAGGCTGACCTGCAGAAGCAGGCACACGAAAAGCAGACGCGCGAGCGTCAGCAAGCACAGCGCGAACATGCGCTACTTGAACAGGAGGCTCGCAACAAACAGAGCGCTCAAGACTCCCTTGATGCGCTCGCTACTCCGATCACGCCGGCGAACGCCGCCACCCAGGCCACGCAGCTCGAGCGGCTGTGCCTGGACATGGCTCGCCAGCAGGAGAAGATCCGCCAGAAGGAGCTGGAGGTGGATGCCCAGACCACCGCCCTGTCTGCGCTGACCAGGCAACACAAGAGCCGCCAATCGCGGCTCAACCCAGACGCGCATCGCCAGATGCCCTCTCGCATGCTCGACGACGCTTTCGCACGCGAGACCGATTTGGAGAGGCAGCGCGACGAGTGTCACAGGTCTCAGCCTGGCGGCTCGAATCAGCCGCCACCTCAGCCTCGACCAGCGATGCCGCCTCCGGCACCACGACCCCAGTCGAACCCGGCTCGACCACAACCTCAGCCGCGGAACGACGACGCTGACCTTGCTGTCTTCGGCACACCGGTCGACTGCATGACCGCTGCCGCCTCCCTCTTCAAGAGGATACGCGTCAAGGACAACCCCTACTGGTCCAAGGGGTGCAAGCTGGTGGACAAGGCGCTAGAACTGCAGGTGAACATGTCGCAATCCAGCGGCAGGCTCTACTCCAAGTCGCCACCTAGCGAGAAGACGGCTTCAGCGCAACGCCCAAGCCAGGGGAACAGAGAGCACCCCAGGCACGACGCTGCTCCGCCGCAGCCGCGCAGCCGGCACGAGGAGCCGGCGGTGTCGAGTAACGCGGGAGCTGGAGGCAACCCGCCTCGGCTCGCCCGCAACGACGCCCGGCACACCATCAACAACAACCAGGCGCAGGCATGCTCCAACCATTCCGCTCCGGACCTGCGCCTCCACCTCAACGACAAGCGCGCCGAGATGGCGCGCAACAACGACGACGACGATGTCGACCCCAAGTGCTTCGGACCCGCCATTCGTGGCGAGCGTTTCCCTAGCAACTTTAAGGGGCCGAGAGAGGCGCCCAAGTACAACGCCACCATGAACCCGGAGACCTGGGTCCAGGACTACTTGGCCGCCATGAGCATCCAGAGCGCGTCCTCGCTCTGCTGCGCATACTTCCCTCTCATGCTTGAGGGGACGGCTCGCACCTGGCTTAACAACCTCCCCAGGAATAGCGTCAATTCCTGGGGCGAGTTGAAGAAGCTCTTCATCACCAACTTCGAAGGGACCTGCAAGCGCCCGACCACGCTCGAAGATCTCAAGCGCTGCGTCCAGAAGGAGGGCGAGTCCACTAGGAAGTGGTATCGCCGGCTCGCTGACCTCATCCACTCGGCAGAACACCTCAGCGTTGACACGGTGCATTCTCATCTCGAGGACAACACCACGTTCGAGTCGCTTCGACAGAAGCTGAGGCGTTCCCACAAAGGCGAAATGACGATGGGACAGCTGCTCGCCATCGTCTACAAGTACGTCGAGTCAGACGCACCAAGGACGACTCCGATGAGGAGGACGGCGAGAAGAGAGGTGGCAAGAACAAGGGCAAGGCCAAGCACTCCAGCGCTCATAAGTGCAAAGGTGACGGCGGCTCCGAGTTCGTAGCCGCCACGACTGTGGGAGGTCGCGGCTTCAAAAGCCAATGCGGCAACTTCCCGCGAAAGAAGCTCACCGCCACGGAGATCCTGGCCACGCCGTGTAGGTATCACAGCCTACCCGGCAAGCCAGCCACCCACACGACTGACGAGTGCAGCTGGACTGCAGAAATCGTCAAGGCCAAGACTGGTACCAAGAAGAGGGCACCCGACGGAAATGACGACGGTGAGCAGCAGCAGGGCATGCCCCCACTGCCGGCTTCATGGGCCACACCTTCATCGGCCTCGACACCAAGCAGGAACAGAAGGTGATCAAGTGCGCCGTCCACGCGACTCTGCCAGACGTGCCCCAGTGGCTCGACTGGTCCGAGCAGCCGATCACTTGGAGCCGTCAGGACCACCCGCCCCGTGTCGATTACCCGGGCAAATTCGCTCTGGTCGTCGCACCTCAGGTCAAGGGATACATCTTGACCAAAACCCTGATGGACGGAGGATCCAGCATCAACATCCTCTACTACGAGACGTTCCAGCGCATGGGATTGCGCGATGAACAGATGGTTCCAACCATCACCACCTTCCACGGCATCGTGCTGGGAAAGAAGGCCTACCTGTTAGGCAAGATTGCACTCGACGTCGTCTTCGGCACCGCCAAGAACTTCCGGCTCGAGAAGATTTGGTTCGAGATGGTGAACTTCCGCTGTTCATACCACGCGATCCTTGGGCGACCCGCCGTCGCCAAATTCATGGCAAGGCCCTGCTACGACTATCTGAAGATGAAGATGCCGGGTCATAACGGCACCATCACCGTGCACGGCAACGTCGACCGCGCTATCGAGTGCGAGTAGGGCAACGCCGTCTTCGCCGAGTCCGTCATCGCCACGGAGCAGCTGGTGCAGCTCAAGCTGCAAGTCGACCCCAACGACATGACCATCGTCAAGAAGCCGACACTGGACGCACGCGACAAGTTCCAGTCGGCACAGGAGACCAAGCGCATCCCGCTGGTCGAGGGCGACTCCTCCAAGACGGCGGTGATCGGCTCGCACATGGACAGCGCATAGGAAAGCGCGCTCTGCGACTTCCTCCATGAGAATCGGGACATCTTTGCATGGAAGCCATCTTTGCACAAGCTCAACGTTGACCCTAAACTGAAGCCGGTGAAGCAATTCCTGCGTCGCTTCACCGGTGAGCGACACAAGGCTATCGGCGAAGAGATAGCCCGGCTCCTAGCTGCCGGGTTCATCGCCGAGGTCATGCACCCGGAGTGGCTTGCCAACCCGGTGCTCGTTCTGAAGAAGAACGGAACATGGCGGATGTGCATCGACTACACAGGCTTGAATAAGGCCTGCCCCAAAGATCCATTCGCATTGCCTCATATCGATCAGCTGATCGACTCGACGGCAGGCTGCGAGGCGCTATGCTTCCTCGACGCCTACTCCGGGTACCACCAGATCAAGATGGCGCCCGAAGACCAGGAGAAGACGTCTTTCATCACGCCCTACAGCGCGTTTTGTTACGTCTCCATGCCCTTCGGCTTGATGAACGCCGGAGCGACTTACCAGCGTTGCATCCAAAACTGCTTACACGAGCAGATTGGCCGCAACGTCCACGCCTACGTGGATGACATCGTCGTCAAGTCCAAGCTGAAGACGGACCTGATTACCGACTTAACGGAGACATTCAACAATCTCCGCAAGTACAGGATAAAGCTCAACTCGGAAAAATGCGTCTTTGGCGTACCCACGGGCAAGCTCCTGGGCTTCATCGTCTCCGAGCGAGGCATCGAAGCCAACCCAGAGAAGATCAAGGCGATCGAAGCTCTGAAGAAGCCGGAGAACCTCGGGACGTGCAGCGGCTCACAGGCTGTGTCGCTGCCCTCAGCCGTTTCATCTCACGACTCGGCGAGAAGGCCATGCCTCTGTACCGGCTCCTCAAGAAGTCGGACACGGTCACTTGGAATGACGAGGCAGACGCCGCCTTGGTCGCTCTCAATAAGACGCTGGCCGAGGCGTCCATCCTTGAATCTCCACTGGAGAAGGAGCCGATGCTCCTCTACATCGCTGCGACCAATCGAGTCGTCAGCGCGGCGGTCGTCATCGAGCGCAAGGAGGAAGGCCACGAACAACTGGTCCAGAGGCCAGTCTACTACGTCAGCGAAGTTCTGACGGATTCGAAGCAACGTTACCCACATTACCAAAAACTTGTATACGGTGTTTTCTTTGCTTCAAGAAAGTTGCGACACTATTTCATGGGCCACCCGATGACGGTGGTCAGCTTGTCTCCCTTAGCTGAAATCATTCGCAATAGGGAAGCAACCGAGCGAGTAGCCAAATGGGCCTCGGAGCTGCAGCCTTTTGGCCTCAGCTACGCGGCTCGCACTGCAATCAAGTCGCAAGCACTACCCGACTTCATGGTCGACTGAATGGAGATGCAGTTGCCGCCTCCAACCTATGAAGCCGTTAGATGGACCTTGTTTTTCGACGGGTCCAAGATGTACGAGGGCTCGGGGGCCGGAGTCGTCCTTACCTCCCCCCAGGGAGACAAGATGCGATACGTGCTGCAGATACACTTCACCTGCACCAACAACGTCGCCGAGTACGAAGCCCTCCTACATGGCCTACGCGTGGCCAAGGAGATGGGAGTTAGCCGCATCAAATGCTACGGCGACTCCGACCTCCTCGTTCAGCAAACGATGGGGACATGGGACGCAAACGATCCCAACATGGCGGCTTATCGCCGACTCGTCGACCAAGTCGGCGGACACTTCGCCGACATGGAGCTGGAGCACATCGACCGGAGGAAGAACGAGGCGGCTGACGCGCTTTCTCACTTTGGGTCTAAGCGGGACCCAGTCCCACCCGGCGTCTTCCTCGACCACTTGCACAACCCGTCGGTGCGGCCACCGACAGAAATCGACACCGCCAACCCGCCATCGTCAGACACAGCTCTGGTAGCGGTAAAACAGGAGACGAGCGATTAGAGGGAACCCTACATCGAGTTCCTCACCACGAAGAAACTGCCAGCCGATGAGGTCCATGCACGGCAAGTCGTGCGCCGGGCCTCAACTTACGCCATCATCAACAACGAGCTCTACAAACGCAGCACATCGGGAGTCTTCCTCCGATGCGTCGAGCCAGAGGAAGGAAGGCGCATCCTTCACGAGATCCACTCGGGCGATTGCGGTCACCACGTCGGTGCCCGCAACCTAGTCGGCAAGGCGTTCGGACACGGCTTCTTCTGGCTCTCTGCGCACCAGGATGCAGTCGACATCGTCCGTTGCTGCGTCGGGTGCCAGAAGTACGCCCGACAGGATCATCTACCCGCTGCAGCTCTGAAAACCATCCCGCTGACATGGCCATTTGCCGTCTGGGGGACGGACATGGTGGGCCAATTCAAAACAGCTCGTGGCGGCATGACACACCTGCTGGTCGTAGTAGACAAGTTCACCAAGTGGGTCGAAGTCGAACCCATCAAGAAACTCGACGGCAAGACTGCAACCAAGTTCCTCCAGAAGCTCATCTTTCGGTTTGGCTACCCACACAACATCATCACCGACAACGGCACAAACTTCGCCGAGGGAGAGATGAAGGCCTTCTGTCAACAAAAGGGCATCCGTCTCGACCTGGCATCGGTCGCCCACCCGCAATCAAACGGGCAGGCGGAAAGAATGAACCAGACAGTGCTTGCCGGGATCAAGCCGCGACTTCAAGTACCACTGGAGCGAACACCGGGTTGCTGGCTGGACGAGCTCCCAGTCGTACTCTGGGGCATCAGAACGACTCCAAACCGTTCCACCAGCTCTACGCCATTCTTCATGGTGTACGGAGCGGAAGCCGTCATTCCTACCGACCTCGAGCACGACTCGCCACGGGTCGCCCTCTACAACGAGGAGGAAAATGAGGAAGCCCGCTTAGTGGGCGTCGATCTCCTGGAAGAAGCTCGCGGACTCGCACTCTCCAGGACGGCGATATACCAGCAAGGCCTGCGCCGATATCACAGCCGCCGGGTCAAGAGTCGATCTTTCCAGGAAGGCGACTTGGTTCTTCGACTCATCCAAAAGTCGAAAGGGATGCATAAGCTCTCGGCACCATGGGAAGGACCGTTCGTCGTCAGCAAGGCGATAGGCAACGGCTCCTACCACCTCGTCGACTTGCGTGAGCCAAACAAAAGCTCCAAGTCCGAAGAGGAGACCAAGCGTCCATGGAACATCAGCCTGCTTCGCCCCTACTATACATAGTATCCATTGTAATGCTATGTAATCAATCAAGGAAATAAGGCCGGTACGCACTCGACACGCTCGGGGGCTACCATTTCGTCTCAATCATGCTTTCAATCCTTTATATTTCCTACTCACACGTTATATGATTGATGGGTCGTCAAAGAGAGCCGGACGCCACGATGCGCGACTCACCACTGGACTCCCTGCTCATGCAGCAAAATCACTTAAGCAATTGTTGATTTCTCCCAAGTCGTCAGCCACCCGCAAAAAGTGAAAAGTAGTGCAGCCGGTTCAAACCTAACTTGACAATGAAGCCGCACTCGGACTTTGTCACCATGGGTACCGCGCGCGTCACGAACAAAAATCACGCGGGGCACACTTGGTGAGGTCAGATACCCGATGACGTAGTTACCTGCGTCAAAAGAATATGGGTTAGGTTGAGACTCCAAGTGCAGAGTGTGTAGTAAGTGGAAGACGTGTTTTCCCCACGAGGGGTGACTCGAGGGTTTAATATCGAACTCTCGGGGAATCAGTAGTGAAGATTTATCTTTCCTATCCTTCTTTTGGTTACCTACAAAACAAAGTAAATGTTTTGGTCCTCAACCTCACCTAGTGGTTGTCAAGCACAAGGTGTGAGAATGATATCAAGATAATATGCAATGCAAACAAGAAATAAATATGCAATGGTGGTAAATAAATATGCAAGGATGGTGGTAGCAATGATAAATGATATTTTTGGGTTTTATATGATGAATGCAAGATGTAAAAGTGTTTTTGTATTTTCGGATTTTTAAATGGCAGAAAATGGAAAAGTGGTAAAAGTTGTTGGAAAGGTGTTTCTTATGATTAAAAATGGACCGGGGTTCATGGTTTCACAAATGCACTCTCTCTTTAATAAAGTGGTAGACAATGGAACACTAGAGTTGACATATGAGATTGCAACACAAAGTTTAATGACAAGTTATAATTATATGGGCATCACGTCCTAACATAGAGACCTTTTGGTTATTAGTCTCTCTTATACTCCACCAAGATGCGAACTAAATCATAACACCTCAGTAATTAAGATAACTCAGAGTATAGCAATAAGTATCATGACATGAAGTTAAAATAAGAACATGCTAGATCTAGTCATGGAGGAAGTGGCAATGGTCACACCCACATCTCCGGTAGCATGGTATTTCTTTTTATCCCTAGTGAGGCAACAAAGTAAGGTAGAAATACCCAAGTGGATCGCAGAACTTTCTCTCACGTTCACTGCACTAGCCACCCCCCGTTACTCCAACTAATGCACACGTTCCCCCTCACACGCTCTCATAAACATGCTTGATCAACAAGTAAATAAGAACGGGGTACATAATATGCATCTACTTTCATAACTGAAACAAAACCATTGCAATCTCAAACATATATTAACTCATAAAAAGATCCACCACAAAGGTATTACATAGATGACCGTAATCATGTTCAGCAGCTCATACGGTACTAATTAGTGAAGCTCAAGAGAGAGAGATACATAAGTTACTTCCACAAACCCATAGTCCAGAGGTGGACTACTCCCTCTTCATCATGGAGACGGTGGAGAAGTCGTTGGAGAAGATGGAGACCACGCCGGCAGCGCCCCGCCGGAGTTTTCCCCCTCCAATCTGCAGCTCCAGGTCTCTGTTTCGGTGTTTCTGTGTTTCTGCGGCGCTCCTTCCAGAGAACGTCGGGGGCTATTTTTATAGTCGGTTTTAGGTCAAAACGAGTCGGTGGAGGAAAGATCGACGGCAACGGAGCTCGAGGCCAAAAGAGGGGGTCCCACGCGGCCAGGTACCTGGCCGCGTGGGCCCACTCACTTCGGCCTCGCTTCCTTTGTGCGCTTCCTTCGCTCCACGCTTTGTTCCTTCCAAAAACTGATGCTCGTAAATTTAGGTCATTTGGACGTCGTTTGGGTCCCTGAAACATTAAAATATAGAAAAGGGTTTTCTGCCTGTGCAGGGTTAATTCCATAAAAATAGGAAACATACAAATATTCCCAAAATCATTATAAAACAGTGATATAACCCTTATATGATGCAAATATGACTGGAATATAAGTAAAATAATGCAAAGTTCATGTATGCATTTTACATGCATCAACATCCCCAAGCTTAACCTATACTCGTCCTCGAGTATGAAGGTGATAAAACTAACATGGACTTTGCAATTTAATACTATCAATGGATATCAAAGATGATTACTATTGCTACATAGAGTCAAATGATTCATTCTTAAAAGGAGTAGCAATATGCAAGATAGTTTATGAAGTGATATCAAGTATTCAATGCAAGGATGTTCAATGATAATTCACAAAGTGTAACATAAAAGAAAGTACTATGGACCACATGTATGCATAATGAAAAGAAAGAACATCCTATAATGGCCATAGAGTATTGATGAAAATCTGAATATAAAAGGTGGACACTTTGGAAAGATATATATATGAGTAGAGGTAAAGCATGAATAAGTTTCATCTAACTTCTGAACTTCTCTACTTAAGTTAATGATTGTAATGTGGTAATCCTTGGTGTCAAGCTCTCATTCCCCTATCATAGCATCTTGAATGATTAAGTTTAAAGTGAAAGCAAATATGAGTAGTGTGCTTGACAAAGTACAGGTTGAAAGTCTCATGCCCCTTGAATACAAGTACCTACTCCATGTGTTACTCAACTTGGGAAACAAAGCAAGTTCAAGTTAAATATCATTGTAAGTAATAATAGTATCATTAAGAGCGTCAACTGGGGTACCTCTTGTCCCAGGATATGGAACAAGCCCATATCAAAATGACAAGACAAACAAACACAATGAACAATCTCAACACCCTTTTTATTTACCATTAGATAGCTTTTTATTGTAAGGTGTATCACAGAAGGTTCACCATAGCATGTAAGTAAATTTCCACCATGAATGATGCATGGCTTAGATTAGCGGCCCAGGCGTCTCTCTAACCATTTATACAAACTCATTTAAACCACTTCATTTCCACATTTATTTCACCCATGGTAAGCATCCATAAACAAAAGTACATGATATCAACTAAATGAAATGAAGTGCATGTTGAAAGCTTGCCATGTGACAGCACATATGAGCTAACTCTCAACCAAAGACATTTGTCAAGCCCACAACATCATAATTTTAATCACAATGGGTCATGTTTTATTATGCAATGAAAGTAAAGTGTGCATCAAGTTCGAGAGAGCTTATAACCAACTTTTCCCATAACAATCAACAACATAAGCATTTTCATTCAGAGGTATAGATAACACAAATATCATGATAAACATACTCGGAATAGCATAAAGCTAATAGGTAGATATGGTGGACTCACTGGAAAAACTTTGGTTGAAGGTGTTGGAAACAAGTTTTTACTTGTTGGAATTTTTGGGCTAGCAAGAGGGAGAAAGTTGACCATCTAAATGCATGCATGAGTGTCCATAGAACTAACTAATCCATGTTAAACAAGTAAATAACATTCAGCATCAAAACATGAATAAAAGATAGCTCTTGATAAAATACTTGCAAATTATTACTCATTAACAAGCTCATGAATCATGCAACTATATGTATCTTTTAAAATCAACTCAACATCCCTTTTCCCAATCTAATAATAGCATCCAACATAATTCAACCCAAATTTCCAGTAGCTCTCTCATATATAAATGATAGTGTGGTGGTCTCACAAAATAAAAATCAAACCAAAACAAACAAAAAGACGCTCCAAGTTTATGCGATAAAGTGTTTCGATCGAAAAACAGAAGTTAGACGTGTGCAAACCGAGAGTGTGTAGGTCCAGTGGGGTTGTCTTCACATCCCCAAGCTTATGGTCTTCACCATCCTTGGATAGCTCTTGGTGCATCTCCTCTAATCCCTGTGAAAAAACTTCAAAACACCGTTTCTCCCATTTCTTTTTCTGTGGGGTGCATTAGTAGTGATAAACAAATAGATTTCTTGCTGCATATAATCCTTGAACAAAAATTCATATGATGTCCAGAAAGTGTATAATGTTGTATGCCTACTCATAAACTCAATTGGATCAAAAAGATTCAAGTTAAAAGTTCAAAGCATGCATCAAACAAAATGGGACAGAATCTGTCCAGAAAAACAGCAGCAGCAAAACGTATTTTTCTACCCTACTTAACTTTGTCGAAAAATTCCGAAAAATTCATGCATACAGAGGATGAAAAGTTGCAACTACAGTTCAAATATGAGCTCATTCGGAGTTACAGAATAGAATTAAAAATCATACCGTGCACAGATTCGTGCAGGAATAAAATCTCCGAATGCAAATAGCAACTTTTTCAAACCAAAATGAGTAAAACTTGGCACTTTATTAAAAATTCCAGAAACAAAACTAAAAACTAAGTCTCTTGTTACAGCAAGAGGACACAAAGAAAATCAAAAATAAAAACAACCGGGTTGCCTCCCGTAAAGCGCTTTCTTTATAGCCATGTAGCTAGGCTTCTTACTTGATTTATTGTGGACGAAGCTCATGAGGGAGCTTGTTCTTTGGTGTGTCCCTCTTCCTTGAGAAGTGTTCATACATAATACCAGGGTCCCATGGTGTTATCAATCCAATCAAAATAATATTCAAGTTGAACCCTAGTTGAGAGAAAAACAAAACACAAAAGTAATAACAACGAAGTCTAACTTTATTTCTATGCATTGGCATTTTGTATATGAATGAATCACCATAAATAGAAGTTTCCCAATGCATATTAACAATATTTACTTGCAGCATATAGTTATTAGTAACATAAAGAGGGTTATTAAATTTATTATGGAATTCATTAGCATGCTTGCCTCTTTCAAAATAGTTAATAAGATCAATATCAAGTTTACTATCATGATTGCAACAAAGATTTGGAACTAAAGATAGTTGCAAATCACATAAGTATTTCTCAACATAAGCAAATTTCTCCTCTATAGTGTAATTAGGAGAATTGAAAAACAAAGTAGGACTCTCATGAGTAAGAGCACTATCACAAACAGCAAGTATATCATTTTATCCTCGCATAAATTAGTAACAACTAAACATGGAGGATTATCAATAAGCATAGGACCATCATCTAAAGCATTATCATATAGCTTATTGAAGCAACACTCCTCATTATTATCCATAACTTCACTAGTAGCATTATTAAAAAGTAAAGGAGCATTATTAGTTTCATCATAATAGCATGGGTTATCATATAGGGCCATAGCATTTTCAGTTTCACACTCATCATAACATGGATTCTCATAAATAATAAAAGATTTTTGAGTTTGAGTGCTATTATCAAATGTTGATGGTGAAGTTGGGAGATCCAACTCTTCCCCAAGCTTAGGTTGGAGCACATCCATTTCAGTCTCCTCTTCACATACTTCCTCTTCCAAGTTTATGTTTTCATCATCATCTTCCTACAAAATATTAGTACTTTCCATGGAAGCAAGAATTATTTCTTTAACATAAACATTATCACTAAATTCCTTTTTGCAAAGTTGGAGAATAATAGAAATTTGTCCTTTCATCACACGAGCTTCATGACTAGTTGTAAGAAATTTATCAATAAGAGAGTCTATCTCAAGGGCTCCAACATAAGCAATATATTTCTCAACTTGTTCTATATCAGGGCATGAAAATTTATCTTCACGATAACAGGAAATTATAGGATTACTATTATACTTGCATTGATAGTGGGAATGTTTAACAACTCTTCTATTGCAACAAGTTATACCATGTAACTCACAAAACTGAATAGCCATTCCGTGAAGAGTTTCAAGCAATTTACGCATTCTTTTTCCTTCTTCGGTCGATTCATATTCAAAGTAGGCTTCCATAGTTTTAACATAACCATTAGGTATAGAGATTCCAGAAAGTTTCTCCATACTTTAACACACATATTAAAAACAGCACTAATTTTTTTTTTGGTTTTTATGATTATAAATGAAAGACTGATAGTAAAATGATACTAAACAATGCAAACCGAAATAACAAATGCAACACAAAATGCAAAACTGAAAATAAAATATGAAACCGAAATATAAATATGATATGCAAGACAATAACAAAACAAAATAAAATGATTTGAAGGTAAAGATGGATAAGATGATGCTCACGTAGGTGCAACCTCCCCAAGCTTAGGTGTTAGCACAAGTTGGTGATGAAGTTGACTTGGTGAGATATCCTTGGATAAACCCGGCGCCAGAAAACAGAGCTAGTGCAGGGGACCCTTGGATAAACCTTTCAGCAATGATTCCCCGGCAACGGCGCCAGAAAACAGTCTTGATACCCGATGATGTAGTTACCTGCGTCAAAACAATATGGGTTAGGTTGAGACTCCAAGTGCAGAGTGTGTTGTAAGTGGAAGACGTGTTTTCCCCACGAGGGGTGACTCGAGGGTTTAATATCGAACTCTCGGGGAATCAGTAGTGAAAATTTATCTTTCCTATCCTTCTTTTGGTTACCTACAAAACAAAGTAAATGTTTTGGTCATCAACCTCACCCAGTGGTTGTCAAGCACAAGGTGTGAGAATGATATCAAGATAATATGCAATGCAAACAAGAAATAAATATGCAGTGGTGGTAAATAAATATGCATGGATGGTGGTAGTAATGATAAATGATATTTTTGGGTTTTATATGATGAATGCAAGACGGAAAATTGTTTTTGTATTTTTGGATTTTTAAATGGCAGAAAATGGAAAAGTGGTAAAAGTTGTTGGAAATGTGTTTCTTATGATTAAAAATGGACCGGGGTTCATGGTTTCACAAATGCACACTCTCTTTAATAAAGTGGTAGACAATGGAACACTAGAATTGACATATGAGATTGCAACAAAAAGATTTCATGACAAGTTACTAATTATATGGGCATCACGTCCTAACATAGAGATCTTTTGTTTATTAATCTCTCTTATACTCCACCAAGATGCGAACTAAATCATAACACCTTAGTAATTAAGATAAATCAGAGCATAGCATTAAGTTTCATGACATGAAGTTAAAATAATAACATGCTAGATCTAGTCATGGAGGAAGTGGCAATGGTCACACCCACATCTCCGGTAGCATGGTATTTCTTTTCATCCCTAGTGAGGCAACAAAGTAAGGTAGAGATACCCAAGTGGATCGCAGAACTTTCTCTCACGTTCACTGCACTAGCCACCCCCCGTTACTCCAACTAATGCACACGTTCCCCCTCACACGCTCTCATACACATGCTTGATCAAAACAAGTAAACAAGAACGGGGTACATAATATGCATCTACTTTCATAACTGAAACAAAAATATTGCAATCTCAAACATATATTAACTCATAAAAAGATCCACCACAAAGGTATTATATAGATGACCGTAATCATGTTCAGCAGCTCATACGGTACTAATTAGTGAAGCTCAAGAGAGGAGAGATACATAAGTTACTTCCACAAACCCATAGTCCAGGGGTGGACTACTCCCTCTTCATCATGGAGACGGTGGAGAAGTCGTTGGAGAAGATGGAGACCATGCCGGCAGCGCCCCGCCGGAGTTTTCCCCTCCAATCTGCAGCTCCAGGTCTCTGTTTTGGTGTTTCTGTATTTCTGTGGCGCTCCTTCCAGAGAACGTCGGGGGGCTATTTTTATAGTCGGTTTTAGGTCAAAACCGAGTCGGTGGAGGAAAGATCGACGGCAATGGAGCTCCGAGGCCCAAAAGAGGGGGTCCCATGCGGCCCAGGTACCTGACCGCGTGGGCCCACTCAACTTCGGCCTCCGACTTCCTTTCATGCGCTTCCTTGGCTCCTACGCTTTGTTCCTTCCAAAAACTGATGCCCGTAAAATATTAGGTCATTTGGACGTCGTTTGGGTACCTGAAACATTAAAATATAGAAAACAGGGTTTTCTGACTGTGAAGGGTTAATTCCATAAAAATAGGAAACATACCAAATATTCCCAAAATCATTATAAAACAGTGATATAACCCTTATATGATGCAAATATGACTGGAATATAAGTAAAATAATGCAAAGTTCATGTATGCATTTTACATGCATCAAGGTCGCATGATCGACTAAGCTCACAAAAAGCGAAAAACAAACAAAGTGACGATAAGCGCACAACAAACATCAAGAAGTGCCAGAAATAAATCCTTAAGCCGCAGAGGCGCACGCAGAAACGCAATCCTTAACCCGGCACGCAGGCGATCAAACCTAACTACTTCAAAATAACCCCTCTCATGAAAGCAGGGGCATGACCTTCAGGAAGACGGAGCCGCCCGAGCGGAAGAAGTCGACGCCTCGTTCTCCGCAGCCGCCGGCGCCATAACCGAAGCCCTGGAGAACAGGAGCTCCGTTGCCGGCTCCTTCTCCGCCACTTCGTCGAGCCCGCTGTTGGGGGCACCGCATCAAAGACGAACTCGGTGTGGTCAACCATCTTGGCGGCTCGGCAGGCGTACGGGGCGCAGAACTCAAAGACCGGCGCCATATCGACTTCTCGACCATCAGGTCGAGTCGGGATGCTGGCCGTGATCTTGTCGACGTTCGTCTGCGTGTACCGGCCGCGCACGAGCCCGAGCGCCACGCACGCTCCGCTCCGGGCGGACGACTCCCGCACCCAGGTGATCACCTGGGGCATTAGCTCAAGCACCCGCAGGACCCGGCAGACGGGCGCGGAACACCCCTCCTTGGGAGACAGTGCCTGGACGACGGCGCTGGCCTTGTCGTGCACGTCGCGAGCAAAGACGCCGATGCGGCGAATATGCTCCGCCGACGTCGAGCCAGCCGTCTCCTCGCTTACTCGTCAGCGATAAAAAGGAAGAAAATGAGCAAAGAATGGCCAAGAACGGCAACGAAATACATTGCAAAGGGGGAAAATCGTGACAAAACTCACCCCAGATGCCAACAGCGAGCTTCTCGAGCGGCTCGGCCAGCTCCTTCATCTCGCGCTCGGCCGCGGCGGACTTGCGCTCGAGCTTCTCGAGATCCTCACCATAGCCTTTTGTGGCTTGGGTGAGGGCCGCGTCCGCCTCCTCTTTCTGCTTGCTCAGCCGCACGCTGGAGTCTTGCACCGCGGCGAACACCTCGGTGTGCCGGCTCTCTTGTGCGGCTAGCAGCCGCTGATGCTCAGCGAGGGAGATGTAGCCCTTGCGCGCCTTCATCAGCTCCTCCTGAAGGCGGCGGGTCTCGTTCTGCTTGGCTTCCAGGAGCCACGCAAGCTCCTGCAACAAAAAAGATGGCGAAAGTCAAACACAGAAAAATATACGAGGACCACACTCCGGGTTACAGCGACATCAGCGCTAACCCGGGGCTAGCCCTGCACTCCAAAATTCTACACCGAGTATGGAACTCGGGGGCTGCGCCCAGAGTTGCGTCTACATCGATATTCCGCAACCCGGGGGCTCGCCCTGACAAGCATGCCGAGTCTAAAACTCGGGGCTGTGCCCCGAATTGCCTCTACCACAGCATCGGCAACTCGGAGGCTACGCCACTAGTCAAAAACCCCGCAACCAGAAAACTATAAAGACCCAAGCCGCACTCTACAAATACGACTCGGGCCTTGGGGGCTACATATATACTATGGACACAACATGTACAAAGAAAATTTCTACTTACCTGGTGCGCATCCATTGCCGTCTGGATGGCGGCTCGGAAGCTCGGCCGGGACGAAGAGGAGCCCGGGGTGGAGCTCGGGGGCTGACCAGTCAGCCCACCCAAGGAGGAAGCCGCTGCAGCGGCCCGAGTCGCCGTCATCACCAGTGCCGACTCGGGCACAAGCGCGGCGTTGTCCGTGCCAGCCGGCACGGAGTCATCAATAGTGGCCCCCTCGTTCGGAGGGGGCACAATCACTTCATTGCCTCCACCAGCGAAAGGCGGAGGAGTCGGCGCCCTCGCAACGGGCTCCGCGGCGCGCACAGCGGCTCCCGCCCGCTGGGAGTTATTCTCCTGCGCATCCTCCATGTCGCTGAGGGACGCGTCCTCAGCCCTGCGACACTCGCACGGGTCAAATTCAAGATAACGTCGCCAACGAAACTGTGGGCATGGCTTAGCAGCTGACCTTTCGCCCGCAGGCGGCAGAGTCGAGGTACGGATCCCCCGGGAGCGTGGCGCAGGGGGCGAGTCGGCACGAACCCTCGCGGGGATGTCCCGCAAGGCCTTCTGTCGCCGCTGGGTAGCAACGGTGCGCTGCGCGGCGGTCGCCACCGATCACTCTGGTGGCGGCGGCGTCGAGCTCACCGACGTCGAGCGCTTGGATTGGGGCCCGGCATCCTCAGACGCGGGCCTGCGCTTCCGACGGAAGCGCAGCGGCTGATCGTCTTCATCATCATTGTCAAGCGCCGGGGTCTTGGACCCGGCGCGTCTTCTCTTCCTTCTTCTCCTTCCTCGCCCTCGGACAAGATGGGGATCGGCTGGCGGGAGGAGAAGGAGGCCATGTTGGTGTTGTCGGCCTCATCGTCGGAGTCACGCTCGACAACATCGTTAGGGCCGGCAAGCACCGCGGGAGCGTCACCACGGATCAGAGGCATCCCAACGAGCGACCGAAACTCCTGAACTCAGCAAGCAGGAGAGATCGGTATAAAAAGACCAAGAAAAGGAAAGCAACGCGAGACGTCAAATAAAAGGACTCACCTCTGGAGCCGGATGCTTGGCGTTGAAGGCCTCTAAGCCGCCCACGACCCACTCAGGCGCCGGGTGGACGGTAATCTGTTTCATCCGGTGCGTGAACTGCTCCACCGTCTGGAATCGTGACGGGTCGTGGCGCTGCGGGTTCTTCAGCCCCGTGTACTTGCACATCAACGAGGGGCGACGCTGCAGGGGCGCGATCTTCTTCTTCACCCAGGAGGCGATAAGGTTCAGACCCGTCAGCCCCTCGGACTTCAGCTCCTGGAGCCGCGCCATCAGCCGGTGCACCGTGGGCAAGTCGGCGTCCTGCGGCAGCTCCTGAAGATTGCAGGGACGACTCGGCGAGGGAGAGAATGGGGGAACCCCGATCTCGCCGTCGGGAGCCGGCTCCCGCATGTAGAAGCCGGTCTTCCTCCAGTACACCTTGGGGAGAAGGCCAAGATCCAAGTAATCCACGTCGCCGCGGACTTGGAAGTTGAGGCCGCTGCAAGGCGGCATGTCGCCGCCCTTCCCCAGCTTGCCGTGGAAGATCCACAGCCATAGCGGGAAGAAGGCGGCGCACATGAAGTAGCCCTCGCACAGGGCCACGAAATAGGCGAGGTGGAGAATGGAGTTGGGCGTCAGGTCGTGTACCTGCATCCCGTAGAAGTCGAGGAAACGTCGGAAGAACTCCGACGTGGGGAACCCAAGCCCGCGCTCGAGGAACGCGAGGAAGACGACGAACTCGCCCGGCGACGGCCGCAGACGCGGATCCGCGGTGGCGATGCGCCATCGACCCTCCGACGCCGGCGGCAACAAGCCCTCGCTGGCGGCCTGCTCAAGCGCGTGCGCCGTCACCGAGGATCGCTCCCACTGGCTCTTTGGCGCCACCATCCTGGCCGCGAGGGAGAGGGAGGAACAGGAGTGCCCGATGGCGGCAATGGCGAAGCGACGCGGCGCTCAGGCGCGAGCTGCTCTGAGCAGAAGGAGCGGCGAGCGCGAGAAGGGAGAGGAGTGGAGTGCGTACCCATCAGCCGCACTCCCTCGCCTCTTAGATAGGCGCCATGAGTGGAGCCGTTACCGCAGTAAATGGCTCCACCCACGTCCCACATTAATCGCCACGTCGCACGACGCCTCGGTTCCTGCACGACGCCTCGGTTTCCGTGGGAACGTGCCAGAAAACTCGGCTCAGATTTGGCCACGTCGCCCTGTCACGACTTTTCTGACCGTTGGATCAGGCGCGTGCGGGTCAAAAATATCATCATTGCCACTGCTCCATCCCGAGGTGGAGGCAGTCGATACACCGTCAAGTCCCATCAATCGAATCGGCGTCAGATGGACAAACACTACAGGACAAGCGGTCAAAGATACCGTGACGTCAGCCGGAGAATACGAGGAGATAACCCGCACGCAGGCGAGTCGGTATGGCCAACGTCCCAACGGGCACGAGCCGGCATCAAACAAAACTTGAGTCAGACCGGACGTTGACACGCCAGAATCCACCACTCCGAGCCTTTGTTCTCTCTTTGTTTCAGGAGTTCGTTCACCGACACGACTCGGCAGCTCGCAAGACGAAGGCCAAGCCGGAGACGAGTCCATGACGAACTCGAGGGCTAATGATGGGGAGATGCCCAACCGGGTAGGCCCAGGACCCCGAGTCGGCTCACAAGGCCGGGTGGCCCAAAGCCCACCCGGAGAGCATCATCCAGGATACCGGGTCCCCGAGGATCCCGGTACGTCGGCTCAGGAAGGCGGCAGCGGATATCTCCGAATCGGTTTACGATCTGCATATCCCGAAGAGTGCGCCTCAAGCAGCCGCACTTGTAGGCAGGATAGCTAGCGCCGCCAGCGGCACCCGTCATTTCCCTGTAAACCCTAGCCGGCTCCCTATATAAAGCCGGCAAGGTGAACCCTAGAGGCAGACTCATCTCATTCCATAGCCTTCAGAGCACCCTCAAGCTCTGTTGCGCACACCATTGTACACCCCATTCAGATCCAATACATACAAGCAGGAGTAGGTCTTTACCTCATACAGAGGGGCCGAACCTGGGTAACTCCGCGTGTGCTACCTCTTCGTGAATCCTACATCGCCTGGCTCACACCCGAGTTAAGCCACCCCCTATGGCATCTGCCGTGACTAACCCACGACACCTAATGTGGATGCCACTCAGTTGGAGCGGGCTACCGCATTGGCGCAACGTCGAGATCTCATGCAAGGTAAAGACTTAAACCCCTTATTTTCAATTATGTCTTTTTCGGATGATCAGATAGTTGCTAGGGCCGCTAAGTTATGGGTGTCATTGGGTTCTTCTCACATTGAAAAAATTGTGTTGGCCAAGACAATAAAGGATTCGGAACTAAATAGGACTATTCATTTGTTGAATAAGAATGCTGGTGTAACTGATTTAGATGACCCACAAAATCTGATTTTAAATAGAGCGGCTAGTTTATCGGAGGACCTAGAGGAGGATGAGCTAGATAGGAATTGGGAGGATTAGTTGGATCCTATTATTCCTTTTGATAGGACTAAAAAGACGAGACAGAGAAAAGACTATTCAACCACGACTCGACGTCGGAGTGTTAGAATTAAAAAAACAAAACAAAAAGTAAAATGAGTGGTCTAAAAGGATTATTTTGGAACAGCGAGGGTTTTCGTGACCCCGGAAAACATCTGTTTATTCAAGAAACGATTAGAGAAAAACGCCTTGATTTCCTGGCCTTGTCGGAGACAGGGAGATCCAATTTTTCTACTCCCTTTTTGACTCATCTAGCCATCGGGTTAGATTTCTCATGGTTTTGTTTACCGCCTCAGGGGAGATCAGGGGGGATGTTAATCGGTGTAAATATGGCCACAATTCAGGTTAAAAACGAAGATGTAGGTGACTTTTGTGTCAAACTCTATGTAAAATCAAAATTTGACGGGTTTGAGTGGGTCCTAGTATCGGTCTATGGAGCTGCTCAACATGATTAAAAAAATCAATTTTTGTCGGAATTTGTTCGGATGTGTGAGAATGAACCATTACCGTTGATGGCGGGTGGGGATTTCAATATCATTAGAAAGCCAACCGAAAAAACAACGATAATTATAACCCGAGATGGCCATTTATGTTTAATGCGGTAATTGAAGGGATAGGTCTAAAAGAGATCGAGATGTCAGGACGTCAGTACACTTGGGCTATAGTAGGAGAGAAAACCCTACGTTCGAAAAGCTTGACCGTATCCTGGCTACGGCGGACTGGGAACAAAAATTCCCATTAACTACGGTTCAGGCGCTTTCCCGCACCGGGTCGGATCATACTCCGCTATTGTTGAATTCCGGAGTCCACGCTCATCTTGGGAATAAAGCACGTTTCTCATTTGAGCTTTCCTGGTTTTGGGTAGAGGGTTTTTACGAGATGGTGGCAGCCGAATGGGCAGCTTTCATCAAAGGTAATACCCCAATTGAAATTTGGCAAAACAAAATTAGGCACCTAAGACGGTTCCTAAAAGGTTGGGCAAAAAATCTAAGTGGGAGATATAAGAAGGAGAAAGAAAGACTCTTAAGAATAATAGATGAGTTAGATATCAAAGCTGAAACATATCCACTCTCGGAGACGGAAAGAAATATGTTGCGGGATGCTAATGATCGCATTAGCAATCTACGAAGAGATGAAGAGACAAAATGGGCGCAGCGTGCTAAGGTTAAGCATGTACAAGAAGGTGGAAATAATAAGAAATATTTCCATCTTTTTGCTAACGGTAAACACAGAAAAAAAAAAAAATTCAATTGGAGCAAGACGAGGGAACCATTATGGGGGATGAAAATTTAAAAGTCTATATTACAGAATATTATAAGAAGTTATTTGGAGCATCGGCACCGAGTAACGTATTGCTAGATGAAAATATTTCGCATGATATACCGCAGCTTTCCGTCGAGGAAAACGAAATCCTCACTACTAACTTTACCGAGAAGGAAGTACTTGAGGCGATTTCACAGATGGAGACGAACAAGGCGCCGGGCCCTGATGGTTTTCCAGCTGATTTTTATAAAACTTTCTGCAATGTATTAAAGGATGATCTTATGGCTATGTTTGTTCAGTTTCAAGAGGGGAATTTGCCCCTTTATAAACTAAACTTCGGCGTGATCACCCTACTTCCAAAGAAAGAAAACGCGGTTCAGATTCAACAATATAGACCCATATGCCTTCTTAATGTCAGTTTCAAGATATTTACAAAAGTAGGTACTAATCGCATTACTGGGATCGCCCATAAGGTTATTAGACCTACTCAATCGGCTTTCATGACTGGCCGACACATCCTCGAGGGGGTAGTGATCCTCCATGAAACCATACATGAACTTTAGAGGAAGAAAATGGATGGGGTACTGTTTAAGATTGACTTTGAGAAGGCATACGATAAAGTTAAATGGCCTTTCCTACTACAAGCGTTACGTATGAAAGGTTTTTCACAAAAATGGTGTGATTGGATTATGCAGTTCGTTAAAGGGGGAAGTGTAGGGATCCGCGTAAATGATGATATCGGACATTATTTCCAAACAAAAAAGGGGCTTAGACAAGGAGATCCGTTGTCTCCGATGCTCTTTAATATTGTAGCAGATATGCTGGCCATACTTATTGCAAGGGCAAAGGAGGATGGCCAAGTAGGAGGCCTTATACCTCATTTGGTTGATGGAGGGATCTCCATTCTGCAGTATGCGGACGATACTATCCTATTCATGGAACATGATTTAGATAAAGCAGTTAATATGAAGCTAATTCTTTGTATTTTTGAGCAACTCTCCGGCCTAAAGATAAATTTCCACAAGAGTGAGATTTTTTGTTTTGGTAAGGCCAAGGAAGTAGAAGAGCAGTACAAGCATATTTTTGGATGTGAGTCTGGCTCTCTACCCTTCAAATACCTAGGTGTTCCAATTCATTATAGGAAACTACGAAATGCAGAATGGTATCCAGTTGAGTGTCGTTTTGAAGGCAAATAGGGCTGCTGGAGGGGTAAGCTAATCTCATATGGAGATCATCTTGTCCTCATAAATTATGTGTTAACAAGTCTACCGATGTTCATGCTATCTTTCTTAGAGATACCCAAAGGGGTACGAAAAAGACTAGATTTCTATAGATCACGCTTTTTTGGCAAAGCGATGAGCATAAGAGGAAATATCGGTTGACTAAATGGAACATTATATGCCGACCGAAAGACCAAGGGGGTCTCGGCATTGAGGTTCTAGAGCTAAAAAACAAGTGTTTACTCAGCAAATGACTTTTTAAGCTCTTGAATAAAGATGGAGTTTGGCAAGAGCTATTACGAAATAAATACCTAGGTAATAAGACGTTGGCGCAGGTTGAAACTGGACCAACAGATTCCCCATTTTGGAAAGGCCTTATGAGGGTTAAAGAGGAGTTCTTTAATAGAGGTTTTTTCAAAATCGGTAATGGGGAAGGCACCAGGTTTTGGGAAGATACGTGGTTAGGAGATACACCACTTCAACACCAGTATCCATCATTATACAACATTGTGCAGCAAAAAAATGTTTCGGTTCATGATGTTTTTAATGGGGCGCCACCTTTAAATGTGAGTTTTAGGAGGGCTCTGATCGGAGAACGGTGGGACGCATGGTCACACTTATGCCTTCGATTAATGGATATTAACTTGACGGATAACACGGATACTTTTGTTTGGAAACTTACCACTAATGGTGTTTTTACTGTGAAATCCATGTATGAGGATTTGATGAATGGACATACTAGATTTTTGCGTAAATACTTGTGGAAGTTAAAAATTCCCCTCAAGATAATTTTTTTCATGTGGTTCCTCAACAGGAAGGTCTTGCTTACAAAGGACAACTTATTAAAAGAAATTGGCATGGATGCACTAAATGCTCTTTTTGTGGCTGTGAGGAGTCTGTAGATCATTTATTCATCACGTGTCCTTTTGCTAGATTAATATGGCGTGTGGTGTTTTGTACTTATAATATCCCTCCACCCGATAATGTTTCCAATATGTTTGGAAATTGGTTGAATGGGATTGATAAAAAGACCAAAGTTAGAATTTGTATCGGCGTTTCAGCTATATGTTGGTCTATATGGAATTGCAGGAACAATTTGGTTTTTAACAGGAAAACAAATTTTCATGTCTTACAGGTTATCAATATGGCGACTTACTGGATCCAGCTATGGGCTACCTGCTTACTTCGGACCAGCAGGAACTTATGGTTTCTGGATGCGCGCGGCTCCTGTTGGTGGCACAGGAGTTTTTCTCCCGACATACGTGCCAGCATATTAGGCGACTTTTTTAGTTGATACTATGTTGCTCTTTCGTTGGTTGATACATGTCTCAACCCTTTGTGATCGCTGAATTGTAATAAGTTTTGATACTCGAATTTTTAATAAAAGGTTGTGTGCATCACTTGATGCAGAGGCCGGGGCTTCTCCCCATTTCTAAAAAAAAAAAACAGCGTCTCGGTACATCTTGCTAAGGAAGCACCGAGAGCTTAATGCCGGCTAACTAAACCGTCACACCGAGAGGAGAGACGCGAGGCAGAAGTTGTATCCAAGCAGAAGCGAACAACAACCTTCTTTGGGAGAGAAAAGGTAAACTTCTTGGCCATATCTTTGAGATCAGAAACCGGCCATGTCACAATCCGGAGCTAAAAAGGGGTATCATTGGTAGACGATGATATGGGACTTAAAAAGAGGTATCAAAGCATGCAGCATATATACCTGTCACTATAATCTATACTGTCTATCATATCGTCTGCTTGTATGCAAGGCGAGCCAAGGCAGGCCGGGCCGAGCTAGAGGAGGAATATATCGGCTGTTTTCCAGCTAATCCCGCTGTTCCCTAGTGGTTGGTTGGTGCAGTGGACTGTCTTTCGAGTGGAGAGTGCGGGCACGCGCTTCACATCACATGGGCACTTGCGTCGCCGATAGCTTCTCGGTCTCGGGTGGTCTTGGTTGCCGCCACATGCTACGGCTCTTCGCTGTCTCCGTAACCCTCTCTCTGTTTCTGTCTATGCGGCCCTCCATAATTAATCAACCAGCCTCGGCAGGTACGCTAACAATTTGCTTGGAACAGATGCTTTGTCCTCGTATTAATTGGTGGACGATCCACGAGCCTGCACCAGAATGGAATATGCTATACCTAGTTGTCCTCAGTCTATCATTTGGTGATTCTCTCGGTCTACTCACGATTCCCCTGTAGACTTCAGTAAGTAAATGGAGTAGCACTTGTTGGTTGATCTGTACGGTTCAAACAGAACGAGTCAAAACAGGAAACAGATAAAGAGATAAGAAAGAAGGCCCACGAACCAACGTTCGTTTCCTTCTCGTACGTAACAAAAACGCCCTGATCGGGGGCGCCCCTAACCAACTAATGGTTCGTGGCCCCCTGTTGCATGCGCATATAAATTAGGGGGTGTCCCGGCGGCTTATGACTACCAGTTAGTCCTAAGTCATGCAGCTCCCCCGATCGCAGATTGCGCACCAGCAACGGGAAGGCTGGAACCTCACCGTGCCGTTCCTGGACAGTGCCGCTGGAGGTCGGAGGGCATCCGGACGTTCGAAAGATCTTCATCATCTGTTACGTCTACTTCCTCTGCGTCGACTACAGCAACCCTGAACCTCGCCTGCACCGAGCAGGCGACGATGGCTACAAGTGCTAGATCCTGTAATGATCCTCTATCCCTCTGTTTTGATCCTATTTATGGTGTTCTAGGTGGCTGTCATATTTGATCTAGTTTTACTAGATGTTTTTAGTTCTAACATTGGTATCAGAGCCAGGTTATGTGATAGTGCTAGAATCCTAATTAGGGTCTGTTAATCAAGTTTTGTTTAATTACGTTCATGTTTTAGGCAATTAAGTACTAGTTTAGTTCTCGGATTAGTCTAATTGCTCTCTAATCATGCACTGTTAAGATTAATGATCAATTAGAATTAACATTTTAATTCATATTTAAGTTTCCGTTAATTACTTGATCGGTTGTTAGTCATGATGAAGCAATTAGAAGGAGGGGAGTACGAATTTTGCAAGAAAAGTAGACAAATCCCCTCCTGCCCGAACGAACCCTAACCCTAGAAAAAATCCCCAAATAGGTAAGAACCCTAATTGCAAAATTAAGCAAAATTGGACACGAATTTGGGGAAGAAAGACTCACCAGAAGGACGCCGCGTCGTTGCCTTTTCCCTCCGGGGCCCGTGCAGCGCCCGTGGCTGCACGAGGGCGATGGCACCGCGACGCCGTTCCCTCCCATCGGAGAGGACGCGCGGTAGACGCGCTTGGCGCGGAACGGACGCACGCGTCACCGGCCTCGTCGCCGGTCGTCGCCAGAAATGGCCGCCGACTCGCCGGCAAGCATCACCTCCTCCACGCCACCACGAACGCGACGCACAGGCCACGCTCGACCGAGCAGCGCGCGGGATTCAATCCGATGCACGCTGCTCTGCCGAGTGGAGCCACAGCGCCGCCGGGAACGGACGTGCTCCGGCCGCCGGAGAAGCTACAGAGCAGCGCGATAGCTTCGACGTCGCCTCCTTTTCGCGAGCGACTGAGTCGGGAGAGAGTGAGAAGGGATTAGGGTTTCGGGTTGACCAGGCCTCAGCTTTGTTCCTCCGAAACGCAAGGACAACCGTCCGATTTGATCCGACGGCGGTGAATACAGCGGGGCCTAGGGGTCCCTGGTGGGCCAAATCTGAGATGGGCTTCGGTCCGAAAGTTTAAGTTAGCTGGGTTGCAGTGGGTTTTCTTTCCGAATTTCCATTGTTTTTTAGTTTCTGTTTTTTATTTCAGTGCACCTTTCAAGTTTTATAATTTAGTTTTATGCATTGTTTTAAATACAGAAATATTGCCTAAAATATGAGTTGAAATATGTTATTATTCTGAATGAAAATGAACCAACGAGATTTTTTGTTTAGAATATTTAGCATGTTTAAATGTTGAATTATCAAATAAGACATCATATGAAGTTCCTCCTTTTAAGATTAATTTTGATGTTTAATTTTGAGTATGTTTATGACAGTAATATTAATTCTGACCAACGTTGTTTTAATTTTACATGTCATTCCCCTAAAATGTTTCTAATTTTATGTCATTACTGCCCAACGGTGTTTTGGCATAGAGTTGGAATTTTAAGATTTTGGCATGTTTATTTATTTTTACCAACGTAATGTTTATATTCATGCCATACTTATGAGCGTCCATTTAAAATTTCAGCTTCCGCTCCGTTTAGACCAGACACTGTCGAGCATTTGACAGGAAGTAACTTCCCTCGTTGGAAGAATTCTATGGAACTCTGCTTGGCTTTCAACGAGTTTGATTACGCCTTGCGGGAGGACAAACCTGTGGCACCCGTTGTTGGTGCCACGGGGTATGATGAGTTAAAGAAAGCCTATGATTCCAAAATGGAAAAATGGGAGAAGACCAATCACATAGCAATGCTTGTGATGAAGTCCTCGATTTCTCCAGATATTATTGGGGCTCTCCCCAAGAAAGATAATGCCAAGGAGTTCATGGCAGCCTTGGAGGAGCAGTTTAAGGGCTCCGATAAGGTTTATGCCCAAGAGCTGTTTCAGAAGCTCCTTGGAAAGTACAATAATGATGGAGATGTAAGATCTCATATTCTGAGGATGGTTAATGCTTCCAATAAGTTGAAAGTTTTAAAATGTGAGCTTAGCGATAACCTCCTTGTGATTATGATCTTGGAGTCCCTCCCTTCAGAGTTCGAACAGTTTAAGATAAACTACAATTCTCTCAAAGAAAAGTGGTCACTCGCTGAAATATCCCCACGGATAGTCGAGGAAGAAGAGAGGATTAAGAGGAAAGGCAAGGACCAGGTTTTTCATGTTGGATCCTCCAAGAGAAAAAATGATGGGCCAAGTTCTTCCAAGCCGCCAAAGAAGCCTTTCAAGAAGGATGTGCCAAAGTCGTTTAAAGGAAAGGAGAAGGACAATGATCAGTCTTCAGACAACAAGTGTCTCTTCTGTGCAAAAGAAGGGCATTACAGGAAGGACTGTCCAGAGTTTCTGAAATGGCTTTTAAAGAAAGGTACAGATGAAATTACATTTGTTGATGAAAGTTTTTATGTTAATTTCTCTAGTACCACATGGTGGATTGATTCAGGTGCAACTGCTCATGTTGCTAATTCCATGCAGGGATTAAGTATGATGCAAACTATAAGAGAGGGGGCAAGAAGACTTAAAGTCGCCAATGGAGTTGAAATCGATGTCGAAGCTGTAGGGTCACTCACCTTGGAGCTCCACACCGGCTTTCGTCTTCATTTGAATAATGTTCTTTATGTACCTACTTTAAGTAGGAATTTGATTTCAGTCTCTTGCTTAGATGATAACATGTTTGAGTGTAAGTTTGGCAACAAACAATTTGAGTTAAATTATTGTAATAAGAATGTTGGCCTCGGTGTCAGACGAGGCAAACTATATATGTTATCAATGAATGATTCAGTTCTGCATGTGAGTGATGTTTCTAATGTTGAGAAGAAATGGAAGGGTGCTAGTACTTCTTCGAAATTGTGGCACTGTCGTTTGGGCCACATTTCGAGGGGGAGAATAGAAAGACTTATTAAAAATGACGTACTCCTTCCATTAGACTTTTCTGATGCAGATAAATGTGTCGATTGCATAAAAGGAAAATACGCAAAAACGATTAAGAAAGGTGCAGTAAGATCTACGGGAGTCCTAGAACTTATTCATACTGACATATGTGGACCCCTTAATGTTAAGTCTATAGACAGTTTTGATTCGTTCATCACCTTTACAGACGACTTTTCCCGATACGGGTATATTTACCCGATACGTGATCGTTCGGAAGCTTTGGAAAAATTCAAAATATTCAAAGCTGAAGTTGAGAACCAACTGAATGTTAAAATAAAAGTTGTACGATCTGATCGCGGGGGAGAGTATTATGGTAGACATGCTCCTTATGGGCAAATTCCAGGACCTTTTGCCAAGTTCCTAGCTGAGAATGGAATTATTGCCCAATATTCAATGCCTGGCAAACCTCAGCAGAATGGCGTGGCTGAGCGTCGAAATCGCACACTTATGGACATGGTGCGAAGTATGCTTAGTCATGCAAGTTTGCCAGTAAGGCTATGGATGGAGGCATTAAAGACAGCCGCATATATTTTAAATCTTGCTCCCACTAAGTCAGCACCGAACACACCTTACGAGATGTGGACGGGAAGAAAGCCGAGCTTGAATTATTTGCGTGTGTGGGGTTGTCGCGCTGAGGCTAGAGTATTCAATCCACAACTTAAGAAATTAGATCCAAAAACAGTTAGTTGTTTCTTTATTGGATACCCTCATAGGGGAAAGGGATATCGCTTTTATTGTCCAAATCATACCACAAAGTTTGTGGAGACTCGACAAGCGGTATTTTTTGAAGATAATGAAGTCACTGAATTAAGAAAGATCGACCTTGAGGAGAAGCGGGTATGCGTTGCATTCCCGCTTATCCAAGAGCTCGTTCTGCCAATACGAAGAAAAGTGACTCGTAATGTTGGTTCTGAACCTTACGTTTCAGGTCCTGAACCCAATGGTGATCCTGAAAATAATAATGAAAATCCAGAAGGTGAAGAGGATCACCATTCAGATAATGAAGAAGATCATCAAAATGATGATGTTCCTCCACCACCACCTCCTGTGAGAAGATCACAGCGAGATAGAAAGAAAGCCATTTCAGAAGATTATGTCACTTACATGAGTGAGGATGTAAATGATATAGGAAAGGTGGAGGATCCAACCTCATATAAACAAGCCATTAAAAGTATGAATTCGTCCAAATGGCAAGTTGCCATGGAAGACGAGTTAAAATCTATGAGCTCAAATGATGTTTGGGACTTAGTAGAAATTCCCAATGGTGCTAAAAGAGTAGGCTGCAAATGGGTCTACAAAACCAAGTTTGACTCCAAAGAGAATGTCGAAAGGTTCAAAGCAAGACTTGT
This sequence comes from Poa pratensis, assembly GCA_947311845.1. Lineage (NCBI taxonomy): Eukaryota > Viridiplantae > Streptophyta > Magnoliopsida > Poales > Poaceae > Poa > Poa pratensis. The sequence continues at coordinate 34,149,183 of CAMZMU010000051.1, forward strand.
GGCGAAAGGCTTTACACAGAGAGAAGGAATCGATTACAATGAGACCTTTTCTCCTGTGTCATCTAAAGATTCTTTTAGGATCGTCATGGCTCTAGTAGCTCATTTCGACCTAGAATTACACAAAATGGACGTTAAGACGGCATTTCTAAATGGTGACCTTAATGAAGATGTTTACATGACTCAGCGGAAGGTTTTGTCGTGGAAGGAAAGGAACATTTAGCATGTCGTTTAAAGAAATCCATCTATGGCTTGAAGCAAGCTTCAAGACAGTGGTACCTCAAGTTCGACAAGATTATTCGAGCTTTTGGTTTTACAGAGAATGTGAAGGACAACTGCATTTATGTTAAATTTAAAGGCAGTAGGTTCACGATTTTAGTCCTATATGTGGATGACATATTGTTGGCCTGCAGCGATAAGGATATGCTGCATGAGACCAAGAACTTTCTGTCATCCAATTTTGATATGAAGGATCTCGGTGAAGCCTCGTATGTCCTTGGCATTGAGATTTATCGAGATAGGTCAAAGGGGATGTTAGGACTATCCCAAAAGGCATACTTTGAGCGAGTGCTAAAGAAATACAATTTGCATAAGTGCGCTCCCTCACCTGCTCCTATAGTCAAGGGCGATAAGTTTGGGACATTTCAATGTCCAAGGAATCAAATAGAAATTGATCAAATGAAGTCGGTTCCTTATGCTTTAGCTGTCGGAAGCATCATGTATGCACAAGTCTGTACACGCCCTGACTTGGCTTTTGTAACGGGAATGCTTGGCAGATTCCAATCAAATCCAGGACCGGACCACTAGAAGGCCGCAAAGAAAGTCTTGCGTTATATGCAAGGTACGAAAGATTACATGCTTACGTATAAAAGGTCGGATAACCTGCAAGTTGTAGGTTATTCAGACGCTGATTATGCCGGTTGTGTGGATACTAGGAAATCCACGTCAGGTTATATATTCACACTTGCCGGAGGAGCCATATCGTGGAAAAGCTCCAAATAAACAATAACTGCTTCGTCTACGATGCAGGCAGAATTTATAGCATGTTTTGAGGCCACTGCTGTATGGCTAAGGAATTTCATTCCCGGGCTCAAAGTGGTTGACAGCATTTCAAGACCACTTGTGCTATACTGCGACAATGAACCTGCAATTTTCTATACGAGTAACAACAAGTCAAGTGCTGCTGCCAAGCACATTGACATAATGTTTAATGTTGTGAAAGATAGAATTCAGGATCAAACAATTGAGGTTAAGCATATAAGTACGACTCGTATGCTTGCGGATCCGCTAACGAAAGGCTTACCACCCAGTACTTTCCAAGAGCATGTTGCCGGCATGGGATTACTGGAAGCCTTATGATTCTGGAATAAAAGGACCACAATAAAGAACCACTCCCCATTAAGAAGAATGATTTCCATTTCGAAATAGGCCGACGTACTATAAGTGTTGAGGTTTAACGGCATTTCATTGGCTGTTTGTAACACCTCACTTTGGTATATTGTTCCTATGGAGAATGGGCGAAAGAAGTTTAAACCGAACGATCAAGGGGGAGAATGTTGATTGATCTGTACGGTTCAAACAGAACCAAGTCAAAACAGGGAACAGATAAAGAGATAAGAAAGAAGGCCCACGAACCAACGTTCATTTCCTTCTCGTACGTAACAAAAACGCCCTGATCGGGGGCGCCCCTAACCAACTAATGGTGCGTGGCCCCCTGTTGCATGCGCATATAAATTAGGGGGAGTCCCGGCGGCTTATGACTACCAGTTAGTCCTAAGTCACGCAGCTCCCCACACCCTAAGGCTCTGCCCCGATCGCAGATTGCGCACCAGCAACGGGAAGGCTGGAACCTCACCGTGCCGTTCCTGGACAGTGCCGCTGGAGGCCGGAGGGCATCCGGACGTTCGCAAGATCTTCATCATCTGCTACGTCTACTTCCTCTACGTCGACTACAGCAACCCTGAACCTCGCCTGCACCGAGCAGGCGACGATGGCTACAAGTGCTGGATCTTGTAATGATCATCTATCCCTCTGTTTTGATCCTATTTATGGTGTTCTAGGTGGCTGTCATATTTGATCTAGTTTTACTAGATGTTTTTAGTTCTAACAGGGGCGTGTGGCGTCCACGAGCTTAACTAATTTTGCACCACATTTTTAGGTTAACAGCGGTTTTCGTTGATGGAAATCGACGGGCGCTCGCTGTTTGAGAAGAAAACCTTCCATTACGTGTGATCAGCGATAAGCCGATGGCTCAATCATGTGACCAGTTGACTCAGCTGCCATAGCTAACTTCTCTAGAAGTAGCGACATGCATGACATAACATTTTATTAACCCAGAGATTGAAATCAAAGTTAATTTGATCTCCCAAAAAAAACACCACTGGGCGTGGGGGCGTGTGGCCTCCACAAGCTTAATAGATTCTTCACAACCTTTCTTACGTTAACAGCGGTTTCATTAATGGAAATCAACGGCCGCATGTTGTTTCAGAAGAAAACCTTCCTTGTGTTCTCAGCGACGAGACATTCATGTGACCTATTGACTCGACTACGATCGATCACTGACTTCTCTAAAAGTAGCAACATGCATGAGATAACACTTGATTAATCCAGAGATCAAACTCAAAGTTAAATTGATTTCCATAAAAGATACCACTGGACGAGGGGCGTGTGGCCTCCACGAGCTTAACAAATTCTTCAGGACATTTCTTACTTTAAAGTCGGTTTTATTAATGGAAATCCACGGCCGCATGTTGTTTCGGAAGAAAAGTTCCCTCCCGCGTGGTTGTGATACTGTCGGTATTTGTCTACGGCTGCTTCGTCTCGGGCTGACCGGCCTTGCTACTTTTGCCATGGTGAGACGACGATGGTGACTTCAAGACCGTGGTGGCGTTTGTTGGTGGGCGGCAAGATTGGTGGAGCGCTACAGATTGTCCGGGATGTGGTTTTTTGGGGGTCAGGAGAAATCCCTGTCGTTTGGCACCGACGCGGTGACGCTTGAGAGTGTCACCCTTCCTTCTTGAGGGGCGTCGGGTGTACCTCTTCCCCACTCCCCGGAGCGTACCGGTGGAAACCCTAGGTCTAGACCGGGCAACAGCGTCGACGTCGTCGCTTTCCTTCTTGGAGGTGTTGTTTGGTACGCGATGATTTAGAGTGCTAGGTTCGTGGTGGGTATTCGCCGGAGAGAACGCAGCGGTTGCGAGTCACTTTCGTTTTCGTTGATCCGCCGGTGTCGGCTTTGTTTTCTCTTCTTTTTTCTCTTCCTTTTCTTTTGGGCATGTCTGTGCTGTTTGCCCCAGCTGTGGACTCATTGTTGTATCGGGTGGTTGCTATATTAATATAGCGGGGCGAAAGCCTATTTCTTCGAAAACCTTCCTTGCGTTCTCAGTGATGAGCCATCTATGTGACCTAATTACTCGGCTGCAATCGCTAACTTCTTTAAAAGTAGCAACATGCATGAGATAACAGTTGATGAATTCAGCTAAATTGATTTTCCATAAAAGATACCTTTGGACGAGGGGCGTGTGGCCTCCACGAGATTAGGATTTCTTTAGATTGCGGGATTTAGAAAAAAGCGTAGAAATAGGAAAACGCAAGATTGAGATGTCACAGGAGGTGGATTTCTACGCACCCACTCTGTTAAACTTAGCAAAAACATATTTCTAGGTTTTGTTAATTTATATAAAGATTAGACGCACATACATATTGGCTTGAAATTTATCCATGAGAATTCTCATTAAATAGTATGAATAAATTTCATAAAAATAAAAATATTAGCATGCTACAGTTTAAATCCAAAACCTATGTTGTAGTAGTCTCATATTTTAAGTTTTTCTTGTGTAATTTTAACAAGTCGGTTTCATTGTACTTAGCTTCTACAATTCCGCTTCACGGATTGCGACGTGTTTCGGTAGCTGAGACCTGTTCCGATTTATGAGGCCTCTAATGAAATCGGGATTGTTCATGTTTATTAGGCGTAAATTACGTATTAATCGCTTGTTTTAATAGCCACCGTGACCCTCATTCTTCTCAATTCACTTCATTGCCGCTCCATCTCTTTGCATGCGGTTTATGCATGTGCATGTTTCAGCTCTCTAGCATTAAACACATTAATCAACAGCAATTATGCTCGGTTTTAAAGCGATTTGATTGGCTGAAAAAATCCTACCCAAAATTTCTCTTGCCCTATCATCTCACGCCTTGGTCACAGAGCTCTTCTTTACAGAGGCCCAATAAACCGGAACTGAGGGAGTACATTAACTGCTATGTTCCATAAATTCTCTCTAGTGATTTCCTTAACAGATGTCAACGACAACCCGTTGTTTCAAAAAAAAACCTTCCATGGTTTTATCAGCGAATTCGTCAATGAAAATCGACCGAGCACGTTGCCCATGCGAATTCTTGTGAGATAATATGACTAATTTTCATGAAAATAAAAATATTAGCATCTTAAAGATTAAATTCCAAAACTTATGTTGTAGTACTCTCATATCTCTAAGTTTTTTTTGGGGTAAGTTTAACATGTGGGTTTCACTGTATTTAGCTTCGAAAACTCCGCACGCCTAGATTGCGACGTGGTTCGGTAGCTGATCTTAAAAATATGCATTAACGGCTAGGTTCCATAAATTCTCTCTAGCGGTTTCCTTGATAGAAATCGGCGGCAGCCCGTTGTTTCCGCAAAAAACCTTCCTTAGATTATCAAGCGGATTCGTCAATGGAAATCGACCGACGTTGTTTCAATTGTTTCAGAAAAACAAATCTTCCTTACACTATCAGCAATGACTCAATCATTTGCGACCAATTGGCTAACCTAGCTTCACTGCCTTCTCTAAAAGTAGTAACATGTTGAACCAACAAGATTAGTTATATTAAGCCAGATTCCAAACACGGCCGAAAGTTCGTTTAAACCATGCAACACCAGTACGCCTACCAGCTCACATGAATAATAGTCCAACAATGCAAGCAATACGAGTTAAAGCAGGAGAAACATAACAAAACAGTAAATCCAATATTAAAGACTAAGAGTCGAGTGTTGGTTGTATGTGACGCAAGGTGCAATGCTCGGAACTTCTGAAATTTTCCACTTTACGACTTCGTCTTTTACTTATTGTCATGACCTGCTCGTGATCGTATGAACTGAACACTTCACCATGATGGCTCGTGATGGTAGCCATCGAGATGGAGAGGACATGCGCGGGAAAGCGGAAGAAAAAATTAACAGTTTATGAATCCAACATAGAACTCAAAGCCGTATTGGTTTCCAAAAAAGTACTCAAAGTTGTAAATATGAAGATTGTTGTTGAAAGGACAATGTACTAACCACACACATAGTTAAGCGAGTGAAACCGGCTTAGGTTAGATGCACGACAGGTAGGTGGCACATCACAATTAGCTTTTGGAAAACGCGGCCAGCTGATATTACTATAGGTAGGTGCACGTCAATTCACATATTAAATTAACATGGTTAATCCAAAGATAAGATACATACACGTAGTAAGATATCAGTGCCAGGTTGGTTTTATTTGAAAGCATGTTTCAAGTTGCAGTTACAGGCTTAATGCTGATGTGTCTCTCTTTGCCTGTCTCTGGCTCCGTCAGAGGCCCTCTCTAGTTAATTAGCCAGCCTCGGCAGATGTTTGATGTTCCACGAGCCTGCACTAATTAAAATGGAATTTGTCACCTTTCTGATGCTGTGTTGTGGCATCATTTGGTGATTCTCTCAGTCTCCTCGTGGCCCCTGTAATGTATACTTCAGCTCGGTATAGAGTTTGAGTGGTACTCGGCGTCAGGACTGATACCATGGAAGTGTTGGAGGCTACGGAAGGCAATTTTCATATCAAAATGCACATCCGTAATAAATCCGATAATTTCATTTGGAATCTTGTCGCCGTGTATGGGCCGGCTCAGGAAGCGTCTAAGACTTCCTTTCTCGTTGAATTGGTAAACCTAGCAAAAGATAATCCACACCCTATTATTATTGGTGGGGATTTCAACCTGCTACGGTTTCCGTTCGAGAAAAGTAAGGGTCGGTTCGACAACCGTTGGTCTCTTTTATTCAATACAGTCATTGACAGCTAGATTCCCATTGGTATCGGTACGGGCTCTAGAACGTATTGAGTGTTTGTCGGATCATGCTCCCATTCTATTGACCACTGGAGTGCCTAGACCGCAATGTAAACCACGGTTCAAGTTTGAGCTTGGTTGGTTACACCGCGAGGGCTTCCATGACATGGTTAAAAGAATCTGGGATTTACCGGTAGCGGGTGATACGCCTATCCAGCGGTGGAACAATAAGATACGTGCTTTACGTACTCACCTCGTTGGTTGGGCTCGTCATACTACTGGTCTACTTAAAAAAAGAAAAAGTACGACTTTTCTCGATAATTGATGCTCTAAAAGCATTAGCAGAAGTTTGATTACTATCCGCACAAGAAATTGAGCTAAAGAGCCAATCAAATGCACAGATAGCGAATCTACTGCGCGAGGAGGAGTTAAAATGGTATCAACGTTCTAAAGCTCAATTCATTCTAGAAGGGGACTCGAATACTCGCTATTTCCATAGTATTGCCAATGGCAGACACAGGAAAAAGCGTATTCATTCTCTGGTTCAGGATGAAGGAACGATTGAGGGCCAGGAACAACTAAAGTCGTATATTACAAATTACTATAAAGGCCTGTTCGGTGACCCTGAGGAGGGGAATTTCACCTTGGATGAGTCCCGAACAGAGGATATACCCAAGGTTTCAGAGGAGGAAAATAGCCTACTTACTAAACCCTATTCAGAGGAGGAAGTGAGAAAAGCAGTTTTCCAAATGAAACATAATTCAGCCCCTGGACCTGATGGATTTCCTGCTGAGTTCTACCAGAACTTTTGGGATGTTAGCAAGGCCGATTTGCTTCAGTTGTTCGCTTGTCTTCACAATGGACAACTAGAATTGTTTCGTCTCAATTTTAGTGAGATAATTTTCTTACCTAAGGTTAACGAGGCAGAAAGGATCCAGCAGTTTAGACCTATATGCCTCCTTAACGTTAGTTTTAAAATATTCACCAAACCGGCTACGATTCGACTGAACACTGTGGCAGATCATGTGGTTCGCCCGTCTCAGACGGCTTTTATGCAAGGTCGCAACATCCTTGATAGAGTCGCGGTCCTACATGAAACAGTCCACGAACTACATAGGAAAAAGTTGAACGGGGTAATCCTGAAAATTGATTTCAAGAAAGCCTATGATAAAGTGAAGTGGTCTTTCATCCAGCAAACTCTCAGAATGAAAGGATTTTCCTCTGAGTGGCGCGCGTTAATTAATAGCTTTGTTTCCGGAGAAAGTGTTGCCATTAAGGTCAATGATGACACTGGCAGATACTTCCAAACGAAAAAGGACTCCGACAGGGTGACCCGCTATCGCCAATACTATTTAACATAGTGGCGGATATGCTGACAATCCTGATCGAACGCACTAAAACTGAGGGTCAGATTGAAGGAGTGATTCCACATCTTGTCGATGGTGGACTAGCGATTCTTCAATATGCCGACGATAAAATCTTTTTTATGGAACACGATATCGAAAAAGCTCGTAACCTTAAGTTGATTTTGTCAGCTTTCGAGCAACTTTCGGGTCTTAAGATAAATTTCCATAAAAGTGAATTGTTTTGCTTTGGCGAGGCCCAAGAGAACGCCGCCTTGTATGCCGAACTTTTTGGCTGTGAGCAAGGACAATTTCGTATCAACTATTTGGGTATCCGATTCATTATCGGAGACTTACAAATGCTGAATGGAAAAGAGTGGAGGAAAGACTTCAATTACGTTTAAATAGCTGGAAAGGCAAACTCCTATCTCTGGGTGGAAGATTGGTTCTCATAAACTCGGTACTTACGAACATGGTACTGTATATGATTTCATTCTTCCAACTGCCAAAAGGGGTCTTAAAACGATTGGATTATTTCCGATCTAGATTCTTTTGGCAAGGGGATTGTGAAAAGAAAAAATATCGACTGACTAAATGGAGTGTGGTTTGCTGCCCTAAAGACCAAGGAGGGCTCGGAGTTCATGACCTTGAGGTCAAGAACAGAGCGCTGCTAGGTAAATGGCTATTTAAACTTCTTTCCGAAGATGGAGTTTGGCAAACCCTACTTAGGAGAAAATATGTCGGAGATCTAGCTGTTTCCCAGGTTCTGTGGAAACCTGGTGATTCACACTTCTGGGCAGGCCTCATGGATACAAAGAAGTTCGCTGTCAACACGACGAGACCATCACGCACTTATTCTTCCGGTGCGAGTTCGCTAGGTCTATATGGTCAGCCATCCAGATTGGTTCTACCTTACACCCCCCTAGTTCTGTTGCTAACATTTTTGGCAACTGGTTAAATGGAGTGGATCCTAGGTTCAAACTATTCAGTAGGGTGGGAGCGATTGCTGTTATTTGGTCGCTATGTCTATGTAGAAATGACAAGGTTTTTAATGATAAAAATGCTTCTCTTATGCAGGTTATGTACCGGTGCACAACGACGCTACGAGCATGGCATCCCTGCAGCGTGTGGAGCACCGAGAATTATTCTTGGAGGTGACGTCGAGACTGGAGGCTGCGGCCAGGGAGTTATTGTCCCGGCATGGGTGGCAACATAGACTCCGGATAGACCTACCAGCATCTTAGGCGGATCTACAATTTCTCATTTTTGATATGTAATTCGCCTTTTATCTTTTGCTTACAGACTTGTGTGATGGTGAACTGGTGCCTGTGTTCATCTTAGCTATGCAGAGGCCGGATGTAATGCTTAAACCTTTTAAGTAATAAAAGCCCTTTATCTAAAAAAAAAAGCTGAGCTGAGGCTGCTACCCCTGTTGGACATGCAAAATGTCATATTTTCGTTGTCCACGGTGAGCTAGATTCTTTGCAATTGTGATACCACTGTACTGGGGGCGTGTGGCTGTACGGTTGAAAGTGGTAGGAACCTTAGGTAACCTACGAGTGAGGAAACTCAAATGAGGCAGTGTGATGAAAACTGAAAAGGCTCCGCGCTTGGCTTCTCTTTTCAGAACACTCGGTCTTTCTGCTGGCTTTCTGATCAGTCCTCCACTCAGGATTCGTGAAATGAGAACGGGGAGATCTTTCACTTTGTGCCTATGTATGGCATAGTTGTGATTTAGGGCATGCCTAAGACGTAGGAATAGAAAGGGCATAGGATTGCTATGTCATGCACACTTCAATTTGGAGGTGGACGGAGTCGGGAATTTACTCGACGGCTTCGGCATACCGCTGTCAGTTCGTCGGAGCGGTCGCCCCTTTCCGCACGGTGAAATTTTGGAAGGGGCACGCGGAGGCCAAGTGCAGATTTTTTGCTTGGCTCGCCCTTCACGGGAAGATGCTCACGGCGGACAATTTAGCCATCAGGGGGTGGCCGCATGACCCCATTTGCAAGCTTTGTAGGATACACCCGGAGACGGTGCAGCACTTGACTCTTGAGTGCCATTTCGCCAAGGAGGTGCGCGAGCAGGTCTTCGCTTGGATTGGCACCATTGGGGTCCCTACCCCGCCGGGTGGGAGGACCCTAGATACTTGGTGGGATGATACGATCGCGGGTCTTCCGAAGACAAGTCGCCGGCAGGCGAGCGGGGCGATTATTTACTCCATGCGGAATCGCCACGTTTTTCAGAACGTCGCGCTTCTGCCCCTTGCCGTGGCCGCTTTGGTGAAGGAGGACATCGATCAGAGGGCGTACGCGCACACCCAGGATCCTGGGGATGTTGTGGCGGGATAGTAGTGGCCGCTAGGGCCTTTGTGTTTTTTTCGTTTTGGCTCGGAGGGCCTCCTGTAATTAAACTCTTTTTCTACCTAATCGAATAGCAAACGACTGCTTTATCCTCAAAAAATGCACACTTCAATTTTATAAGATTTGCTTTGTACAAAGTTTGTTTAATTTCACCAAAGGAATTGTAGAAATAGGTTGAAGCGGATGCTAGAATTACTATGGAAAGTAGTACAAATGATTACAAAAGAAAAATTACTATAGCATCCAATCCTACAAACCAAACAAGTAAGAAAAAATTCTAATAGGATTGAATGCTCCAAAAAAACTTATGCAATTCCTTTGCATCAAACAGGCCCTATGATTTATGCAGTTTTTTAAAGAAAAAACTATGACATGGCAATTTTTTGTAGGATTGCTCTTTTTAAGGTGATACGTATATTTCCATACCAATCACAGAAACTTTTTTAATCATATTCGTTTTGTCATTTGCCGTGTGTGATATCGCCAGTGGTAGTGTTAATCAGTATCAGAAGGTGCAGTGAACCAATCGAGTTGATGACAAAGAAGAGGCATTGCTTTTACTACTTGTTCAGTACCGCGCGCACCTTCCTTACATTTGTTTCACGGTATTTGCCGTTTCTTGTGAGGAAAATATGGATCCGGGCAAAAAAAAAATACTCACTCCGATCCATATAAATTGTTGACACATGTTTCAGTTGATATGGATCGGAGCGAGTATTAGGAATGTGCGACAAAGAAATGATGATGAATATAGATCACGGTGTTCCTAAGTTATGTAAAATTCCATACGCATATTTATTGAGTTGAAGTTTACTCATGTAAATTTTCGATAAACAATATTACCATTGCAAAGTTTCATGAAATTATCATGCTACTGTTTAAGTTTCAAAACTTACGTTGTAGCATTCCTATTTTCTCGTTTTATTCACTAAGTTTTAGAAGTGAGTTTCAATGTACTTATGTTCCAAAAATCCACTCGCCCGCATTGTGACATGTCTAGTGACTTGAATCTTGAGAACCTGTCTTGCTAGTGTTCAAAAAGTCCTCTCTAGCGGTTTCACTAATAGAAATCTACAGTTGTTAGTTGTTTCAGAAAACCTTCTTTAGGTTATGAGCAGTTTTGTTAATGGGAATCCACAGGAGGCCATTGCTTCAAAATAAAATAAAAAAACCTTCGGTAGTTAAAAGCGCTGATTCAATCATGTGATCAACCAGCCTCAGTGCCTCACTAACTTGTCTAAAATAGCAACATGTTGAAAAAACATGATTGATTAAGTTAGAGTCCAAACCCAGCCCAAAATAATCATCCCGGAATTTAATTGGAATTTTTAGTTTTAGGGGAAATACCTAAAATGAATAAAGAAGTAAAAGCAGTGTTTCTGCCCCCGAAGTTAAATAGTTAATGATATAGAATATAGTGCAAATGCCCAATAAAAGTGGTAAATAACAATGAAAACATTGTATTAAACTTCAGAAGGAAGTGTCAAGCATATTTGGACGCTAAAATTGTTGATCCAGCTCTGGTGCCTCACCTTCCCAAGCAATAGCAAGCAGCAATATGTGTGTGTGGTGGTGCAGTACCACACTTTGTCCAACAATGACATCATGATAGTGAAAAACTATGCAAATCCCCGTGAGTACCAGAGGAGTAACTCACAAGCTTGTTTATGGGTGAGTCTTCAATGACAAATGTGGCATCAGAAATCAAAGAGTTTCCAATTCTCGTAGGTTTCAATCTTATATACTCCATACTACCTCTGTTTAAATTTGCATTTATCTATACACTAAATTCCTACGAATCACCCTTCGTGGCAAACACAACGGAGCATTAGAGCATCTCCACTCGGGGCGCCCAAACGGCCGCCCAAAGCCGTTTGGGGCGTGCCGGACACAAAATCGCGTCCACTCGCGGCGTCCAAACGCGAATTCGGTCCGGCGCGGCACAGTTTTGTGTCCGGCACGCCCAGCCCACGCCCTCAACTTGGGGAGGCTTGGGGCGGCCCCGGACGGAAGGAAACGCACGCCTCCGACGCGTGGGCCACGCCTGGCAGTGACATGGCCACGCCCCGCCGTGGTCAAAGGCGTCGTCAAAGGCGCGTGCCGCGTGGCGACTCCTCGTTTTCACGGCCGGCGGGCGGCCAGTGAGCCGTCGCGTCCTCTGCTCGCCGGAGTGAATGCGGCGCGCCTTTTCGAGGCGAGCGGCGTTAATGCCACCGCTCTCCGGCCGCCATAAAAGGCGCGCGCCGGCCTCCACTCATCGCCACTCTCGCCCTCGCCGTTCTCTCTCCCTCACCTCGCCGCTCCTTCTCCACTCGAAAACCGCCGCCTTTCTCCTTCTCCATGGCCGGCACCTGGAGGCGCACCGGCGGCGCCGCGGCCAACGGCTTCGCGCCGCGCACCCTGCTCAAGGAGCAGACGGAGGCGCTGCGCGACAACGGCTATCCGGTGCCGCCGGATATGCGTGTTTGCCACGGGTTCGTCATCGGCGTCAACGGCGTGCCGGTGATGAAGCCCCTGACGCGGGGGAACCGCGGCTTCACCGCCGCGGTTAACACGCACTACTGGCGTGACCTGACGCCGGAGCCGCGTCAGGACCCGCGCTGGGATCCGCGGAACCCGGCCAACCATGGCCGGTATGAGGCGGCGTTCCAGCGCGCCTATGAGGAGGAATTCAACCGCTGGGACGGCCCCGGCCCGGCGCCGACGGACAAGAACGTCGCCGGGTGCGAGGCGTTCTGGAGCGTTCCCGGGCGCACGCTCCAGTTCGTGATGAACCACATCGCGAACGGCGGCTCGCTCCTGACGGCGGCACCCGCCCCTGCTCCGGCCGCCTGGGCACCGCCACCTCCGGCCAACCAGTGGGCGCCACGCGCGACGCCGTCCTCGTCGCGCTCCACGGCGTCCTCGTCGCGGGCGTCGTCCTCTTCCCGCTCCCGCGCCTCCTCTCTGCTAACGCCGAAGCCGGAGCAGATGAAGGTGAAGGCGGAGCCGGAGCTCTCGCCGTTCATGGCGGAGCTCATAGCGGCGCAGGCGGGGACGGACGACGATGCCATTGCGGCGGCCGTCGAGGCCGCGTCGATGGACGACGTGCCGCCGCTCGACGGCCCCTCGGCGTGCGCCTGGTCGGCGCGCGACACCGCCAAGGAGAAGGGCGTGCCTTTCTTCGACCTCGCCGTCGACGACGGCCCAGGACCGAGCCGCGTCAAGGAGGAGGACGACGGCGGCGCGTGGACCGGCGGCGCGTGGAGCAGCGGCGGCGTGAAGGAGGAGGTGAAGAAGGAGGAGGAGGAGGAGGACCCCTACTACGCCTTCAGGCGCCGCTACCGGGGCCAGTAGATTAGGTTTAGTTTTTTTAAAATTTCATTCGAATCTGTAAAATTTTCTAAAGTTTGAATGAAAATCGTCGAAATTTAAGTTTACAAAAAAATATTTGGGCGCCGCGAGTGGGGAGCGACGGCGCCCAAATGGGCAAGGTAGTCCGGACGGCGCCCAAAGAGCCTGTCCGGACGGCCTTTGGGCGTCCATTTAGGCGCCGCGAGTGGAGATGCTCTTAAAACATGCAAAACAAGGTACTCCCTCCGATCCATATTAGTGGGCATAGCTTTGTCTAAATTCATATGTATCTAGTTAAGTATTTAGACTAGATACATGTGTATGTAGACAAAGTTGTGCCCACTAATATGGATCGAAGGGAGTAGTAGAAGTGAGTTTAATGGCACGAAGGAAGATCCTGCCGACGGTTGGAGCAGGAAGACTCAGGTCATGCCTCCGACTACGCCACAACCGCCGGAAGAGTAGCAAGGCACTCGCTCGTCGTTGGAAACCGACGGATCGGTGCGCCGCAAACTGGCAAAGAGAAGAGATGGTCGGTCCTCCAATCCTCCATCTCCATGTGCGCCCACCCGGCATCTTTTTTTAACCCGAATCCGTGCAGCCATAGACCGTGAGCTGTTCCCGTTGCGGCATTAATGATTGGACCTCCTCCCCGTGCTCACCGCTGGGTGGCTGGCGGTGGCGGGGCCCCATCCCCGGTGGTCGGAGGATCCATCTCCTTCCTCGCTGTGCAAGCTCACCTCCATGATTGGATGCGCCGAGCCGATACAACACAAGCATACGGTGGCGTCGCCCTCTCGGTTTGTCTCTGCTCGTGTATCCACGTCTCTACACGACAAACCCACACGCTGGCTGCCGCCCGTTGATGCTTCCATTTTGTGTGCAGTAACAAGCAACGGCTTCCTGATTGGGTTCCGGCTCATCTGGAGGGTAAGTAGTACAAGGATTTACTACCACCAGTGCACTACTGTGTGGAGCATGGGGCGCCCAATGTCCCAAGTTAAGATTTTTTAGAGGAGACTGTCTGTCTGTGTAACTTTGGTAAACCTCGTAGGGCATGTTCTCTTCTTTTTTTCCTTCTTAAAATCATGTGGGAACCCTCTGCAAATTGCGGTAGAGTAGTACAAGGATTGCTGCCAAGCATGTTCCATTTGACCGTAGACCTTAACCACCAGCTGAGCTAATAACACGGCGAGCACCGCAACTTGAGGAGCGTATATATGTAGATACACATGCTGGGACAGTGGTACTCGATTCGGAGATTTCCATCCATTGGAGGCCAGGGCAGCATCCTCTGACCTGCCAAACTGCCCCCAGCAGTAGCGGACCTTGGCCATTTCCTTCCTTCCAGGCACCGCAATCTTGTCCGGCCTTTGTACCCACCGGGGTGCCAAATCCACACAGACAGAGGTGGTGGCCGTGGCGCAGGGGAGGCTCATCCGGAAGAACAAGAGCTGAGCAGACTGACGCGCCAATGGGAATGGGAGCTTCTTCCGTGCGGCTGCTGCTGCTCTGCCTGCTCGGCTTCTGCTTCGCGGTGAGCCACCAGAAGTCCGACTCCTGCGCCGAGGACGTCCCCGTCGCGCATCTCGTCCCCTTCGACTCCTCCGCCTTCCGCTGCATCACCCTCTGGAAGCAGGAGGACTTCATCCTCAGGGTAACCAACGCCTCTCCGTCTGAATTCTTGTAGCCAAGTAGCAACAACTTCTTGTCAGGTTGTTAAAATGTGATACACTCTGATCTGATCCAAAATGCCCTGCAGTACAAGAACACGGCGACGAACCAATGGAGCTTCGTGCTGTCGGCGCCGGACAAGAGCTCCTGGGTGGCGGTGGGGTTCTCCGGCAAGGGGGGCATGGTGGGGAGCAGCGCCATGGTCGCCTGGAAGTCCTCCTCCTCCGCCAAGGGCGTCGCCAAGGAGTACTACCTCCAGGGCCGGAGCCCCGAGGCGGTGACCCCGGACGACGGCCGCCTCACCCTCGTCAGGAACCGGACCGCCACCGTGTCCAGCTCCGGCAGGCTCTACCTCGCCTTCGAGCTCAGCACCGACCACCCGCAGCCGTACCTGATCTACGCCGTCGGATACGAGGGCAGCCTCCCGTCCTCCTCCGACGACTTCGCCCTGCAGATGCACCGGGACATGGGCTCCAAAGCCTTCAACTACGCCTCCGGTAAGTAAAAGTTTGTGCTTGCGAGTGAGGAAAATTACACATTTTGTTTGTTTGTTTACCGAGAGTCTGTCGATCTGTTTTGTTCAGCGTCGCTCTCTGGCGGCGGCGGCGGCGGCGGATCGAGCGACGCGGGTTTCCCGATGAAGAGGTGGCACGGGCTGCTCTCCATGATGAGCTGGGGCGTGCTGCTGCCCATGGGCATGATGCTGGCGCGCTACTTCCGGCGCCAGGACCCCTACTGGTTCTACGGCCACATGGCCGTCCAGGGGACCGGCTTCCTCGTCGGCATCGCCGCCGTCGTAATCGGCTTCCGACTCGACGAAGACGGGCTCAACAACATCGACGTGCACAAGGCCATCGGCATCGCCATCCTCGCCATGGCCTCGCTCCAGGTATGTATGCGTCGGTCTGAATCTCATTACATTTTAGCTTAATTTCTGCAATGTTACCGATAAAGCGCAATATGTCTGATTCATGTAACATGGGGCGGAGATTGCGTAGAAATTGCGGACCGATTTGATTGAATCCAATTTCGGTTTCTTGGCTGGCAGCTGGTTGTATCCTCCTACATGTGCGCTCTCATCATTTGAGTTGGCAGAATGGCATGTGCTGTAGTAAGCACAAGCCTGGAACAACAATACTCCGATTTACTTGCAGGTTTATTTTTAGCAGTAGTAGTTGACTGTGAATCGGACTTGGCTAAGTGCCTGTCAAGGATCTAATTCGTTGACTCTAGAGACATGACTCCTGATAGACAATGCATTCTGTCAACTTCATGTTCTGGTAACCGACAGAAGAAAAACACCACTGACTCCCCAAGAACGGGTTGTGCTCACCGTGCTGTTGTTGTTGCTTTGGATCCGCAGGTGACGGCGGTGCTGGCGCGGCCGAACAAGACGTCCAAGGTGCGGCGGTTCTGGAACTGGTACCACCACAACATCGGCCGGGTGGCGATCCTGCTGGCCATCGTCAACGTCTTCCTCGGCCTCACCATCGCCAAGGAGGTGAGCGCCTACATCGTCTCCTACGGCGTCTTCGTCGCCGTCTGGGTCATGGCCGTCGTCGCATTCGAGTTCAAGCGCTACTACGAGGACGACGACTGACGATCACGTAGAGGAGAGAGCCGATGTTTATGAACAATTTATTGGACACGCCGGCAGGCGCCCAGCTACGGCGTGACACCGAATACTTGCTAGCTCATCGCTTCGCACTCTGCTGGGTGGACAGCGAATTTGTTGTAAAATTCTTTTGGGGTATAGGATACGGGATCAAGAGGAGCTGGAGCGACTGCTGCTGCTGGCTGCTAAGCTTAATATTTAGCTTTGGACGCTCTGATTCATATTTGTACATTGATGCACTGTGTTTCTTATTCTTCTTGTTACCGCGTGTTGTACCCTTCTTTCGGTTGGTTGGTAGATTGCTCAAGTTTTCATTGTGTCCATGGATCGATCAATGATACTTTTGCTGATTCATCACACAGCTGCTTCTTTAATGGCATACTACAGTGGAGTATGTCTTCAGCTTCACGTCTTCATCTTCTTACTAGGTAACCAGAACATGAAGTTGACAGAATGCTGACATTTAAATTTTTTGAAGAGTTGAAATTGTTGGAATGCAAAGAAAGTTTACGTTTAAAAATTGCTTAGATTTTGAAAATTGTTCAAACTGGGAAATTATTTAGATTTTCTTTTTTTTTATGTTTACAAAATGGTTAGATTTTAGAGGCATTTAATTTTTTAAAATATTCAACTTTGTGTGTCGTGCACGTGTGGTAAAATTAAAATTTTAATTTGTGTACATTTAAAAATCGTGCAGATTTGGAAATTATTGAAATGCAAAGAAAGTTTATGGTTAAAAATTGTGCATATTTTAGAAATAGTTTAGAAGAAGAAATATCGTGGTGTGAAAAAATTCAAATTTGAAAATGTCCGCACTCTAAAGTTGTTCAGACTTAGATCTGTTGGAACTGGGAAAAAGTTTACATTTATAAATTGATCGATTTTGAAAATTTGTTAAAATTGGGGAGTTATCCATATTTGAATTGTATTTATGTTTATGAAATGCTTAGTTTTGGAAGGCATTCAAAATTTTGAAGTATTGAATTTTGAAATTTGATCATATGACATAAGTAGTGAGCAATTTTTATTTTTTGTGTTCATGTTGACATATTTGTCACATTTGTAAATATCGTGGAGTAAAAAATTTAAATTTCAGAATGTCCACATTCAAAAGTTGTTCAGATTTTAATGTATCGAATTTTTTAAAAAAAAAATTACATTTGTAAATTGTTAGAATTTTAAAATTGTTAATAGTGAGAAGTTATTCGTATGTGATTTCTTCTTTACGTGTTTTTGAATGTTAAGATGTGAAATGCATCTAAAATTTTAAAATATTCAAATGTTGGAATTTGATCATATGCCATAAATAGGCAATGTTTATTTTTGTGTTCGTGTTGATATGTTTGTTATATTTTTCTCGTCCGGGTGTGCGGCGTTACAGTGCCCGGGCGCGTGAGAGGCCGCGAATCCGTCCGGCTATTATATATAGTAGTATGGTTTTTTGGAAAACGGTAGGGCTTTACTGCGAAAAAGCGGCGAGCAAAGTGCATATCTATATGTTTGTCAAAATAAGAAGGTTAAAACACGAAAGTTGTTTGGGAAGGTGATATCCATCTATTTGTGAAAAGAAAATTCAAACGGGTGACCGAGTGCGACGAATTGGACAAAACTCGACGAATATTTGTGCGAATCTGTATCACAAATTAATGAGTTAGAGTCGACCAAACTCGAAACCGATCATGGAATGGAACCTACTCGTCGACGCGTAAATTTTTCATGTATAATTTTTCTTGTGGTATTGGGAAAAAAAAACCGACTGCTTTAGCATGCTATAGTAACACTTGTGGTACTGTAGCTACTGTTACACTGTAGAAAAATTTCCTTGGTAAAAATCATTATTTGGTACCGTTTAAAAATATCCTTTTTTTGGTTAACTAATTTTGAAGATTAATGAAAATTTGAAATCTGTCAGAATTTGTCTTTTTTGCACGGTATAAAATGCAACGAATTTGAAGTTTGAAGAGAAATGTATATATTTATGTCCGTTGATATAAAAAGTTTAAAACATACTGTTACAGTAGCTACAGTGCTCGGACGCTTCGCGCCATTATATATAGTAGGATAGTAGTTAGTTTGTAATATCTGGAGAACGCAAGGACAGTTGCGTAAAAGAACCACGCGTTTTTATTCCGGGAGGCCGATTTTGGAAAACACGTGGGGTTTTCTGCAAAAAGTGGCGAGCGGGGCTTTTTTTCAAAAAGTTTTATGCTGGAGGGCCAATTTATTTTTGGCCGGGAGGCCGATTTATAATTTTTAGGAAAACGTAAGTCCTTTTCTGCGAAAAAGTGGCGATCGGGGTCTTTTTTGCAGAAAGTTTTTTTCCGTGGGCCGATTTGTGTAGGGTGATATACATCTACTTGTGAAATGAAAATTCAAAAGGATGACCGAGTGCGGCAAATTTGACAAAATTTGTCAAATGTTTGTGCGAATCTGGATCCGAAATTAAGGAGCTAGACTCGATCAAACTCAAAACCGATCACGGGAATGAAACCTACTCATCGGCACGCATATATTTCATGTATATAATTTTCGGAGAAGGCGAAGTTTTTTTTTAAAAAAAAATTCTGCAAAAAAAAAACTACTGTAGCGAAGGCACTGTAGCTACTGTACACGCTACAGTGCTGCAGCTCTTCAAGCTTTTATATATGGTAGTGAAGTGATTTTTCCACTGAGAGGACAGGCAACATGTCCTGGAAACTCGAAAATGTGGGTCATCAATCCTTGGACCTTGCTGCGCCGCCCCATAGGTCACCACATGACATGAACACAGCAAAATTTAAGTTGTGCTTTTCAACAAACAGATAAGGTTCATCCCAAAACAGGAACATTATTACCATGGAACATGATGTCTGTTTTGGCTGACACATGCACCAAGCCATTATCAGCTTGATCTAGGCAAACCAGCATTCGGTTCAACGCGTCAGTGTTTTAACGGTTGCCAGAACACAACAACAGTTGAGACTATCAGCCTGTCATTTCACCATATCCAGCAAAGGTTTCGGACATAACTTATGGTTAGTTCTTCCAGATGGCACACTCGGCCTGGTAAAAGTACTCAGCTTGTTTCATCAGTTCTGCAACAACTTGCGACTGAAATGGGGGTCTACATTCTAGAGGAGGCTGCAGACATCTTACCTAACACTGCACTAGCCTACGCATGGCGCTACAAATTATTACTCCCGACAACTGACATGTACCTGCGCCAGTTCTCACGGTTCGTTCCTTGATGCGTGGCCATCAAAAGCGCCTGCGTTCTGCACATGGGATGTCATGGCAATTCCTTTCATCTTCAGGTCTCCCGGAAATGGCAATGCGTCCTGACGTAGCTGGTGCTGCGGCCGGGCACTGCCAAGGTGTTGCTGCTGCTGCAAATGCATCTGAGGTTGCTGCTGGTGCTGGGAGTGGGAGTGGATCTGAAGTTGCTGAAGCTGCTGAGCAGCCAGGAGAGATTGCATATTATGGCTGCGCTGGTAACTTTGTGAATCCACTCTGTACGAGGGCAGGCCGAATTTCCCCATTTTCCCGCTGTTGGTGTTAACCTGTCCTGTTGCAATCTTCAGCTGCTGAACCTCGTCCCTCAGTCTGTCGTTCAGTGCTACATGTTGACAACGAACGGTTATGAACTTAGTATAGGGAAACAAAGTTAGCATAGCCGAAAGGCTAACCAAAGTTAACTCTACCACTAGGATTAAGAGGAGACTGATAATAGCTGCTGAATCTCTAGACAATCGAGAAAAACCAGGACAAAGTTTTATGTGTGAGAGTAAGTACAATTTAGAACATCATTAAGTAATTTGCAGCTATGGAAGAACATGACATCAAATGAGCGTTGTATGACCAAATGTCTTTTTGTTAACTTCGAATTTGTGATGCAAAGAAAACCTTACCATCTTGCAGCCTGACCTGCTGCTCCATTGTTTGCACCCGCAGCTTCAAATCACCATTCTCATTTGTTAACCCACTGGTATCTCTCTGTATCATACAAAAAATAGACTCATCACTCATGGGAAAACTAAAAGAATTAATTGAAAAACTACAAAATATGCAGTATATTAACAATATGTATCCGTAGGATATCAATAGTATGAAATATCTATTTGCAACTGGTTATAATATGTCAGATGTAAACAGCATGCAGAAGTAACATAAATGATGACCGCTCAAATTAAAAAAATACAACTTATGAATATTGTTCAGAATAGGGGCTGCACCATGTCTAAAAGCACACAGTTCGACGCTCCCATGGCGTGCTAGGGGGATTGATTCCGTTGCACGAATGGCCTTCGCCAAGGTGATCTTCTCTCCCTATTTGTTCATTCTAGTTGAGGATTTACTCAAATGGCTCATCAAGCATGTATGTCCTACCGCGTTCCTCTACTTATCCCATAGTCGGTAACATCCCCTGCCAGTCTCATGACCTGGCAGTCTCTCATACTCACAGCACTGCTATCGGCTATTTGTTTGGTGTCCCCCATGACCTGTGGCAAATTTGGAAACAACAAAACGACCTCATCGTGAACAGTCAAGAGACGACGTCCTGCATCAGGCGGTAGCTGATCTTGATATTTTGACCCACATTCGGTCAGCACCCTCTGTACGATACACTATCGCTTCTGAATTACTATAACAAACAGCGGATACTTCCCCCCATCCCCCCTCTCCCTAGTTCTGAAATAGAATACTTTGTTGGGTGTCCAAACATATATTGTAATGCCAACTAACCCACAAATTTCGTAAGATGTAAAGATATTCTACAGGACAAAATTGGCAAAACATTCAACAATTGAACAAGCAGACAGTGACGACAGTTGGAGATTCTAATTGAATGCTAAAAATATCAAAGGGACGCATTGAAATGCCTAAAGATTTATTATTTGTGTCGACCGTTGAAGAGACTGAGTAGCAATTGTCAGCAAACCAACTTACAAAGTCAGTTTTAAACCATCTAACGCATATCAATGTGCAAGAATTTAAGTTAAAAAATTCAAAAAAAAGAATTTAAGTTAAAAGTAAATCCCAATAACAAACCTGCAACATGGACAACTGAGCTGATAGTGTAGTTGCTTCTGTTTGGAGACACTGTACTTTTCTCTCGAGTTCCGCGATGTATCGCATCTTTCTTTCTTTTGACCTAGCGGCTGACTGGCGGTTGGCCATAATCCTAAAATATTTCGACAAAATAAAAGGTAAATAAATTAACCTAAGTAACAAGCATAAACCGAAAAGGCACACACAATCAATAACACCACAAAACTGGAACAGAATAATTAAAATAATATCAAATTACCAAACAAAGATGCATCTAGATTTTTCTAGCAAAGAATAATAACACTGCGGAGTTGTTCTCATAATATGACAAGACTAACTTGCATACAGTACAATGTTTGTACTAAATTACCACCGGAGAAAAAGGGTATTACTATATTACAGTCGTGAAACTCTGCTCTTATGTGGCCTCCCTCCAACAAAGGTAGCGCAAAAAAGTTTAAATACAAAATTTCTACAGACAAGGAATCACATGTAACATATTCACACATAGAGATACTATTAATTAACCAGTGGACCAATTATAAGGACTAGTTAGTTCTTATTGCCGGAAAATGAAGTACTCGCATCACCAATTCACCATCAAGACGCCAGCTTGTTTTACACCCTAGAGGTATGATTAAGAAAACACAAAGGAAAAATACATTTTGTTTTCGTCGGTACGCTATAAGTTCGGTACTATTAAGCAATTATAGATATATAGCTGTACTCTAAGTCTCTAACTATAAAGATGGTCTCTTAAGACTTTCTTAGTACATTTTTCTCTGTACAAAAGTACATATTTTTTATTTTTAGTTACCAACCAGGCCTAAAAGAGGAGTAAAGATCTCAAATGATTACTGCTGGATATGATTCCAGATCCCATAACTTTCTCCCCTTTCACACTTGTACCCGTGACACCACCTTTTGGAAGAAGAAACATTCCTTGAAATTAGCCCTGTAACCTGTCCCTGTCAACCGTCGCAATCTATGTCCTATGTATTTTTCTGCAACCCTAACGAGACCGAGAATAGCAACACATAGCAGAAGACTAGAAAGGTCGGTTCGCTTGTGCTCGCAGGCTAAGAAGTGTCTCACCTCTTGGCGCGCTTGGGGTCAACGAGAGCGAGCTCCGCGAGCTTGGCGTCAGAGATGGCCTTCTTGGCATCCGCGCCTGCCTTTCCGCCCAACCCGGCCGAGGCGGCGGACGCGAAGGACGTGGAGCCGTCCATGGACATGCTGTGCTGGTGGCGCGGCCGCGCGGGCAGCGGCGGCGGGTACGGCGCGGGGTCGAGCGGCCCGGCGCCGAGCCTGCCGCCGGCCTCGAGGAACATCTGGAACATCTGGCTGCCCCCGCCGCCGGCTCCGCCGGCGCCCTCCTCGTAGTCCTCGTACTCGTCCTCTTCCTCGTCGTCGCCGGCCTCCCCGACGACGCCGAGGTCGGCGGCGTCGAAGGCGAGGTCGTCGGGAAGGGAGGAGGTGGCCCCGAGAAGGATCTCCGACTGCGCGCGGCGGTGCCCCGGCGCGCGGCGCGGCGGGGAGTCCTCGGCGGCGTCCGATCCCGAGGCGGAGGCGGGTGGGGCGTCCATGGTGGGGAGGAGATCTGTGGCAGGGGAGGGGAATGCGGTTACGTGCGCCGGCGTGGGGAGGGCAAAAGGTCTAGTGGCGGAGGGAGCAGGGCGACATGAGGAGCAGGCGTGCCGAGGGAGGCTGCAGCTTAGGAGGAAGACATGCTCGCCCGGAGCTTTGACCGAGGCATTGACTCTGCAGAGGGAAAAAAGGAGACGTGTTGGGCCACCGGCGGCCAATGCGGCGGCGTGCCGCGTTTCATCCATTCCATTCTTGTGTTGGCTGGACTGAAACCCTGGTGGGCTCAGCCTGGCTTGGGAACCTCCGATGCTTCTGGACTCTTGGCTAACATTCTTTTGAGCAGCAAAATCTAAGATATTTTGTCAGTTGCAATTCCTTTGCGCGTCACAATATTTTGTTTTAATCGCTGGTTCATATTTCACTCCTCTCGTCTCTGGTACCATGACCTTTTCTTTATCGTGAGGCGTCAACCAAAGGGGACTTTAATCACTTATTCAAGGGAAAACTACACGCAAGTTCTGTGACAGAACCACTCAAGCTAAGGCCAACTCCCATTCCATCATATTAGGCTAACAGAGAATGCCAGCAATGGAAGCCCATGACTGCAGTAGAAGCAACCCTTGGTAGCCTTGTACATGTTCAAACAGCCTAATTTCAGTTACAGTTGGAAGAACGACATCTAATTTCAGTTACAGTTGGAAGAACGACATCTACACAGAACATGTAAACAAAAAGGACAACGAGAGAAGAGACCTAACATGAACGAACTAGAACCAAGGACTGCCACTTTTTTCTTATTGTTTTAGCTGCCTATATCTAAGGGGCTCTTGAGACTACAGAAGATATGTTCCATTCGCTATCACGCTACTACTGCATAGGTACAGTCGGCCTGGGGAGTATCGAGTTGACGAGTTCCTCGTTTATCTTCACAGGCAGTGGTGGCATCTGCTTCATGATCTCTGGAGCATCGTTCATCCTGCAAGCATTTTACACAAGAATTATGACTCAGTGCTTCTCTGTGAGTGGAACTCAGCTCTCATGCATATTCTAGTAAGAAAACAAGAACAATGACTTGCTTCTACAACGTTAAACAAATTTCAAGACAAAGAACTTTATGCAAATGAAAGGTAGATTAGATATGATTAAAGTATTGCCCTTTTGAACAGCCCAAGCATTCGGTCATTTTGTGACAGTGGAGAGCAGACGAGATCCAAGAATGGATTTGGCTAACCAGATGGATCTTTGTATTCTTGAATTCCTCATTGAACCTTGGAAGTGTGTACGCACTTGTCACAAGAACATGACCTAATATATTTAAGTTTCTTCTAGCAATAGTAGTAGTTTTTTTACAGTACTAGCAATAGTAGTTCATCTACTGTTAAACTACGAACTGTCCTGAAAAAAAACTTTCATGCCCATATATGATGAGAAAATGGAATGGCAGAAGAAATGGCAGCCCTACATCCAACATTTATATTTTCCTTATATGAAGCAAATTTCTCTGTGCTACTGATAAAAGGGTCTAAAAAGGATGCTAACTGGAAATTCATAACAAAAATGCTTGAATTGATTTCATGGATTCACTACTTCGAAAATTTCAGAATTTAACAAAAGGCAAGGGACTTGAAGCATACTCTTTCAAGACCCTGAGTATGTTATCTCGAGTTTGGCACAGCAGAGAGATATTATCCTGTATCTGAGATCACAGAAACAAAAACCAAGTAAAACAACAATATAACAAACTAGGTGTAACAACAGCAAATGAGGGGAAATTACAAAATTTTGAACATAAGGAACAAATAAAAGAAAAGTACAATGCAATCATCACCAAAAGATCATCTTAAATTATAAGTAGATACCTGCATGGTGCCAAGATTTGTTGATATTTGACTCAAAACCTGGGCGTTATTTTCAAGGAGTTCTCCTGTTGGACCTCCAATTGCTGCATAAAGGAAATAAACGTGAGGCAGCAACTCGGTGTCTAGGTCACCAATAACAATAGTCACGATACTGGGAACGTCGAGATTAATTGCTCTTGAAAAGAAAAATGCATATAATAGAAAAACAGTTCACAAGGATATTGTGAGCAATAAAGTCTACTTAGCTCTATTCCTAAAATACTTTTTATTTCTCATTTGGAAGCGTATATGAAAGTGTTTGTGAGTGCCCTTGACCATATTAGTCCCCAAACGCCTACTATCAAGACAAGCAAATCAGCAAAAACAAGCTTGACATAAGCATAGTGGTAGAACTGAGTCTGGAAACAGAAGTCTAGTATTACATCCGAGCAATTGTAATTCCAGGCATCTGGCCACAACAGAAACATTTTGAGAAGGAGAGCTGCAGAATTATCCCCAACATGTGGAATCACACTTCGATCTGTCTACATTGATGTTTGAGACATCAGCAAGAGACCGATATCTGGCATGGGATATTAGATACCAAAGGCAAAGGGGACATCATTTTTATTGAACTGTAGTTGTCTCCACATCTGAATTAAAGTAATGTTAACACCTTAAAGGATAACCATGATATGTGTATCCTAATGATTTTCTTACCGACATAAATATGTCATTTTGATGGCTAATGTGATGCTGGATTATAAGTAACGACATGAAAACATTTCCTACAGATGAGCAGGTTATCCTTTTCACTTCATGCAAATACGCAACATATACAGTCCTACATTGGAGCAATAAAAAATATAAACCAAGCTCAAGAGTTCAATAAAACATTTGAAACCAATTGAATCATAATTAAGCAAACACCAATATTATATACCTTTGGATGAAATCTCGTCGTCATCCATGGGAAGTGCTGGAAGAGAGTATGGAGGAACTGCAGGCCTTCCAGCTATATGAACAGGTGGTTTAGATGAAGAATCTACAACCTTCTCCTGCAGCAGCGAGTGGCTGTCAGTTTAAAGCTTAGGTGCATTAGCTACACAATACATCCAATTGAGAAAATATACTGCCGGCAATGCCCCACAGCCCACACCAGTCACCAGAACCTAAGGCATAGCTACTGTTCACATGCACAGTTCCTCTGATGAGCTTAGGTGGGCAGACAAACCGCCATAACGAAGTGGAGCAGAAAGATTAGTTTTACAAAACAAGAATCTGAAACTTATTTCGATGCGCTGTCACCCTCAAAAGAAGTCAAACACGAGAATCCACATAGTCTCTTTCGATCAAACATAATTATAAGAAAAAAAATAGCAGAGCATGGTTGCAATTACAGAAACACGAATTCGCACACACACACACACACACACGCATACAAATTTACATCGATTAAAAATACCAAATGCAGATGTTACTATGAAGTAATAATTCTTTAAAATTTAAGAACTAACATGCCGTATTCTCAGATTTTTGTGCGAGAATCAATAAAGCAACAGCCATGTTGCGTTTACAGATAAAAGTAGTCCCTTAAAATATGGTTGTCTTGCACATTCATCTTCAAGAATGAATTGTAGCCTAAAAAAGCTTTTATCTCGAACAATGATCTGCCACAGATATGCCCTGCCTTCCAGTGTACATTCTTGGATTTATAATATGGATAGTTTAATATAACCATGTATTCACATATGCTTCTGCAATGCATGGCCATTGATGAGGTTTTTAGCCGACAATTTTCCACAGATTTACTAAATATCAAAGACATACTAGTACATCTAATATACTTGAGTTTTGAACATATTATCTCGACTTCTTCCTTAGGAAAATGGTCACTGCAAAAAGTTAGTCAATTTGGAGGAACCATTTAATGACTTGCCAGATTAAAGAGACCAGAGCGGAAGAAGCCCTCGGCTTAGTTTTATAGACAAATTCGTGAGTACAGCCTGTAACTGAGAGCACGGAGGCTCGAACCCAGGCGGCCAAGCATGCATCAGCTCATGCCTACCATCCGGGCTATGCCACGGTTCTCAACTTGCCAGATTATATGCAACTAAATGCTGATATTTCCCAACTTGCTTCAGCGTCGATTTTCAAGCTGCATTATAACAGCCATGGAAATGGAAGGATAAAAGGGAAATACTGCAAAACCTTTTTGTCCTTGCTTTTCTTCGACGAGCTGTGGCCCTCTTTCTTTATTTTACCACTCTCTTTTTTCTGCAGGTTGAATGCATAACATCAAATCATTGCTCAAACGCAATAAAGAGGCTGGGTGGGAATGCCAAAGATGCATCCCAAGTCTAAATTACTCACATTCATCCATCTACACCGCAAGGCAACATCGCGAACTGTTTTCTCCGGCAACTTCATGGCTATTTTGGCATAACGGATAACAGGTGCATCGGATGCATACCTGAGAGCAAATACGAGGTACATCAATGGAACCGTAAGGTGATTCCTAGAGCCCATCCACAATGTTGTTGAAACAATACATGCTACTTGCAAGCCCAAATGAAATCTTAATTCTGATATCATTTTGTGACAACAAGGCATGTCTGTGACTTTTGCATAGGTGCTTTACCAAATTATACAGGAGAATTGACGTTATATACAAGTGTGGCCGAATAGAGCAAATCTAAACGGACAGAGAACAAAGGGTGGAAAATACATATTCTGAGAAAAAATATTTGCTTGTCCAACCATTATCATTGCAAGAAAGCATTCACATGTGAACCTGAGGGAAAAAATATCGATTAATCTGAACCCAAAAGGAGGCAGTGGCAACTTCTGGTCTCCGCTAACATAACAATCTTGCTAAATTACTCAAAATTATAAACAGATTATAGCCACAGATGCAAACCCTCCACCACATCCGAATTGCGGAAAGCCCAAAACCGCGTAAATTAGAGAGACTCACTTGACGAGCAGCTCGTCGAGGATAGCCTGCTCCTCCGGCGACCACTCCCGCGACAGGCCCGGGTCGTGCCGGAGCGCCGCCGCCGTGCCGCCTGAGCTAGGGTTTCCCCTCCTCCCCCTCCGCCGCCGCCGCTGGAGTGGGACACGTTCTGCGCGGCGGCGCTCGCAGGCGGCGGATGGCCGTTAGCTCCCATGCCTCCCAATTGGCGCGAACAATTTTGCTCACTTCAAGAAGCTGCTTCTTCTGAGCTAGCTGGTGCTGGGGGAACGCCTGTCTCTCTTCTTCCCGCTACGAGCCGACGAGTGTGGATGTGGGGAATAAAGAAAGGGTTTTCCTTTTTTTTTTCTCGGGATCTTTTCGATCGGTTTGGGGATTATGGCGTGGTTGTTACTTGTTTTTTTTGAGGGATAGCAACGCGCTAGGCTTTTTTTTTCGCTCTTTTGTCGACGGATTTCACGGGAATTTCGGAGGAGCCCAATGGCAGCCCAACACTTTCAAAGTTTTCTCATAATACTATCTCTAAAAATACTATAATTCAAAATGTTTTGAGGAGTTTGCCTCTAACAAATATTGCAGTTTTGAAAATAAAATTATATGCAAAAAGTGGGGTTTTTAAGTATCGGAGAAAGATGTCTGATCCTCCCTTTTCTAAAACTGAGAAAAGGAAGAAAATTGTGTGCTATTTCTTGGACATAATTTGGTTTTGAAAATTCTGAGCTACCAAACATAGCTTCATATGCTCGAGCCTTCCGTCTAAAAAAACATAGCTTCATATTATATCTCGCTACTCACTCGAATCCTTTGAAATTTGTGTGTTTGCTTCTCTCGAAAAGTTATGGGTTATTGGATCCTATAAGAATTCACCATGTGTGGCATCTTAATCATGTGTTTATCCTATTCCTATATTTCAAAACTTTATGCGGTATAAAAAGGCCCTAAGGAGTTGGCATCCGCCCCAACAGGAACCAGCAAGAATTCCTCAAGTGTCAAGAGACATGCCTAGGGCTTATGTCTTACTCTACCTCTACTTTGCCTGACACCTCCTCATTCCCCTTGTTCTACTCCCCGTGTATCGATTTTTCTCTTTAACTTTACAAGTAGTTTTGTCACCACTTTAGTAATGGAAATTCACAACAAAAACATTTTTTTCTTTGTTGTGCTTAAGGGGTGATATTTTACTGCTTGTGACTATGGTTAAATCTACTAACACTAGTTGTGATACGATATATGATGGGAGGTGATGTTTTGTCTCATAGGACTAGATACTCCCATTATGAAAATATAGTTTATAACATGTAAAAAAAGTTCCGATAAAAATTTCGAGTGTAGACATTTTATGTTCACACAGAAACTCTGGTTACAAAATGATTTTTTTTGTGGCTTGTGTAAAAAAGACAAATTTTGGTGCTCCAAAATGACTTTTCATGAGACATTGTTTTGTCTTTTTAACACATGCCACACAAAAAGTATTTTTTACGAATTTTTATGTGCGAACATAGAATGACTAGAGGAACACACGGAAATTTTTTCATTTTTTTTTTTTTGACATTTTGAAATATGGTTTTGGACAGTGAGAGCAGATACTCCTATGACCTAAAGTGGATTTCCGTCTATGACGCATGATGTATCTAACAAGTACAACCGAAAATACTGTGGGGTGCACATGGGTATCAGCACACCCAATATTTAAAAAAGGGTCCATCTAATTCTCAGCCGACTGCTAATTCTCAGTCGGCTGATGTCAGCCCGTTTGATTTCCACTGATTTAATTTTCGGATAGATTGGTTGACCCGCATGCATCGTGGCGATACTTTCAACTGAGCGTTCGTTTATGTTTGAGTTTGGGCCTATTTGGTCTGCTGGGCCTTCATGGTCTACTTGTTTTTTCGGTTTGGTTGATTGTTCAATTAAATTACAATTCTAATACTGCCATGGTGCAAAAAAAAAAAAAAAAGAGTACTACTGCATGCTGCACGGTGCAGCAAGCCAAGCATGCATGCATGTCGGCGCTGACCAACGACAAAAAAATCACCTAGCCATCTAGCTCTTTGGGTGTATATACGATACATGTACGTTCATATTTTTCTTTTTGAATGGTTGTAGTCGCGTGGCACATGTTTGTCAGCCGGTTAGCGTCATCGTCTTACCGATCCCCTCTATTTCGTCTCGTCGAGAGGCCGTCCGTGTGATCCAAATATCTTGATACACGGCCCAAAAATCACCTCTCGCCTCGTCGGGATGGCGCCCATCTCAAGCCATTGGAGGCCGTCGTTAATTGCCGAACCTCCTGATCATGCCTAATCTCTATGTCCAACATGTCGCCTCTCGCCGGCTCTCGGAAGCGCGATGATGTTTCCCATTCGGGGCCTCAAAGGGGCTACGCAGGCCCTCGCCAGCCGCCCCGACCCTCAACAAGCACCGGAGACCTAAACAAGTATCCCGAATCTCGACAAGCATCACCGATCCTCGACAAGTCTTGTGTGGAGTTCAATAAGCCTCAGCGGATCACCTCGACACTCGACGGGAGTTCTCAACAACACCAATCAGCCGGCTTCTACATTGACACTAGTCGTCACCATTGTCAAGCCTTTCGATAAAGTCAAACCTACATCGACAAGTGCCCTCAAGCATCGCCACCTCTCGGAAACACGGCACAACCATGACAATCTAGGCATACTTAAAACTCTTCTTCCCCGTGTGTGTGCCTCCGAAAATACCGAGCCGAACATCAAGGCCATGAAGAAACATCCCGACCCAATATCAAAGG
This sequence comes from Poa pratensis, assembly GCA_947311845.1. NCBI lineage: Eukaryota > Viridiplantae > Streptophyta > Magnoliopsida > Poales > Poaceae > Poa > Poa pratensis. The sequence continues at coordinate 34,179,763 of CAMZMU010000051.1, forward strand.
TGTCATCCGAAAAGCGCCACAACTCAACTCGGAGCTAATTCTCAGTTGCAGCCCGACTTGCAACTAGAAAAAAAAACTCAGTTGCAACCCAATCTCAACTGAAAAAAAATGTTAGTTGCAACCCGACTTGCAACTAGAAAAACTTAATTGCAATCCCACTTGCAACTGGCAAAAAATCTCAGTTGCGACTAGACTTGCAACTGAGAAAAACTCAGTTGAGACCCCGCTTGCAACTAGAAAAAAACTCAGTTGACACCGGGCTTGCAATTAGGAAGACAACTCAGTTGCAACCCACTTGCAACTCTAAAAATCTTAGTTGCAACCCGAATTGTAACAGAAAAAACTGAGTTGTGACCACTTGCAAGTGAAAAAAATCACAGTTGCAACCTGACTTGCAACTGGGAAAAACCTAGTTACGCCCCCTTGCAATTGGAAAAAAAATCTCAGTTGCAAGCTGACTTGCAACTAGAGAAAATCACAGTTGCAACCCACTTCCAACCGGAAAAAATTCTCAGTTGCAACCCTACTTGCAACTGAGAAAAACTGAGTTGTGACCCAACTTGCAACTGGGAAAAACAAAGTTGCGACCTCACATGCAACTGGGAAAAAATCTCAGTTGCAACCCGACATGCAACTGAAAAAAAATCAGTTGCGACCCTGCTTGCAACTAGAAAAGTCTCACTTGCAACCCGACTTACAACTACGAAAAAGTCAGCTGCAACTCGACTCTACGCTGGGATAATTCGGTTGCAACATCACTAAAGATTCACAAAATATTAAAAAAGAAACCAACTTCAAATGGATATACAAGAAAAAACCCACAAAAACTACAAAAATGAATTGTCATCCTCTGCCTCTCACATATTCTCCGTCCACTTTAAAAACACAAAAAATGTCGAGACGGACACAAGAGAAAAAGAACACGCAAAAACAAGGGCAAGTGTTCACACCGCAAAAAAATGTCAAAAAGCCTATGTAGTTAGACAACAAAAGAAGATAATAAAAAAGATATTTCAGTTACAACGTCGCTTATAAACTAAAAATTGATGGCTCTAACCCCGAAAGGATGTCTTAGTTACAACTCCACTTGCACCTGGAAGAAATTAGTTGTAATCGCGCTTACAACTGAAAAATATGCCAGATACAACTCCACTTGCAACTACAAAAATTAATCTCAGTTGAAACTGTACTTGCAACTGGAAAAAATATTTCGGTTACAAGTCGACTTGCAACTAGAAAAAAATATCTCAGTTGCAACCGCACTTGCAACTGAAAAAATATCTCAGTTACAACTCCACTTGCATCTAGAAAAATAGTATCTCGGTTTCAACCACACATGCAACTGCTCAGTTACAACTCTACTTGCAATTGGATAAAAAAATTAGTTGCCATCTGATTTAAAGGTGAGTCAGTTGCAACCTGACTAGCAGCTGGAATAATCTCAGTTGGCAACCCACTTGCAATTGAACCCAAGAAATGTTTGTTGCAAAAATACTTGCAACCAGGAAAAAGCGGCACATAGAAAATTCATGTAATGGCATCCCTAAAACCGAAAACCATGGTTGCTACAAAGCAAAATAGCAATTTTCGCCTGCATACATAAAAAAACACAAGGCAAAGATCGACTCGCTCAAATAAGGCGGCCTAGATCTAGCAGCTACGATATTGATTGGGATTTAACTTATTCTCACATGATTAAAAAAATAGTAATTCCAAAAAACTAATTAAGAAAATAGAAATAAAATAATCTTAAAAAACATTATTTAATAATGTCACACTATATAAAAAATAAGTACATTGTTTAACACAGTGAAATAATATATAGAGACAAATTAGGACACATGAGATTTGCCCAGGGAAATGGAAAAGAAAAATAAGAAAAGTAAATTAGTACAAGGCAATATAAAAAAACATGTTTTTCAATTAACAAAATAGATAAAAAAAACCGAGAGTTTGTCACTCCCATGAACCACAACATAAGAATAAGCAAAAAGCCGCAAGATAAGAATAAGCCCACACGCAGGTATATATAGGCTCAAATTTGCATACAAAGTATAGGGAAGAAAAGCTCATTATACAAACTTCACGGGGCGGTAAAGAAACAAAATAACGAAAAGGTCCAGCTACAAGCTCAAATAACCACACATACATCTCGCAGCTAGCGACGAGATCAATTCTCAAAAGGAAAAAAAAAACTAGCAATGACCGACAAGACCAGCAACAACTCAGACGAATCTAAGGGCAAAAAATTAGACGGTTAGAATACCGACCGGGCGCTAAGAGCTAACTGATAATTAGCAAAATGGTAAAATATTAAGTTAAACGGGTGTGCAACTGGTACAAATTCAGTTACAACACGATGCACCTAGAATAAATTTGGTTTAAACCAATGTGCAACTCATATCAAATTCAGTTGCGATCTAGACAATCCAACAAAAAAGACATGCAAAAGAGTGGGCAAAAAATACGTTAATTCCATAGAACAATGTAAATCCACGATTCCACAAATAACTTTTATTTTCTTAGATAAACACATATCATTAAAAATAACAACACACACACACACAAAATGCCTAGGATGACAACAAAAGTAAAACAATTTCAAACTTTAAAAAATCATGAATGAAAAATATTAAAAGTACCACACTAAAATCAGAAAAAGAAAACAAAAAGCATAAAGACAAACAAAAGGGAGAAAAAATAAAATAAGGACGAACGTTAATACTTCCTATGGCCGTGAAAGAGAAAAACTTGTTCGTACCATGCTACACAGGAAACTGCTATGAGAATAAGTTAGGAGGAGTAAAAATAAGCAATGGAAAACTCGTTGGCATATATACACGGCCCAGAAAATAAGAACGAGCGAAGTAAATGTATGGCCCAACAAAGCTTTCTTATTCAATGGCAAAAGCCCATAATAGCCTGGTCGAAACGCTGAGTAAAATCAACGATCAGTAATGCCGTGTCCTCTTCTGATTCTCTGGACAATGCGAAACAGTGGAAGAAGTTGTGGGCAGCCAAGGCTCCGGGTAAAATGAAGATCACGATGTGGAGGTTTGCCCACAATTGTTTACCTAGTGGTGTTCAACTACGACGCAGGGGTGTCCCAGATGCGGGTGCATGCATTTTCTGCGGCCGGGAAGAACCTGTTGAGCACACACTCCTCTTCTGTCCATTTGCTCGTGAAGTATGGAATGAGGTCAAGTCTGAATTTCCAATTCAGCTCAAACGGAAATCATTCATCTCTCATAAGCTGTGGGTTGCTGAATTTCTTGCTCGGTGTTCGGAGCTTGAGGCTACTACAGTGATGACAACTTTCTGGCACATTTGGGACTCTCGCAACAAAACTTTTTTTTTTTTTATGGGCTCTCGCAACAAAACTAGAGAGGGAGAAAACCCTACGAGTCCCAACTCGTTGGCCACGAAGATCAAAGCTTATATCTCTATGATTGTGCAGCATCTCTTCAAAACTGCTGTCAACCACAGGCGTGAGTCCTTGCTGACCGATAAATGGTCTCCGCCGCCGGTTGGTTCAGTTCTGGTCAACTCTGATGCTTTCATCTTTCAGGCTTCAAACAGCATGGGGCTTGGAGCGGTGATCCGGGATCATACCGGCTCATGTCTCGCTGCATGCGGTGAGCATGTCGATGGGATCGCACCTCCAGAATTGGCTGAGGCCATGGCGCTTCGGCACGCGCTGTCCTTTGCTATTAAAAAAGGCTTCCAAAATCTGCTTGTGGCGTCTGACTGCCTCTCCATTATTCAGAGAGTGAATGAACCCGTCCTTGATAGATCGGTGATTGGCACTGTGGTTGAGGATATCTCAAACTTAACTCTTCAGTTGCCGGTGTGTTCCTTCATTCACGTGTATCGTGGAGCAAACGTTCCTGCTCACTTTCTCGCTAGGTCCTGTGAATTTTCTGGTGTTGTGTCGCGTGGTTGTGCTCCGGATTGTATCCGGGCGCATATTTGTAATGACATTTTGGTTAAGTGATCAATAAAGTTCATGTGTTTTCAAAAAAAAAAACTGATCGAATAAATGGACGGTTAACGAATCGATTGAGAACTAAGAAAATTCTCAATCGACTGAGAATTAGCAAAACCGTTTAAAAAATAGTAACTCAAAAAAGTTTAAAAAATTATGAAACTTTCAGTCAAACAAACATGATCAAGTATTGTACACGTATAAAAATAGTCGCCGTGGAATAACTTTAATTACATTCTGGATCAAAGATTTGCCAAAAAAATGACACTATATACACGCTATATTCGTCATAGATTTGTCTTTTTCCCTGAATTTAATGAGCAACATTTCTTGGCCAAACGTTTTATACATGTACAATACTTAATCATCTTTGAGCATAAAAAAGATTCGAAAAATTTGACCTTTTTTGAATTTCTAAAAAATACGTATATCCGTTGCGTTGATACCCGAGAGTTAGTGACGGAGCTTGCAAATGACCACTATGGGGGCAAAGTACAAAATAAGATTGTTTGGGGGAGTAAAAGGTTCTTGTTTTTTTCTTCTAAACCTTGTAAAAATAAATCTCTTGAGCGTGATCTTATATAGTCCCATTAGATATGAGTTAACCTCATGGGCTGCCCATATCTTCATTTTTACTATATGGAGCAAGAGATGTGTGTAAATCATAGGCTTGGTAGATCATTAAAATTCTAGACAAATGTCATCCATTTCTACACAAGATTCATATTCAAATGTATATGAGGGCAGGGTTTAGGTCTTAGGGTTCACGCAACCCACAATGTATCGGGGAGAATCGATGAACGACTGTCACGAAACAACCGAACGAGGGCTGGGAGTCTGGGACGGACTAGGCAGGCATGGGACTCCGAGTGCTCGGAGCATGATCAACACACTGGAGACGAGCATGCATGTACAATCAAGAAAATGAAATAAAATCGCGCACGCATGCAACAAAGCTCTGTGCGCTAGGCTTATTTTCACCCCTAAGCATCCCTACATAGTACTATACGGAGTACATTTTTTAGGATGTGTAGCAGTAGATAAGTGCAGCTGCACTGGGTTCCCTAAAATTTAGGTTTCCCGGTGCGATCGCAGAACTCGCACTGCCTCATGGACGATCCTGACTTTGGTCATCACTAGATAGTATTCATGATCTATCACAGTCTGCCGAGATAAACAATGAATTGTTCACTTGAGTATTTGCTTCAAGGCCTGGCCAACCATGGATTAACTCATGAGCCCACCATGACCTTGTCTAATTTATTCTCTTGTATTCATTCTCTCGGGGTTCTGATCCTTCATGGCTTGAATTGTAAACCCAATTATGGCTACAGTCAAGTTCCTGCAATGAACTATATCTTAATTATTTATCTTTGTTCCTATGAACGCCGTCTTGACTGAATTAGGTTCACTTTCGAGCACAATCTTTATGTATTGAAGTTCACTTCACTTTATTTTTAATCATAGCATGTTCATCTCTTCAAATCAATAATTTTGATGCCTATTTCGACTTTCTGCAATTCATTATCTAATCATTCCAATAGTCTTCATATATCTCATGTGGAAAACTTGTATCATATATATCATAGGAACTTGCAAGCATTACCAAAACTCAATGCATTTCATTGTCATCATAGCAATCATCCTTGAATCCAGCAAAAGGTATCCATGCATTACCTATAAAAAATCTCTTGATCGTTAGTTCATAGGGATTTTGCCATAACTAATTATCAAACCACACATGAAGCTTTATACACCTTTAAGTTGTTAGACATCAAATCAAGATTTCTTCATCTTTTCTGCGTGTGCATGAATCCTGAAATTTAAACCCAACGGTGACTTATAAATAACTATCTTTAAGCGAGAGGAGATTTCGTGCTCGCGGGCACCCGTGATCCTGCTAAAATAAACAATTTGAAACAAATATTTACGAGTTTAGAAAAAATATGAAAAAAATCACGGATGTAGCCAATAATGTATCCCACAGACGTGCAAAAAATAAACTTGAAAATACATTGTATTTTGGGCTACGCAAAAATGGCAAAAGTGTGGATCTAAATATGTAAGAGCAGAATACAAAGTATTTGAATATGATATTTTGCAATTTTGTGGGGTATATCATCAGCTACATTCTTGATTATTTTTCAGATATTTTCAATGCTCGTAAGTATTTTTTTTTCAAATTTTGTAAAACAGCAGGATCACTGGAGCTCGGGAGCAAATAATATTTTTCGTCTTTAAGCATACATGGAAAACCATCTTGTATAAATAGTGTGATACATGCAAGCTCAAAGAAAACATTTATCATATCCTTGAAAATATTGACATGCACGGCAAATTCAAGAGCTGAGCCCCAACAAAAGAGAGCGTCTACAGATTCTCGGGGCCATACGCGCGCGGCCGTTTTCGACGAAGCTGAACTGAACGCGCAACACGTTGCCTCCATGCATGCACTTGGTCGGATGCTCTGAACCAAAACACTATTGTACGTGGCAGTCCAGTCAAGTGTTGACACTGACAGTTTCCAAGGACCGAGGAGATGGCCTTGTCCGGCCCACCGGCAACCTTCAAATGACCTCCAAAGACTCATTGGGGTTCAGACCCTAAAAAACGCTATCAGCGACACTCCAATGCCTCGCCCCGAGTGAAATCCTGTCCGGCACCCCTGAAATGGTCCCCAAGTTTAGAGGCCTTCTCAGGGTGCCGGACACGCCCTCCGATAGGTGCGGCCCATCCGTCATAGAGACAAGGTGCGAACAAGTGCTCTAATGACGCCGTGCAGGAGGCCGCTCCGCCCGCGTTAATGGCGACGCATTTCCGCAGGCGACAAAGGGACGGGACGGCGATGCGTCTGCCGCACGCCTCACATTTACGGCGGCGCCTGCTGAGCGTCCAGCCTTTCCCGGCTTCCGAAGCGGCGCAGTGGTGGAGACGTGTCGCCGCCATTAACTTCGACGCGACACGTGCTCACCCACCAGGCGCTTCCCGCCCAGCGCCACCGCTTCCCGCCTCGGTTTCCCGCCTCGACCCTGTACGGCTATAAAGAGGAGCCCGCCGTGCAGTCATTTCACCAGACCACCACCGACGCTCGCTGTAACCATTTCACCACACCACACCACCGTAGCCCATAGCAAAACCATGCCTCGCCGCCTCGCCACCTAATGGGCCAACCTCACCTAGGCAGCACGCCGTGCTCACCCCACGGCGCAGGAGGACGGCGCCGATGAACAACCGTTCGATTGGGTGGAGGTGGATGACGTGGACGTGGACGAGCATGAGGAGCAGGAGCCAGTGCAGGTGTCGTACCCTGGGCAGGAGCCGCCTTCGGAGCTCGATCCGGTGCCGCCGCCAGAGCAGGAGCCGGAGCAGGCGCTTCCGCCGCTGCTGGGGCCACACCAGGTGGTTGCCGCCAACTCGTTCGAGAGCTGGCGCAACGAGCAGGCTAGCCGCCAGGTCAGGCTCGGCTACGAGGCGGCTGGCGACCCCGTGGAGGCCGCCATCATCCAGGCCTCCATCGAGAGCGTGGAGCGCGATGAGCATTGCCGCACCTTCATGGCCGTCGAGCGGGCGGCTTACGAGCAGCTCAATGCCCAGGAGGTGGCGCCCGAGCAGCAGCAGCTCATCGCCCAGGCGGAGGAGCTGCAACATGCGGCCTCGAAGCTACTCGCCGAGCAGGCGGCCCACGAGGAGCTGAACCAGGCGCGCGCGGCGAGGCAGGCGCATGTGAGGGCTGCGGCTGCGGCAGAGCGGAATGCCATGCGCGGGGCGGCGAGCGTGCTCTGACCGGAGAGGCGTGTGCGCTCGCGCTTAGCCTAGAGGCGGAAGGGCGCTCAGGACGACGAGGCTGGCCCGAGCGGCGGCGTTTAGATTAGGTTTTAGTTCCTGTTTTAGTTTAAGTTTGCATCGTTTTAAGTTTAAATTTGTATCGTTTTAGTTTAAATTTGTATTCTCTCTTAGTTTAAGTTTGAATCTAAAAAACCGTCGCGTTTATTACACCGGCGCCGGAGCTCAATGTGCAGCGTTCCAACGTAGCGGCCAGTTTTAAGCGTCGCCGCCGTTCGAGGCGCCCAGCGATGCAGTGATTATCCTGGCTTCCCAAGCGGCCTATAGCTTTATACGACGCCGGCCCATATAAAACGTGACCGCCGTGCTGCTTGCCTTCATCCTCCTCGCCTTTATTCCGCTTCTCTCCCCTTAGCGTGCCTTGCCTCGCCACCATGGACGTGAACATGAGGTGGCTGAACTGACACGAGGCTAAAGTGTTCGCCGAGCACGGCCTGCTGTGCCAGCCCAAGGCGAAGTTGCCTAACGGCTTTGCCCTTAGCTTGGCGGGGTGCCGGTGGCGCCTGTACCCAAGGCCAACGACCCGTTCTCCCACAGCCCATATTGGTTCACGTACTCCGGCGAGGAGCTGCAGAAGGCGCTCTACCGTTTCGATGGTGAGCAACCACCGCCAAACGAGAACGCCAAGGGGCGGGCGAGGTTCTGGTCAGAGCCCGGCCGCACCATTAGAGGCGAGTATGAAGTCGCCCTAGCAAAAAATGTCGCTGCCGAAGCTGCAGCATGTGTCTACGCGGCGCCCGAGCCCGCTGCAGAGGAGGCGCGGATTTAGATTATTAAGGTTTACATTTAAATTTGTTTGAGTTTGAGGCAAAATTTGATTTCCATTTTTAAGCCCACAAGGTGTTTGTAGTTTGGTCGAAATCTCGAGCCGTTTGGGGCATGCCTTTAAGGTACGCCGCTGTGGGCGACCTCCTTAACTTGACCGGACATATGTCCGACACCCCCAATTGGTCTCAATTGGGTGTGCCGAACACTCTCTCATTTGGAGGTGGCAGTGGAGATGCTCTAAATCCGATGCATCGGAGCATGAAGCCAAACCAGATTCTGCCGGTTTCGTTGAATTAGATTAATTCCCGCAGTGCCGCCAGTAAAGCAGATCTCTGTCTTCGTCTATCTTTTCCCTACATCTTGTAGCTTCCGGGTAGCACGATCGTGAAGAGAGGAGTGCACGTCCCCATGCGCCCTTGCCTTTTTGCCCGTTCGTGGACGTGGACGTGGACGTGGACGCCTCCAGCTTTTTGGGAGCTAGCTGGCGCGCGGTCGTGAGGAGATCTTGGCGTGGCCCCGGCAGAATCTAGGCGCCCTTGTCTTGTCCAAGCGCCCGCGAGCATCTCGTCGTCTCCTGAATCGACGACGCGACACGCAGGATTCCGCAGGGGCCGGATCTGAAAATGTTGAGATAACATAGACAACCATAACCATATTTATGGCCTTTTTGATCCACATGCCCGGAAACACAGAATAGGAAAATATGTCGACCATAATCACTACTAAACACCAGCTCTCCCAACCCAAAAGAGGCAGCCCTCTCCTAGCCGCCACCAGCCCCATCTCCTCCCTCGCCTTCGGCGGAGGAGGCTGCTGGGCAAAGCCCATGCAGCGGACGGCGGCGGGTGGGCAGCAGATTTCGGTGACGAGGTGTTGCGGATCTCCGGCGACGATCTCGGCGCATACGGCTGTGGTGGAGGTCCCTCTGCTCGGTGGTGCCGCCCCTTTAGTTACGGCCCGCGGCGGCGGTGTCCAGGCCAGTGGCTATAGGCGGCGGGGCGGTTCGTCCTGGCTGCGAAAGCTGCCTGTAGCCGTGGTGGTGCCGGCATTGGCCGGCTAGGTGGACTTGGCTGTGGCGTGGCCAAGTGTCGCGGCACAGCCGCGCCGGCGACGGCGTGAAGACTTATCTCCGGGCAGATCGAAGGCGGTTGGAGGTTGGATCCCTCTACTATGGCTCGGCCCCTGGCTGCGGCACGCGAGTTGGGGCCGAGGCAGTTGTCTGGTGAGAGCTAGGCTCTGATGCAGTCGGAGTCGATTATGGCGGCGTCCTCAGATGTGGTTACCTTGTTGAAGGCAACGTTGCTACAATCCGCCTCACCCTAGGCCTAGGTTAATCCTAGATCAGACGATGGCGGCATTTTCGGTGTCGTTTTCCCTCTTGAGGGCATCGTTTTGGAGCACGAGATGCCTAGAGGCGGTTTGCTGGTGGAGCGGTGTTCATCTACCGCGTCGACGGCGGTGGGTCTAGGCGTGGTGGTGTAGCGGGGTCTTGGCGACATATGCGTGTTGATTGACGCGCGCAGGAAGGTGGTGTTGCCTGGGTCATGGCGGCGTCGATGGCATGCCGTACAAGGTCATTGCATTGATCACTACTTCTAGCTGATCGATGTATTTCTTTGTAAAGTCTTTGGTGGTTTCCTGTTTTCTCGTTTATTAATAAAAAAAGTTGTGTGCATCGTTTCGATGCAGAGTCTGGGGCTTCACTCCCCGTTTCGAAAAAACAAAATAGGAAATACCAGAAAATAATAATATTATATTACATGTGCAAAACATAGAATTGTGAAAACACAAGAATTTCGCGAAAGTGGGTATTTGATTTGCAGGAATAGATAAAACATATGAGCCAAATCATGATTAACTAATTAAAACAAGGTGAGATTAGGTCGTTGCAACTTATGGCATTGGCCTTATTCGTTGTGCATAGGAATTGTATAAAAGAATTTTGAGTAGATTGTAAGATTATTTTGTTTTCCCTTTGGAATCTGAACCAGATGAAAAAATTCTGTGTTTTTCTATGCTCCATTCAGTTTAATCAAATGGATAAATAGCGGTACCTTTTTTTCTTTCATATTCCTATGTTTTTGCTCGACTATTTCTATGAATCAAAGAGACCTTACACATCTACCAAGCATAGAAAACTTTGGGGAAATAGACGGCTTAACCACGCAAGTGGGTTGGTATATCTAGGGAGTATTTTGAATTTCCAAAAACTCTTCTCTTTAGTTGGTAAACCGATTGGCGTTTTGTTTTCGCTGTCGAAGTACTCACGACGAGATATTTAAACCATATCACATGTTGATTTTCGATATTTTTTCATCTATAATTTCCGTATTTTATCACCTGAGTTCCAGAGTACACATACTTAATTGTCAAATTATAATAACTGAGTTGTCAGGTTGCTAATACATTATTTTAAATGAATGCAAAGCTAAATGATACCACCTTTTTGTGGAATGATATCATCTATTAGTTATTCTAAACGCTAGAATATTAACTCTCCAGCTCTACTTGCCATTGAAACGCTTAAAAACATGTACAAAATCATCCGGCAATAGTGCATTGTTATCTTAGCAACTATCTGTTGTCAATTTGACAACCAAAGTTTTGGGCCTAAGCACGGCCCCTAGCCGATATAACCCACAACAGGATGTCAGCTCTTTCACATCTAGCTCAATGCAAAGCAAGTGGAGAACACTATGAGTTACGTGAGTTCTAGTCTCGACATCCGAAAAGTCCCATACGGCTGGAAATCGAGAGTTGAGTTAGGCATGAGGGACTCGAGCTAAACACACCACGACCATTCTCGTACATTGGAGTAGGTCACACTCCAACAGGGCGCGTCTGAACCTATTTAAGAAACGTCTTCACTTGTGAATGCTCGCCAAGTGTCTCTCGCTATATATACCCTCATACTCTTTTGTTCTTCCGCTATAATAACAATTGGTGACATGTATAGACCATATCTCAACCCGTTACAAAAAAAAATCCAATTTTTAAAAACATAGATCGAGCATATAAAAGTAAAATCCAACTGTGAATAGTGTCTAGTTCAATTAAGACAATGAACACAGCCATTGACCATAGTAACACTGAATTCGCCTTTTTTATTTATCGAGCTACTAACTGAGTTTGGACTTAAAATTTTGTAGCATAGTAGATGCATATATAGTGAATTATTGTGATTTTTTCGTATATTTTTAATAACTTTTAGATAGAGAATTTTACACGGGAGTACTCCACGCGTGGGGAGCGGAGGATACTCTCTATGAAGATAGGACTACTTCTCTAGTGATGTTCATAAAAAAGAGAGGACATTATGCACCTGACGAAACAACCGGGCCGGGTAAAGTAATTCCGTTTCACAACAGTCTGTCGCATGTCAACAAAGCAAACGAGCATTGTGCATCTCACCCGACATTATTGTAATGCAGAGCACTGGAGAGCGAGATTCTCACGCCAATTCTATATATGATTTGCAACCGAAGATGTTCTCCTGAGCATCGGCGTCATTCGCTGACTAAACCAACGAAGGTTAGATATGCTCGTACGTACCTCAAAGTACTTTCCCGGAGGTTCAGTGCTACTACTATATTTCATTCAATTCAAAAAGGTTCGGGTGGTACGTACGCCATTTGATGTTGAAAGTATCGATCAGCGTCTCGAGAGCGATCTGTAGGCTAGTGGCTTGGAAATGTTATCATGTCTCTGTTTTCCAAATGCTAGTTGAGCCCTCTTTTAATAAAGAAGTCAAGTGGCCAGAGCCAAGAGGAGAGGATGGATCGTGGGAGTTTTATACGGCTTTGTGTGATTGGTCAAACTTGACATTAGGTAGCAGTGCATTGCACTTGCACACAACTCTTATCCAAAAATATGAAGGAAAATGAGACATGAGTAAATTTTGAGTGGCCTAGTAGTAATATTTTGTGGACAGTTTGCATAGAACTAGTATTTATCATTTTTGTGACAAAACATACTAGTATTCATCATACCAGGGAAAATATACAGATAATACTTTAAGATGTACGAGTGGTTGATCGTTTTCCGCTGAAATATTCTTATGGATTACAGTCCTATAAATAAAATATTATACATCTAAGCCTTTTTAATATTACCTTGATTTTTTTGTACAAATCTTTATGTATCAAAGAGGACCTAAACAAAGAACGTTAAACAATTGCCTGGAACTGAGCTGACTTTTGCGAAATTTGTGCTCTATATAGAATCGATTATGTCCAGATCGACTCAATGTCAACTTAACATGTTTTTGTCTCCTAGACTACACTACATCAGTAGTGTTTGACTTGTTCTTTTCTGCTACAAGCTATGTGCATCATAATCATAGTTATTGGCCAGTTGTGTTTTTTTGTCGTCAACATTCTGATTGAGTTGATATAAATGTTACCTTCAGCGAAATTTGATCTTACAAATGTTGTTGAGTTGTTTACAAATATGGTTGTTGTGATCCAAATTTAGTATAAAGCATATTTAGATAAGTACTAACCTCTGCTGTAGCGAGCGAGGCCCGTCGACAGAAGGCTTCGGCCAAAGCGAAGCAGACCATTATCAAGCTAGCTAGGTCACCACCTTTTTATATACTTCTTATAAGTCGCTGCACGGGACAAGTCGAATTAATGTTAATCTCTGACATTTGTAGCCACTCATGAAATAGTTAAATTTTGTTGGCTGACGTGTGTAATTTTTTACCCTTCTCATTGGAGGAGTTTTTATACGTTATAATCTCGTGCCCCGTGAGTTTGATCTTGTTCTTTCATCGTTTTTGCCTATCGTGTATAACACCGAAAAGTCATTTTGGCTCCCGACCTCGAGTGATCCCTCCATTTTATAAAATTCAAAAAGATAATTAAAAGATTAATAAAAATGATTGTTTTTGCATGTTTCCAGTGATATATACTCTAAGCTGGAATAATCAGAATGTGATTTTTCTTATTATGGGTTACACAAAAATGACAAAAGTTGAAGATTTGAAACTATAAATTGTTCACTATCTGTACATTTATCATTTTTTGTAGTTCAAAATGTAAAGTATTTTGCATTGAATTTTGCACTCTTATAGGATATAACCTGTTCAATTTTTTCATATTCTTATGAAACTTTAAAATATATTGTTTGATTTTAGAAAAATGGGTAAATCACTAGAGTTCGGAAGCACGAGATATCCACACACACCCAATAATTAGGAGTACAACTAAACCCACAGGCGATGGACCCGTCGTGCCAAGATTGCTTTAGCTGTAGCTGTGGAGTTTGTTTCGTATCAACTTCTGATACCATTCGCTCTCCCAAAATAGAGGAAGGCAAAACCAAGGCCAGAAAAAATCAATCGGAATATAGTCACCATTTTAATAGGGCAGTCCGTGAGCTTAAACAAGACGCTCCGAGCCGGGAAGAATCCGCTGCGGGGAGTAGAATAACAGCCGCAAAGCCAGCAACAGGGCTTTGAGAATTTCCATCTTCCAATCCAACAGGCTCTTCCCCACCCTCCCTGTTGGTCTCTCTCACAGCGACTAGCATTCGATTCTTCCCTCCCACCGCTTCCTCAGATCTGCGCCACCGCCCGTCATCCTTATCCCCGCCGCCGATCGAGGAGAGGCGGCGGCCGCTTGGCATCTTCCGTCCAAGGCCGGCGCTTTCGTCGGCGGAGGCTGCTGGGAGTTTCCGGACCAGTAAATGGTTCTTGGAGGCTTCCGGGTTGTCTGGTGATTGACGCAAGCTAGGAGGTGGTTGGCTCTGTTCAGTTCTTGCCGGCTCGGATTGGAGGTTCTGACAGTAAGGACTGATTTTCGTTTGGTTGAGGAGCTGATTTGGTGAAGATGTTTCATGCTAGAGGACTGATTGTGGAGAATATCTTTCAGAATTTGCCTCTTTCTGATTGCCCTGGCGCTTAATTTCAGATCATAGAAGATTTTTGGACGAAGACGGTGGATTTTTTTTGGTATCAGTGAGTCGCCTCTAGCCCAGAATCCTGCTTCTCCGTCCTCCCGTCAAAAAACAGTACTTCCCCCGCTGCTTTAGGCTGTTACCTTTGCTCACCTTTCCATCCCAAAGCTTGACCTTTTGAGTTCCGCTGCTGGTGGATGAACTGCTGATCTACGAGTCTTGGATTGTGCCTAGTCGCTCTATCAACAGTAGAATCCCGTGGAAGAAAAGCAGTCTCCTGTGCAGATGCTGCCTACTGAACTAGTACTTGTGCTATATTCGAAGATTCTGCTTTGACAGAATACAGTGCTTCCTTTATCTCCTGCCCAACAAAGTGCACAGAAATCTTTATTTGTCATTATAGGAGTGGAGAAGTATCTGGAACCAGTTGAGGGGGAGCAAAACCATGGACGTGCCTGCGCCGTCCAACCGTGCTGGATGCAGTGGAAGCATCGGCAGCCCTTCGGATGATCCGTACGGTGCCGCGACAATGATGAACTTCGATGTGTACTCGGAGCTCTGCAGCAGCCCTTCGCTAACTGATCAGCTGTTCTCCTTGCTTAACGATTCGTCTGCACACCAGATGTTCGCTATCTGGCCATCCTTGGGATCGTCTCCTCGTCAATCAGGTATCAGTGAAGATATGCAGCTGGATGCCTATTCCAATGGACCTGGGCTTCAAAAGACTGATCTCGTATCTTTGACGAATCCAGCTGAAACTGGGAGAGTACCCAAGAGTTCAGGCGAGCTTGGGTCAGATAGTGATCCCCAGCAAGGAAGTACTAGCTTGGTTCCGAGGCCTGTTAGTGCCAACTTACTCGCTGACAGGATGCTCATGGCACTGCATTTGTTCAGGGAGTCGCTGGGCGGCGGTGTTCTTGCCCAGGTATGGATGCCTGTTGAGCAGGAGGGACATGTCGTGCTGAGTACATGTGAGCAGCCGTTTCTGCTTGACCAGGCTCTTGCAGGGTACCGAGAAGTATCCAGGAATTTCGTGTTTTCGGCGAAGGAGGAGACTGGCCTGCACCCAGGTGTTCCAGGGAGGGTCTTCATCTCTGGCGTGCCAGAATGGACCTCAAACGTGCTGTACTACAGCAAGCCAGAGTACTTGAGGATGGAGTATGCGGTTCGCCATGATGTACGAGGATCACTTGCAATGCCGATTTATGACCCCAGCAAGGGCAATTGCTGCGCGGTGCTTGAGCTTATCACACGAAACGAGAAGCCTGATTTTGATGCAGAGATGGATAATCTTCGGCAAGCATTGCAGGCAAGTCCTCTTCCTCTAATTGGTTATGTTTAGCTGAGGGGCGTCGCTTTCTTAAATTCAATGCATAACAGTGAATTTACGGAGCATTTATACTTCCAGCTGCTATTTCTATTATCTCATTCGTAGTATTGGTTAGTGCTTTCTATTCATGTCATAACAAGGGAACATGAACTGATATGTAGATGGATTCATCATTCATGCACCCAGTGGTACCATTTATGGATGCCATAAATAAATGTGTACATGAATTTTAAATGCAAGGACACCAACGACCTAAGTTTGTCTAGTTGATACATGATACCTTTCTAACCAGACATGCTCAAGAGGTCAAGAGCAGTTCTGTTTGGAAACAGCACATTCCATAGCATCAAATCCGTCGAAATAATTCTGCTCATTGCCCAAATATTTCGTTCTATATAATGTTCACTCTAGGTATCATGCTATTTTTTTCTTCACATGCTAAAACATCTTCTGGTCTTGTCAACTGAAATAAGACTACACCTCCCTCCTTTAGTACTTTAACTTAGCTCTAGTTAATTGAGCTGAGAATCTGTGAAGTTGCCAGTGCTTGGCAGTTAAATTTAATTCATTGAGCTGAATCCGCTAAGTGCCGAGGTTTCACTGTGCACAGATAATGGTGGCTATTATAATCCACATTTTTATTAGCCCTCACATCTAATACTTGCCCCATTGCTCTCCGTAGGCTGTGAACTTGAAGACAACGAGAGATTGCAGTGATGAGAAGGTGACATTCTTCACTTTTAACATAGTCTATGCTACATTTCTGCCATCATGGGCACTGGATGCTAGTTCCCGGTTTAGCTTTTGTTTCCTTACTGGTATTTAATGTATGTGATGTCTCCTCATTTGCAGTTTTATTCAGAAAATCAGAAAGCCGCCTTCACTGAGATATTGGATGTACTAAGAGCTATTTGTCATGCACACATGCTTCCCTTAGCCCTTACATGGGTTCCTACATCAACTGGCAGTCGTGACGGTCGTGTTGTTGGACAAGAGAGTGTCTTTGATTCACAATCAGGAAAAGCTTTGCTCTCCATCCACAAGTCAGCTTGTTATGTTAATGATGCAAAGATGCAGAGCTTTTTTCATGCATGTGCTGAAAGTCATCTTGAGAAAGGGCAAGGTATTGTAGGACGAGCACTCAAGTCCAATCTCCCGTTCTTCTCGCCTAATATAAGAGAGTACAGTATTAAGGATTACCCACTGGCACATCATGCTCGTAAGTTTGGTCTGCATGCTGCTGTAGCAATTCGGCTAAGGAGCACATATACTGGTGATGCTGACTACATACTAGAATTCTTTCTCCCTGTCAACTGCACAGGCAGTGAAGAACAGCAAATGTTATTGAATAACCTGTCGAGTACAATGCAAAGAATATGCAAAAGTTTGCGAACAGTTTCTGAAGCAGAGGTTGGTAAAGTTGATCCTTGTACCAGTGGAAGTTGCTTGCCTAGTGGCCACTCTGAAAGTTCTTGTGATCAACCAGTCACAGAAAAGGCATTCCAGGATCTATCTTTGGTTGATAAGCAAGGGGACATGGCTGAGCAGGTGCGCTTGTACTATAAGTTTTACTTAACATCACATTCATTGCACCTATCTTGGTCCTGATTTATAAATAATTATGATTAGCATGACTTAAGCCGAAA
This sequence comes from Poa pratensis, assembly GCA_947311845.1. Taxonomy (NCBI): domain Eukaryota; kingdom Viridiplantae; phylum Streptophyta; class Magnoliopsida; order Poales; family Poaceae; genus Poa; species Poa pratensis. The sequence goes on from CAMZMU010000051.1 coordinate 34,197,233, forward strand.
TCCTCTTTCTGGGACTTGCTGCATGACCATCTTGATTCGATTCACTGAAGAAGCATAATGAGCTTGACTTCAACTGAATCTTTTTACAAAAAATTCCTTCAAATCCATAGTGTTTGGCAGTCAGAATTTTTGTGTTTTAGAGGAGGAAATATTCATTGTTTGGTTAGTACTCAGCTTTCTTGACATGCCATGAGAAGTATCCACCATACTTTGTGTTCTCGTGATTGGTTAATACTCAGCTTTGTTGCGTGTTTAGTCATTGGGTTAAATCTCCAGAACCTAGACCATCAAAATTGATATATGTATTTAATTTTGAATTAAGACAACCTGGGTTATTGATATATTCTTGACAAAGAAGATTCTTCTGCATTGCATGTACAGTCTAGTTCAGTGAGACTTGCGGAGAAAAAGCGCAGTACGGCTGAGAAGAATATTGGTATGGATGTTCTTCGCAAATACTTCTCTGGGAGTCTAAAGGATGCTGCAAAGAGCCTTGGTGGTGAGCCCCCCTAGTGTGTCACCTTGTTACTTGATTTCTTTACTGTGTTTGGTATCGTGGTTATGTAAGTATTTCCTCCGCCCCATAATATTAGATGTTATTACAACCAATATACTCCTATATTGGTTGTAATAACATTTTATATTACGGGAGAGAGGGAGTAGTATATATGAAAGGGAGGACTTAACGCAACATTTTGCCTTAATACTGTTGCAGTATGTCCAACAACTTTGAAACGGATATGCCGGCAACATGGAATTACGCGATGGCCATCTCGCAAGATAAACAAGGTCAACCGTTCATTAAAGAAGATCCAAACTGTTATTAACTCTGTTCATGGGGTTGACAGCTCTTTGCAGTACGACCCTGCTACTGGATCTCTTGTTCCAGCAGAGACTCTGTCAGAGAAGACACCATTCCCTTCCCTTGATGCTTTGTCTAGTCCATCCATTGGAAAATCTGCAGATGAAAAATCTGGGCCAAAATCTGAGCAAGGGTATTCGTCGCCTGATGGATGGGAAAGAGAAAGTTGCCAATTGCAGCTCCCTGATGCACAGAAAGCAGACGGTGATGAATTTCACATGCAGACAAGTAACTATAGTGGCAATGGTAATCTCGCTTCTTACGGTGCAAATGTCACAGATCATTTTAATTCTGAAGGCACACAAGGACCACTATATCCCACTGGTGCTGTTGGTTCTTTGCATCAGAAAGAACCAGCTTGCATCAATCCTTCTGTCCTTGTCCACCCAAGCACCAAGACCACCAAAGAGCAAATGGTGGGAAGAAACTCACCGTCCGTACAAGAAGCAGATGTTGATATGTTTGGTGATCACGAAGGCAGGGAGCATACTCATCCTTCTACCTCTGGTATGACAGACTCTTCGAGCGGCAGTGCATCAAGCCACCCTACTTTCAAGAGGAACCCAGCAGCACATGCACCTGAAGACAAGAGCAGCCCCGCGCTTACAGTCAAGGCTACGTACAACGGGGACACGGTGCGGTTCAAGTTCGTGCCATCGCTGGGCTGGCATCACCTGCTGGAAGAGATAGCCAAGAGGTTCAAGCTGTCGACCGAGGTGTTCCAGGTGAAGTACAGGGACGACGAGGACGAGTGGGTCATCATGGCGAACGAGTCCGATCTCCAGGAATGCGTGGATGTGATGGACTCGATGGGCACGCGCAACGTGAAGCTCCAGGTGCGGGATCTCCCCTGCCTCATCAGCAGCTCAGGTAGCAGCAGCTGTTTGCAGCTGGAAGGACACAACTCATGACATGGGTAACAAAGTATTTTACTCGTGTAGCGTACCATGTCGTAGTAGGCGTAGTCTAAGTTTCAGCAGTAGGGTTTGGTATATTTTGTACGCGTGTAGCGTGTAATGTAGCGGCAATGTGTGGGGAAAGTCTTGAACAGGAAGTGTAGCGATCGTTGCACAGACCCTGGATCCTTTTCCCTGGGCCGAAACAATGCTGTAAAGGGTCATGGCAATAATGTGTTGCCTTGAGGAACTACACTCCCTGCCTGTGTTATGCATACGCCAGTGTTTCTGAAACTTCCTGTGGATCCAAAGTTCTCTTGTTTGAACACACATAAGTTTCCATATGGGTTCTTCGGGACACATGAAACTGCCAACTTAAAATGGATAGTTTTTTCTTTGAAAACCATAGGGGATTTTGGTGAAGTTTCTGTGTTCCGTGCGGGCCCGTTTAACAGTGTTTCTGGCCGTCCAGCTCACCGTGGATACTCAATCTTTCAGGGAGGAGCAGCTGCTTGCTTCTCTCGGATGACCACGGAAATTTCCGTTCCTCTATATATGCTGGGGTCGGATCGTCCTGCTTACGCAGCAGTACTCGAGTTATGCATACATGTGGATGTAAAGCAATTGGCAGTCGGTACCGGGCAATCTCTTGTGCTTGCACCAGAATCTCCCAACGGCGACGAGTCGACAGCATGTCATTTTGGAGTTAGCTGGTAAGAGATCCAAGCTTCCTGAGCCGGTTATGCTGCGGAGTTGTTGATTGTTGGAAAGCTACCGTTTGTACTGGGTAATCTCAAAGTCCAACTGGGAGAGGAACAGAACAGGCAAAAGCCATCTGCCATCGACGTCTTGGGAGTAAGTGGTGGGCATGAGAACTGCGATGATGCGACGCCTCCTGCTAGCTGCTCCTCGAATCAGTGGTTGCACGGTCAATTCTCGTGAGAGCGATCCGGCCAGCCGCGGTTGAGGAAAAACAGCTCCGAGAGCCTGGAGATTCCATTCAACCGGCGGTTGTTCGTGTCAGTCATTTTAGTCGTTTGAAATCGGTCTGCACGAATCTCGAGGTAATCCAACTCCAATATGTTCTGAAGCTGAAGGAAAAAAAAGCTAGGCCACGTTCGAGCCGGACCGAGCCGAGAATCGGCCCGTCAAATGAGCTATACGCCTACACGGAACAATCGCTAAGCTTTGAACACGCATGCAGGACCCATGGTGGTGTCGCGTTTGCGTCCCTGCAACTGCAGACAACATGGGAAGCACGCTAGGCAGGGAGGGAGACGGCGAACTCGATTGCTTCGGACCTACGGCCGTCCTGGGTTTGTTGCTGCTGTCCCCTCCATGGAGCAGCCATCGGCTGATCGGCACCGGCCGACGAGAGGGAGGCCCATGCATGTCGACGATGTGCCGGCAAATTTAGCACCAGTCCTCCTGTACGCGCGCTCTGACCAGGCTTTTGACGAGGAGACCGGCTTCCATGCCTGCCGGCCAAAGTTCTTTCTCCCACTGCGCAGCACCCTCAGAGGCTCGGGCTCTTTCTTTGCATTGAAACAACAGGTTCAGATGCAGAAGATGCTCCCTGCGCCGACGCCACCGCCGGCTGGGGACCTCGCCTTATCCCGGTTCCCTGGGTATATGCAGGCCCTTCGTACGGGCGATCTGGCTAGCCAGAGCTTTGCTAGAAGAGCACGACAGAAATTTCTGCTGAAACTAATCCGTTTACACTCAGGTTACTGAAACCATTAGCTGAACAGAGATCCAGATGAAAGCTCGGCGATGCAAGACAGGTTCGAGCTCGTGAGCACGCTGTCCGTCCGGTGACCTTCACCCGCAGACGAGAATATTGCCGATCGGTCGAGGTTCGTTAGTACTGTATTCACTTAGCGGTGGCCCGGATCAGGAACGCATCCATCAGGCATCTGATCTGCTTTTGCGACGAGCATGTTCCCTGACGCAAGGCGGAGCACCACTGGGGCAGGGCAGCAAGACGGCCTGGTCTAAAGCTAACTAAAGCGCGATGGAATGAAACCGTACGATGGATGTGATCCCCGATCTTTAGCGGCGAGAGACCGGCCAGCGCCAGCCAGCCAAAGAGATCGAGGTCTAAGCCATCATGGCCCCTTTTCTTCCCTCGCCTTTCTCATGGCCTATAGCTTTTGCTCCCTTCCCCGGCCCTCTTTTACACCTCTCATCCAACACGGATATCATCATGGCTCCCCGCCGCGTCGATCCATCCACTGGCGATAAAACTAATCCGATCGCATATGACACCATTCAATAAGGTTGTTGATTAGTTCTAGATTTGATAAATTGCTTCGTGTAGCATGTGTGGTATGTGTACTTCGATGTATATGTACGCACTCCACGCCGGGAACAGTTGTGGCCTGTGGCCAGCCTTTCGATCCCTTTCCACGTCGGGAACATGTCATATACCAGTCTTGCAGTGGTTACAGCCCGGAAACTACAAATGGATGCTGAGCTCCATGGAGGTTTGAAAAATTAGAAAATCATATTTTAAAGTTCAATTTTTTCTTGAAAAAATCTGGATACTGACAAGTTCTATTCTACAAGCGCGCAAAAATTATAGCGGACGTAAAATAACTGAAAAGAAAATTGATACACTTTCTTATCTATCAACTCCACTAGTGGCATCCCGGTCTCCTTGAATAATCTCTTTTTACCGTTGCACATACGTTTGGGTCAAATTTAGAGTGTGTAGGTACCCCATGCACATCGGTTTTTTTTCCTTCTAACCTACATAAAAATAAAAAAATCTGACAGATTTGAAAGAATTAAAAATTTGCACTGCTTGCTGCTTTCAAATGTAAGATTTTGTCATTTTTTGCAGCCAAAATACAAGATATTTAAAGTGGATATTTTACACGTTCATAGAATACAACATGATCTACATCAAGATGTTTTTCAAAAAAAAAAGAAGATGTTTTTCCTAATTTTTTCGAACTTCAAAATATGTTTTTGGAAATTTTCAAAATAAAGGGCTACAGGGAGCCCGACCTCCATTTGTCCACTTTGGGTTACAACCTGCTTAATATAGGGACTAGAGCCTAAACTCTAAACACACTGAGCTTTTACTAATCAACGACATTTCCATACCTCAAAGTTAGTTGATCAAAGAAAAACAAGAGGAACCCCTGATACATTGATCGGTGTTGGTGTTGAGCACGCAACCATTTCAATTTTGAAATCAGTACTCGAGGAGGAATTCAATGTGCGATTAAAGTTCACGAGAACATGAGATTCAACATCGAAATGGCTTAATCAAACCCCTATTGATTTTTGTACCAGCAATGTAAAGTAGCCATAGTACTAGGATGTGTATGTATAGTTAGATGGAATCTTTGCAGAGATGCAGGCTACAAATGCAGAGACATGTACACATACTGTAGCGGTGTAGCCCGAGGTAGTACGTACCCGGTCGATTTGATTTGGCCGACACGAGAGATTACAATAGAGCCTAATAAAGCGATGGAGCCTTAACTACCTCCTATATGGTTTAGCCAAGTAGGCATTTACAGTACTTTAGTGGCCGTTGGTCGTTTGCTAGACTTGGTACCAGTAGTGTATATGATACTAGCATTATGTCAGTCGATGCAAAAAAAAAGCTAGCCTCGCAGCGTTGCTTTGGCCCATCGATCGCCGCTGGGGTTTAAAATTCAGCAGCTCCATTGCTTGGGAGGAATCATGGCTAAAGGAAAAGGCGGATGCATGGCTAACATGCAACAAAGGAAAGGAAGACAGCAGTGTGGAGCAAGCTTGTAAAAGGCTATAGGGGCTGGCTGAATATATATCTTTGAGTTGTTGTAGCGCTGGAATTCCGGTGTGTGTTGGTTTGGTCTCTCCCGAAATCATGGATGCACGATAATATATTCTACTGTACCACTGTACTCGATAGTTCTTTCACATAAGAAGACTGCATCTCAAGGCAGATACATTTTGTAATGGTAGTCCTATAATAAACTCACAAGTGTGTGTGAATGGCTACTGTAAATTAGCAATGGCACCGCGTTGGTCGATGACTTGGAAACTGAGTGGGTTCAGCATTCATACAGCAGCAGCTGACGGTGCCGGAGAAGGGAAGGTTTTCCTTTTACCTGAACCTCGTTGTTTCAGCATTCATAAGAAGACTGCATCTCAAGGCGTTTAATCTGTTTACAGTGCGCTTGTGCAATCTGGGCTGTCGATTTCAGCTGTCTGACGGTCAGGATTTAGTGTTGTTAGTGTTGAAAATAACTGACGGCCGATTGCACCTGCGCGCCATAGCGCATTGGCAAAATCCGCCAGATAAATTTTGTAATGGTAGTCCTATAAACTCACAAGTGTGTGTGAATAGCTAGTGTAAAATTGCAAAGGTCAGTAACTTCATCTCCTTCGTCTAAACTTTCAAGTTAAACATCACCCCTTCTTGGACCAAGCTAAGCACTCGGTGCTCACAGGTCAGCTAGCTAGAGAGCATACCAATCGTCGAATCTCGATGGCTGAGTACATCAAATGCATGCGTTATTGCATTGAGCATACACCTTTTTCAGTTGGATGCTGTGTTTCACACCATCATCAGATCTTCTGCTCAGTTTTACAAGGGTCCCTCCAAAAAAAAAATGCCGTATTCGTTCCCTTCAGAGAACTTTGACATGCTCTGCTCTGGTGTGCAAGTATATACGATCCCCAACCAACATGACCGAACTGCCCCGGCCTCAAGGCCTTAAACTTAACCAACTCTCGCGCGGTACGCACCTACCTCCACGCCATGGATGCTCATTCGCATACCTGTTGTAGGAAGGAATGTGACAAGCTGATGTGACATCAGTTCCCTTCCCCTCGCCCAGATGTTTCTCCACTCTCTCTTGGTGCAAAACATGGCCAAGAACCCACAGCAACCAAGGTACGTGCTGCACCCAGTCACCCTTGGGTTGATCCTCTGACAATTGGGGAGTTCGTGCTGACTGACGTGATGATGCCGTTCGTGCATGCAGATCGAAGGACGGCGGCGCGGCGAGACCGAGAGGGCTGTCGAAGAAGTCCCCGTGGTACCAGCGCGCGGTGGAGCTGCTGCTTCTTATTTGGAAGCAGCCCGCGGCTCCGGGAGCGCCGACGTCGAAGGCGGCGGCGGCGGCTGGGGTGTCGTCGCCCGCCACTGGCAAGGCGGCTTCGGGGCCGGGGAGGCTGCGGAAGTCGTCGTCGCTGAACGTGGCGGCGTCGTTCACGCGGGTGTGCCTGTGCGCGCCCATCTCCTCGTACAACGAGCAGTCGCTCTACTTCCAGGCGGGCGACGTGGCGCCGCGCCGGAGCTACAGCTACCCGCGCGCGTCGTCGGCGTCGGCGTCCGGGTGCGGCAACGGCAACGTGAACCCGCTGGTGGCACCGCCGCCGCGCGCGGAGCCGCCGCTGAGGGGGCCAGGTGTGGAGCGGCGGCCGGTGTTCCGCGGCAAGTCGCTGACGGACGACCACCTGATGCGGCGGTTCGTGGTGGACGAGGGCGCCACGCGGCGGCGGAACGAGATGGAGGTCATCCGGCGCCGGCACGAGGCCGCGTCCAAGCGCCGAAGGCTGGGCCCTAGCCCGCTCCGCCGGATGGTCCTGGCGGAGAGTTCGGAGGAGGAGGAAGGCGAGGAGGTGGCGGTGGTGGTGGCGGAAACGCGACGGGAAAGGAAACGGACGACGACGGAGCATGCCTCAATCAGTCGGTCCAGTAGCTTAGCAAGGGCGTGAAGCTTCTTCCTTGGCCTTTTGCTTTCCGTTCACCTGCCGCTGTTTTCTTCTTCTTCTTCTTCTCCCCGTGCCGTCGATCGTTGTTGTTGGTGTAACGCATGAACAAATCTGGAGACGTACGTACAGGTTCTGGCTGCATTGTCGATTGGTTTGCTCTGCCATGCCCTGCTCTGATTCTGAATTTTGCACCCTCGGCAAATTAGTTTGGTGACGATCGGAGGAGCAGCCGACGCAACGGCTAGAGCCGCGTGACGGCGGAAACAGGCATTTAATCGGCTCGGTTCAGTCGACCGTGTTAAATGCGCGCCCGTGTGATCGGCATCAAAGCATGAACCGATCCGATTCGAACCCTACCGTTAGGTACTGCAGACTGCAGAGGGGTACCCGCAGCCCAATTAGTGCAGAACCAGACAAGTGTCTGCCGCCGGCGGCGAGCGACGACGCGGCGTGCCTCGCGTAGACATCGAACGGACATGTCTCATGCAACGAGCGCACCGCCGCAGCCGCGTGCACACCTTGCCTAATGGCTGAACCTTTCAGTGGTTACACGCAGCAATCAGTGTAACCACTGAAAGGTGCAATCGACAAAGTTATATGTTCATGTGGTACGATCGGTTCGACGGCTAGAATATTGGCGTGCAGACGGATGGCTCTGCGGGAAAGCAAGAACTACATTCATACGAATAGCTTAATGTGATCTAATCTGTCACCTCCCTAAACTAAGGGCATCTCTAGCCGTCCCCCCAGGGCCGATTTTAGCGCCGTTTTGGCCTGGGAGTGCCGTTTTTCGCCCAGTCGGCCCCCCAGGAGCCCAAAAAGCGCCGGATCGGCGGAAACTAGCGCCGGCGTTCCCAGGCCAAACCCAGCCCACCGGGTTCGGCTTGGGGGGAGAAAAGCGCGCGTGGGCCAGCGCTGTCGGCGTGATAGCGCATATCCCACCCCCACGCCGTGTTCTTTCCCCATCTCTCGCGTCGCCGCGATGTCGCCGCCGGTACCACCCCTCCCCACCTCCGCCGCATACAACTAGCTAGGAAGCCGCCATCTCGCCCAATCCTCCGCCGCCGGCCGCCCTTCCTCCCCCGCCGTCGTCTCGCCGCAAAGAAGGCCCTCGGGAAAGGCTCGCCTCCACCTTGCCTACTTGGTGTTCGGCGATTTGGCCGGCCGAGCCATGGACTCCGACGACGAGGAGCTGCTCGCCGAACTGCTCGACGAGGAAGCCCAGGCCGACATCGACGATGAAGAGCACCTGCTCGTCCTCGCCTGCCTTGCCGGCCTGCTCGACAAGGCGAAGCCGCGGCGTGGTGGCTCAAAGCCCGGCCGCCGCAAGAGCAAGCCGAGGCAGCGCTACGAAGGCTACTGCATCCTCTACTCCGACTACTTCGCCGAGAACCCCACGCAGGACGAGGCTGTGTTCCGGCGCCGTTTCAGGATGAAACGGCAACTCTTCCTCGACATCATGCATGCCATCCGGGAGTTCGACACCTACTTCAAGCTGAAGACGGATTGCACCGGCACGGTAGGGTTTACCTCAATTCAGAAGTGCACGGTGGCGATGAGATTGCTTGCATATGGTGCTCCCGCTGACGCTCAGGATGACTATCTGCGCATGTCCGAGTCTTGCGCCATTGAAAGCTTGAACAGGTACTGCAGGGCAGTGGTGGCAGTGTTTGGGCCAAAGTACTTGCGATCGCCCAATGCGGATGACACTGCCCGGATCCTGGCCACCAATGAAGCAAGAGGCTTCCCAGTGATGCTTGGAAGCATCGACTGCATGCATTGGGCATGGAAGAACTGTCCATTTGAATGGCAGGGGATGTACAAAGGCCACAAAGGAGAGTGCAGTGTGATTCTTGAGGCCGTGGCTACACATGATCTATGGATTTGGCATTCCTTCTTTGGTATGCCAGGAACTCACAACGACATCAATGTGTTGCAGTGCTCGAATGTCTTCGCCAAGCTTGTTGAAGGTCATGCCCCTCCAGTGAACTATGAGATCAATGGGCACCAGTACACAAAGGGCTACTACCTTGCAGATGGCATCTACCCGAAGTGGTCAACATTTGTGAAGAGCATCTCCAACCCTGTGCCAGGAAGCGCGAAAGCTTGGTTTTCCAAGTGCCAGGAGGCTTGCAGGAAGGATGTTGAGCGGGCATTTGGTGCGCTGCAGTCTCGATTCGCTGTTGTCCGGTACCCAGCTCTGACTTGGTCCAAGGCCAACATGTCTGAGGTGATAAACTGTTGTGTGATCTTGCACAACATGATCATTGAGAGCGAGCGGGATGAGCCGGTGGCTGACACTGAGTACTACAGGCAGGGTCCTCTTGCAGATGTGGATCACCAGGTGCCGGCAACATGGGCAAACTTCATGACTATGCGTCAGGAGATTCGAGACTCGACGGTGCATACACAGCTGCAGAATGATCTGGTGGAGCACCTGTGGAGGCGCAAAGGCAATGGCCATGCCGACGCCTAGTTTGTTCTATTTGCTTGCATTGTTGAACTATTTGTCTATTGATTTGTATGTTGAACTATTTGTGTGTGGATTTGTATGTTGAACTATTTGTGTGTGGATTTGTATGCCGAAACTTGGCCGAAACTTGGCCGAAAGTGTTGATTTGTATGTTGAAAACTTGGCCGAAAATTGGCCGGCTGGGGGCGTCGAATTGCGCCGGCGCTCCCCCAGGCCGTCCAAAAAGGCGCCGTTTTTCGGCCTGGGGGGGCCGAACGGCTGGAGATGCCCTAAACAGTCTAAACTAAAGGTTTGTGGTACGAGTAGGCGTGCATGATTGATTGATGGGCACCTTCTTTTCGAATGGAAAAGCAAACGAAGCTACTACTGCTAGTATCGTCTCTGCGCGGTGAGGTGAGAAGTCTGAATGTCTGATTAGTGTGGTACTCCTACTAGCCTGTAGCAGCCGTCGAGGGCCCACGTGCTTTGACGGCCGCCGTGACCTTTTCTTGCCTACACTAGACCGGGCCTTGAATTCGTAGAGATGCTAGATTTTAAGCGTGGGCTCGCGGGAATCGGGGGCTCCTGCGGCCGTTGCGGGACATCTCGTTTGGCGGCGTCTTCGCCGCGGGCTAAATAAAGGTGGCTAGGCCGGCGAGTGGACGTACAAATCTACCTCCTCTGTTTTTTAATATAAGATGTTTTATATTTATCCACATGCACATATATATAAATGTATAATATAGACATGTATTAGTGTGCATGTTCACTCCATTTAGTATGTATCTATACAACATGTGTAACACCTAAAACATCTTATATTAAAAAACGGAGGGAGTAACATCTCAAGTTTATTAAGTCATGAACGCGAATTTAGGTTTACTTGAAGATTAGACATTTCTGATACTCATGCAATTTATGCTGAGAACCACCCTTGATTATTAATCAAGATAAATATCCTGATACTCACACCTAAATTAAATTGACGTGTGCATTTCTAGTTGGTGTAGAGGCCCATAGGTGAAATTCTCCCCTAACTTTTTTAGTGACAACGATTCTTGTAGTGTTATCCTTTTTTCTTCCTATACCTTTGTACTTGCTAGTTTCTCTCTCGCACACCTGGATTGGGAGTGTTTTGGATGAAATTTGTAGCTTTTCGTAATAAAATTGGGAGTGACCCTTTCTTCTAAAAAAAGGCCGCGGGTTAAGAGCATCTCTATTGGCAAACTTAAAAAATTTGTTTGACACCTCTCAAATTATGTCCATTTTGGGTGCCAGACACATGTCCGATCAAACAAAAGTAGTGCCCTCACCGGTAGCCCCAAAAACTTACATTCTTTTTCCCAGACATTTGGGCATTTTACCAAAAACCTTCTGAACACACGCAGGGAGAGAGAGATAGAGATCAAGTCGGTCGCGCGGTGTAGGCCTTGGCGACGCCGCACTTCCTGTAGAGTGTAGAGTTCGTCGAACGCGTGCTGCCTGCGGAGTGGCGAGACGTGGCGCTCGGCGACCGACCTTAGAGCGCCGTTTCGGCTATGACGCCAGTGTTGTCCGTGGGCAGCGTCCGTGGTGGCGGAGCGAGGAGTGGTGGTGCCGCTGATCTCGAGCGAGGACGTGGAGGTTGTGGTTTCCGGTGAGAGGAGAGTCGCGCGTGGACAATAGCGCACGCGCGAGAAGAAGCTCGCCTAGTTTTCCCAATTCGTCACTCATCTTGCTCGTCCATCTGCAGCTGCATCGTTCACGTGCTCGTGCATCTGCATCTGCATCTGAATTTGGACAAAAACACACGAATAAGAGGAAAATAGGTGAGGATGGGAAGGTTGCTGCTCGTGCTCGTGCATACATCGTGGTCCTGTAGACGGGCGTCGGCGTCAACGATGCTAGTTCGAGAGATGGAGATGTTTTGGAGAGATGGGAAAGAGAAGGAATGCGGTCGACAAGTGCATGTTTAACTACCGCATCAGCCAGGCTATATAATTTTGTGTCCGGCGCTTGTTCGGCACCGGCGAGAGGGCGATCATACTTGGGGGTGGCTCGGGGTGCCAGACTGTTTTTGTGGGGTGAACAACCTTTGGAGGCCCCTCGGTGGTTTTTGTGTGTCTGCCAACCCAAATAGGATTTTGAGTGATTAGGGGGTGCCAGTGGAGATGCTCTAAGGGCATCTCCAATGGCGCCCCGAAAGCGGGTATGGAAAGTGCCCGTAACTGAAACTTGTTCTTTTAGAGTATGGGTGCATCCAAGGGCGCACCTTGTTTGGTTTGTGCTTTATAAGTTTTCTTCATTTTTATAATTTTAGCTATTTATACAACAACAAGTTCACAAATAAAAATATTTAAATAATTCGTAATAAAATAAACAACATAGTTCATAATAAAACAACGTAGTAGTTCACATAATCAATTAGGTCTAATCAAGTACGAAAAATGACTAATCATTTTCTCTGTGAGCCCACATATGATTAACGAAATCTTTTTGAAATCAAATGTTGCGTTGCCCGATCATGGATCTCATGATGAACATGGAGGACTGCTGGAACGACGCCGGTCCAGGCGCGGGGTCAATCAATTCACACCAAAATTCCCACCTTTCCTCATAGAGGCTATCATCACGCTCATCCTAACTCTTGATCACACACAAGATGTCATCACCTCCCATATCATCTCCGCGCTCCAAGTTCTAGCATGGTGTCGAACAGTAACCAAACGAGTTTGGAGCAGACAAATGCTCGCTCCACATCCATCCTATTAGACTATTGTTGGTGAGCAAACCTACGATTGTAGGTTAAACACGATCTAGAAAAAGTTATAATAATAATCGTGGATCCATGTCTTGGTATAAAATCATACCGTGTTTTTATTGTTACGTCAAAAGAGAAAATTGCAATAATCTCACAAAAATGGACAATCACGTGCGTATCATTTGGCCTTTGCAATATACAGATTTTATAAATACTACTATTCTATGCAAATAAGCTAGTTGGACGCTCATGTACTACATATAAACACATCATCACGAACTTTAAGTGGATACATGAAAAAATTAAGTGAAAACTTGTTTCCATGAGCAACCTAGTTAAATGCATGAAGCAATTTTTTCAATACAAAGTCTACAAACTTGTGCCAAAATAATGGATGCGAAGAAGAACAAAAGGTCTTGGACGCGTACTGGATCCTGAAGCACTATTTCTGCGTCCCCCTGACCAAAACCTCCTACATTAGGATTGCTTGTTATGGTTGATCAAGCTTGATGGATTCCCCCTCTGAAGCAAGAAGTTCTGGCCTAGGAGGCTTTAACCATTCAGCCATGGATGCTTAACAGGGATCATCGTACATCGTAAATAACCAATTGTCATATAGAAAGACATATCATAGAAAAATGAAATCGAAAATATTCGGAGATGACTATGAAAACATCTCTCTGGATCCTCAAATTGAAAGAGAGATTGAGAGGGATCAAGAATCCTAATGCTCGCTATTTGGAATGGATCCAATTCTATCTGTTAGATTAGATCGGTTTAGAGGCACTTCATCAGTAGTTCACTGTAAAAGACTAGATTGATAACTAGCACCTGTAAGACGTACAATGTAGTTTTTTTTTGCGAAAGGAGCCTGACATTAAAAGAAACATCAAACAATGCAAAGCACCTCAATAAAAACAAAAATTACCAACGAGATCCTTGAGATGCTCTTCGTCTTTAATCTCCAGACTGTGTCGACGGCGCGCCGCCGCTGCCGCTCCTCCCTAAGCCGGCCTGGCGTTTTTGGTTGCGGACGGGAAGTCTCCGAACGGGTCTAGAAAATCACATCCGTCCTGGAGACGAAGAATAAGGAATAACCGCTGATGAAACTCCTTGACGATCCGGAGATCCCACAACCAGAAGAAATCCTCGAGACCACATTAGCTAGTCGTATTTATCTTAAGATACCAATAATTGTATACCCCCTCAAGACAAAATTAGCTCGTCCATGTATGTTGTGTATAGTAGAGGTCAAATCATCCAAGTACATTTGTGCTTCTCTATCAATTCTGCACTTCGATGTTTGAGTAGAGATGCCAAGAAAGACATATGAATTGTATTAGAGCTAGCCGGTTAAGTACTTAGACTGACTCAACAAGGAGCCTAACTAGCTATTTTGCAAGTTGTGTAGTTCATTATTCTGAACATTCTTCTTTGAATCGAAGTCTCCAGCAGTTGCTCTTTTTTTATTTGTGTGGTATTTTTTAATAATCAAATGTCAATTCCTAGTACTAAACCAGCGTATCTGTTGTTGATGTTTACAAAATTTATAATTGTATCAAATTTTGATGATATTATTCTTTCCCAAATACTACTGGAGTATAGTCATAGGCTTAGAGGATGAAAAACATGAAGCTGTAAATTAGAACTTATTTTTTGTGCATCATTTTCTGTCTTTAGAATTGGTTGATCTACTATATTAAATTGATTTCATGTTAGCTAATAATCTGCAACAACGTTGAACTTCACAGTGGACAAGAGGCCTTTACTTCCGCAAGGAGGAGTTTTTTGCTCGAGTATTTTAAAACAAAACCTTTGGATGGGAAGTTTGGTTCCGTTGAAACGCTGAAGTTACATGTGGGAGAGAATGGAAATCTGAGTTTTACTCAATGCCAACCAGGTATTTCCTTGTTTACTTCACTTGTTGACATCTGTCTATAGGCATTTTTCCATGTTTGAAGCGGTAGCAACGCCTTTAGTATTTATATCGTGTTAGTGTTATTACAGCTCTATGTGAATGCGCAGATTGGTGATATGTCACAGTAGTAAAAAAAAAGTTTTTCCCTTGTACTTTGTACACTCGCATTCTCTAATTAGAGCTAAACATTATCTAGTATTTTGAACAAGACATGATTCGGCGCCTAACCCTTTTTGTTTTCCTTCGCAACATCAGCAGGTTCACTCATATCCCACATAAGAGTAAATCAGTGAAGATTTAACAGCTTGGGAATTTTTTCTGTTCACTTTCAAACTTATGGGTGAGCTACCTTCTTTCATGCAACATTTTCAGAATGAGCTGCAAAACTTGCCTTCCAAGCCAGGTGATTCCGTGTCTCCGAACATGATTATGTCAGATAAGTTTTTTGTTGATTCTAAGCATATCTTAAATACCACATTACCACTAGCCACTCCTAGCTGATAGTTATATTGTGCTCCAGTCGCGACTTAAGAATTTTTAGTTTAGACCATTACCTCGACAAAGGACTTGTGGCCCCGAAAAATTCCTAACGGGTTCATAGGTTCTATAACATAGCTAGACCAGATCGGACAACTGTTTTGACTTATTTATACTAACTATTTTTATTTATGTATGGCTAATTTTGTGTACACGTGATGTGAACTAATTTTTTTTAAGAGTAGAACAATCCAAAATCCTTTGTTGTTAAATATTAGGTAATCACTCTATTGTACAATATATGTCCTTTGAGAATCTCCCAAATTTTCACAAATATGGTTGTATTTGCACATTTGAGCTGAAACTTTACCTATTGCGTTCTATTTTTACCATTCATCATTCACATAAGAAAGTGCCCAATTAATTATTCTTGTAAATGGATGTATTGCTTTGGGATCGAAAGGGGTAATTTAACGCTTTGTGAGAAAAATGAGATGACCATGAAGTTAACTAGACGTAATCTTGACAGCCCACGAGCACTTCATGAGTTCAACTCTAAGAATACATTCATTCTAAAGTAGAGGTAGAATATAATTTGTGTTATACCATTCCCAACTATTGCTAAATTCAATTTAATATGAAACTTTGTTATACCATTCTAAAGTAAATTGAGGTTGTATATTTTCACGAAACACATTCTATTTTTAATATGAAATTTTGCTTGACATATCTGACAATGGTAAATTTTAAAACGGCTAAATTATAATTCACCAAGATTATTTGGTGGTGTTTAGATCTCTTATATATAGAGCATTTCATGTGTTTCCATCCTCTTCTAGTCTTAAGAAAAAAGTACTATGTGTATAACAAATATCTTGAAGATGTTTCTGAATTGAGTATTATTACTATCGCAGGTGCAAATAAAAATACAAACATCTAACTTTCAGCTCTTGGATCCCACAATTTCCTTGATTGTGTTTGCCAAATATCTAAACTCTAGAGAGCTACATGCCACTTGCAGACGCTCTCTTCCATGTGAACCTATCGACAAAGAAAATATAATAGGACCTACATTTTTCCCTTAGGCTTGTTTTGATACTAGTGTATTTTTGGGTATTGGTGGGATTATCCACACAGGGATTCGGTAAAACCTCCACCATTCACCCAACCCATCAAATCCCCATTTATCCCCATTCCACAGGATAGTGTATTGGACATTGAGAAAAAAAACAATAGAGTTTTGAAAAATACAATGGGGATTTAGGGTTATGTCGGGATAATCCCCACCAATTTCCAAAAATACACTAGTTTCAAACAAGACCTTATTTATATATACGCCGATGGTTGGTCAGGATTTACCCACCTTGTTTGATTCCCTGGAGGCCCAGCGATAAGATAGACCACGGTGCAAAATATGAACCAAAATGGAGATGTACACTAGGAGTAATAAGGAAGGCAAATTTATGTGAACAATGTCTCTCCTTGCTCATCCTTTTTATTTTTTTGGAATTCTTTACACCATTTTATTTTTGGATTCTCAAACTGCGAAGTGGGTCTTTCCCGATTGACTATGTCCACGCTTTACGCGTGAACGCGCTCATTTGGGTGGGCCCCACCCGCACGGGCACCCCCCTCGTACTAGCCACAGTGGGCGCCATGTTGGGAAAAAGGTAACGTGTCACTGCAAATAATGATGAAAGTGATTATAGTGGTATCATATGTAGATACCCTTCTTTCTCCTACCTCTCCCACATTTCCCTTCTCCCTTCCTACATCGACGATGCCATGGTCCTCTCCTTCTCCCCTCAACCACCACCATCACTCGAGCCGGCAGCTGGCCACGGTGGAGAATGTGTCAACGAGCAATGCACTTAAGCATGTGTGGGGGCGGTGGCCTGGGTGGGTGAGTTGGGGGGGGGGGGGGGACGGGTTGCAGGGAGCACCAGCAATGACGATGTGATAGCGGCGGACCTTACCGAGAAGGCCAATAATGGTGGCGTACTGGTGGAGGTCGAGTTTCAAGGAAGGCGGTGCGACAGTGTGAAAGCGCCACCGGCTGTGAGTGGGTTGGCCAGTAGTTTGTTGCGGGGGCAGACCTGACCTAGAGTGTGGCAGCTTTCCCCTCCCCTCTATTCCGATAGGAAAACAACTGCGAGCACCAGATTAGAATTGACTATGAGCACGGTGTCTGCAAGTACTGCACGCCCCTCAGACTGTAGGTTCGGTTTCGACTTTAAATTTAGTGTAGATTGATTTGATTTTGTGTGAATGCTATGAAAAAAAGACTAGTTTTTTAGCATTAAAAAAGATTAGTTATGCTCCTAAGAATGATGGGTCCTGGCCTCGCACGGCCCATTGCTGTGCCGCACACTCACACGTCATCAGGCCTGGACTTTATCGTATGACTACGTCAGAAAGAAACCAAAAAAATCCAGAGTCCTCCCGCTTCAGACATTGAAATGCAGAAGCCGCGGCCTTCGTGCAAGGTAACCCAATCGGCGTTTGGCAGAGTCTGAACATTCATCAGACTTACAAGCATTCTTCGCAGGAGTCGGAGCCAGAGATGATCAGATGAGTTGACTGGAAAACTAATTGCTGGTAGTGGTACTCCTATTATCTTGGTATAAACCCGACATTCCGTTGTACGTAGGCTAGGTAGGAGCAGCAAACTAGCAGCAACAATGGTGGAAAGCTAAACAAAAACAAGATATGTACTCCATCTCCATCACGGAAGAGACGACACACACGGGCATCGATACGTGCGTAGGATTTTACTAGCATCGATCATACGGTAGAAGAGACAGGCATAGTACATGGCACCGAACCGAGTCTCAGAGCTTGGAGTAGAGCTGCGGCGTGCTCCACCTGAAGAAGGTGCCGGTGGGGAGCTTGTCGGGCGGGAGCAGCGCGAGGCTGGCGCCGAGGTCGGCCACCTCCTCGGCGGTGCGCTTGCCCCACCCTTTCGTCATGTCCGTCTTCGTGAACCCGGGGCAGAAGCAGTTGACGCTGACGCGCTCGCCGCCGGACTGCAGCCGCCGCGCCAGGACGCGCGTGTAGGCGTTGAGGGCCAGCTTGGAGACGGCGTAGTCCGTCCACACCTTGGGCCACCCGTGCTCCCCCCACGTCCCGTCCTTCACCTGCGCCATGAACTGCGACACCATGCCATCGATCTTCGCCTCCGTCAGGGTCTCCTCGTCCTGGAGCAGCCGCACCAGCGACGGGCAGCGCACCTTCTGAAGAATCAAACACCACAGACACCACACGTCAACAACTCAAGGTACACGAGCATACTTCACAAATCACAATTGCACAATAGAAATGTCTGGAATTCCGGTGTGGTGTGCGTCCATAAGTTCTAGTGAGGAAATAAGTGCAGCTACTGTGCAAGTATAGAAACATCTGTCTCTGCAAAATTAGGAATTCCCTTCTATGTTAGGTGAGGTTACGAGCATGCATTGGGCGCACTAGCTCCTGTCTCTGCAAAATTAGTGTCGTGTAGAGAGGTTCCTGTAAAGTTCCCGCCTTGTTTTGGCTGTCTCACACATTGTCCTCAACTAGACTTGATCATATCCTACTGTGATAACTTTTTGGCTCTACAAATCGGGCATCAAGCTCATAAGTTCCCACCTTTCCGTTATAGTACAATGGACAGGTGAATGCGCCCGGTTTGGAAAAAAAAAACTAAAAGACCACACTCTCTTCGCTTCTAAATGTATATAACCCATCACTTTCAGGTTCCTTGTCCCAAGCCTTCCCCGGAGAATTTTGCTATTAATTAACCCGTCATATGTCTAGATGCTTACATGTTCATGTTCCTGACAGGATGCAACGTTTTAATAATATATGTTCCCAACTGCCATGTGATCATGTTGCGAATAATTTTTTAGAACTTATACAAAATCAGGCAGAAAACATAGGGTGGTCCCTTTTGATTCATTTATTTACTCTGGAAGTAAAACTAGTGGTATGATTGACACCTACCCGCTCTCTCTACTATATGTTGAACTGGAGTTTCTTCATAGGAAATGATGAACTTGAAGTTTTGTGGGAAGAAAGAGTGAGTTAATTGCACCAGCGGTCACACAACTCGTCGCCTATGTGCACTTAAGTCACACAACTGGAGAACTGAATTTTTTGGTCACACAACTGAAAAGTGGGTACACTTTGGTCACAAATGGGACACGTCATCCCGTTTTAGACTGACATTTTTCAGAAAACCCCCTGGAGTAATATAAGGAGGGCTGTATTGCGAAAAACGCTGGCCTGCAGGCGCCTTGCAGGTGTTCGACGAAATGCCCTTGCCCGCCTACCTCCGCGACACGACCGCGTGCCGCGCTCGCGGCCGTGCCCTGCTCGCTCATACTTGCTATAGCTAGCCTCGAGCAGCAAGTCAAGCTATAGTCTATATATGGCTAGCCTCCTTTTGCTCTGTCAACGATAAGAAAAGAAAAGACTTTTGGAATTTCAAATGGCTTGATTCGGACATATATGCATGAGTGGACAATGTATTTTGTAGCGCTCTGCTGATGTGGTATGCTCCAAGATATACTTGAAATCTATTTTAATTATCTCTATAGTCTATATATGGCTAGCCTCGTGCATTCACACTTCATTGTCCACAACGCACATGTTATTGACTAAGCATGTCCACAACGGTGTTGCAAATTAACTTCCAATACTACCAAATCTTACAGAACATGGAGTATCATATGGGCACTTACGTTAAGAAGGCCAAGCTGTGAGCTGATGTTCAGGATCCGGCTGGTGGCCGGCGATCGCCGGAAAAGAGGCAGGAGTGCTTCGGTCAGCAACTTAGTCCCGTAGAAGTTCGTCAAAAGGACCGTCTCGGCGTGCTCCACCGAGTTGGTGTCGATCTCATTGAACGACACGGCAGCATTATTCACCTACATCAACACGAGTGCAACAATTAATTCCAGCATCGGAGGAAGGACATGTCCTCTTACTTCTTCAATCAGCTTGGAGCAATTTAAGAGGCTTCAGCTAGCTACTAGTAACAGCTTCCTTTCCCTTGAAGCCGTTAATGTCAGAGCTAGAACTGGCAAAAATCACTAAGGACTGCTGAGGCCTGAGGGGTGTTTCTGGTGCGCCAATGCCTGTCACCTCTCGAGGTCTCATGTCTCAAGTATACTATACTTTCAAAAAGTTTTCCACATCAGATGATGACTTGACGGCATAGATGGGCCAACAGGCATGCGGAGAGATCCATAAGATGAGTACATGATTAAGCGACATGGAAGTCCTAACTCAGCTTGAGTGGGGCAGTGGGCTATGCTATCATTGAATACATTCTGTTATGGACCACCACTTGGGCTATTATCATTATACTTGGAGTATATCACAACAGAGTGCAGACCACTAGAACAGTATGCTGCACATTCAGAACAGGGCACCCGTTTGCTTCAGCTACTGTGGATTGTGGAAGACTGCATGATTGATTTCCGTTGGGTAACTCCCTTCATGTGCTTTTGTAAATTTTTAATAACAAAACGCAGCATGAATCTGAGCAGTTCAAAGTAGAGATCTCTGAAATTCTGAATATTCAATCCGGAAGAATCTTATTGCAAAACACTCTGTAAAGTAAGCACAAACTCCGGCAAATTGTAGATCGCACACGTAATCATCTCCTAGTCAACGACGCGTACTTGGTAGCAAAGCAAAATCTTGTCAGTGGTGCGAGTTATCAAACTCTGACTAGCCAGGTCAAGTGCTCAGTTGGTCTCCGGAGCAAACCAACTGGGTGTAGGTGTGCACTGTACCAACCACGACACATCACATCGTCGTCACGAGACAGAGCTTCTTGGACCGGGTTGCCGGCCGGTCGTCGCCGTCCGGCGGCGCAGACGCCATAACTGCGCCACCGCGCCGCCGTACTTGATCCGCCGCCGCTTCCTCCGGCTGCGGCCACGGCTTTGGCATTTGTGAAGCTTACATGACATGACGTTTTTATTCGGTTGGTCGTTGCGGTGGCAAGCTGTGGCAAGTTGCGTGCCCCGTCCGTCCGAGAGCGCGCGCGCAATAATGCGGTGTGAAACTAAATAACTGGTCCCGAATATCCTGATCCGATGCACTACAGCTGAGCTGATCGATCTCCTAGCGCAACGGATGAGGATGCTCATCGGCATCGGTGCGCGGGATCGTCGTGGATATCCATGTCTGATCCATGGCGAAAGGCGGAATAAAGCCGTAACAAAGATTGACTTTTAACTTTGTTTGGGAAAGATGCAGATACCAAAGGGAAAGAAGGTGAAGAGATTATGTCGTACCAGGATGTCGAGGCCGCCGAGGGTGTCGCGGAGCCAGGCGGCGAAGGCGGCGACGGAGGCCGGGTCGGACACGTCGAGGCGGCGGAACACGACGGGGAGCCCCCGGTCGCGGAGCGGCGCGGCGGCGGCCTCCCCGCGCTCGTCGTCCCGCGCGGTGAGCACCACCGTGAGGCCGTGCTCCGCGAGCCGCGCGGCCAGCGCGTGGCCGATGCCGCGGTTCGCGCCCGTCACCACGGCCACCGTCTCCTTGGACCACCACGCCCTGCACGGAGCACAACACATGTCGGTCATCGGCACCGGGCGCGAGCCGCGTAACCAAGAATGCGCGCGCGCAAGAGAAGAGAGGACGCGCCGAGAACGATTGATTGATTACCGCGTGGGAGAGAGCTCCTTGGAGCTGGAGCCCGTGTAGTCCATCCGGCGAACGGCGGGGACGGGTCAACTGCTCGGAGTGGCGCTCGAGTCGCCGGTGGTGGACAGGGGACTGGCGAGGCTGACCGACCAGGAGGAAGCTGGGAAGGGGCGAGAGATATTTATACACGACACTCGCGAGTGGTAGCTATCTGCTTAGGAATTAGGATGACTCCAACCGAGCGACGCAAACGGACGCGCGTTTGGTCCGCATTTGGTTCGTTTACGTCGGGAAACGAACATGTGTCCGGTCCATGTTCGTCCTTTCCGGGCACTGGACCCAACGGGCCGACGCATTGAGTCCGCCCGGCCAGGATTTTTGATCATTTTGATCATTTTCGGCCAGGGTTTTGATCACATTGCAAGCAAAATAATACATTACAACAAAACATATACCAATCCAAATACTACAATATAAATAATACAATCCAAATAGTTCATCAAATAGTTATTACAATCCAAATAGTTCTTCAAATAATACAAATTGTTTCACAAATATATAGTCTTACAAACCAAATAAATATAAAGACCAATAGTTCATCAAATGAAACTACTGGTTACCGTAGTGCTGCTAGGCATGCTCCACCAAATCACTTTGGAGCTGAAGATGAGACGACGTCTCATGAACATCACGGTGGAAGTCGAGGAACTGAGCAAATGTGGACGGTCCCTGGGGCTCAACAAACTGACCCTGAAACTGCCATGCCTGATCATGCATGCCCTCGTCGCGTTCATCCTCCACGATCATGTTGTGCATGATCACACACGCTGTCATCACCTCCCATAGTTGGTCCTTGTCCCATGTCCTAGCAGGGTGGCGAACAATAGCCCATCGTGACTGGAGGGCACCGAACGCACGCTCCACATCCTTTCTAGCAGAGATGGCCGCAAGATTCACCGGCCGTGGCGGTGAGGAAGCTGCTCCGGTGACGGCGGGGAAGAGGAGCAGCAGACGGCGTTCCCGGAATGGCCTGCAATGCCAAATCGAGGGAGCGGCGGCGCTGTGGCGGCGAGAGAGGAGGAGGAGGGTGGGGAATGGACTGATTTGCGAGCCAGGGGCGGAGTAGGGCAGGACACAAAAGCGCTCCGCCGCGCGTCCGGGGCCGACGCATCGGTGACCCAAATTTGGGCCAAGAATGCGTCGCGGCGGACCAAAAAACGGACCGCGGTCTGTTTGCGTCGCCCCGTTGGGCCGTGTTTTTGGCCCCCGCGGACAGGAACGGAGGCGCGCGGACTCGATGCGTCGCCCCGTTGGAGTCATCCTTAGGCCATCTCCAGTCGTTCGGCCCAGACCGAAAAACAGCGCTATTTTGGGCCGTCTGGGGGGCAACCGCGCTATTTCACATCCTGGGGACGACGTTTTCTCAGCCGAGATCAAACCCAGGATTCGGCCCAAAAAATTTAAAAAACGCAATTTGGCAAAAATATAGCAAACTTAGGCGAACTTCATTGATATATGGTGGAAATTCGCCGATTACATAGTACAAACTTAAAATAAAAACATAAAAAAAGATAACTTGGCGATCTACGCCGTTCTACATGCCCAACTGGCTGTAGAACACGGTGTAGTCGCCACCGTCGTCGTCGTCGCCGTCGGAGCCGCTCCCAGCGGCGTTGCTGGGGCCTGCGGGGTACCTCCTCGTCCACGTCGCTCGGGTCGAGGATGTAGTACTCCGGCGGCGGCGGCGGAGGTGGAATGCGACGGCCAGTAGACGTCGTGCGCTCGCGCTCTAGCTCGTTGAGGATGCGCCGCTGGCGCTCCACCTCCTCCTCCTCGTACATCCTCGCCGACCAGGCGTCGGCGAAGTCGTCCGGCGCCGGGAGGACCTTGTTGAACGAGGCTTCGAGGGCGAGCCTCTCGCCGGGGAACTCCTCCTCCGGCGCCCCCATCCTGGCCGCCGCCCTGACGTGCTCCGGCGGCGCCTGCCACTCCGGCGCCTTCTTCTTACCCTCCGTCTTGGGCTTGACGAGGCGGCGGAAGAGTCCGCGGGGCGGCGCTCGTTTATGCGGAGCGTGCCGCTGCGGCCGGGAGCACGCCGCCCCGAGCTGAGGATGGGCGGCGGCGTGACGTACTGCTCGGCAGCGGGAGGCGCCGGAGGACTCGGAGGAGGAGGAGGACGCGGCGCCCATCCGCCGCGGCAGCCACGATGCCGTGCGCGGCGGCATGGTGAGCCATGGCTCGTTGCCGTTGGCGATGTGGTCGAGGACGAAGGCGAGGTTTCGTCCTCGAACACCCCACCACCGCTTGCGGCCCTTGGAGTTGCAGCGGCCCTCCACCGGGCCGTTGCGGCCTATGTCGGCGAGCTCCTGCTCATGGCGCCGGATGAAGAACTGCGTCCAAAACGCGTTGTTGTCCGACTGCCAGCGGGGATCCGCCGCCTGCGCTGGAATCGGGCCGGCGATCACCTCCTGGATCGCTGATACCCACAAGTATAGGGGATCGTTGAAATCTTCAATGTGTAAGTATTAGTATCGATCCCACGAGGAGTAGAAGGTATAAGTATTTATCCTCTCAAATAAGAGTGTCACTTCTCTTATTATCTATGCACTAGACAAACTAAAATGATTAAATGATGCAAGTGTTTTTGGGTTTTTGGTGTAGAGTTTGCAATAAAGTAAAAAGCTGAAAATAAAATATGATGAGTGAAAGCTCTCAAAGAGAGAAATCCCAATCCTCTATGCAGCAAGAGGACAAGTTTAAGTGTGTGTTTCTTATGCGTGAAAAACGTTCCCAAGGGCTACATGGATTTCATGGCATAGATATTTCTAGATCAACAAGGTAAACATTTTGTCAAGTTTTAATCTTCTTTGGACGGAGCCATAATTAGGTGTAGCTCAATAAATAAACTAAACCCCTTATGATGGTTCTTATGGCCAAGTAAATGACTGCACAAGAGTTATTAAGACATAGAGTTCCACCATAGCCTTAAACTCTAAGGTCCCCAATATAAATCCCCTCCTAATGGTACTTCATGTATTAGACCACAGGTTTACGTGTCCTCCCAGGTCATACCCATTCCATCACATTAGTGTGATCACCTTCATGCATTACTCAACATATGTGTGCACCCATACGTTGTACAATAAGATAACCATAAAAGATAAAAACCTCACCAAATACTCAATACATGTTAAGTGGAAATCATTGCCAATCCATCCTATGCCCCAGGAACATGAGAGAACTACTCACAACGCGAAGACATGATATGATTCAATGGTATAAGTGATACAACACAATCTGAAAATATAATCTCCCCACAAAACAATGACAAGTAGCAATTCACAAACATGTAGAATAGTACTTAGACAATAGCTAGCGTTCGAACAATCTCAAACTATGAGGGGGGTGAAGTGGATCACGAAGATGGTGATGGAGATGGCGCTGATCTTGACGGTGGTGTTGATGGAGACTCCGGAGGGGGGATGGAGGAGCCTTCCGGAGGTGATCCGGCGGCGTTTCCCCCCTCCAATCTTCTCCGGCGACAACCTTCTGACTCTCTGTTTCGTGGTTTTGTGTTTCTCCGCCGCCTCCTCGCGAAACTCTTCGGAGGACTATTTTTATAGTCGGTTTTAGGTCAAGACGAAGCCATGGAGACGAAAACGGACGGCATCGGAGCCACGAGGGGGAGAGAGGGTGCCTCACGCGGTAAGGGAATCTGGCCGCGTGGGACCCTCTAGTTTCCAGCTGGATGGGCTTATGGTCTTCATTTTCATCCCATTGCGTTCGTCTCGAAAATTCTGAACCGTGCTCTTTGGCCTTTCCCTTTTTGGAGTCCCGAAGCTCCCGGAAAGTCCGAAACACTAAAAAAGACGTTTTCTGGAAAATAGAGTTAGAACCAAAAGAGGGGGGATTGTTTAGAAAATCCCCGAAATCATTATAAAACATGAATATAACATCATATAAGTTGCAAATATGTAGGAATATCTAGTAATAACATGCAAAGTTCATGTATGCATTTTACATGCATCAACATCCCCAAGCTTAACCTATACTCGTCCTCGAGTATGAAGGTGATAAAACTAACATGGACTTTGCATTTTAATACTATCAATGGATATCAAAGATGATTACTATTGCTACATAAAGTCAAATGATACATTCTCAAAGGAGTAGCAATATACAAGATTTATTATGAAGTGATATCAAATATTCAATGAAAGATGTTCAATGATAATTCACAAAGTGTAACATAGAAGAAAGTACTATGGACCAAATGTATGCATAATGAAAAGTAAAAATATCCTATAATGGTCATAGAGTATTCTTGTAAATCTGAATATAAAAGGTGGACACTTTGGAAAGATATATAAATGAGTAGAGGTAAAACATGAATAAGTTTCATCTAACTTCCAAACGCTTCTACTTAAGTTAATGTTGCAATGTGGTATTCATTGGTGTCAAGCTCTCATTACCCCTATCATAGCATCTTGAATGGTTAAAGTTTAAAGTGAAAGCAAATATGAGTAATGTGCTTAACAAAGTATGGGTTGAATGTCTCATGCTTGGGACACAAAAGCAAGTTCAAGTTAAGGTCATTGTAAGTAATATAATAGCGTCATCAAGAGCGTCAACTGGGGTACCTCTTGTCCCAGGACATGGAACAAGCCCATGTCAAAATGACAAGACAAACAAACAAAATGAACAATCTCCACACCCTTTTTATTTACTATTGGTATAGCTTTTTATTGTGGGGTGCATCACTGAAGGTTCACCATAGCATGTAAGTAAATTTCCACCATGAATGATGCATGGCTTAGATTAGCGGCCCAGGCGTCTCTCTAGCCATTTATACAAACTCATTAAACTTACTAAGTTTCCACATTTATTTGGCACCATGATAAGCATCCATAAACAAAAGTACATGATATCAACAAAATATAAAGAGCACGTTGAAAGCTTGCCATGTGACAGCACATATGAGCTAACTCCCAACCAAGACTCTTGTCAAGCTCACAACTTCATAATTTTAATCACAATGGTCATGTTTATTAAGTGCAATAAAAGTAAGGTGTGCATCAAGTTCGTGAGAGCTCTTTAACCAACTTTTCCCATAACAATCAATAACATAAGCATTTTAATTCAGAAGTATAGATAATACAAAATAACATGATAAACATACTCGGAATAGCATAAAGCTAATAGGTAGATATGGTGGACTCACTGGAAAAACTTTGGTTGAAGGTGTTGGAAAACAAGTTTTTACTTGTTGGAATTTTTGGGCTAGCAAAGGGAGAAAGTTGACCGTCTAAATGCATGCATAAGTGTCCATAGAACTAACCAATCCATGTTAAACAAAGTAAAGTAACATTCAGCATCAAAACATGAATAAAAGATAGCTCTTGATAAAACACTTGCAAATTAATACTCATTAAAAGCACATGAATCATGCAACTATATGTATCTTTTTGAATCAACTCAAACATCCCTATCCCAATATTTTTAATAGCATCCAACTTAATTCAACCCAAAATTCCAGTACCTCTCCCATAAAATAAATGATAGTGATGGTCTTACGAAAAGCAAAACAAAAATAAAAAGAACAATAAAAGGACGCTCCAAGTTTATGCGATAGTAATGCGTTGATAGAAAAACAGAAAATAGACGTGTGCAAACCGAGAGTGTTTGGTCCAGTGGGGTGCCTTGACATCCCCAAGCTTATGGTCTTCACCATCCTTAGATAGCTCTTGGTGCATCTCCTCTAATCCCTGAAAAAACTTCAACACAAAATTTTCTCCCATCTCTTTTCTGTGGGGTGACATTAGTAGGTACAAAAATAGAATGCTTGCTGCAAGAAATTCATGAACATAAATTCATATTAAGTGTCCAGCAAGTGTATAATGTTGTATGCTTCCTCATAAACTCAAGTCAATCAAGAAGATTAAACTTAAAAGTTCAAAGAATGCATCAAACAAAATAGGACAGAATCTGTCCAGAAAAACAGCAGCAGCAAAACGTATTTATTTACCCTACTTAGACATGTCCAAAAAATCAGCAAAAATTCATGCATACAGAGGATGAAAAGTTGCAACTACAGTTCAAATTTGAGCTTAATCGGAGTTACAGAATAGGAATTAAAAATCATACCGTGCACAGATTCGTGCTGGAATAAAATCTCCGAATATAATGAGCAACTTTTTCAATCCAAAATAGGTAAAACTTGGCACTTTATTGAAAATTCCA